>CM062353.1:14675356-15875356 GCA_031216105.1 Dalbergia cultrata
TTTCTTCATATTTTCAATTTTAAAAGAAGTGAGCAGTGGTTAGAAAAATTGATTTTAGTGAAAGTAAGATTTTGTTACTTTTGTTGAAAGTTACTCACAATCCAACAAAAATCAAACTATAAAAGTTTGAAAATCACTCCATTACCATCATTTTACTTTAGAGGACAAAAGTCAATTTTTTTTCACAATAGAACAATGCCTATTTTAGCAATTAAACCTTTAAAATAATTTATTTTATTATTTTTAATAAAAATACTATTTTTAAAATTACTTTCTTAATATCATCCCCAAATATAAATCAATTTTTTCAAAATTAGTTCTTTTAAAATTAATTCTTTCAATATCTATTATTTCTAAAATAATTCTATCAAAATCTAAACCAAACAGATTATATATAATACTCAATGTGTTTGGTAAGTTTTTTCATTTTACTAAAAATATTTTTCAACTAATTGAAAGTAATTTTACTTTATCCTAACCAAACAAAAATTATTCTCTTAAACTTACTGTTGATATACTCAAAACAAACACAAATTAATTCTTTTAAAAATAATTTTTCTCAAATCAATTATTTTCAACTTAATTCTTTCAAAATTAATTTTACTAGAAGATGAACCAAATGGACCATAAGTTGAAAAAATTGATTTATATTTGATTTTGATATTTTAAAAGCAAATTCAATAGAATTATTTTTGTTTCGAAAGAATATAGTAAAATCACTTTTAGAAATATAATTATCAAAAAGTGAAAGAGAGATGCTTGGAAGAGAGTAAAAGTTTGATTAACAATAGTAGATAAGTAGTAAAAGTACATTTTATTCTACTAAAATGATAAAAAGTAGGTTAGATATCTTTCTACCAAAATAATATTTCACCACCTTAAAAGTAATTTGTATCATAACATTTGAGTAATCAATTGCATTCAAAAATTTTAATTCTCATTTTAAGATGAATGATAATATTTTTAGACTTGTAAACTTGCAGACCAAACAAGTACCATAATTTTAAAAATTTAGATACTATTTAGTTTTAGAAAATTAATCTTAATTTTTATTCAGTTTCTTGGTTTTAAGATTTTGAAAAAGAAATAACGAAAACAAAAAATGAAATTTATAGATTTTAATATTTTCTTTATAAAATACTGAATTACAGAAAAGTATCTGAAAAGAAATGGAAACTGAAATTTGATTTGGATTTAGTTTCTTTTAAATTTCCACGCGAGATTTCTTTATTTATAGCATTCAAGTACTGAATAAGTATGATTACCATATTTGCACTGAGTTTGTAATTTAGCGCGTTCTCTGGTGTCAGAAAAATCGCTTATCAGTTTGTGGGTGATTTAGCGTATATGTTGGCCTTTTTCTCGTGTCAGAAAATCATTTAACAAGGACATCATGCTTGTGATGTTCTTTTCACTTTTCAGTTACCACCAACGAGGGTGCTGCCAAGATCCAGCAACCAATTCCTTTTTAAGAGATTCAAATGCTATGAAATTAAGATTTTTTTTTTTAATTATGGGTCATCAAAATAGATGAATCATGTGTGTTTTTAAATTAACTTATTTTATGTATAAAATAATTAAAGAATTATACAATATTTGAGAGAGCATCTAAAGAATTATTTTTTCTTCATATTTAATTAAATTTAGACAAGCTATAAGCTAAAATCCAAAAATCTGGCTCTAAGTTTGTTGAATAGCAGAAGTGAAGGAAAGAGAAAATGTTATTTCAATTCTCTTTTTTTAATTGACAAAGGTATTAGGGCTATAAATTTTTCTATAAGAGAGAGTGAGTTAAGAGTTTAACACATCACTGCTTATTCAAAGATGTAGAAAATAACTATAACCACTACATTGTATGCTTAATTATAAAAATATTATTTAATCTTATATGAATATAAAATAGGCAACATATTGAGCCTATGAGTATATCAAAATGAAGTGAGAGAAGTCTTAATTAAGTGTTGAATTTTGATACTCCAGTGACGATAGTGGAGAGTGGAGACTAATGTTGCCCTAACTCACAGCCTAGTCCCCCGGTCTTCAATTTGTGTGGAATACTGAAAGTCCCATGAATTATATACGTACATGATCCTTATATAATTATTGAGAAAATCCTCACGTACTTCGATTATGATTCAAATCGATTCAATTGGAGTCGAGCTTTTTTTCAGCTTACAAAATCATTACTCCATCATAATTCACAGGACCAAGGCTATTTGTGTACAGGTGAAGTATACGGCTAGACTTACATGTTGGTGTCCTTTGTTGCCAATAAATAATGGTACCCAACAGTAATTACTAATTAGGAGGGGTGGTCTCACCAAAAGGTGACAAGTGGAGATTGAAGTTTCTGCTGAAGAAATTAGTGAGGGAGAATTACAAAAATATCCTCTTCTCCGTCACTCCCGAACCGTTTCCCCCTATCTCTCCCCAGTGTCTTCTTCATGAACACCGCTGGATGCCCCCACCCACTGCTGTCATCACCGCCACGGTTGCCACCCACTTCTTCCATCACTCCCGAGTCTTTTCTGTCTGAACCCTCGCTAGAAACGTCGTCGTTATGAGAAAGAGCTTTGTTGAGTTCCTCCTCAGATTTTTCTCTAACTACTTCTTCCGTGTGGTTCGTGTTCTCTACTTCGTTTCAATGGCACTACCATTCTTCTCTGTTTTTTTTTAGATTGTGTCAATGTTAAAAATGAGGAAGATATAACCAAAACTGTAGCTGATTTTTTCCCCTAAATATTTATACTACTACTCCATGCTCTTTTTTGTTTTCTGTTTAAATTTTTGTTTATGGATGAAAACATGTGAAGATTATTCTCTTCTTTATTTTTTTTTTTTCTAAATTTGTTCTTGAGTGAGTTCCTCTCTAATGATTTGGACTTTTAAGAGGTTTGGTTTTGAGAGGCATTTGAGAGAGGAGAGGAGAGGAACGGTTATGGAGTGAAGAAGAAGGGGATGTTTTTGTAATTTTGTCTCATTAGTTTTTCAGTTGAAATTTTTGACCTCCACATGTCACTTTTTGGTAAAGCCATCCCATATAGGTACCATTGGGTACAATTGTTCATTGGCACCAGAGATCAGACCTTACATGTTACCATACTTGCTAATACTATTTTGTCTACATTGTTCGTAACTTAGTATAGAAATGCTAATTATAGTCATAAATAGTGGGATACTATGTCGACTCATCCTTTATGTATCACTGAATGGGGTTGTAGGCACTATTTAAATGGAATCAACTTCCCATTTAATAGTGAATGAAGTGTGAGCCGGTACAATATTCCACACGTATTTAAACAACACATCAACTTAGTATATGCTGCTCATCCTTCAGATCATTGGTTTCTTCTATAATTTCTGTTTTCTACATTGTCAGAACTTTTGGACCAGACCCCCACCTCATCTTTTCAAAGTTAATGTGGACGCAGCAATATGCCAATATTTAAGGACGAGAAGGCTACGGTGAGTGGGAGTGGTGATTAGCATTATAGGATCAATAGGACAATAACTCATTACAAGGAAAGCATTGAACACAAAGGAAATAGGAGAATCCCACAAAGCGGAACTGTTGGCTGCAAGAGAAGGCCTCATCTTCGCCTGCAATGCAGCTTGCAGGAGTATAATGTCGGATAAAGACGCACAAATCCACCTACCAGAATTTGAGCAGCGACTTGGAAATTTTATCTCGCAATGCTACTTGGTTTGACAGATCAGAGCAATTGTATTTCTACTTTCTAGAGAATGTAACACAGCCGGGGACTCTCTCATTGGAGTACAAGATTCACATAAAAAAATATATGTGGTATTAATTTTTGTTTGATATCTTTTCATAATAAACAGTTTATAGAATGTAAGCTCTTGGCTTCGATATTGTTCACTGAACAATTCCTGTTTTCAAAGGGAATTCAAATTCAAGTTGGTTTCGAAACTGAAATCTCTTTAATATCACTTGCGACTCACCTGTCGAGTCGCCTTTTTATTGGTGTTAGTTCGTGAAAATGAAGAAAGAAATATGTAGATAAATCAACTCTGTGAAATATATAATTTTATATGAAATTATTTGATATTATATTTTATAGAAATTAAAAAGTTTTTAATTTGTATATTCTTTTTATCACAATAAAAAAAGGCTGGTTACATGAAAAAAAATGGAGAAATTGGGATAAATGACATTGTGATTGGTGGACTTGAAAATAAATTTTAATAGAATAAGGAGATACTAAAAGGTAGTTACTCATCCCAATCCCCTTTATTAATAGTATAGATGATGGTTTGATTTTTTTTATCAGTATTTTTCTTATTCTTATTAGTAGTTAGCAATGAAACCGGTCTTTAATCTGCAATGATATTGTTTAGTATCATATGCATTCTGTCGATCATGGACCGATTTTTTTGTTTTTTTTAAACGCACTTGCACTTTCATATGAATGGTTTTAATTATTTAGTGTGGTTACTGTTAGTTAATTGTATGAATAAATCTAAATGAGTATCATAATCCATTAGTCAACTGTAATTATTTGGATGAACTTAGTTCATTAAGATGTTTTCTATCGTCGACTTTACTGAAGAACTGTTTTCAGTCACTCTTAGTTTTGAAATAAAAGATCGCTTATTTGGTTTACATTTTTCCCATAGTAAAATGAAAAGAAAATAGAATAATGTTTCTCAATATACTTTTCTTCAAAGTAATAAAATTGTTATTTCTCTAAAAAGTACTTTCAACTCTTCCAAAAGTTAAAATAAATGGGCATAGAGATGCTGTACATTATCGGGTGACTTTTTCTTAAAATTTTACTATTATGGTTCATGGCATCATGTAATTTGCAATAACAATGTGCAGAAATTAATTAGTTAAATAATAAGTATGTTCGATACATATAATTGTAAATGGCGTATTATGAAGGTCCAAATGTAAGTAGAAGATACACATCTACTCAATTTCCCATTCTAAATATACTTAGCTTTAATTAGGAAGTCACTACTAGTATGTTAATCCAGCTTCTACTTTTGAAACATGAAATGAAATGCTAGAGCCTTGGTCTAGGAACCTTCCTTCTAGGAATTTCTAATGCGTCATAGTGGCCAAACCCATGGTAGAGAACTCTAACAGGATTTTCCATGCCATATTCTTCTTGGCCATACTCAGCAATTGAAATCAGGCCACCAGCATCCTGATCATACATGTACACTGTGATTGGCACCCTGCAGAATAGGCCTCCATCATAGATAAACATCCAAATTTGCTTTAACTTTAAGGAAGGTAATTAACTAAATTCACTAGCTCACAAGGAAAAGAGGCACGTACTGCAAAACATGCGAAGCAATGAACAATTCAGGTTCCCCTCCCCACACGTGGGGCTTCCTTATTTGTGAAACATAGGTGTCAAAATCGCCTTCAACAAACCTGAACATGTCATTACACAACCATGCCTATGAGCAACAAACATGTTTTACATCGGACCACAACTTGACCTGTTATAACTCATTAATTGTTGTTCCTATGACAGTAGAAAAAGTGTGATTGATACTGTTTTCAAACTATTTGTTTATATGCATACAGAAGTGTTGTTTTGCACAAGAAGACAAAAGACTTTGAAAGAACAGTCTTTAATCGAACTACAGAATGTCATTACGGATAAAGATTTACTACAGAAACTCACCATTCTGTGTCTGTCCGTCTTTTGATAAACTCATCAGCAACCTGTCAAAATAAAAAAAGGACATTAATTTTGTGTTCTGTTTGTTTTAGTCCCATCATCATTTTGAAACCCAAAGAAATTCTCTTCTCTTCCAGGTGGAAGACATCCACATAACATCGTTATCATCCACTTTTAAGGATTCCATCACTTTTTACATCTGCCATAATTTTCTTAATGCTATAAGATCCATAAAGAGGAACTTAGGAGGACAAAATATTTTCTTTGTCCGGAACATCAAATGATATATTTGTTCTTAAAGCATTTGTGAGGTTTAATAGTGTGTGACCAAATTAAAATTCTTTATGCCAAAAGAAGTCTTTGATTCTCCGAAGATGTCCCATTTAGGTGAATAATTCTTCTATAAATAAGTGAATCATACTTCTTTGTTTTATGTAACGACATTTGTTAAAAATTCGGCAACCATTTTTTTCACCGTGTGGTATTACTCTCTCTTTTTATGTAAAAATTAAAGACAATTTTTCTTCCTTTTCATTTATTTTATGCAAGAAGATATTTGAAACATACCTGGCCCCGCAACTCATCTGCTAGCTCTCTCTGAAGCCTTTCACTAGGAGACGGTTTTCCAAACCTCAGACAAGCTCCATGAGCAACAGAGCGAAACAAGCATCTTCCATCTCCTGGTATTCCTGCACAACATGATTAAGTTACCATGACCGATTACTGCAGTCAATACATACAAATTCTCAGGTTCTTATTAGTCCATACATAAATAACAATGCATATATATAAATACGAGTATAGTGTGTATGTAAATGTACATGTGATGGGGCAGAATGTGCATAGCTCACCTACTACATAATAGTCAGTGTAAACTTTCTTCTCATGTGAGAATTTAGCACATGACTCATTGCATTCACCTCTCTCATTCCCATTTTCAGAAGCTGCCTCGGCATTTATAGGTTCAGATCTTGAATTACATACGAGTAATCCAAAAATAAAGCCCGCTGATGAGCGTCCACGTGGCCAAGTCATAGCTCCAACAGTACTCCTCACTTTGTGAAGTATTTTTGGTTTTGTTACCAAAAGCCTCATATTCATACTTTGGCATGCCAAGGAAATTTTATGATGTGTCCTCCAAGGTACTATAGAGCTAGACAAATTGATGTTGTTGGTGCCCTCTTGCTTGGTGCAGCAAGATCCTAGGTAGCCTACTCTGATTGTTTGGCCCATAATAGTGGGACAAGAATATGTTGTGCAAGTAGATGGACCAGCATGGTTTATCTCTGACTGGCCTTGGTAGAATTTGAAAGAACATGAACTGGATATTGCTTGGGACCTAACATCACAGAAGTTGCTGCTCATTAGCAGCTGAGCATGACCTTTCAGGACAACAGCATTTATCGAACATAGACTATTTGAAGAGCAAACACTCATGTTTCATTGCCTGGAATCAAAACCAAGTCTATATTCATCAGCAACTATCTAACTTATACATTACTAGGAATATGCACATTGGCACCGATATCTCCACATACAATAAATCATGAGCCAGTAGCAAGCTAATTCTCATGAACTAGTGCACAATATAGCATTCAAACTACCAAAGATGCCAACTATTTAGACTAGTAGGTAGTAACAAAGTCATCTGCAATTCTCCAGCACTCTTTTCCTATGTGTTTGGGTATAAATGTTAAAAAGGGTGTTCAAATAACTTTTTTTTTTTGGTTAAATTCACATTCACTAAAATTAGGAAATAAAAAGTCTCTAATTGATCCCTTACAATTCAAAAAATGGTCTAAACTGGTCCACCTATACATGTCCGTATAATTGAAAAAACACTATAGGTACTTGTATGAAGAGATCGATTTATCTTATTTTTTAAATTGTGATGAATTGTTATGAGACTTTCAAATCTTGAGAGATTAATTTTTTCCCCTAATATATTTTTGAGGACCACTCTGACTATTTGATTCTAAAATTAAATAGTTGCCAAGCTTTTAACTGGATTGACACCAATCCATTGTCCTAGTCTTTGAAGACTTAGGGAAGTCACAATTAAACATCATCTTGAAAATTGATTTATGCAATCTAGTCGATCAGATTAAGAATTTTTGCAACCCCTGAAGAGTATTTTTTCTCCTATTTATCAACAGATACTTTAGATTATATCTCATACCTATATGTTTCATCATGTCCTTTAGTAGCACTTGAAACATCTTAATAACTCTACATTTACCAAGAAGAATCCAAATGAAGAAACCTAGCTACTTCAATTCTGAGTCAAATTAAAGCGTGCATCCTCATACGAATAGAAAGGAAGTTGATGATGTCACAGATTAGCCCGTATTATATTCAGTAGCACATAAAGTAAATAGAACAAACATGGGGTTGCAAATAGAAATAAAGACCTTCAATTAGATTCCATTGACTCGCAAAATATATGACAATAGAACAAAGAAAATTCTGGAGGGTGAAGGAAATGAAGCCAAACCTGTTGAGCCAAATGGAACATGAAAGGAATGCTAAAGAATAACCAAGAGAATGAAACAGGTGTAGCAGGACGATGAGTATTGTATAGAAAAGCTATATTCTGGAGGTGGTGAAGCAAAGAATACTGCACTAAGTAAATTTGAAGGCACACGAAAGAAGAAATGAAAGTTTTTCAAATTATGTTCGAGAGAGAAGCCTCTTCTCTTGGAGGCAAACTCTCAATTGTGGTCTCCCTATGCTTGCTTCCTTCTGCCTCCCAAAATCCATGTCTTTACTCTTTCTCTTCTCCAAAAGCCAGGATTCCTTTCATTGTGGGTTAAAGTAAACATGAAACAACATAAACTGCAAGAGATTAACATTATTTTTTTTCCCTTTTTTTTACAATCGAAGTAAATTCAGTTTTGGCTTGATGATATATAGCATCGATCATATCATTGTTCTTTTGAGTTTCTCATTTTGTACTGATGTACTTACGTCGTTTGCTTTGCTAATGCAATGTGTCGTATAATATCATGTCAATAAAAAATGTTGATGATCATAAGGAGGAATGAAACAAATCTCATCACTTTGTTACCAAAAATAATAATTATATACATAAAAGAAACATAAGTCATCAATAATTTGTTATGGTAGGATAATATTACTTTCTGGTATGCCTACCCAATTTCTTTGGTTTAGTACTTTTTTTTAGAAGTTTTACATGGATATATAAAAAAGAAACATAAACAATCAATAATTTGTTTAATTCTTTCTATGTTATTAATATTCTTTTAAAGTTTTACGTGAATGTTTAATCATATATTATTTGAATAAAGCAGCTTTAAAATTCATAGTTAGCATCTATTCCCTTCAATGAATTTACAGTACGCGAAGAGATTAATTATTATATTTGTTGGTAGATACCCTGAAAAAAAAAAAATGTCAATAAAAATGTTTAATTTCATTGTTCATTTTTTAAAAAGCCTAAATCAGAAACATGTAACCGGAAGACACAATACAACTCTTTTTTAATATTAACAAATTAAATAATGTGCTAATCATGCATCTTACTTGGCCTCAAAAACATTAATTAACAATGTTGTCAAAAAAAAAAAAAAACATTAATTAACAATGATGGTTAGTTTTCTTATTATCGCATGCTTCCAAATACCATATAAAGTTGAATTTAGATACTGCTTTCTATAGGCGAGTTCTCCCATGGTGACAGACCACTTTGGGGCCATGTGGTGACAAAATCCAGGTCATTCAAATATAGATTCAATGGCTGAAATGAATTGCAAATCAAATTGTTTAATATTATCAAAGATGCCCATTAAAAAATAAAATAAAAAGTGATGAATTATATTTTGGTCCATTATTTTTAAATATTGAATGTCAGAGTAGTAATAATAAATAAATTGGATTTATGTCTAATACAAATTAATAACAAATTAAGCTACTAGCAACAATCCAATTCACAAATCATCCCTCTTTTGACACAAAATCTCGAACTCTTCTTTTTTCATGCTCACCTCCTTCATCATTTAAAAAAGGAAAAAAGGTACGTGCAACGAACAACTTTTCCCAGTCTCCACAAACTCGCCCCATCATGTCCAAAGTCCAAACACCTTACTGAATCCAAACTCCCAAATTTCCCACTCCTGAAATTTTTGGGGGTTTCTTTCACCAAAGCCACTCACTCTCTTCCTCCAAAACACTGTGCCCGCATCTCTCTTTCTTCTCTCATTAAATGGGTTGGGAAATACTCTTCTGGCTTCTCATTTGTTTCCCTCTCAACATTGCCTTTTTTGCCTCTACTTTCTACCAGGTATTTATTTGACTTTACCCCTCTTTTCTTTCTCTTCCCCTCTTTATCTCTTTTCTCCCCCAAAGTTTACTTTTTTACTCCTGTGAGATTGAATAGACAGAGAGGAATCATGTTCATGCTGATTTTTAGCTTCAATGAATCTGAAAAAAGTTTTTTTTTTTTTGTGGGGTTTAAGGTTTTGATGTTGGCTGACTTGGAAGATGACTATATAAACCCGTTTGATGCTTCATCGCGGATCAATTACTTCGTTCTTCCTGAGTTTATTGGGCAGGGGTTACTGTGCGTTCTCTTCATCCTCACCGGTCACTGGATCATGTTTCTCATCACACTTCCTGTTACTTGCTACCATATCAGGCTGTGAGTACCATTTTCGTACCAACAAGAATGTGACCAATGTGCTGCTGTACTTGTATTAAGTGCCATATATATTGTTATTTTGCTGCAGATTCTGCCTTGTAAATATGCTGAAGTCAAGTGTTTTTTTTTTTTTTTTTGGTTTGTGTGTGTGTGTGTGTGTGTGTCTGTAGTTGGAAAGGAGGTCTAAGATCTGGTGTGGGGATAGGGAAGGGTAGCTAGTAGTGCCGACTAATGCTCTTGGGCTGTTTATGTTGGTTTTCTCACCACCATAGATTGCAAGCCTGGTCTACTTTGTTTCTGGCATGAAGTCAGTGAAGAACTTAGGATAAGATAACAGGTGAAGTTTCGATGCTTATATATGCATTCTTTTAGGAAATAAGTAATTGATTTAAAGAAAACTCTGTCACTGAAGGGTATTCTTGGCATTTGCTTATCTTTTGTTATGCGTAAATTATTCTTAATTATTGCAAGTTATTGGCAACAATTTGTGCTGTTGATTGTCAATTTCTTTTCACCATGGAGATTGAGAATGGAATGAATATGTGGAATAGCGGTTTCCCCCTGGCTGGTGATCCACTTGAATTTATTGTTTTATCCTCACTTTATTCGCATTTTTGAGCTTTTGATTTGTTATATCGTGCTTATTGGTTGCGTGAATGAAATGAACTTATGGCACTTGTGCCAAAGTGAGTTTCATGTTTGAAAATTTCTTACTTGTGTCATGTAATTGATGTGAATATATTTTTGTGGGCATATGAATATCACAAGTAAACTACAATGAAGAGAAATTAGGATAATTTAATGAGCTACTTTGTGAATTATTTTGGTGCTTCCTTATAGGATTTAGCTTTTGAACTTTTATCTTTGCTAGTCAGTTCATGATTATTCTGTTTCAATGATTCAGGTATCTGAGACGGCAGCATCTTGTTGATGTTACTGAAGTGTTTAGGGTGCTTAGTGCTGAGAAGAAATTTCGGATAGCCAAACTTGCTTTTTACTTAACAGTCCTCATTATAACTATCTTCAGGTTTGTCATACCCTTAAAATAACATATGCTTATCTATTGTGTTTTGGGTTTTAAATTCTCACTGCTTAACTTCTGTCTATTTCTTTTTATAATTTTGGTCTTTCATTTGGATTCATGCTGCAGGAAGCATAGTAGTTCACAATCCTAAGTTTGACAAATTAGAGATTAGGGTCACTATTCTAGGATTCTAGTGTAAAAGAATATTGAGCTTTCCTAGATAGTACCAAGTAAAATTATGTTTGGGTGTAAAATTACAAATATAGTATAAATTAATGCATTTTGTTTGGCGTAAATATTTATTTATAATTTCATTAACACAAGTTGGTAAAATTTTACCAAAAGGCATTGTCGAAGAACGTAGCAAATTGTAAATTATTCCAAAAATGCATAAGAGTGTTGGCCACTAGTTCTAGTCAGTACTTGGTACAGTTTAATTTAAGTCATGTCTTGCAATCTATATAGGAACTCTATCTACTGGTCAAGTCAAAAACAGCTGGACATCAAGCAATTGATTTGGAAACTGCTAATGTTTTCCTGTTGAGTAATTCATTTTGCTTTTCTGCATTACTTCATAAGGACTCAGCCATCACCAACCTTTAACCGCCTTATTTGCCTTCTATATCTTGGCATCTACTTCATGATATGATGATTAGAGAGGTGACTGGCCAAGACCTTCATTGATTGTTGAACTTTAGTTGGGTTTAATACTTGACAAGGGGATTTAAATATGTCCTGTTCAAGTGTTGTTATTCATATACTGAGTTAAGCCTTTGTAATGTCATGCAATCTGCCAAGTTGTGTCTACTAGCCATTAAAACCCTTGAAGTCAATACAGACATACAGTACCGTAGCAACTGTGTTGCACAGGTACGGGTACGATAACCGTACCAGATATGGATATGGGTACGTGGCACAATTGCTTTTCAAAAACTCGGGTACAGGTACATGATTCATATAAAGTTCACATGATAAAGTAAATACATCAAAGGAATTACCATTATCACTACCAGACTCCCCCTTTAACAGGCCAGCAGTTTACCTGGTGAAAAATACCTATCAAATAATCTCATAATTTCTATATTATTATTTACAAATCTAATAATTCATTCATATTAAAAAAGAAAAGAGAATTAACTCAGGTAACTAAAAGTGGAGAACAGGTTCACAAGCCATCCCTTAATTCAATATGTCAAGCCTATATCCAATAATTCATTCAAAGTTCTCATCCACTTCAAATATTTGTAAGAGAAGCAATGAAGGGGTCCCAAAAAAAAAAAAAAAAATTAAAGACTGCGTATACCCAACAGCCGTACCTGGCCTTACCTAGCCATACCCAAAATATATAATTTTTTTAGGAAGGAGATTCGGTACGTACCCAAGCGTATCCGGACGTACTTTGTCATTTTGGCCATACCTATGCTTCAAAGTGTAGCACATAAGGTGCACTAAACTTGTTGTTATTATTAGGTTAAAAAAAGGCTTTATTATGGTCTTTTTGTGAATTCACGTATTATGTTCCTTCTGCCAATCTCTTCCCTAAATAAAAATCTTCCATACTTTTCATCATTAGGCAGAGTTGAAGTTGATGCTTTGATGGGGATGGATCCTTGAATATGTTTCTGAAATGCTGTGCCCAATCAAACAAATAGTTGGCGTCTTATGATTGTATGTAGTCTAGAATCTAGACTGCATAGGCACATTCTCTGGAGGATGCAATTGGGAACAGATGTTTAGGAGCTCTAACACATGCATTTATATCATAATATTAGAATGTTGAATTTTCTTTCATGGAATGCTACAAACATGGCAATTCTATATTAATACGGTCTTGAAAATGTGTTTTTGGTTATAGGTATGCTAATATTATTATAGAAAGGCAGCTTTTTGAAATGATTCAAAACAAGGAAAGATATAATTTCTTCTTGGTTACTAGTGTGTCCTGCTTCTGTAAACTGGATTTAGGATTTCCTTAAACTAAAACAAAGTGTTGGCCATTTTCACGCATGTGCCTCCTATGTCCTTAGCTTACTTGAACTTGGTTTTTTGTTGTCATAGTAATTCCTTTCATGAACAAATGTTCTCTTTGGGAAGGCATTTGTGAGGATAATCAGGTTGATGAGGGTTAATACAGTACATCTTTCTTGTAAACCACTTTGGACTATGAAATATTGGACTGCAATAGAAAGCAGCTGTTCAGTTTCCTTCTTGTTTCTTCAAATTTGAGCAGTTTCCTTTGCTTTTGTCTCCCGGAACTGATTAAAAATCTCCTTTATATTGGAAATTAAGATGGATATTTTGCTTTTGGTATGTGAAATAATTCATGATTATTCATGTACGCAACATCTATCATGACTGTGTCAACTTTCTATTTGCAGGCTTGTATTACTCGTTGTCTACTATTTTGATCTTGATGAATGACATGGAGGACCCTGGCATACCCACTATTTGTGAAATATGGCAACCAGTGTGTAAGTTGCTCTCAATTTTTTTTTTTTAAGGAAAAAGGGCCTCCTGTGGAAATTGTAATTGCATCTGTAATTGGATTTAGAACTTTCGAATCAAAGCTCACAGAAATAGAAATCTGTCACTAATTTGAATATTGCCGACTCAGGTGGACCGGTTGTTTGACACCTATTAAGTATGTTCCCTTGAAATGGCTTGCCAAATGAATTTATATGGCTAATTATAATGGAAAATGATTCAGAAAAGGTAATTTGAAGGCTGGATATTATTTGAAGCAGGCTTGCAGAGGTGACCTGAATACTACTTATATGGATTATATCCTAATAATGTTACAATTTGTTATAAACACCCTCTGCAGTTTTAGCATGAAATCTACTAAAAAATTAAGAAACTGGGCTGCTAACTCCTTCAGATCTTCTTCTACAGCAGTGCTTATTTTCCTTTTTCAGTTAGAAGGGTAAACTTACATTTCTAGAAGATAATCCAGCCATAGGCTGACCAGTTCATGTGAAGTTCGCATATTGTTTTAGACTTGGTAACAATAAGGAAGTTAAAGCAGTTCAATGTGTAGGTAAAGCCAGATGGAAATCATCTGTCTTCAAATCATGTTCTCTTTCTTATCCCATTAATCACTTTTTGCCACGTAAAATATGAGCAGTTAATAGCATTTAAAATTTTAAAATAGTTACTAAATATATATTACTCATTTTTCATATATTAATAATTGGTGGTATAGGGAAAAGGACACAATTTGAGGGTGTATGATTTTTGCCTAGTAATGCCACGTTGAAATAATGAAATTCACGAACACACCGTAAAGATACTTGGTTGTTTTGTACCACTTGTGTGGCTCTTGGAGTGAGCTTTGCATGCTATTTGCACTCAAGGGGTAGGACTTGTGGTGGATTCATCAGGGGACAGGGCCACAATTAAACCATGTTGTGTACCCTTTTCGCTTTTTGGGTCAGAGTCATGCTCTGTTCTGGGAAAGGGTGTAACTTTTAGGCCAACATGGGCTGATGCTAATGCAGGTTGTTTTGGACCTAAGATGGACTTGCTACATCAGAAGTCCAAGACACGTGTGGACTTGATTGTGATGGAATAAATGGGCCTTGTGCACATTATAGCATAAAATTCCTCTGTGGCTTTTCTCGCGATACATTACCAAATCGTGACAAATGTCGAGGCCCACACTTCTCTCCACCTTGATTTCTTGTTAGTCCAGGTTTGTTGATAAAACTAGACTAAAAGTTCATGATCACAATACTAATTTGACCAAAAAATAATGGTCACAATACTAACTAAACTAAGAGCAGGCCTATGTAATTGAATGTTAAATTGAATTACTCTAGATAAATAATATCTTGAATTCACAAATATGACTTTCAGCTGAAGGAAAATATCCTCTACTGAATGCCTTTTTTAACAAAAATTTGTCACTGAAAGTACTTTCCACGACCAAGTATTTCTTACTTTCCTTTGGTTAAAAAAAAAGGAAAAAAATTTCTATAGTTCTATATACCATGGGAATATTCGTTGAGGGACAAATATAAAAAATGGCTTTAATTAGAAGATATATTTGGGGCCCAAAAATTAAAAAGAGAGGCAAGGGGTTGTGGCTTGGGGTGATCCATGAAAATGACTAAAGGCAATAGGCATCTTGCCAACCCCGACATAGGAGGATAGGCAGCTTCAAAACAGTGTGTCTTTCTTTCAGTAACTTTTTCTCGTTTAGCCTGTCAACTTTCCCTCACAACTAAAAAAGACACGAAAATTGATGACTGGGCCCATTTGAAAAGCATTCATGAGTCCCCATTCTCCCTGTTCATCCCCCCTTTCCTCCCCACCTATGCCTTGGTTGGTCCTTGTTTTGTGATGGGAAATGTTTTACCGCTTGATGTGCTTTGTTGATCCTACGCGGTTGGTCACTGCTGTTAGGCAAAAAAAGTGTTGGGTCGCTTTCGTGTCTGCGTGCTGGTCCATGTGGGTCCTGCTCCATCAAGGTCTGATTTGGGCTACTGCAAGCTGCTAGCAGTCCCATTCAGCTTGGATTTTCCATTTACTCTTCACAATTATAGTGTTAGGGGCTCTATGGTAAATTTGCTTGAGCCCATGATTGAAGCTGCTGTTTTGACTTGGAGTAAAGAAGAAGACATTAAGCCACTGGGAATGAGGGTTCGTTTATTTGAGCCTTTTTTTTTTTAATCTCATAACTACTTTTTTTCATTAAAAAAAATCACTTTAAAAAATAATTAAATGTTAAAAAAATTAATTTTTAACTTTTTTTTTTATAAAAGCTAAAAAAAAAGTAGTTTATCAGAAAAAAATTTGTTTTCAATTTTCTTAGTTAAATATATTAAATTTTATAATTATATTTTTTACAAAATTTGAAACAAAGGTATCCTAAGTAAGCATCGAGGAGAAAGACCTCCATGCTCGTGTATCACCATTCACCGGTTGGATATGCTTTGTATCTCATAATAAAGTGACATTGTGGGTCCCAATTGAAATGTCATTATATTACCGAGTATAAGTTGACATTTCATAAACATGCAAATATTTCTTAATAGAAAGATACTTGTGTAATTTGTATGAAATCATTGATTCAAATTGTTTTAATAATATGACAATAGGTGATTGAATGTCTGTATAATAGACTTTTACATTAGGAATGCATCAAAACTAAATGAAAAAAAAAAATTGAGTTGAGAAATTCTTAAATCTTAAGTGCTCCTAGACAACGAAAGAAAATTCTGTTACTCCACAGTCCAGACAAATTAGAAGCAGCTAAGAATGATAAATCCTTTGCCCAAAATAATCATGCCACCGGTCTTGTTTGGTGTTTGATGTTTGTCTTACTTAACCTGGTTCCTTCTTACTTGTCTTGGGTAGACACATATATGTTGCAAGATTCAAGCATTGTAGCTCTTTGTATTGGCCGGTCCTTTAATATTGTTCCACGTCTTTTACACACCAAGGTAAATTTACGAATGCATCAGAGTTGTAACTTCGTGTCACTGTCATTGATGAAATAACTGGGGGAAGAAAAGAGAGAAAAAGTGGAATATGCCACTATCAAGCACGTACTTTGCTTCATTGAAGTAAACAGTGTGCATGTGTTTATGGGTGTCATTTCATTTGTTCAAAGAGTAAGTTATAGCATTCTTATTTTATTTAATCATTTCTTTTAAAGATTTAAGTTGATGAATAGAGACGTATAAATGATTTTATATTTAACACATCTTATCACACAAAGGTCTCTTTTTCAGCTTCAAACGTGAATTTAGCAAGGATCAGACTCTAGACCACTTTGTTATAGAGACTTTGACACCTTGTCACAAAACATCTCTTTTAAAAATTTATACCGTTGGCACATGAATTATTTTATAACAAACATGAACTAATGTAGGAGTGAAACATCCAATGCAAAGACACCTTTGGAGTGTGGATATAAATGTGGTATCACTCACACCATATAAATGTTCATTTTGGTTCTTGAAACTAAATGTGTACTTCATTTTAATATGTAAAATTAAAAAAAAATCATTAATTTAGTCTTTGAAATTGTAAAGGATGATTCAAATTGGTCTGTGTGATAATTTTTGTGGTGAATTAATTTGAATTACTAAAAAGACTAATTTGAATAATTTTTTTTACAATTTGAGGGACTAATTTTTAATTTCAAGGATTAAAATGAAATATGCATGCAATTTAGGGGGAAAAAAAGGAATCTTTACTCCATAAAGATAACTTAATCACAGTCCCAACAAATGTCAACAGAATTGTTAGATATGAAACCTAAATATCCGTTGCTTGTGTTTACCTTAATAAAAGATCAGTAATGATACTGATTTAATTTTAATGCATAATAAGGTAATAGATTTATTCCAGTTCAATAAAAAAAAAACAATAATAATAATTCACTAATATTCAAATGTCTATATGAACCATGACCAACCTAGTTTAAATTAAGTCAACCGTTTATAGGATTAAAACTTTTCTAAAATTTATACTTACAAGGCTCGTATTTGAGATTTCTTTTTTTTTTTTACATGAAACAAAATTTATTGATGAAGATTCTAACCGCACTTAAAAATTGAAAAAAAAAATATCAAATATAGATTGAATAGGAAACAAATGCATTCAACATTTTTAATTAACCAATGATATGTGCTTTTGCTCCTTGCCCAAAGAGTATCAATGACAATACGTCTTTCATAATGGAAACCAACACAGAAAAGTGTTGCAGAAAAAGTATTGTGCTTTTTTCTAAAGTAGATCTATATATGACTATCTTATGAGCAAAATGATTGAGAAGAGCCCAAAATTTGGGAGGTTAAACAAATGAATTGAGCAATAAACTACAAAAGTGGACTGGACACCATATATTGACCCAAAACTTAAAGGCAATGAGTCTATGTGTTCTTCTATCACATATACTATTCACTCAGTCTAGACTTAACTAATGTGGGATTCTAAAGTCAAACTTAAAATATAAATACTCAGAAGAGAAAACGAAGACACCTATGAATGAGATAACAAAAACACCACAAACGGTACAATAAAAAATAGGGAAAAATGCAATTAACCCCCTAAGTTTTAGGGCGTGTGCAATTTAACCCCTGACTTTTAAAAAGTTGCAATTCAACACCCTGTAGTTTTCAAATGGTGCAAAACGCACCTTCTGTTAACTTACCATCAAATTTCTCTGTTAAAATATCACGTGATAGTCACATGTATACGTTTTTAGACAAAACTACCCTTCCTTTGTATTCTTACTACCCAAACCCCTCTTTCCCAACTCCAGAAACACACGAGACTTTCATTATATGGAGCCAATGTATCACCATAGCCATACACCATAAGCACCAAGGCCAAAAACAAAATGAAACCAAACAATGTATTAAAGGCCACCTGAAAGTACCATAAAAAAATCTGAAAAAAAGCAAAAGAAAGAAAGAAGTTACATGAAAGACTAATAAAACCCCTAAACAAAAAACAAAGTAATCTCCCAAGCGGCTACCATCGTGAACACAATGGCAATACACAAACCAAAAAGTTTTGCAGAGAAGGATGCCGTTTAGGACGAGGCAACACAGTGGCGACGAAGTGCTTGCACTTTCCTAGACATGAGACAGTTGCAGAAGGGCGATGGAGATTTGCTGCCCATCCTCGCCAGAAGTCGCGCTTCTACTATCCATTCTCTGCCATAGTGACCCTGCCTTCTCAGCCACACACCACCACTCGAAGCATCTTCGCTATCAAAGCAATCACGAGCTCGTCGCCTCAGCGGGGCTGTGCGGCGGGCATCATTGACTACAGATCTGCATCGTCGACCTACATATTTGTGATTTCTCAGCTGCACACCACCACTTGAAGCATCTTCGCCCCTAAAGCCATCGCAAGCTCGCCGGCTCCGCTGGGCTGTGCCATGGACATCGTCAACCTACATATCTGGATTGTGGCTGCTGCCCTTTTCCCACACAGGAACCCCTAAACTATATGATATTGTTGGTGGAGTTGGGGAAGGAATACAAATTAGGGTTAGTAATTAGGATTCAAAAAGGAAGGCTATAGTTTTGTCTTTAAAGATATACATGCAACTGTCACGTGATAGTTTAACAGAAAAATTGGATGGTAAGTTAACAGAAGGTGCGTTTTGCACCGTTTGAAAACTACAGAGTGTCAAATTGCAACTTTTTAAAAGTCAGGGGTTAAATTGTACACGCTCTAAAACAAGGGGGTTAATTGCATTTTTCCTAAACAAATAAAACAGAAAACACACAATTCTAAGTAATGGAAACAAAAAGGAAAAAATAGTGGACCTATCACCACAAGAAAAAAGATAACAGTCCTTCTCAACAGTACTCACAAATACGAAGATAAGAGAGAAAAGAGAAAAAAATAGCGAAAAAAGCAAATTACCCCCCTGAACTTTTGGTCGTGTGCAATTTAGACCCTGAGTTTTAAAAATGTGTAATATGACCCCCTGTACTTACCAGATAGTGCAAAGAGGACCTTTTGTGTAACAGACGTTAAATGTCACCATTAAGTATCGATGTACACCTCACGTGCAGAAAAAATTGACAAAAACACCCCTTTCTCTCTCAATCACTTTTCCTTTTCATTTTCACAAACAATGTTAGTAAACACAAATCATCAATAAAACGCAAATCATCAGTAACCTTCTAGCCACCCCAATAATAAAACCAAATCAACCATTTTCAATCCTAGTCCATAACCATCTCATAAACAGAAACCAAATCAACCAAAAGAAAGAAAAAGAACAAAAAAATATAGAAAAAAAAAGGAAAAGGGATGAGGCTCTGCTTTATCATCGCCGCTCTACACCTACCACCGCGAACAAGGGACTAACCCTCTCTAGCTTTTCCTCAAAGAAAATGCCTGCATATGCCGTGGCCTCTTCTTCCTCTATTCCCTTCTCCCTCAGCCACGAAATTGCGCGCCTTCCACTTG
Organism: Dalbergia cultrata; assembly: GCA_031216105.1. Taxonomy (NCBI): domain Eukaryota; kingdom Viridiplantae; phylum Streptophyta; class Magnoliopsida; order Fabales; family Fabaceae; genus Dalbergia; species Dalbergia cultrata. The sequence continues at coordinate 14,695,641 of CM062353.1, forward strand.
CCGCCACCACTGCCAATCGCTTCATGTGCCATGGCTACAACCGTCGTGTCCTCCCTCTCTCTACCATCGAATCTGAAGCAATCTCTACTCTGCCGTCATCGCCCTGCGATCCGTCACCACCACCGGCTCTCCATTTCGCCTCAGCCCAGAAAAACCACAACCATCCCCTCGGCTTCCTTCCCTTTGCTGACCACCACATCCACAAACCACCATTGCGAACTCGTGACCTTTACTCCACAGATCCACACCTCCTCTTCCCTAGACAGCCACTGTGAGCTCTTTGAGTCGACTTGTCAACCTCTCTTTCGCCGACCTTCCTCTTCCGCCTGTTCAAGGTCTTTGCGTTGCAAGCCTCCTTCGTCTAGATCTTTGTGGTTTAGTGGAGGGGAGAGGGGAGAGGAGAGGGGTTTAGTGCTGGGAAAAGGTTTCAGGCAAAAGAGGGCGTGGAGTGAAGGAGAACCGAGAAGGGGGGAGGCAAGAAGGAGCCATAAGTATAGGGAAGGGTTTCAGACGAGGGGGAATGGGAGCCGTGAGTGATCTTTGAGAGATTGATGGGTGAAAATGTAATACCCCAAATTTTAAATAAAAGAGTTAGATAAATTTTTTCGAATGAAAAGAATGTCAGTCATCCTTATTGGTCACTTCGAATCCTACTTGTCAGTTCAAGTCCTGAATTTTTGCTAAGTCTAGGCCTTACACCTCCTTGGAGGGCCATATAATAGAGTCATATTCTTGGGACCAAAAGTCTCGGTAATTGTTCCATAGAGAAAACTGAATTAAAGAGTGATTTTTAAGGAATTTTTCGAAACCTTTAAACGTTTCGTTTTTAGCCGATGAGTTTATGAAACCATAAGAATTCCCAGATTTGAACTAAAACCTAAAATTTAGATTTTGATTGGTTTGGATTTTGATTTTCCTAATATTTTATTTGAATCCAAATAGGGGGTATTCCCTTATTTATATTCCCTTATTACATTTATGTAATAAGTGAGTTTTTAGAGAGGAGGAGACTATAGAGACTATTCTGAGGAGTAAGAAAATATCTTGGAGGGTGAAAATCCATTCTGGTGAGCACTGCAGCGGTCAAAAGAACTGTGGAAGTGAATTTCTATGCTCTCTGGTGAGCGCTGCAGTGGTCAACAGAATAGTAAAGCGGTGCAAGAGATGCTCTCTGGTGAGCGCTGCAGCGGTCGACAGATGACTTAAAAACCCCTGTTCGGGATCCAAAACCCCTGTTCGGGGTCCAAAACCTTCATTTCATCAAAAACACCATTTTCACCCCCAACCCCAAGCTCTCTCTCTCCCGAAATGTGATTCTCACCCCAAAAACTCCATTTCCTCCTACTTCTCTAATTTCTAACTCTAATATTTTGTTCCTAAGGCTTTAAGGTATGTTGTTCTCTTGGTTTTGCTCTCCTTTCTCCATTTCCCTCTCGTTATTAGGGTGATTTTCCATGCTTCTCAAAGAGGAGAAGTCTTCTAGTATCTTAGAGATGGATTCTTGGATATTTAGAGGATTTAGAGGTTAATTTAGAGTTTTGTTTCCTCTAAGTCAGATATCACTGTCAGTTCTACTTCTAAGAGTCCTGTTGGTGCTGTTGGTGTTAGTTGTTCACTGTTCACCCCTCCAGGTGAGTGGGTTTTCATCTATGATCTCTATGTTCTGCATTAGAGGTTATTTTCATGAAAATACGATTTATTGTTTGATTTTAGAGATTACTGTATAAAGATTTGAGATTTATATTGATTTATGAAATTATGGTTTTTTGAATAGCATGAATTATATTTTAGAAAACTAATGGGACCATTGTTGATATTTAGAGTTGGTTTAAACTGTGATTATCAAAGATTTATGATCATTAAGATGTTTGTTTGATATTGAACTTGGATTGTGTAAATGATTGATAGAGAACTATGATTTTAGAATTTATAAACTTATGAAAGGATGTTATTGAGAATTGATTTAGAAACTCAGATAAAAAGGGATTTTAGAGCTTGAAATCTTTGTGAGATTCAAAACAGTTGGCGGATATATATTCTATGAGTTTATGAAATCACAAATGCCTATAAAGAGTGATCCCTTGGGCATGATTTCATAGCCACAGTTATGCTAAGGTCAGACTGTGAGAATCAAATAGATTCAGAGCTCACAGAAATTGTTTATCTAATTTAGACAGTAGCTATAGAGAAACAGACAACGAGTTAATGGCTGAATGATCGTTAACCTTGGTACCAAGTTGCCTGAGAGCAATCTCATAGAGCAGAGCAGAGAATGGAACCTAGTCAGGTATCCAAATTCGGTTCTATAAGAACCATAGAGCAGAGAAACATTTACATTATAATTTATATACATAATTACAGAGCAGAGATTACTGTTTCTCTAGGCGCTACTATATTGTATTGTTTGTACGATTTCAGGTATGAAAATAAATTCAAAGAAATTGTTTTAAGTTATAACATGATGATGATACAGGACTTCTAGAAATATATTTATACTTGGTTATGTGAGTTATTTTCTTATATTATTAATGTTATTATGATTTTGTGCATTATGTATTCTTTCTCTTGTCCCATGAAAGGGGTTTTCAGGTGAGGATTTACTCACTGAGTTTTGGTTACAAAACTCACCCCTCTTCCTTCTCTTATTTTTACAGACAGAGCAGCTGTTGTAAACCTCCCAGCAGTCATGGATTCCAGTCGGTGAGTTTGTAGGTGAAGCATATAATGTTTGAGTTAGAGTGCTCCAGTACATTGTAGGCAGGGTCCCGGACCTAGAGCATGTTTGTTTTCGCATTGGCATATTATGATTATATTTTGATTTGTATATAATGACCCAGACATTTGACAAAGTGTATATGATTTGTATGTATAGATAATTCATGATTTGAGATTTGAGAGACTATTATAAGATTTTAGATATAATGATTTTTATTCCAGAGAACAGATGATTTATATGTAGAAAAAAAAGAGAAGACTTTCTATCATTCATGAATGTTAGAGCAAAGTATGCATGCAAAATTAGTAAATAGGTCAAAAAGGCTTGCGTGAGAATGAGATTTCTCACGTGCCTAAATTGGGTCGTGATAGAAAATGAAAAGGAAAAGTGATTGAGAGAGAAAGGGGTGCTTTTGTCAATTTCTTGATGCACGTGATGTGCACATGGATACTTAATGGTGACATTTAATGTTTGTTACACAAAAGGTCCTCTTTGCACAATCTAGTAAGTACAGGGAGTCGCGTTGCACATTTTTAAAACTTAGGGTCTAAATTGTACACGACCAAAAGTTCAGGGGATAATTTGCTTTTTTCCCAAAAAAATATTATGGCTATTATAGCTGAACTCAATAACTTGAATTTGAATTTGATTTTTCACTTAAAGAAAAAAGAATAAGGGTTAAATTTCTTAAATCAATAGTGTTAGTTATTTTCAATGATACATTGTTATGTTATCTATAGTATCTGAAAAAATGTTGTATGGTGCGAAAACCTAATGTGCCAGCTTTGGTACAAACCAGCATAACCGCTCTTTAGATTTTTATATTTTATTTTTCATTTTTAAATTATTGAGATAAAAAGATATGAATCGTGCATTTTTTATTTGTACCTTTTTTATGAAAATTCTGTAGTGACATGCAATATCACTCTAGAATTTAATGTTTCACGTAATTTTTAACCTAATTAAGGCTATTAAATTGTTCACAAATACAATACATGCGACAATATAGCACAAATAAACTCTATTGTTATGTGAACATAATTACTATCATATTGTTTTATCGTTACTTCTTTATCACATAACAAAATAAGTAAAACATGCATTCTAACACATTCTCTCTTTATCTTTGTTTCTAAACAAGAATTGTAAGCTGTAAAGGATGATCTCAAAAGAGGAAGTGTGTGAAAGATAGTGAATAATATAATTCACAAATAGTGAAGGTCATAACAGATGAGTAATGCTATTTATATATAAAAAATAGACACCGAAAATGAATGTTATTAAGAGAGAAAAATGGAAATAATTTTGGTCATTGTAGGCAGGGCCAAAATTTGTTGTCCCTCTCTTTAGGGAATTAGGGTGTGTTAACCCTAAATATTTATTTTTGATGTACAAATATCATTTCTACAAAAAAAAATAAAATGTTAGTATTAGTCAATATATGATTATAATATCTCACATAAGGATACACCTCCAAATAGGTGTCACACAACATTGCTAGATGATGATTCTAGCTGGAGTTTCTTATCTTCCATAGCTGTTTTATTTTTTTAATTAATGTTTATTTTCATCCACAACTTTATACTTATAAGTCCTTTTAATTTTTGACTTTTAAAATGAGTCAAATTATTGGTCTGTAACATTACAAAATATGAGTCATATTAGTCCATTAACCCACTTTTTTTTTAACATTCTATTAATTAAATGATGTTGTGTAACGTTAAGTACTACTTTGATATATTTTATATTATTTGAAGTAGAATTAAGTTTAAAATGACTCATTTTGGTATTTAAAATTATGCATAATTAGTTATTTAAATCTCCTTTTTAAGTCATAAAATAACTAATTTTGTGTAATTTTAGATACTAGAATGAATTGTTTTAAATTTCATTATACTTTAGATGATACATGTTGTTAAATGAAAGGCCCAAAAGGACAAATAGAGTAGTGCAAAATAAATATGCAGAAGTGTAATACAAAATGACACTAGGAATTTATGTGGTTCGGCTTAAAGCCTATGTCCATGGGCAAAGACGATAACTAAATATTTCACTATAGAAATATGATGGAAATACAAAAGGCGGACTCACTCCACTCAATACCAAAATCCCAAATACACCTATAATACCTAACGGTATTTGTCTCACTGATGTATACTCTCAACTCACAATATAGGAAGAAAACAAAGTAAACAAATAACTCTCTAAAAGCTTAAAAAGGAGGAGGAGAGGAATGGATTCTTGTTGGTGTTTGCAGCTTGACAAACTAAGCTCTATTTATAAAGCTTGGTAGCCACCTTGTTTGAGAGTTGTTAGCCACCATGTTTGAAGGTTGTTAGCCACCTTAGTTGAAGGTTGTTGGCCACCATGTTTGAAGATTTTAGCCAAAATGTAGAAGGTGGTTGTAGTCACGATTATTGTTAAAATCAAGTCATTATTTAAACAATACACAAGGTATGTCAAGGTATCATTCAATGTTACATATCTTCATTTAACTGCCAAAATATTCAATAAAAGTGGAATAAAAGACTAACTTGACTCATGTTTTACAACGTCAAGGACTAATTTGACTCATTTTAAAATTAATAACTAAATAACTCACGAGTATAAAATGAGGGATTAAAAAGAATATTAATTCTTTTTTGTTTGGGTCATATTATCTTCCATGGTTTATTGTCGCTTAAGAGTCCTCAGCCCGTATCCCAAACAAGTTTTGACATATTCTTGGCTCTCTTGGGTTTGATGCTCTTTTTTTTGTAAGAAGATATTTGATGATTAATAAACAAAGGTCTAAACTTGAGTACAAAAATATATCGAAATAGAAACTTGGGTACCAAACATCAAAATCTACAAACACCAAAAGCTTCAATCTAGAAAATTAACCAATGACAACTATACAGCTTACATAAGATGCTTAGAACACGAACGCTACAGTTTCACACTTCATATTCTTATAAATGCAAAGGTGAGCATGTCAAATATATGATCTATTTGAAGCAACATCAAATATTATACTATCTAGCTCTTATTGTATAAACAAGGGCATATAGTAGTAACTTTTTAGAGCTGAGCACGTACACGATAGCATTTGAGTTTATCAAACACAGTGGTAGCTTTGTCTATATCCCAGTAGCCTACTCTGTGGTATATATCAGATCAACAAAGCCTCTGGAGACAACCATATATTGTAGAAAAAGGTTTTTTGCCTCAGAAAAAGCTGCAATCAACATTCACTAATAGAGGTTGTTGATCTATTATTGTCATGAGTGCAACAATTTGATCCAAGAGATAATTGTAACTTGTGTTTGATGCTTAAGTTTCTATTTTTTATACTTGTTGATAGATTTTGAGATCCAACAGACAACTATTGATAGTTTTTCCCCTTTTTTTTCCCAACTGAGAAACCAAAAATAAAAGAAAGTACCACCAGGGGAATGAAATCCCCATGAAACCAGAAACTGAAGAGATTGCTTTTGCCATGATAATGAAAATTATAAACGACACAATCCTCACTATTCGCATCCTTGACCGAGAAATTGGCACAATTTCTACCCTCACACAAGTTTGAACATCAAGAAAGATATTTTGATCTTGAATCTTGCTTCAGAAATCTGAGAGGATGGAATCATAATGGTGGAAGAAGACACCTACGTTATATAGATGGTGTTAATTTCTAGATAGCAAAATGATCGATAATATTGTCCCCATATTCAATAAGAAGAATACAAATAGCTGATTGGTAAGTAAAATCTGGTTTCGATTAATATATTTATATTTATGATTTTCCAATACCGAATATTTAGCAAAACTTGACACAGAAATTTATTTCTGCAACAAATATGAATGGCAATAAAGTGATAAACAACGAACCACACAAAATTTTTCCTTTGGTTGTGCCACAAATAATTCTACGCGATATTTCTATGTGGGCCCTCTGTGGAAGAGGAGGAAAATCCCTACCCGATCACGCTTAAGCTTGATAAGTTGGGCCTGTGGGCCATATGTCACGTGGGCTGAACACTTCCCTACGGCCCACGGAACGGGACATTCTCAAGTCTTTAATATGTTGGTCTTCAATTAAGACCAAACAAAAAGAAAATACGCATTTCATTTTCATATTATCCGTTATTTTCTCTTACAGATCCGTTTCCTAACTTCCCATGTAAGTCTTAATAAAGTTCGAAGCATGACGTGAAAATAATAGAAATGGCATTGGAAAATATACGAAAATAAAAAAAAAACCAAGTTCCTCTTTTGTCACGTTCTTAATCTAAAAAGGTAAAAATTATACATAATGCAAATGTATTAGTACGAACATATGATCATACATATATATTATATACGCTATGCGATTGTATCTTATTAGACTTGGCTTGCACTTTGCACACTTGAAGCTTAAAGGGCACACTAATTTCACAAGGAAATAAAACTATTTAAATTAATATTTTTTGTATGAAGATATAATATTCCTATAGATATATTATTGTAAAGTCAAAACGGACAGTATAATGATTGAACTGTTTATCTAAATATTTTATTACTCTAACAGAGTATTAAATAATGACTTTTTGTTCATGTTAAAAAAAAAAGAAATAAATAAACAAATAATGATAGTGATTTTTCATAGTAGCCCAAGCACACCAGGCCAATCTCTCACGTAGCCCGTGTCCCCCCTCAGCTCACGATTCAGAACTCATCAGGGCTATATCTATCTGCCCACAATCCTACCACACAATGAAGGATCTCAGCAGGATTCTAGGGTAATATACTTTATTCAATCCAATGCGTACAGCCATAGCCTTCTCCAATTCATAAATGGCCTTAACGTAACGTTGCAAGTATCTTGAAAACATATTATGAATTTTTAAAGAAAAAAAAATTGGATGTCAAAAGACACATTTTAATTTTGATAATGGCTATCGACAGACCCTTATATCTATTATCACAACCAGTTATTGGCCTTTTTTTTTTGTTATATTTCTAAAATATCCTTTACTAATTATAATTAACTAATTTTATAATTTAGGGATTCAATTAAAAAATTTTAAATTATATAGACCTAATTAAAAATTCAATAAAACTATAGATATCTTGAAATTTTAATAAAAAAAAAAGTGTATAGTATAATGTGAAATATGTAAAGAAAATATACAATAAAAGGAATATAGTATGAGATTGAATGAGTATGACAATGACAAAGACAAAAATAACTATTAATTAAGGACGTTTTAGAAACATTTAAAAAACACAAAAAAGGGTGTAACAATAGCCACTCCTTTTAACTTTTTGTGTTATTTGGCCATGCAATTTATTCCTTTTTTTAAAAAGTCATTATTAGCATTTTTAAAAGTGTTAAATATTTTACTTCTTAAGAAATCCTTTTTGAAACACTAAATTAAATATTTTTATTATTATTTATTTGAATACAAAATAATTTATTTATCTAAATAGATACAAAATATAAAATTATTCATATACTCATATTTAATAGAGTAATTTTCTTATATTTTATCCCATCTAAACACACTTAGGCACGAGCAAAGGGAAAGGGGGACAGGGGTTGCTAACTTGCCATTGTTCCCCCAAACTTTGTATTTTTATTTTATAATTATATATACAGGGATTACTAATTTTCACACCTTTATGTGTAGGTTAGCATTCTCCACATTTTGTTTTAGACACAAAACCCAACTCTAGTTATATTGAACTAGATTTATAATAGGGATAATTTTGTAAATCTATTCTATTCTCACAAATTATTAAACTAATTTTTTATATTTCATTCTCTTTCTCACTTTCTTTCACGCTGATGTTGTCACTCTTCTCTCTCTTGTTTTTTTTTCATCATTGATCATCGCACAACTCACCTTGCCACTGCATAAGATTTTGAATTGAAGCTTTTTGATGCCTGGTCTAGTTGAAATTACATTAGCAATTCATGGAAAGTTATCTAAAATAATTGCAATCTGGAAATTCTCACCACAAAACACTTGGAGCAAGTTGGGGGAAAAAAAATACTAAACACTCTTTTATCTTTTTACCATTTGAAGCAAGTTGAACTTAGGAGAGTTAAATTTGATGCTGATACTGTAACAAAAGAAAAGGTAACCTGCTGATGTTTAGAGGCGAATAGAACAATAAAGAAAAAAAAAATGAAGATGAGAGTGGAAGCGTGAGAGAGAGAGGGGGAAAGAGAGAGGAAGTAAGTTTGATAATTAATTAGAATAGAATTAAATTATATAATTGCCTGCCATATTATAAATGTTTAAAGTGAAATGTGGAGGATGATAATATACACATGAAGGCGTGGAGATTAGCAATAGTATTATTGCTTCTTTATAAAAGTCAAAAACCTCTACAAATAGTATACATAACAAATAATAAAAGTCTTCTAGTTTAATAGCATATATGGTATGGAAGTATGAAATTTATAAATGTCTTTAGAATCTGTTTTTTAAAATTTTTCTATTAATTTTTTTCATTTATTTAATGGAGTTGCTACTTACTAGTTAATTATTTATGATGCTCTATTTTTATATTAAATGATATATATATATATATATTATGTTGAGCCTAAGACATGTCTAAGAAAAAATTACTCAGTCATTTTTTAAGAGAGGAGAGGATAAATGATGAAACAAACTCTAGTTTACTAATAATTTAGATGAAGAAAACTATTAACTCATTGTATCCTTTCTATACAACACTTAAGTTTATTTTAATTTATGTTATACTCCCTTAGGTGCATTTCAATTTTTCTTTAAAAAAAAAACACATACACACATATATACATATTAAAAAAATAATAAATGAATATTGATAATAATGTAAATATGTGTTAATTGGTAAGGTTGCTCATATTTAATATGATTATGCTTTTGAAAAAAACAAAAGCAGGTGAGATATACTTAATTACAATAAGGGTCTAACTAATAAATAAAAATTAATAATTTTTTTAATTTTGTTATATAAACAGATTAAACGAAATAAAAATTTCATAAAAAATAGACAATTGATATGCAATAGAGAGAATATATGTTAACTAATTTATCCCTTCCTCTAAAATTCTTGATACGGCCCCGCCTTTAGGGTTAAACACCGCAACTGCCCCCGAAGAGTCCTATCCTTTAGCCCTTATTGACTAAGCACACCCTTGGTGTCAAAAATATGACTATACCTATTGGATCACAAAGTGCTTAGAGGAGAGAGGAGACCTCTACTCAAGCAATCCATCGCCGTCGTGTGCTGCGCTTACCTATTCATATTCCTCTTGATTCTTCGTACAAATGTGTGATGCAGTTGCATCACAAATCAAAGTTGCAAATAAGAAGAGTTCTGTATTTTCCATACACATATTTAACAAAACACCTTAAAACACAGTAAATTAAGACCCCACTGTTTTTTTCCATTGCCTAGGTGAATGAATTTCCTCTTGAAGATGAGAAATGCAAAGAATTTCTACTTGAGAAAGTTTATCTCTTAGCTCTGTGGATCAGAACACACTTTCTCCAACATCTAGAGATATTGCCCTAGTGATCCAATAGAGCAATGTTCTCTTGCAATGTTGCCAATTTTCGAAAGTGGTCATTTTCCTTTGGAATTGGGATCAAGCCCCATCTAATTAACACATGTTATTCTTGGGAATCATGGCCGTCTTCATCGATTTGCTCCACGAGCAAGTGATAGTTTGTTCTGATAAGCCAAGAAGTGAGGAGAACTAACCCAATGTTCTCATTTGGATGCATGCAGGAAATTGGAGCTTGAAGGATCGTTGCATGGATTTACCATTGAAGACTATATTGAATCAAGGAATTTCAATACCTTGAAGAAGATCAGGGTGTTAATCTCCATTTGAGAACTTTGATACCATATTACAAAGAAGCAATCAAGAATTTTAGAAAGATGAAGAACTCTAACAAAATGGAAGAGAGAAAAAAAAAAAAGCGAGAGAATTGAGAGAGAAAGAGATGATGAATTGATAATATATATTCCATCTGTTACACAATAACTATCAATTTTTTACTTTTTGATATTTTAGAATATCTATCCATTTATAATATTTATACAGCATTGGTTTTTTCCTTCTATTTATATCCTTAATATAAATGTGTTAGTTAAGTATTCAATACGTTTATCAAAATGAATAACAAATGGCTAGACAAGAATACTTTTGTCAATTTACATAAGTTTCTATATCTATCAATTTTTTTTTCTTAATATGTGTGTTATTTGATTTTTGACAAATATTATGAAACGGAGGAAGTATTATTGATCTGATTAAAATGAATTGCAACATTCATGTTTACAGATGTTGTTCCAAGGAACAAGTTTCTAGCTATGCATTACTCATAACTGTGTAACCACTTTAACTGATTGAGATTAATTTACATTTAGCTCTTTTTTCATTATTATTCACCAGATTTGGACTCAAACTTTAGTTAAGAACATATGTCGAGCCAATTGAATACTTTTATAAATAATAGATCTTAATAAATCCTAACTAATCAATGATCAATCTAGTACATAAACTAGATATAACAAATCTCATGTATTAAAACTAGTACAATAATAAATAGGGGAGCCAATTGTCTAATGTGACTCCATAATAATTTCTAGCATCCACACATTTACTGAAATGCCCTCAAAGCATTTCTAATAATCAACCTCTCTTTAGTTTTATCATCCTCCTCCGATTCTCATTGTGGAGTTTGTGGGTTTGAACTCATCATTGGATTTAAAGGTTAAAACAACATATTGGTAACAGCAGAGCAACAAACATGGGGCTGCCCCATTTCCAGTATATTGCTAAAACCAACATAATTAACCTTAGGAAGCACAAATCTCTAGGAAATATGAGCCATAGAAGATCTATCTAAATTGATCTAAGTACATGCCTAGCAGAGTGCTTCTCACATTAGTCCCAAACATATCCTTCCAAAATAAGAGATCATAAACGGAGCCAAAATGTACCAGCATATACAAATAAACACAGCCTCCAATCTTATCCAACCGACCATCAACATCAACGTTCTTTTCAGGCATTCCACCGAATATGTCATCCATAAAAACATTCACTGGAGAATAATTGGAAGTGGGTTTGTTGGAGCACGTGAATATATCATCCACACCAACGGCTCCACCGTGGGTGAGGTGGAGTGCGTGCTATTGACGATGGAGGTGCAGTGTTGGGCGATGCGATGAAGTTCTGGGCGCGCAATGCTGCTCGTGGAGGTAGCTGAGGATAAGCGACGGTAATGGTGGCCACGGGTGGGATGCAATGGCTGCAGCTGCGTGAGTGTGGTCATGGCTTTGATGGTTCTGCTCAAAGATGAAAGTTGAGAGCAAGAGGAGGATGATAAAACAAAAGAAAGGTTAATTATTAAAAATGCTTTGAGGGTATTTCAGAAAATGTGTGAATAAGAACAATTATTATGGAGTGGCATTAGACTTGCCACTCCCTAATAAATGAGTAGCATTGATAAAATCTTGAATAAAAAGGATAATCAATTTAAGTTTTTTTTTTTACTTAGGCATCTATTACTAATAGCAACAATTAATCCTCGTAATTTGAAGCTCATAGCAACCATTTGTTGTCCAATAATTTGCAACAAAGTTTGAGCTCCCCCATTTTTTATTTTTATTTTTTGAGGTGGAGCCTTGCCTATGACAGACCTTACTTTAACAAAGCACTATTTTAGGCATCTATCACTAATATATAATATATAAAAATTATAAATAATATATGGTTTAGTATAAAAATATAATGAAATCTTTGTGCCACCTTTAATTTTTTTGTTAATTGCCACCTTTAGTTTTTAAGAGTGCACGACTACTTACAACAAATAAATAATTAACATTTAATTATATGTTCAACTTACTATTTTTCCCCATGATTAAACATTAGCTGATAATTACTAGAACAAATAGTTGCTCCCTATTGAAAGAAACTTCTGAATATAATATGTAACTTGTATACGCACTTTATACAGCACATGTATATTTTGCTACTTACGATTGAGTCCTAAATTTAAAACAAAATTAAACTTTTGATTAGGCAATTATTAGAATTAACTTTATCCGCGTGGTAAGCACATTCTTTTGTGGAAGTAATAAACTATTGATAGAAGATTAGGCAAGATCAGAAACTTCCAGAATGAGATAAGTGGATGGATTAAATGACACTTTCAATGACCCAAATATAGCAAAACTGCTTTATAATGTCAATCACGTTTCTGATTCCATATCAAATAAGGGCACCAACCATTTGAAGCTTCATGGAGAAGCCTAAATTGCAATTTGCAAAGTGACTTAATAAAAGCAACAAGCCAAGACGTAATAATAGTCCAACGGACTTAGCCTTAGGCCCATTTTTCAGGGAATTTCCGTTGAAAAGAAAAGAAAAGTGAACACACGCCAGTGACCGAAGTTCATCTTGATTTTGTTTTTTGTGATTTTTGGTTCAACTACTGTAATTTACTTAAAGTTTTATAGACGTTGATAATTTAAGTAAGTGAAATATATGAATAATTTTAAATATAAATACTTGAAAAATTGGTACTCTCAAATTTTATTAAGATATAAGAATTTTTTATGATTTTTATTTTATATATTGATAATGTAAAAATATTTCTCTTTTATGTGACTTTTTAATAATAAAATTGGAAGGTAATAGTATTTATTAAATATAAATACATAATTAAATGTATGAATAAAAAAAAATTTCGTGCGGAAGATCATTGAAATTAAATTTTTTTATATATATTTTATTTAACTTTTAATCTTTTATGTAAGCTGTTGAGTTGAAATGAAGATCTAAGAAAAATTGATATTCGGAGATCATGGTGGGGCCCACTCTGGCAGGTGGTCCACAAATTTTCCATTTACTACCTTACCCCTCTCAGCGACTGTAGGCTGGAACAGTACGTATGATTCAACAGTAGTAGTATAATAGTACAGTGGAGTAGGGCGTACAGTAACCGTAGTGTAGAAACGTTGCTTTCGCAGTACTTCAAATGGCTGAGAAGCAATCTCTGAGGCACAAGAATCACAGAAACACAGAGAAACAAACAAAGAGAGAGAAAGAAGAAGAAGAACAAGAATAAGAGAGAGATTGACCGTCATTGAAGCACCTCTTCGTAATTCTTATTATTATCACACAAACAAAACAAAGTTCCCCCTCCAAAAAATAAAAACACATTCCTCATTCCCAATTTTTCCAGATTCTTGCAATTTCTCAAATTCCAGCATTTCCTGAACCGAATGATCTCAAAACAGTGACACTTCAAATTAATCAACTGTGTGGTTCATTGGACCTAGAATTCGAAGTTTCTTCTGTGTTGGGTTAGATTCTAAAGAGCTTTTAATGGAGCAAGCTACGGGAGCGTTGCGTGGATCCACTCACCACGACGTCGTATTGGAGTCCATTCAATTCAACGAAGAAATCCGGGGAATCATGGCGCCGGCGCCGGAAAACGCCAGCTCCTTCACCGCGCTGCTGGAGCTCCCTCCGACCCAGGCCGTCGAGCTCCTGCACTCGCCGGACTGCGACGCCGCATCCTCGGCTCGGAAAACTCCGCCGCCGTGCCACGTCAGCGCGACTCACAAACCCTACATGCTCGACTCCTTCGGCGGCAATTTGACCTTCCCTTCCAACGCCGCGCTAATCGAACGCGCCGCCAAGTTCTCCGTCTTCGCCGGCGATAATTCGCCGCCGGTTGAGGCCCCCCTCGCTCCGGCCGGCGGCTCCGGCGCGGTGAAGAGCGAGCCGCAGGAGTCCGATTCGAACCCGTGCTCCACGCAAGGCTGCGTTTCGGATCCCGCGATTGAGAACAAGAATCAGAGAACCGCGAAGAGGAAGGAGCGAGAGAAGAAGGTAACGTTAAAATCCCTCCAAATTTTGAAACATCTCTAGAATTAGGGTTTCTATTTTTTTTTTCATTCTGCTGAATTCGTTTCTCAAAGCGTGAAGTGACCGCTGGTTTTGTGAAATAAAGGTTAAGGGATCGTTAAAGAAGAGCAAGAGCGTTGCCGATGAAACCTCCGGGGACGGCGAGAAGCTTCCCTACGTTCATGTTCGAGTTCGTCGAGGTCAAGCCACAGACAGCCATAGCTTAGCAGAAAGGGTAAGCTCACATATTAAAATTAACCAGTAATTAATTTATTTAATTACAATTACAATCATTTACATTTTTTCATCTAAGTTTTTAAATTAATTACTATTTTTGTGTTTGTGTTGTACTGTTGTAGGCTAGGAGAGAGAAGATCAATGCTCGGATGAAGCTTTTACAAGAGCTGGTCCCCGGCTGCAACAAGGTCGGTTTTTCGTTCCCTGTCTTGTGGTCTTAATCCGAATACCGAAACCTTAAAAATCCTCAGTTACCAGAATTAATTAAGTGTGCTTTATTCGTTTTTTTTTTTTTTTAAGGATTATGCCATTGTTTTCTGTCTAATTTGTCTCCCAAAAGTGCTATTATGTTACGTTCTCTCCGTTACGGACTTTAATAGCGGTTCTTGTCATTGTCACCTTTTAAACAAAATAATATAATAATAACAATAATTGCTTTTACTTCAAGAAACGTGTCCACTGGCACCGAGCGTCAAGCATGGCATTTGTGTAATTTTACCCTCTGTTTGGTTTTCGCTTTTTGGATGACTATTCCGAGTCCTAGTGACAAATCTTTTCGAAGGTTAGTTTTGTCATTCCAAGTTTTTGAGATATTTAGTTTGAGTTTTCAATTTTTTAGGATTTATAAAAGAAAAATTAAAAGTTTTAGAAACTACAAATTTTAATTTTTAAAATTTTTAATTTTTTTTTATAAATTTAAAAAAACTAAAAAATTAAAAAATGAAAACTCAAACTAAACTAATCAAGCCGGAGTTTTTGTCTAAACCACCTTTATATCCAATAATTAGATTAGATGACATGGAACGGTGCGAATTAGGTAATGCTGTGTTTGTCCCAGCTGCCTGTAATTTGCTTCTCCATCGATGGTTTTGGATGTTCTGCTCATACTTTCATGCCCAGTGCATGTTCAGCTTTGCCAGGCAAATCATATTTTCAAAATTTCTTTGAGTAAAATTTTTATTATAATTTTTTAATATATGATTACTAAATTCAAGGATGCATATAACAAGAGAATTGGCCGGGAGAATATTAAATAAAAAAAAAGTAGTGTTTTTCTAAAGATATATTCGTTTTTTGTTTACCAGGACAAAAAACAGTATACGTCTTCGGTTGTACACGATAATTAAAGTAATCTCATCTCGTTCCTTTCTTCGGCCTTCTGGCTTATCAAAGAGACAGATTGGCGGGCGTGTGGGGGCGGAACAGAATGGGGATGGGAGAAGAGGAAGTGGGGAGGGATCTGCTTGAACCTTTAACTACTAACTAGTAACCATGGCCATGGGTCCCCTTGGCAAGTGAACTATTGATCCTATATTGTGATTTGTGACGGTGATGGTACCATTATCTCTCCGAGTTTGGTATCCATCATTTATGGGATGACGAAGATGGGGTGAGTAAAGAATGCATAATTTTTTAGTGCATCTACCAAACAGCAGACCTAACTTCTGGCTTGTGACATTTGGACACTAACAAATTAAATGTCAGCTAAACACAAACTAAATTCATACCTTAAGATTTATCCCAAAAAAGTAGGTTACAATATATTGGTAGGTGGGGATAATATGTACATTGATATACAAAATTAAGGTTCAAGCGTTTATGTCAATATCATTTTATTCCCATTATACAGTTAGTGTTTATGAAATCACAGCTACGTCATATTGGCATTTAATAAAGTATTTTATAAGCAACAAAAATAAGTAGAAGATTGTTCTTGTTACATTACTTTCTAGCATCATGGTATTCAAGTGCAATTTCAATATTGATATTGATATATGGAAAATGCTTCTCAACCAGAAAATATGCCAGAAATTAATTTTCAGAATTATGTATCAACATATGATAGATAAATCTTTTATTTTCTATTTTCTACCCACTCATGATTTCGGTCAAACCACTCATAATTTGCCAGATGCATGCCAACTGGGTCTGGCATTATTTTTGGATGAAAGAATTCAGGACATGTAGCAGTACTCTTTATATATATAATATGAGACGTATTACATGAGAGGGGTGATCTATTATGAGAGTGAGAGAAGCAAATCTTGGCCGTATAATCATACATGGATGGCTAGGATTAAAAAATGATTAATGGTAATTAATGCTCACATATTCATTTAAAAAAGTCATATGACTTTATGTTTTAATCCTGACCATTCATGTAAAATCCAACGATCAAGATTCACTACTCTCACTCTTACAATAAACCACTTTTCTCATCTGATACATTCCCTATATCTATATATATATATATATACACACACACAAAAGAGAAAGACATCTTGTTGATATTCAACCCCCTAATCAAATATCAATTAAGAAAAAAGGGGGTGAATCTCATTTTTTGATTTTGTCAAATCAAATGTACATTCATATAAATCATTGTTATTCGGGATTCATGGGAACTTCTCTTGATCCCACCTAGATACCTGCCGAGATCTATGACGGTATCAAAATGCAAAATTAATATGGGGAATGGATACCCGTACAAATTCATCATGTGCGACCAGATTTGAACTAGTGACACGACGATTCTCAGTCCTCTACTCTGAAAACAACATCAAGAGCGATTGGAATGCCACCAAGAGCCACCATAACACCAAGACAAAGGCCAACAAGCCCAACACCACTGATGGGTCTGTTTCAAGCCTACATAAAGGACATCACAATAACTAAAGGAGAAGAAGAAGTACCAAAGAAGCAGATGAATAATTCCAACAAGGGCAAGGCCAAGATGGTTAGTGGTTGCAACCTGGTGGACTTCTATCAACAAGATGCCTTCCTCTTGGGTCCATGGCCCCGTCTGTAGATGTATCTGAATATGGGGGAAGAATAATCAGCCTGGGGCAACCACTAAATATCTTGGCATTGCCCTTGTTGGAATTATTCATCTGCTTCTTTGGTACTTCTTCTTCTCCTTTAGTTTTTTGTGATATCCATTATGTAGGCTTGAAGCATTGACCCATCAAAGGTGTTGGTCTCGTTGGCCTTTGGTGTCTTGGCGTTATGGCCCCTCTTGGTGTTCTGGCCCCTCTTGGTGGCGTTTCAATCTCAGATCTACCAGGCAATCTCTTTGCAATCTCTGCCCATTTGTTCCTAACTTCCTGGTGGGCTCAATCAACAAGATGTCTTCCTCTTGGGTCCATGGCCCCTTCTGTAGATGTTTCTGAATATGTGGGAAGAATAATCAGCCTGAAGTTTTCTCCCTAGATGTATTTTCTTATTGTGGCCAAATTACTATGTACAATGTTCTATAACATTTGCATAATGGCCTTTTGCATAAATGTACCTTTGTTTTTGTTTGATATAGAAGCCTTAATTACAGAGGCACTCTTTGATTTTACATTGTATCTGGATTGTGTTAACTTTTCTCAAAATAACTAATGTAGGTCAAAGATAGCTGACATGACAAGATTTTCTGTGCAGATATCAGGAACAGCGTTGGTTCTGGATGAAATCATCAACCATGTGCAATCTTTACAACGTCAAGTAGAGGTCAGACTATGACATTGCAGACATTTTACGTAAACATTTTTACCATCTGCAGACTAACGATCATTGTTGTTATCTTCCCAACTTTTAAATGAAAGGCAGAGTATGCCGTGGGATATTGGAATATGTTGAGGGTTAATTGGGAACAATTATAGCATTGCCTAACTATAGCCATAAGCATTAAGCGGTATAATCCTGTTGTTTTGGATTATATGATTTATAATCTACTTTAAGAAATCCTTTTTCTTCTTTAAAGAACTTCAAATCGGGTTATATTTGATTATGGGTCTACCTCTTGTCCTCCCTTGCATATTTTGGACTTCCATGGCATCCATGGCTTAAGTTGCTTACACCTAGAATTGTGCATTGCTTTGTAAATTGCATGTGCTCAAAAGTTATAAATTCTCAATATTTTTGTTAAAATAATTTTCTTTAGCAAGTGAACTGCGAGATATAACTTTATAGCCTGTGAAAATATCTCAACATTTGCAAGGTTAAGGATCTTTCTATTGGATGACAACACAGTGATATTTGAGCTAGCTTTATTCACTGTGAATATGGTCTCATTGATTTATGCTCTGATGCAGTTCTTATCAATGAAACTGGCAGCTGTTAACCCAAGAATTGATTTCAGCCTGGATAGCTTATTGGCTACTGATGTAAGTGTTATAAATTAATCTTGCTTACTATTTTTTCCCTTTTTCCAATAAATAAATGTAATTTTCCATTATTGTTTTATCTGGGGAAGTAGTCTGAAGACTCATAATGAGTTAATGTCTCTGGCTTAGCTTAATCCTGTACTTGAGGGATAACATATGACCTGGCCTTCTGGGGCACTTTATACATGTGATTGATCAAAATGTTACTCTTATCCTATGTAATTGTGTTTACTTAATTCGTATGTCCAAAAACTGTTAAGTGAACCAGAAGGTGAGGGACACTGATATAGCTTGTATTTGGTTACTGTGATATATATATTCTGCTGGATGTCATGCTAAAACAATTAAGAAGCAATGTAAACATTGCACAAAGTAACAATGTAATTGTCAGCAGAGCAGATAAATGCTATGATTGCACTTTATTGCCTACATCCATACATAACCATTAGCTGGCTCAGTTTATGAAACTGAAAATGAGTGTTTGAATGTCCTCAGCTTCAGCTGGAGTTGTATGTGTGTATAGTTTCTGATGCACAATGCTTTATCTAACTAGTTCAGCCTTTTCAGCTATGTTAAGAATTGCTGAGAAAATATCATTTGTAACTGACAGGGGTCATCCGTAATGGACAGCAACATAACCAGCATGGTTGCTCCTCTCGTGTGGCCTGAAATCCCATTCAATGGTAATAGACAGCATTATCAACAACAATGGCAATTTGATGCAATCCACCAACCACTTTGGGGGAGGGAAGAAGACAACCATAACTTCATGACTCCAGAAAACTCACTTTTGAGTTATGACTCATCAGCAAATTCAGGTAGATCAGAATTTAGCTTCTCTCAAACGACATTTTTAAAAGAAAGTTTTCTTACTTCATCACATCATGGTTGCTATTGCCATTGGCAATGGGTTTCATAAACAGAGATAAGGGATTGGTACTGCTAACTCTTTTTTTTTTTTTTGGGGGGGATTTTGATGATGAAAATCATGCAGGGACCTAAGAAGGATGCTCATAAATTAATGCGGCATTCGAGTCGCTTAATTTAAATTATAACTTGCTGAAAGGGAATCCATTTACAACATGAAATACAAAAGCATTGACATGTTTTTAAGCTTTCTGCATGTCTACAAGACAATTTTGAAAGTATTTTAAGTTCAATTCAAATTGTAAATTGTCATACAGCATCGCTGCGCTCAAATCAATTGAAGATGGAGCTCTGAAAGCGTAAAGAAGTTGTCGTACCAGTAGCTATTAGCCTAGTAGTGTATATATCAAATATAGTGTTAGCAATTAGCAGTGATTTGAACGGACTCAACATTCAGCAAGCAGGGTTTCCATGTCTTCTATTTGTCAGAGTCAGTTGGAAACCTGGATTTTCTTCAGCCAGGAAGGAAGAAGAATTGGTATGCTATTCTTATATGATTATTACTACTATTACTATCTATACTAACTACAGGGGTCTTTCAATCTATGAATTGATTGATTGATTCAGATTGTAAAATCATAGAACGGACTATTACTGAACTATCATGGGAGTGAGTTGCTTTGTTCATTGAATGCTACTTAGATAATTGGCTCTCTATGACGATTTTCCTGAACAATCTACTTTAATTGTGAATTAGATGCAGCATTTCTTTCTGTAACTTATCTTTTCGCAATATTTTCCCATTTTAATCACAGCGCAATATACCTCGTTTATTGTTGATTGTTGATCCCAGCAGCAGTGCAGCCAGGTCATATTGTTTTGTACTGGGATTCCCTTGATTTCGCTGAGATTTTCTTCAAGTTATTTGTTTGGATAAAGTGACTTTTGCTAAATATTATGGAGTTAGCGATGAGGTATTGAATTTAATTAAGAAACAAACGTGATGAGAATATAAAACCCTCGCGCATTTGATTCGAACACAAAGCACTATACAGAGCTCTACAAGAATGGACGAGGGCACAACAGTGCCCAGCCCCAAGGGTCAGGGGTGTACAACAACGATTGCTTCATCGTCCCAATGTATTTTTCTTCTCCCCAGTTGGGGGAAGGAGATGAAATGAAGATCAAAATTATAACTTTATCCTCCTATTTATCTAATATTTATTATTAATATTTTGCTGGGGGTATTATAAGCATAAAAGGTTAACAATTATAATAATTCCATTTCGTTTCATTGAAATATCCAAGCAATTTATACCACCACACTCCAGTTACTTTTATTCCACTACACTTCGTTCCATCACTTACCACCAATTCAAACATATCCTAAAGCTCCCAAGTGTCAGTCTCTTAGAAGTGCTCAGACCATGAGCATAACCCAAGCATTACCCAAACAGATTTTGTTGCGTGAATTGGCTTCCGCTGCCGTGTCCGCTGCAAAATCTTGTTTTTCGTTTGTTTGTTATTGTAATTCTCTCCTAGATGAGCTTGTGAAATGGAATTTGAGGTCTTCACTGTCATCTTTACACCAAAACATCCAAAAAATAAAATTATACTCGACAACAGTACGCCCCCGTGTGAGAAGTCCCTACTAGTCGAGGGTAAGGATTAGAAAAAAGTTACAAACATGCCCGCAATCCTGGTTTTGCTAGCTTTGAAGCCTATTTCATATACACAATTCCAAGTTGTCATGCTGAGAATGGAATCCTAACACATGTTTTCTTCGTCATACTCATATGTGAATAGTCAATGAGAAGCCAATTGTCAATACCTTGTCTTTTGACTCACTCGCCCTATTTGATACGGGAGCTGGATAAACATATGCTCAAAGAGATTCTTTGCTGATAAATACAACACAAATATAATAGTTAGCTAGTCAGAGTAATCCTTGTGTTGTCAAAGTGGAAGTGTGATATATGAATTACTCAATCTAGACGGTTATAATTAAATTTAATTATCAAAATAATTTTACAAGCTCCTTAGTCGTGAAATCAAAGAAATCAATTAGTTGAAATGCACACAAAATATTTTAGACATTAACACAAAAAAAAAAGAACCAATCACCTATATTTTAAGATTGGTTTGCCACTGCCTTTCTTGGATTTACTAATATAAATAACTTTAGTCATCATACATGTCCCTGATATTTTTGTCATATTGTGAGAGACCAAACTATTTATTAAATCTAAAATTATTTATGTGCTTCCATAGGAGGGAGAGTTTTATGACATAATGTCGAAGTTTTCATAAAATTTTGAGGAAT
Organism: Dalbergia cultrata; assembly: GCA_031216105.1. Lineage (NCBI taxonomy): Eukaryota > Viridiplantae > Streptophyta > Magnoliopsida > Fabales > Fabaceae > Dalbergia > Dalbergia cultrata. The sequence continues at coordinate 14,717,822 of CM062353.1, forward strand.
TCGATCTTATTATCCTCGTATGCAGATTTTTTCTTTCTTTCTTTTTATCTCTACATGAGAAGTCGCAGTAGCTTGTAAAAGTATATTAAAAACTCTCATAAGCGAAAAAAAAAGTAGTATATTAACAACTTTTGATCTTGAAATCATGAACCTCCTTGTCTTCTAAACCTTTACAGCATAGCCACTCAGACAGACTGAAAGCCCAGAACACAAATGGCCAAGCCACTACTCTTCTTGTACTTCCTCTTCCTATTTCAAACTTTCACCCAATCACTCCTCGCCACGTCACACCCTCCGAACCCCCTCCCCATCATCCTCTCCGTCGCCGACTTCGGAGCCGCCGGCGACGGCCTCCGCTACGACACGGCGGCCATCCAGTCTGCCATCGACGCCTGCCCCGCCGTTGGCCCCTGCCGCGTCACCTTGCCGGCGCCGGGAAGGTACCTGACGGCCACCGTGTTCCTGAAATCCGGCGTAGAGCTGAACGTGGAGCCCGGCGCCGCCGTCGTGGGCGGCACCAGGCTGGAGGACTTCCCGGAGGATCGGTCGCGATGGTACGTGGTGGTGGCGGAGAACGCGACGGACGTTGGGATCGGCGGCGGCGGAGTGGTGGAGGGACAGGCGGAGAAGTTCGTTGTGAGAGAGGATCGGAGGAAGAACGTGATGGTGAGCTGGAACCAGACAGGGGCGTGTCTGGGAGACGAATGCAGACCCAGGCTGATCGGATTCCTAGGCTGCAACAACGTTAGGGTTTCCAACATAACTCTCAACCAACCTGCTTATTGGTGGTGCGTATTTCTTAATACTCCTTAGTACTATGCTATATCTATATGAATGAATCTGCTAATGTAGGAGTAATATTAACTGTGACTACAAGTGTTAACAACAAAATTAATTTTAATGATGTTAATTTTTTAAATTTAATTTCTATGTATTTACAATATAAAATTTTTTTACGTTATCATCCAATCTACTAATTTATTGCCAAATAAGTAAAGTTAATTGAGTTTCAATCTACTGTTTAAAAAGTCATGAAAATGAGAAGATTTAATTGAATGATCAGATATCAAAATTAATCTATATCTATATATATATATTTTTAGCGATATTGAAATTAGAGGTTTTGAAATCATGGAGCAGAGGAAGATGGTGATTGATTTTAATAGAAATTTGATTTTTGTTGTGGGGATATTGGAAGTTTTGGATTGTGATTGGGTGGGTGGTAGGTTGGTCATGGATGATTTTGCTTGTGATACGATCAAGTTGTCAAGTAGGAGGGAAGTTGTCAAGTAGGAGGGAAGTGATGTTATATCTGGATATGTTGCGGCGGTGGGCTCCGTTGTTGCTTTCGAACTATGAGGTTTATCCGCACGCAAAGGCAACGTCAATTGTCAGCCTCAGATAAACATATATGAAGGGGAACGGATCCCATAATATTTCCCTAGTACGAAAACAATTCTAATTGGAATTGTATTATTGGGACCTATGAGTATAGGAAAATTATATCGATTCATATCTCATTTATAATTGGATAAGATGTGAACTTCATTTAAATAAAATTTACGTCCCATGAGATGTGAGTCAACACAGTTTTTCACATTTTATGAATACAAATAACATTATTTTTCTAATTAGTTGTGTTTTATCCTATTATGTTGTCTTAGTGCTTACATAATTCTGTACCAAAAAGAAGTACTTACATAACTCAATATGTATAACAATGTTTTGAATGATAAGTATTTTTCAATTGTGGTCTTCACACACAACTTTATACTTGTCAAATAATAATTTGTATGTCTATAATAAATTATAAATTAGATAACCAACTAAAAATTACTCCGACTAGTGAATTCTTCTTTCTTTTTTCACTTTTTCAGAAAGAGCTAACCATGTTTTTATTTGGAGAAATTCTTATCCGCATGAAAGAGTGTTTTTTTTTTTTTGAAGTGCTTATTTGGTATGGTTGAATGTGTAGAACATGGGTGATAGCATTAGAAATGTAATCAGAGTGGAGATACTTACCCTATGAATCACTTAACTAAAGTGGAACACATCTAATAATATACAATATTTTTCTTAATGAAAGACACCTAAGAATATATATATATTACTAAGATATTAAGAGATAAAAAACGAGGGTAAGAGTTGAACTCTTGACTTCCCATAGCTCATTGAGATATGTAGAAGTTTATCACTAGATTGTGGACTTGGTTATTACAAGACACCTAAGAATATAATTTTGAACTACAAGTTTATTACATAAATTTATGTATTTGGATTAATTTTAAATTGTTTTTGTTTTGTTAAATTTTCAAAGGGATGATAGGGATAAAAGGGCAAATGAGAGCCTAGAGGGAGTGTTACTTCTAACTTGTTATGAGTCTTTAAGAATCGAATCGAGGATTGAGCCGAAGCTAATTTTGAGTCTCCATTGAATCAATTTAAGTAATTAGGACCACAATTGTTGTGAACTAAAATATAAAAAATATAATTGATTCACTTTTCACGATTAAATCTAACATTGTAGTTATTAATCTTTTAAAACATTGTTTTATATCTAGGAAACGACATGAACATAACTTCCTTGTCTTTAGGTAGAATTAAAGGTTCTAGTAGAAGAAACAAGGAATCTTTTTACATTCAAAAAGGGGTTTGTTCACCTACCCAAAAAAAAAAAGGGAGTTTATTCCATGTTTATTCTTCAATTGGTCGCAAAAAGAAGGATGGCTAATCTACCTTTCTTTTTTTTTTTGGCTCTTCTTCTCTTCCTTCCTCCTTATTCCTCTTCCAAACATCGCATATTAAATCAATATGTGCAATACTGCAATTTTTTCGCTTCATAAAATATACTCCGCACTTTCTTTGATAAAGTGCATTATTCGGCCTAACAGTTTATTCTAACTTGCAGCTTACACATAGTACGGAGTAACGACATAACCATTCAGGATATTTCAATTTATGGGGACTTCAATATTCCAAACAACGATGGTATTGACATAGAGGACTCAAACAACACAGTTATCACACGATGCCACATTGATACAGGGGATGATGCTATCTGCCCAAAGTCATACACAGGCCCCCTTTACAACCTCACAGTCACCAATTGTTGGATTCGATCCAAATCTTCCGCAATTAAATTTGGAAGTGCCAGTTGGTTTGATTTCAAGTATTTTTTGTTTGACAATATCACCATTGTAGATTCTCATAGAGGGCTTGCATTCCAGATCCGTGATGGAGGTAACTTGTTTATTCTTGCCTCACTTTTGGATAAACTATTGCACTAGAAATTATTGCTTTGTTTGGTGAATCTTTCTTTCTTACCTCAACATGTTAAATCCAACACGAGTATCTAAAATACCCACAATCACAAGATGTGGGCTTTATTTGGCCAGTATCATCTTTAGGATTCAATGAGCTTAATATTTCAGTTCATGGTATTTATTATGGGTGCATACCCTCAAGCTTTGATGTGATTCTAAGAAACTTTAATGAACTAAAGTGGTACTCTTATTAACAGTTATAGTTTTTGACCTAATAGTAAGTGTTTGATCTAATAAGTGGTATCAAAGTGAGGTCATGGGGTCAAATCCCCGATTGAGAGGAGGAAATTTTTGGCTTTATTTTGGTGGCATCACCTTTAGGATTTAATAGGCTTAACTTTCTGTCCTGTAACGCCTATAATAGATGCAGCTGCTCAAATTTGATATGTTTCTGAGAAACTTAAATAAGGAAATAAAGTTGCACCCTTTTTAATCACTATAGCTTAGTGTTGAACACTTGATCCAACACAAACAGTCTCAGTTCAATCATAAAACAAGATTTTCTCTCCTTGCGTTATGTACTTGAGGTATCTCTTCAAACAACTTTTGAATTTGTAATTGAACGTTTTTGTAGCTCACTTCTTGGCTTAGATAGCCTCAAACTTTCATAGAGCCTGATAAACACGAGTTTGATTATTTACTTAGCATCTTACCTGCTAACATGGGTCTGAAATGCTTGGAATTTGTTTGTGCAGGAAATGTAAGTGACATTGTCTTCTCAAACATAGATATTAGCACAAGATACTATGACCCATTATGGTGGGGGAGAGCGGAGCCTATCTATGTCACAACTTGCCCACGACACTCAAACTCAAAGGAGGGTTCAATCTCAAACATACTTTTCTCTAACATCACAGCAAATTCTGAAAATGGCATCTTCCTATCTGGTTCAAAGGGAGGGTTGTTAAGGAATTTGACATTCATTAACATGAATATCACTTATAGAAGGTTCACCAGTTATGCTGGTGGGTTGTTGGACTATAGACCAGGGTGCCAAGAATTGGTGAAGCACAGCACTGCCGGCATGGTGATGGAGCACATTGAAGGTCTTGAGGTTAAAAATGTAGAAATGAGATGGTCAAATGAGGAACTAGAGCAGTGGAATAATCCTTTGGAGTTCAAACCATCTACTGTGAATAACGTCACTTTCCTTAATTTTAATTCTGGTTTGTACACAAATAGCAAGTGAAGTTGATCACGGGAGTCCAAAGCACATGGGTTGCTTAACCATCAAGGGAGTGGAGAAAAAAGTTCAAAAAGGTTGAAGGAACATCAGATTTGTGCATAAAGAAAAATAAAATTATTGGGGATGGAGAGTAATTGTTAGGTAAGCACTGCCTAAGCCACTAGAATTGGTGTATGTATGGAGGGGTTTGGGTAATATGTAGGAGGTTTTATATTCAAATCTCAGAAATATTTAAAAAAAGAAAAAAGTAAACACTACCTACCACAGTGCCTTAGGCACTTCATTCAATATTAAACATTTGGAAGGTTGTGTAATCCACGATAAAAATGCACCAGTCACCAAAAATACATTCACATTTGTCGACTATCAAATGAAATGCTTGAGAGATGATGGTGAGACACAACCTATTTAAAACTTTCTCTACGGTCTCAACACTATTTTGTTGTACGTTCTGCATTTTGTATAATTAACAAACTTGTGATTGAAAGGCCAAAAAATTGTAATTTAATTTTTTATATCACTGAGTCATTCCATTTTCTTTCCATCCAAAAAAGAATGGTACGTTTCCTTTTGTCTTTCTGGTGTCCATTTACTAACTTTTACTATACTTTAAATACAAAAATAATTATTTAGATCTTGGTTTTCATGCTTTGCGTATGTAATTTATAATATATCATTGATTTTTAAAACTGATATCTCTTTAATGCTCTTTGAACTGATTTCACCAAGAATAAAAACCTACATGATTGACTTAAAAAATACAATTTTTGTACCCAAAAAAAAAAGTTTATTCTTAATCTATATTAAATTTCATAAGAAAGATGACTTTTTTTAATTATGTCTTCCATGTAAAGAATAAACTATTATCAATGAGAGATGATATAAAAATTTTAAATACTAAGAATGTTCATTAGAATATTAGCATCTAACTGTTTTTAAAATCGATTTTACTCATCAGAACAACGGATTGTGATATATAACATTACAAAATAAAATACAAGTGGTAGCAGAAAGAATTTAGAGGGAATCATTAATAAACGTGTAAAAATTATTTTTCCGTATTAATTGATTAATTATTATTGTACGGTTATTGATAAAAAATTTATGATTGGAAGGTTTATGTTTATATCTAGATAAATTTATAAAACTTACGCGTTCTTATCTTAATAAAAATACAAATAGACTTATAATCTAATATTAATTTAATTTTTAAATACACAAAGAAATACTTAGCATTAGTATAAGAATGTATTAGAGATCCACCACAAGCTAAACCTTTTATTTTTGGGTAAAATATGCCTATTTTCTTTCTTTTTATTTTTCAAATAGACTTCGTTAATACTAAACTTATATATCATATTAACAAATGACAATATAAGTTTTCTAAATATTAAGAACTGTATTTAGTATATTTTTATCTATTTGTCTAAGAAAGTGGTTAAAGGGATGTTTGCTTTTAGTTTTTAATTTTTATTTTTAATTTTTTAATTTTTTAAAATTTATGAAAAGAAATTAAAAAAAAAAATTGAAATTTGTAAAACTTGTTTAATTTGCTGTTTTTAATTTCTAATTTTTAATTTTTGTGAAAGGTGGTTAAAGGGATGTTTGCTTTTAATTTTCAGTTTTTAATTTTTATTTGTAGTTTTTCAATTCTTTAAAATTTGTGAAGAAAAAACTGAAAATTAAAATTTATAATGATTGTTTGGTTTGTTTTTAGTTTCAATTTTTAGTTTTTTTAATTTTTTTCATAAAAATTTAAAAATAAAAACTGAATTCTGAAAATGAAAACTAGAAACAAGAAATAAAAATGAACAAGTAAAGCAGTGGAATAATACTTGGAGGTGAAGCTCTCTACTGCAGTACAGTGATTCAAATAGCGTTGAGAATGACCCAAAAACTGGAGATTGAGTTAATGGTTGTCTGCAAAGATCGAAACCTGAAGTTGGGGGCTGCTTGTTTTTTCCGTCACGAAGGAGCAGAAAGAAGAGGAGGAAGTGTCTAGAAGCTAGAAACTGCGGGTACGTGGGATCGGGGGCAGGGGAAGCTAAGCCTGAAATTGATGGGCTTATTGGATAGGTTGGGCTATGGTTGTGTATCATTTGTTTTTTAATTTTCAATCTTTAACTGTTTTTAAAATAATATTGGGTATAACCAAAAACGATGGGCTTGTCATATTTTTTCCCCTTTAAAGTGAGTTGTTATTTTGTTATCTTTTCTTTGGGTTGTTGTTAACCATTTTTGAAAAATGAATGAATGAGGGAGAACATTAAACCAACAAAAAGTTTTGTTTAATGTGTGTTTTTCTTTAGATTTAATGGATGAGTTAAATGAGTGAAAAGGAAAATAAATATATATTATGATTAAGATTATCTTCTAAAAGCTGAAGGAATAAAAATTTAACAATAAGTATGTAGTATTTTTTCTAAATTTATATCAAATATGTTGGAGATATATGTTATTTTGGTGCTACAATTGGTACACTTTTTACTTTGCATTTTGAGCAAAAATAAAATAAAATCACATCCCAACAGTAGCAATAGCCACAACTTAGAGCACTGCTATACTACGGATAATGTTAGATTGCTTTTGGTATATACAATGAAGTTTTACACAGATTGCTCCCTAATTAACTCCATCGTATCACTAAAACTAATTCATATAAGCACCTAACAGATATGGACGTTTATCAACCCCCTCAATTTGGTGCATGTCTCGCACTGACACCCGGAGAGAGTTCCAAAGCCCAAGCACTTGAGCCCAACAACATGGCCCGCCTTAGGACCAATTTGGACCAATCAATGTGGGACCTGTTAAAAGCAATCGAAGTCCAAATTCTCACCATCTTTGACCAATCCAACCAACCCAAAGGTTCGTGCTCCTTTCAGTCGAATCTTGCCCCGATCCAGTTAGCATCACAAATGCGAAGATTGAATTGGAACTTGGTTGTTACGTTACCACCACTTTCCCCATCACTCACCGCCTCCATGACTTGGTGCTGGCCTTCACGTTAAGCCCCCCGCTTGACCTTCCATAATGATGTGAAGGTGATTTTTTATTTGTTTGTTTTTGTAGATCTTCAAAGAACAACTACCACTTTGTGGCTTCGTAAATGACCAAAATTAAGAATATACCTTAATCTGATCCTACCCATAAAGCAAAGGTTAGAATTTCAGTTAAATTAGGCTAGTCGTTAGTTATCGCTAACCTGACAGTAAATTGTGAAGCGGGTCCCCATATGACATGTAAATTGTTCGGTCAAGCAAAAGACAGAAAAAGCCAAGTGATGTGGCTACGAAGAACCATGAGATGAAATCTCAACAAGGCAATGGATTCTTTTTTTTTTTTTCCTCTTCCTGATTTCTAATCGGTGCTATATAGGTCTTTTGATTTGAAACAGTTTAACCCCATGCTGTTGATTCCTAAAAATGAATAAAATTTTATATTATAAAGTAGTTGAGATCCAAACACGCCTTATCACATGTTTATGCCTACCCTCCTACCAACACAAAATCGTGATCTCCCTTTGTGTTCCATATTCTCTATTTCAACATGCATATGCGCCTGTCGGTGGCACTTCCCATTCTTCTGCACCTCATGTTAAATGTTTTCGTTCAAGCCCCATATCTATTGTCCACTTTACATGCTCCCCACCATGACACTTCCCTTCTAATTTTTTATCTGACATTATAAAAAAGTTCTATAGTATCATTCAATCATATATTTTTATTTATAAGTTTTTTATAACAATTAATAATTAAATTTATTTATTTTTATTGATGTGACAATATATAATTAAATGTTTACATAAATAAGCCATATATATATATATATATATATATATATACACTTATTTATTCAGTGCTGCAGCAATGGGTTTTTTTTTTTCTTATTGTGTGTTTTTGTTATGTATTGGGCCTATTAATTTGCTATTCGGAGAAAATTCACCAATGTAATGGCTTTGGTTTATGGTTTCAGAAATTAAACCAACTAATTTGATGACCCAATAAGCCAAACTGCTGCTTGCTTTAAAATAGTGATTCATGTGTTTAGCATAACTCCAAAACGAATAATTACTCACGAAAATATTGTTATTAATCGCATAAAGATAAATTGGTTTTTTTTTTCTTTTTGGCAGGCAGATGAACAGCCTTTTTGGTTACCTTCATTTTTTTTATAGTTGGTTTTTCATTTTTATTTATTTGTTCAATTTAGTCTCTTATTATTTGGTTTTTAATTATTTTTCTGTCATATAACTAATAAAAAAATTATGACATGACACAATTTATACCGCATCTACTTTTGTATGCCATGTTAATTAGCACCTTCTTACCACTTCAACATTTTTTTAAAATTATGTGATGAAAAAGTGATAATTAAAGGCAGTAATTAACGTAAAGAACTTTTTTTAAAAAAAAAAAGATAAGGTATTAAATTAAAAAATAAATAAAAATAAAGGACAAAAAGTCTTTTTTACCTAGAGTAAAGTATAAATATGTAATAACATTTTCTCCTAATTTTTCATCAACAGTTAACACTTTAAACATATCATCCTGAATTCGATCATGATACTCGTGTATAAAGAAGAAGAAACACCCATTGGGAGCAGATTTTCGTACAAGTACCCGACCATGATCCAAAAAATTTAGTTCGTCAGGAACTGTGTGAGAATACTCTAGAAAAAAAAAAAATAGACATTGACTATTGATCACATTTCAGTTGCCGCATAAAGTAAATCAAACTTCGATTGATTGATTTTTATACCGAAAGAACTTCAACTGATTCGATAAGGTAACAAGTTCCGAAACTTTGAGCAAAGCTTGGTTGACCACTTTTCATTGTCTTCTCACCAAACAACCAACAAATAGACAAGTCTTTATTCCGCAGTGAATGAATCCATTATCTCGTCATTAGGCTTCTAATCCTACAGTGTTATAATTCAATTTGTGATTTGTGTTCAACTATTGCATTCAATATAAAATTCCCCCACTTAATTACTTGAGCCTTCACAACTCAAATTTCTACCTAATAAATTAAGTTTGAAATTGTTAGCGTAGTTTATTGTCAGTGACTCCTATAATTCAATTGGTTTAACGTACTGACTTCTGATGTTTGTAATGATCATAATCTCTTATAGTATCAAATGAAATTTGAACTACTTTAACCCTTTGGTAGGTTTGATGGATAACAAGAAGGAAGAAAATGGAGAAGAGAAAATTAGTAGAAAACATGTTTTGCTCTTGTTTGGATAAAGAGAAAAAATAGAAAAAGGTAAAAAACTTTGTGACAGATCTCAGCTAAAAAAGTTTTCTCCCCTAAAATGAGAAAAAAAAGGGAGAAAAATATACTCATAAATTTTTTTTATAATTTTATCAATTTATTTTTATACACTTCTTTCTATTCTACCATAAAAAGGAGGAACAAAATGTCATTTATATATAATTACATTTTTTTCAATTACTTTTTTACTCAACTAAATAACAAAAGAGAAAATACACTATTTCTCTTTAATTTTTTTATTTACTTTTCATTTGTTTTCTCTCCTCACCCAAAAGAAAGTGAAATATACCAATTAAACACCATTGGCATTAGTCAAAGAGCAATCCATCTAATAGACGGTATCGAAGAAAGTTATGGACTTGAGTTTTCCAAGTAACACAAGGAGCAAAATTGTTATCTTTATTTAACAAAAGTTATGCATCCTTTAAATTCAAAAGTTAAATATCTTAATTTATTGCTTTTAGAGTTTGGTATAATAGATAGTTGAGATCTTAAACAGGATATCATGAGTTAAATTCAGTGTTGTGTATATATATTTAAAAAAAGACTTTGTTTTTAAGAAATAATACTTATTTTAATAATTTTCATGTGTAAGGATGTCAACGGCCACCCAAGTCGGTTGGGATATACCGTGTCCCTATTGAGAATTTTGACCCCTCCTTGTCATCATCCCTATGCATATACAGGTCCCCATTTTGCACTACCTGCGAATATCCATGGGTTTATTCCAATGAATTCAAAAATATGAAAAAGAAAAAAAAATCTAAACAATACCCTTGAACATGAGTAATACACTCATAAATATTCATAATCTATTGATCATTATAAATTTATAATGCTATCCCGGCCAATACGGTCAAAATTAAAAATAAAATATATTATGTAAAGTAAATTTATTTAAAAACAATTAGGAAATTGAGAGTTGGGAAATTTTAGGTATGAATATATATATGTACAAAAATACTTAGATAAATTCATATTTATGAGGATTTGATGGGTTTCCATAACTCCATGGGATAAGGACCTTAACCTTCACTTTCGTCCCATTTAAAAAGCTGAGACTCTACCTTGTAGGAGCCAAACTAGTCCCTGTACCCGTCCCATCCTGAGTAATTTCATGGGTTATTTTCCTTTGCGAGTATTGCTGCCATCTCTACGCCTCATATGGAGATCAATTATGGTTATCAATGATGATACCTTCTGATTCATTAAAAAAACTTAAAGCAGCTTTATAAGTAAGTATTAAATCATCAGTTTTTCTTGATGATGAAAGTCTATTTGAATTTTAATGTTACACTTTAACGTAAGATATCGAATATAATTCTTTTTGGTAAACTTAAATGTCAGTTTTAAATTTGAAGATACAAACATTTCTCATAAAAATCATGTCACGGGCAACCAAAATTGGTTTATCAATGAGTAGGTGGATAGAACAAAAAATTTCCACAGGCCACGACCATTTAATTAGCACAAGATTTTTAGAGGAATAAACACAAAAAACAATGAGGGACCCAACTTGATGGTATTGTTTCATCAGTAATTAGCACTCACGTGAAAGAAACAGGAAGAGGAGTGGTTGATGAATGAGCCATAGATTTGCTTTAACATTGAAATTTAACTGGTCCATTTTTAAAGTAATCACATCAATTATTAAAAGAAAAATACAAAAAAAAAGAGTGCACCAATAGTATACCCCAAATAATCAAATAGTTCTCCTTTTTCCTTGTGGGGGACCCACGTTAATCTCATCATTGCCAGTCAGCATCTGATGTTACAAACTCGTCCACTAGGTAGGTCTTGACTTCGGTCCCCCCACCCAACCCATCAACTTTCATTGGTGGGTAATGGGTTGTTTGTGTTGATAATTGTGGCTATATTTTGCCTTTGTATAAGGTTATTTTGAGTGTGAGTAAAAAAAACTAAATATCCATTTTTTTTTCTTATATGTGATATTTTTACGTTCTTTTTTTTTTATTAACTTATTTTCACGCTCTTAAAGAATAGAGAAAATTATGGTTCAGAATAAAATCATGCACAAAGTTCAGGTTTCGGAAACCACAGATGTTAGCACAAAATTCTTTATCTTTCTGTTTTTTTCTTTATAATCAATTTTGTAATTTCGGCAGTGGTCAGTGGATAAGGTAGAGTGCAACGAAAATTGTACATTTTATGAAAAAAGAGACGTTGTCGGTGGTGCGGTCACAGGTCACCCCTGGCCGGCCGCGGTGACGCCTAACCCGGACAATGCGCCCCGGTGGAATCACAATAGACTAATAGAGGAGGATGCTCGATGACAATATGGTATGACAGAGTGAAAGAGATAATTAAAGTAATGAAATAAAGGACATGGGTTTCTCCAAATAAGATTTGCATGTCTTTGTTTTGATTTTTTTTTTTTTACTATTATTTCTCTTATGCTATATATCTTATTTGAACATCAATTTTTATATTAATAAAAAAAAATACACGTAACAAAATTTTTGTGATAATTTGATGCGAAAAGATCCATTTCTGAAGAGTACACATATCTTGGTTTTGTTATTTAATGAAAGACAAAAAATTTTACTAATGATGTGTTGGGTAGGTGGGTAAGATGGATGAAAAAAATTTTATGCGTATAAAATTATAAATTTTATTTGGACAAATTATGTTTACCTCTTCTGAGATTTTGTGAAATTCATTTTAGTTCTCTTCTAATTGTAAAATCAGTTTAGAAGATCTCAAATTTTTTAAATTATTACAATGAACTCCCTTGAATTTATAAAATCATTACATCCTCCTCTCCTTTGTCGCACAATGAAACAAAATGAGTAGTGCATCAAGAGGAGGTTAGTATCATTTGGACAAATAGAAGGGAGCCTATATGAATATTGTCAAGCCTCATAGGACAGCGATGTAATTTGCTCCTTTAATTTTAATACATTGACGGTGTAAAATTTTTTACACAATCATTTAATAACATATTATCAAGTTAGCAAAACAAAACAAATTTGACTCCCACCTCCTACTTTAAAAGTTATATATATGGGAATATTTGATGTTCTTGGCCTCTTTGTTTTGGTTTAGTTGTTGAAAATTATCAAAAAAAAAAATTAAAAGATTTAATTGGATGACAATATAATTTTTTCATATTATTATTACTGTATTTAAATTCAATCTTAAAATTATTTAATTTTTCCTCTCATTTTTACATTTATACAAACAAGGGGCATATCATATAAGATGAGTAGTTTATTATAAGAGTAAGATGAGTAAATTTGGGTTATATAACTATATATAGATGGTTAGGATTCAAAGTTAATTAATATAATTAATGTTTACATACTTATTTAAAAAAATCATATGACTTCATATTTTAATCTTAATTATTCATATAAAATCTAAATTCACTCCTCTAATTCTTAGAACGAACCACTCCTCTTGTGTGAAAACATATCCTAAAAGTTATTTTATTTCGTTTTCGAAAATTAATTTGGAAGAAAAGTTAAAGATATTAGGTGAAAAGAAATATCTTACTTGGCTCTTACTTTTCCAATTTCCATCCATATGTTTTGAAAAAAATGCACACAGACTTTAATTAATTTATTCATTCTCTTTTCTATCGCGTTGCCTTTGTTACCAACCCCTTTTTTTGGTTCCAAACCAACCCTTCAAACATGAAACATAGGCTTAGGATTTCCACGTACAGATGCGTATCTACAAACCTACCTTTCTGCCTTATTTAATATAGATCTCAATCACTTCTAACATACTTATGGAATCGAAAATTGTATCCATGAAACACTGAATGTGTTTTTGGATTTGAGTTTTTAAATTTGAATTATGAATTTAATTTAGTAAAAGTTAATTTTAATTAAATATAAATTTATTTTAACACAATTTGTCAATAAAAAAAAAATCAACGAGAGCCCACACATTGTGCCACTTAAAATATTAGTTATAATTTAATGAGTTTATTTCTATACACTGACAATATTAAACTTTTTTACACCATTATTCAATTATATATTGTTATATCAGTTAAAATAGTTGAGTTTCATATTTGTCATTTAAAAAATCATTCAAGTGGAATAAATATTAACTACAATTATAAAAAAAATTAAGCACAAATATATGTCAACATAATCGTGTGCATAACCAATTGAGGTTGAGTCCTGCAGAAAACTGATCAAGGGGCTAGTCACTCATAATATGGTAAATCAAAGTTTGAATTTCAGTAACAAGAGGTGTACATTTAGTGTCGAGTTGTGTTTCGAATAGTATTCGATCAAAGATAGTTATAGAAATTCTTTTATAAATAATCACATGTACATACTTGAGAGCCTACACATTGTGCCACTTAATATAGTTGTTATTTTAGTACAGGAGTTCGAATTTAACCAATAAATCTGAAAATTACTTTCATTATTTGCTTGTTGAAGTAAATATTTACTTTGATCCCGAAATTATAAGTATACTTCACTTTAATCCCTAAAATTTTGAAATTAACTTCTTAGTTTCTAAAATTTTATTTAGTAATTCACTTTAATCTCTGGTCAAACACACATTAGTTTGGGGATAAGTGAATTTAAAAAATATTGAGAATTTAGATTTTGTGAAGCAAAATAGAATAAATTTAGGGATTTGAGGTTTTTTTTAACACATTTTAGAAAATTTCAGAAACTATTTTAACACGTTTAGAAATTTTAGAGACTAATCTAACTCTATTATAATTTGGTGCCATATGCTATGTGCTATGCCATGTGTACTCAACATGACATGTCATTGGCATATGATATGTCACTGTCACTTAATGTGCCATGTTAGCAAAACAATAATAATTGACTAACATTTGTTTAATTAGGGACTAATAAAATGACTTATAAAATAAAATTTCAGAAACTAAAGAATTCATTTTAAAACTTTAGGTATTAAAATAAAGTATACTTACAATATCAAGGATTAAAGTGAACCTTTTCAGGGACTAAAGTGATTCTTTAATCTATTTAGTTGCTACTTGATAACAAACTTATGTTTGCAACTCGTTATGGATTAAGTTTATAAAGGCTATAATATATAATAAGCATTTATAGATTAGACCAGTCCAACAAAAAAATGTCATTGAGAATTAGAAGAATACATAGGTTGAAACATTTTTGAATTAACAAGCACGCGTTTTCTATATAAAATGAGAATGCCTTTTCTTTTTCCCCGAAAAGTTGTTTTCCATACCCAGCACCCTTCTTCTAAAATCCATCTTTCTTCCCTTTATTATATATTATTATATAACACAAAAAATGTGGTAAAGAAAGATTTAAAGATCACAAAAGCTTTTGTGAAATTTTTCTTTTCTTTTGGGGTGATGATTTTGTGAATTTTTTAAGTCATAACTGCAAAATTACTTCCATGTGGAACCTGCACGCATTTTACCGAAACGATCCATTGAAAAACCAGAATACTGGACCTTCTGGCTAACTCCTAGGATCCGCTTGGGGCCAAAGAAAATAACAATAATTATAAAATCTAGCAAAGGTCACCGGAAGTAGAAACATATCCAGAAGTAAAATAAACAGTACAGAAAACAATCGAACAATAGCCTAATGGAACGCAAGAGGATAACAAATGAAAATGACCTCGCAACCATGAGGACTTAATTAACCATGAAAGGTTCTTAAATACATACACCTTAACATCATGTATAAGTTTACGCAAACTTTGATCGCAAGGCAATCTAATGAAATAATGTTTATAGTAAGTATATCCCTATACAATTAAACTCTCTATAGCTCAAAGCAATCAAAGTGTCATGTATAGATGCAGCAAGTTAATGATTATAGCTGGTTAGGAGGTTTATTCAAACATAAATGTCATTGACGCGTAATGATGGCTTCTATTCATCCAACTCAGGAGCTTCTATTAAAACGAATATATTAAAGGGTGAGCACTAGAAAACAAGGGACAACCATGATTACCTTGCCCCAAACTAAAATAATAGACAAATTATTATATAACAAATTGAGAATCCTAGAAAGGGAAGGGAAGGAAGAAGAGACCGTATCAGACCTTAGGGACCCCACAAAGGATCACATCGTGTCCAATGAGACGGCCTAGAGTTTGACTTAGGTACAGCATAAGGACACGAAAAAAAAAAAGCATAAGGACACGAAAGTTGACCGGCCACAGCCGGTGATGTAGGGCTCACCGACACCCTTTTCCCGGTTACCACTACACCCTCGTAAGTCACCACAGTCACCGGCACTTGCGTCCTGTTCAGTTTTTAAAACGTGACCACGTTCCCGCACTCTCCCCTCTGTCACACACAACACAGCACAATCACAAAACTGGAACACGAGAGAGAGAGAAAGACAGGACACAAACAACACGAGAAGAAGAGATTAGAGCTGGGGACATTAGCATTAACATATTGTACATTTGTTGTTAATCCCGAGGCTGAGGCTCTCTTGTCAGTAAATTGTTCTTATATCATTTTTGCGTGCGAATCACTTCTTTCTCTCTCTCTCTCTCTCTCTACCCCCGTGTTTGCGAGGTAAGTTCCAGAGTTACATAGTAGTAGTAACTGTTCCCTCTCCTATCCTTTATTTTTTTAATAATTTATTTATTTATTATTATTAATGCGGTTACAACTTGTTACTCTTTCCCTCGCGCCCTGTGCTTCTTCTTCTTCTTTCTGTACTTGTAACGAGTCCTTTTCTTCTTCTTCTTCTTCTCCTGTCCCTTGCGTTTCACGTGAGGACACCAAGGGCTCAACACTCCTGAATTGACCACACACTCTCACCAAAGTTTGTATTGTTTGTTTCCTCTCTGCTTTGGAAATTTTCTATCAACCTACTTCCTAGATCTTGTTCGTTTCCTACTTTCTCTGTACTTTCGTTTCTCTTTTGTATGCCATTGGGATTGGAATCAGTTCTTGTGTTTGACACTGTTTTGTTTCGGTACCATGTTTTTTGGATATGGATGTGGATGTAATTGTCTTTTTATGTGGACTATGAACCGTTACTAATTAATCTTCACTATTTGTTTCTGTTGTTTGGTTTTGGCCTTATGGATTGTAGATTCGTTCTTGCTATCTAGTTCTGGTAACTTTCTCTTCCTCTTTTTGTTATTTATGTGTGTTTTGTATTCGGTGGGAATTATGGAAATGTAGCGGTTGATTTCTAATTCCAATTTCCGACAACGTTTGTTTTATTTTATATTTTATATTTTACGGAGCCTCTTCACTCCTAAAGTCTAATCTACCCTTTCGTTGATGGGTTGGGTTGGCCAAAGTTAATATAGTTTGAAAAAAGGACAATATCTCGAGACAAATTAGTGACAGTTGTTAAATGGGGTCTTCAAATTATTGGAATCCAGCCAGCTAGCAAATTTGATGATGATGATGGTGATGGAAATGCAGCATATTTCATTCTTCACCCCACTGCTTCTGGGTTTATCTCCCTTGGTTTATCTCTACCCATCAGAAGATTCTTTTTTTTAAAAAAATTATTTATATATTTATATATATTTTTATTTTTACACAGATGATGGCAGCATCTCGTATGTTTGGCCATTCTTCTTTTATCGTGTTAAGAATATTTCGAATGGTTTCACTTTGTCCTTTCTCATTCCTTTCTAAATTCGACTTGGTTCAAGACAAACTAGTATTTGTTCGTTTTTGTCTACTCTCCCAAAGGGTAAAACAAACAAGTCATGGTATTTGGACGATTTTAGGAATTTTACTTCAATTTTACTAGTGTGGACAAGATCGCAATAGATGCAGAAGTCGGCATCAAATTGCTCGGACTTATGCATCTGTGCTCTTTTCTTCATGTGTATTTATGTCGATGTTCACATCTTGATCTCTGTCTCTGCCTATCCACTCTGTTATTACTTTCTAGATGAGGTCCTGATTTATTTGGTACATTTTCTTTGGTCTGAAATTCAATGTGGTGCCATTTAGTTAGTAAAAATTTGTGTGCTATATGAAATTTCTGCACTTTTTATCTTTCTGGTTTTTCCATTCTGGGCTTGTGCTGCGCTTGCTGGTACAACCAGACAGATTGCTTGTTTTGATACTCATTGTGATGCATGTTTCAAATGCCTTCTTCACCTGTCTTTTTTGGTTTCCCCTCCTTTGTGATTTTGACAATTATTCCCTCTCGCTGTGTTTTTTTTCCTCTATGAATTTAGCCACTCATATTCTCTCACTACGTTTGCAGGAGGTAGACCATAGTTATTCTTGAATCTCTGGAAAAGCAACCCCACAAGAAGTTCTGCACTTTTATGGTGGTGGAAGCACTATTCTGGGGTTGTGGTATTGATAGTGGTTACAGACTTTAGGAACTGAAAACTGCCTTGTGCTTAAGGTGCTCGCTAAGGTTAGTTCATGCTATAATTTTGCCCTGTCACACCTGCTTCATTACATTGATATTTGAAGGAATTTGAAAGCATGAAAGAAATTGAGAAGAGAAAGCCTGCAAGGAATATTCAGGCAAAGAGTTCTAGAAGAACCGAAAGGAGAGAGAATAAATTGCATCAAGATAATTCATCTAAAACATTGAGTGAAAAAGGAAAGGAAGCTAAGACACCCCAGGCTAGACCAACTGCAAATAACTTTAAAAGTGATACAAACACGGCCTCAGAGAATCCAGAAACTTATGAAAACATGGTTATACATTATGTGGATGATGTCAACAGGTCTGACGAGGCACTTGCCGAGACAAAAGTTAATGAAATGGTTGCTAACGAAAACAAAAATGAAGTAGTTGATGATCATTCCAGTGATTTGGAGAAGGAGCAAAAAGAAGGAAATGAGGAAGTATCAGACACTGAGACGGTAAAGGATTCAGTATTATCACAAGGTGATTCTTTCACAAATGAGGATGAGAAAGTAGAAAAAGCTTCAAAAGATCCTAAAAGTAAGGTCAAAGTGACTCCTTTAGAAGCTAGTTGTGGATCAAGGGATAGATCTGATAGAAAAACCAATAAGTTGCAATCTAAGGTATCTAATAGCAATCAAACGAAACCTATGAACTCAAATAAAGGGTCTTCTAGAGTTCCTGACAAAAATACTTCTTCAAACAATTCCAAGGATGTGAAAGCTCCGGTAAAAGTTTCATCAGAATCTTCTGATGGAATTGATGAAAAACCTGTTCATGAGGTCAAGGAAGTTGATATCCTAGATGAATCCTCAAATGGTGCTCAGAGTGTAGGAAGCAAAGATGAAAGTAATGAAACAGTTAATGCTGAAGAAAATGGTGAACATGTGGACGATGCAGCTTTGGAATCGAAAATTGAAGAAATGGAAACACGAATTGAAAAGCTCGAAGAGGAACTAAGAGAAGTTGCTGCTCTTGAGGTGTCACTTTATTCTGTTGTACCAGAGCATGGGAGCTCAGCACACAAGGTGCACACATCTGCTCGACGCCTTTCTAGGCTGTACATACATGCTTGTAAGCATTGGACTCAAGATCGGCAGGCAACGATTGCCAAGAATACTGTTTCTGGACTTATTGTGGTTGCTAAGTCTTGTGGTAATGATGTTTCAAGGTATGTAAATGGGCTTTGTTAAAAAAATTTTGTCTACTGATTTTGGCTATGAAATTTGGACAATCGATATTCTGATCTTGATTTCTGTTTTAGGTTAACTTACTGGTTGTCAAATACCGTTGTGCTGAGAGAGATACTTTCACAAACTTTTGGGAGTTCATGTCAAGCTAGTCCCCTTATGAGATTGGCTGAGTCAAATGGGGCTGGCAAGAAAAATGATGGGAAGTCTGCAGCACTAAAATGGAAAGGTGTCTCCAATGGTACACATGGAAATAGTTTTATGAAGTTTGTTGAAGATTGGCAAGAAACAGGAACCTTTAGATCTGCATTAGAAAGAGTAGAATCATGGATTTTTTCTCGGATAGTAGAATCAGTGTGGTGGCAGGTATAACTATAAATGTTGTCTTATTTAATACAGATAATTGATTATTATAATTAAGATATAGATGCATTCACTGATGCAAGAAAAGAACCATGCTTAATTGTTGTTTGGTATGAGGGGGAGGAGTACATTTTCTATTCCAACCATCATATGTCGTTGTTTAGTCTATTTACTCAGTTTAATGGAGTCCATCCATGAAGTTTTTCACCCCATTTTTTTTGCCCATACCAAACACACCCTAAGATGTAAATAAAACTCATCATAGAACTTGACTGATGTTTGGATTTAAATTCCTGGAAAAAAAATTGAACCCCCCCCCCCCCCCCAACCATAAACTTTTCAATTATCATTATCCCAGTCATTGATTTGATATGTGCTTCCAATGGGTGCTGAAACGCAGAAACCAGGAATGTCACACATGTACAGTGATTAGTAGGCTCATGAATATTTATTATTACACATATATGCTAATGTTCCTTTTTTAACATACCTTTATTCAATTCAGAGTCATTAATTATTAATTAGTGTCTTATTAATTTGATGATATTGAAACTGATTCAAATAAAAATGATTCATCTACTCTTGACTGCTCTTGACTTAAAGTTGACCTGTGGTCTCATAAGTTTTTAAACCATTTGCGATAACTTGAGAACCATGCTATGTTTTCAGGCTTTGACTCCTTATATGCAGTCTCCAATTGGGGACTCCTCAAACAAAACCATTGGGAGGCTTCTGGGACCTGCTCTGGGTGATCAGAAGCAAGGAAGCTTTTCCATCAATCTCTGGAGAAATGCTTTCCAAGATGCTTTTCAGCGACTCTGTCCAGTTCGAGCAGGAGGACATGAGTGTGGTTGTTTGCCTGTTTTGACTAGAATGGTGTGCCTTTTCATTGCTACTTATGTCCTTCCTTTCCTGAATATGTTTTTCACTTCCCTTTGCTTTGCTATAAGGACTGAAGATGTAAAATCTTTCACCAGGTCATGGAACATTGCATAGCTAGACTAGATGTTGCAATGTTCAATGCAATTCTTCGGGAGTCAGCTTTTGAGATCCCAACTGATCCTGTATCAGATCCTATAGTGGATTCGAAGGTTTTGCCAATTCCAGCAGGAGATTTAAGCTTTGGGTCTGGTGCACAGCTAAAAAATTCCGTATGTATTTGTCTTCGTAGTGAACTTGGTTTTCATGCAGTGTGTAAAAGACCATCTGCTTCGAAGATATCATGTTGTGTGATATTTGTAATTTTCTGTAGTCGATTCTTCCGATGCCATGCTGTATAGTTTGTTCATCTTGTAGTGTGGTAATGTCCAAAGCCAATATCAGTGGTGATTGAAAGAAAATGATAACATGAACTATGTTTACTGTTGATATCGTGTTGATGTGAGTCATGCGACTATTATGTTGTTTAAAGTTTCATCTTATGGGAAGGTTTGTTACTTTGTTTAGGCTTATGGAAGAGCTACTTGAAATGCAGGTTGGCAATTGGTCTAGATGGCTCACTGACATGTTTGGCATGGATGCTGAAGATTGTCTTCAAGAAGATCAGGAGAATGGAGAAAATGATGTAAGGCAGGGTAGAGATGGTGAACCTAAATCTTTCCTTCTCCTGGACGACTTGAGCGACCTTCTAATGCTCCCAAAAGACATGCTTATGGATAAACAAGTCAGACTGGAGGTTAATCCCACGAATCAAATACTGTTCTCTTCTGCGGCATTTCACCCCTTCACTTTCTCTTTTCGTTGCTTTGTCATTGCATTGATTGCATTTGTTTTGTTGTTGAGCAGGTGTGTCCATCCATCAGCCTCTCGTTGATTATACGGGTCCTATGCAACTTCACTCCTGATGAATTCTGTCCAGATCATGTTCCAGGAGCTGTGTTGGAGGCCCTGCATGAGGAGGTATATTCATATATTAATTCGTTGCTAGATTTAACAGGTTATAGCAAGTCTGATAGCTGGTCCAACAAAATTATGTAAACACTAATTTTTTTTTTCATTCAACTGCGATATATTATGAACAACAACTTGGTTATTAAATTTTGGATTTGGTTTCTCTCAATGTTCATAAATATAACCAGATTGCATTTAATAAATGACGAAGAGATAAATCAATTAAATTCTGGATTTGATAACGCATGTTATGCAATGTCAATCTCATGGAGCTTCTAGTTTGAAACTTCCTATAGTTCTACTTGAGCATAAGTATTATCCTCTACCCTATATATATTGCTAAAGGGAATACTAGTTTGTTGAAATTTAACTTCTGCAATGTTTAGTTTATGGTGGAGCAAAAGTCATCACCAGAATCTGTCAGAAACTTCCCGTATGCAGCTGCTCCGGTTGTGTACACGCCTCCCTCCTCAGCTAATGTGGCAGAGAAAGTTGCAGAGGCAGGAGGAAAGTCTCACCTGGTGCGGAATGTCTCGGCTGTTCAGAAGAGAGGATACACCAGTGATGAAGAACTAGAGGAACTTGGTTCCCCCCTTACATACATCATTGATAAGCTGCCTTCATCTCCAGCAGTTACCGTTAATGGAGAAGGTAATAACCACAGAGAGCAAGGGAGCCACCCCACCACAAATGTTAGATACCAACTCCTTCGTGAAGTTTGGTCCATTTGAACAATGTGATTTCGACATTTGTACCTGAGTGCTTTTATCAAGTGGAAAAATGAATATGTAGGAGACATAGGAGGAATGAATTGTGATATTGAGGAAATAACAAAAAAGAAAAGAAACTCAAAGGAGAAATTAAAGATAAATTGAGAATCCTGAGTAATAGAGCAGCTTAAGCCTGCAGTTTTTTGTGTATATAATGGATGGATTTGGTATAGCTTAACCTTTGAGGATTTGCTCTGTCTAGTGTTTTACCATCTTCATGCTTGTCTGAAAAGTAGTGTCTTTTGTGATAGAAATTTTAATATTGATTTGTTATTAAAAAGAGCATACAAACATCATTTACAATTTACATTTTAATTTTAGAGATAAAAAATATATTTAAGTCTTTAACTTTTTTCTTTTTTTGGTCATTTTAAGTCTCTAACTTCATATCACGTTGGTCTATGCTTTTAACGGGTTCTTTGGATTAGGAACTCATTGCTTCAGCTCATTTCTTTTGGTTAAGGCATCAGATTGCTTGTTTCAACTTGCAGTATTTTTTAAGAAATCTTTTGCAATTTGCTATGATAACTTAAAAGAATATCTTAAAATATAGTATTAATATGAAATAGGGAGTAATTTTTATGCACTGTGTCAAATATTGTCATCCAATTAAATCATACTATTTGCATAACTTTTTAAATAGTGAGTGCGAGATTTATCTAATAATTTTTATTAATGTGATAATATATATAATTGAATGATAATATAAAAAAGTTATATTGTTAATGTATAGAAATTAATTCTAGGTAATACCATCCTCAAATTTGCATTACTAGTAAATTAATTTATGCCAAAATAGGAGAAATCATGTACCAGTAGTTGAGAATTTTAGTTATATCTCATTACTCATGAATGCACTGAAAAGGTTCTATATTTATCGTTAGTTACTTGTCATATTTATTATAGGCTTAAATATGTTAATAAGTGAATTTTTAGTTTTGGTCTTTGAATAAATTTTTCTTTTGTTTTGTTTTAAATATTTCTAAAATTATGTGATTTTACTTCATGTCTGAACTATAAAAAGCTAGTGTTGAACTGACTAAAAAAACTGTCATGTAATTCAATTTTACGTGATAATTAGCAATCATACGTGACAAGGATTAAAAAAGATTGAGAAATGTTTGGATCGAAACAAAAGAAATTTTTTTTTCAAGAATCAAAATTCACTTTTTTTTCAGGACCAAAGACATAATTAAACTTTTATTATTATGGATTTAATGTCTATGTACTGACATTGTAAAAGTTTTTTTACACAATCATTCAATTATATATATCATCATATTGATCATAATAATTGACTTTTACATCCACTATCTAAAAGATTATGTGCAAATAAGAATAAAATTTTGATTAAATGGTAGTATATTAAAATTAAACTCTTATTATATATAATAACCAAAATCATGACTAAAATTCCTAGTAATTTATATATCAATCCCCATTTCTCTTAAATGATATCTAAAAGATCGGTTCGAAGCTGTGTATCTTCGTCGGCCAAGTAAATTGGATACAACTATTCGAATGATGAGGTTGATTTCACTCAATATATTTTATTTTGAGTAGGGATCCATTTATTTTAGTAATATGTCTTATATACTCATTTCATTTGATAACATTTTATTCATATTGAATTTAATCAATATGATTATTGATTTATGTGATATTATATTGATAATCAAACATGCTAAATTTTAAAAAAATTAGACAATAATAGACATGTAATCTAATAATGATATTTACATATATTTCAAAAATATGTTATCCGATAGCATAAAATAAAATGATGAACTATCAAATCACTTTTAAATTGAATGAAATTTTATATACTTGATTTACTTTGTAGGAATTTTAAATTCAATGATTAGATTAATGAAATTTCATGTTTAAAAAAGACTATTAGATGAAGTAAATATATCATAACTTACTTGTAGAGTAGGTATGGATTCCCACTCTTTTATTTCTGCAAGTTGGTAATTTTTTTTTTTGGGGGTAAGCAGTAGGTGGTGGGATTTTTTGCTAACATTCACATTAGCGATGTTATTTATCATTGCTCTCCATTTTAAATAGAGATATTGCATGAGTTATTTTAGTCGTTAATTTTTAAAATGAGCTATATTGGTTTGATATTATAAAATGTAAGTTACGTTAATTTCTTAACCCATTTTTATTTTAATATTTTGCTAGTTAAATGATTATGTATAATGTTAAGTGACACTTTGACATATTGTGTGCAATTAAAGTGTAATAAAGATTTAAATAATTCATTATAGTGTCTAAAATTACACGAAATTAGTTATTTTATAACTTAAAATTGAGATCTAAATGATTCATTTTATATAATTTTAAACACTAAAATGAATAATTTTAAACTCTACTTCAAATGACATATGGTATGTTTAAATGTCATTTAATATTATATATTATCATTTAATTGATGAAATGTTAAATAAAAGTGGATTGAATGACTAATATGACTTATATTCTGCAATATCATGGACTAATTTTAATCACCTTAAAAGTCAAGAATTGAAAAACTCACAAGTGTAAAATAAGGGATTATAATGGGATTTAACTCTTTTAAATAATTTATCTACTTTTAACAAGATAATTATCTATGAACAAGTAAAATTTTAAAAGTAAATAATTATTCAAAAATGGCCGCAATAATAAATAACAGGGTAAAATGCACTTATTTTCCTTAAGGTATCAAAAAATAACGCTCCATCCTATTTCATTAAGGGCGTTTTTGGTTTCTCTCTCATGATTTAATTTTAATAAATTATATATCAAATAATAAAAATACTTATAGAATAAATAATAAATTTGATTTCTATGCATTGATTTCATGTTGTTTGATGCTTACATTATAATAAAAAAACTTATCTATCATAATTAATTTTTATATATTAAAATGATAGATAATTTTAAAATTTTCAATTGAATAATTATTTTAATTAAAAATTTAATAGTTAATATGTTAAACAAATAATAAATGATAATTAAATAAGTATTTAAAATGATGGTAAAATACACAAATTAATAAAAATTAATATATAAATTTGTAACACATAATAAATAATATGAAATTTCATATAAAATATAATTATATATAATAAAAATAAACAATTTTACATAATTGTGACAAATTAATATTTTAATTATCATTTTTTGAATTTTATGTATAAATGATTCGTAAATAATATTACTTTGGTATTTTTTCTTATGTTAATTACATGTATTACTATCAAAATGTGGAAGTTTAAAATATTATAATAAAAATAAAATATTACAAAAATAATTATAAAAAATAAAAATTTAATTTTAATGTGTTGATAGTGTAAATTTTTTTATATTGTTATCTAATTAATCGTTCTATTTAAATAACTTTTTAAGTAACTGCCCACTATAACAACTATCCATCATATTTTGATAGTGTTAGATCATGTTTAATAATTAACTATCGACTATAATAATTAAATTATTTATTTAAAATAGTTAGTTTTAATATTTTAAATCTCATTTATATAATTATATTTTATATTAATATTATTTATTACTAATATTATTTATTTTTTAAAAAATATTTATTTATATATTTAATATTATTTTAAATATTTATTTAATTTTTATATCTTCATTTAAAATGTATATGTATAACTTTTAGAATAATTTTAAATAGTTTTTATGAATTAAGTTTTTAGAAACTGACAATATAAAATAATTTTAACTATGAATCCATAGAAATTCAAAAAAGTATCAAATTCAATACAAAGTTATCTACTATTATTTTATTTTATACTATCAACATATATAAATTAAAATTATTATTTATTTTATAATTATTTTTATTATTTAATATATAATTTATAAATCAAATCAAATCATAAAAAAAAAAAATGTACCCTTAATGAAATGGGATAGAGTATAAATTTTTTAACTATATGGGATGCAATGTTATTTTTTGATACCTCAAGAGGGATAAATTCATTTTACCAACAATAATATTGATACCATGTTACTGCTGCCAATATGTTTAGGAGATCTGTCAGCACATGCAACCATAAATGCAGCTCGATCACATTTACCATGTGTGAATATATTTCTTTTCTATTTATAAGTATTTTTAGAAAAAATCTTAGATTATTTATCGATTAAAGATATTAAGAAAATATTAATTATTATTTTCAACTTTACCTTATTTTTATTTTCTCAATGTAAGTCTTTTTTTTTTTTTGTGCCAATGCATGTCTACAATTTAAGCCACTAGAATTAATTTAGTGGTGAGAGATTTTCGTAGAAAGTATGAGATCCTAGATTCAAACCTCAATGTAAATAATATAATTTTTGAAATATCAAAAAAATGCATGTCTACAATTTATTAGAGAGAAAAAGAATAACTTAATCAAATTTATCTTTATTTATTTAATCTATATCCAAAGTTATTTAATATATTCCTCATCTTTTGTATAAAATTCTTAAAGCACACTTGCAAATAAACAAGGAGAGTATTGTTTACAGTTGTGGAATTCATTAATCATTACAATTAAGGGAATAAATCAGAAATTTAGGACAAGCTACGTTTAAATTTATAATAAGTTGAACTTATCAAAATTTCTGGCCAGCTGTTTCAATGAATGAGTTTTTAGGAACAAAAATGAAGGGAGCATCCAATGGAAAATCCCATCAGTAAATTCGTCAATTTTTGTCAGTGTCTGACTCTGATCTGAGCTAAAAGCAGTGTTTGTGAGTGAATATTTTTTCATCAGAGAGAAACAAAAACATTAGATCTGCTCTAATATCTTTCCACCATATCACATATCCATTCAAATAATTAAGCCATAAAACTAAGTTCCAGGTTCATTGATTAAAGTCATGACAATGACAATGTTCATGCACATTCCAAACTCTAAAAGGTAAAATAAAATAAAATTAACCATCTGGATTTGCCTATTACAAGGCTCACTCAGATGAAACAGAACTAACAATCATGGGTTTGATAATCAAGACAGAGACTTACAAGTAAATTCTAGAAGTTCATTTTATGTAAAATAAACCTCCAGTAATTGCTAGCAGTACTAGAGGCCTTCAGCCTCCATTGTTGCCAACCATGCATCAAAATCATCCACAATAGCTGTGTTGAGGTATTGAATAATGTCAAAATCATCTTCACTTCCAATCATCTGGCTTCCGAAACCTGCACTTGCTCCAGACCAATGGTTCTGAACACCAATGGAGGAGCATGAGTTCAAGCTCTGATTTGTGTTCTGCTTCAAATTATTTGGAAGGTTAGGCTCGTGACTTTGCACCAGTGGAGGTAGCTGGGGCAGTGTTGCTTCAGAAACCTGAATAGGTAATTGCCCCACATTCACATGATTGATCCCATTGGAATTCAGCGTGAATGAACTAACACCATTATTGTTTGCTGCTTCTGAAGTTTCATTCGCCATGGTTTGAGGTTTCACGCTGAAGGCACTGCTCAAATCTCCTATATCTCCGGCCTCAAGCAACTGGGTTCCAAAAGCAGGTAGCAAATGTGAGAGACTCAGAAGATTTTTGGACCCAAGATTATTGTTATCTTGAAAGCTAAGAACGCTAGGCCCCTGGTGTTGATACTGGTTGTTTTGAAGGTTCTGATTGAAGTCACTGTTAACATGCACCTGATTCTGAACGGCTTGTGGTGCTTGAGAGCCCTGGCCAGTACTCCCCAGCAACAGCATTGATTGTTGTGAGCTTGCACCCTGCAGAGGGTTTGGAACCAATGCTCCATAGTCACCAGCTGAAGTGCCATAATTTCCAACCTGAGATCCAGACCCAGTCAATCCACCAAAACTATGAGGGCTACTTTGGATGAGATTAGGATTTTGGTAGCTGGGGGAAGAGGTTGGTGATAATGATGATGAGTTGCTTAGTTGAGGTCCGGTCAATCCACCACCAAGATAACAAGGGTTCCTATGGATGCCATTATAGTTTTGGTCGCCTTGGAAAGATGATGATGGTGATGATGATTGGCTGCTTAGCTGAGATCTAGCTCTAGTCGCTCCACTGAAATTATACGGGCTACTTGGGATACGACTTGAGTTTTGATAGCAGCCTTGTAAAGAGGATGGTGATGATAATAAGCTGCCCAATTGAGATCTGGTTCTAATCACTCTACCAAGATTACAAGGTCTACTTTGGATGAGATTAGAGCTTTGGTAACCTTGAAAAGAAGAGAGTAATGATGATGAGTTGCTCAGTTGAGATCTAGTTCCAGCCAATCCACCAAGATTATGAGGGCTACATTGAATATGATTTGAGTTTTGAGAGCCTTGAAAAGCGGAAGATGATGCTGACGAGCTGCTCAATTGAGATCTAGTTCCAGTCAATCCACCTAAATTACGAGAGCTACCCTGAATACGATTAGATTTTTGGTAGTCTTGAAAAAGGGATAGCAACGATGATGAGTTGCTCATCAATTGAGCACTAGTTCCACTCAATCTACCCAAACTACAAGAGCTACTTTGAATGCTATTAGAGTTTTGGTAGCTTTCAAGAGAGGAATTAGGTGATGATGATGAGCCGCTGCTCAGTTGAGGCCTAGTTCCAGCAATCAATCCACCGAGATTACAAGAGCTACTTTGAAAGCAAGTAGAATTTTGGTGGCCTTCAAAAGAGGAAGGTGATGATGATGATGAGTTGCTCAATTGAGATTCAGTTCCAATAATCAATCCGCTACTTTGGATGAGATCATCATCATTAGGGTTTTTCCATCCTTGAAATGAGAATGATGATGAGCTTCTTTGTTGAGATACAATTTCAGCCAATCCGCTAAGATTGCAAGAGCTGCTTAGGATGATATTAGGGTTTTGGTTGCTTTGAAATGAGGAGGATGGTGATGATGATGAGTTGCTTAGCTGTGGAGTCGAGAGTTGTTGGGGATTGTTTTGATGGAGAAAGTTGCTGCATGAGTTGTTTTCAGGTTGGTTCACGTTCTCATTGGGAGGACATGCTACTTCATTGTTACCTCTCTGAAGAAGAAGAAGAAAACCTTCTTCATCCCTGCTTGTTTCTATTGTCACCGAGTATGGGATACTCATCAAAGCAGGATTCGGTAACCTCTCCATGATGCCCCTCATATCATAACTAGTCAGCTCAAAGTTGGTAATGGCCTCCATGCCCTTGAATCTTATTAGCGCAATGTCATATCCTCTAGCTGCATCCTCATCAGCAGTACCTGTTTTATTGCAATATTATTGATTATTAGTATCTTGAGGGCGATACATATGATGATGATGATGATATGAAGCAATTAATAATTAACACACAGTATTCAATAACACTTTCTGAACTAACATATTTAACTTAAGAGAGGCATTCATTCTCTTGTTTATACCATGTGTATCAATATCTTTTGACTAGTGCTATATATATGGCTCGAGGAATTTTTCATTCAAACTGTGTGAATCATAGTTTTTAAAACTGGCTCGAATCGGCCGATTCAACTGGAAAATCGGTGAACCAGTCATGAAACCGGTTCGAACCATTGTTTGGATCAGTCTCGCATCAAAACCGGTGTGACCCGGTTTAACTCGTTCGGTTTTGGATCAAAACCGGTGATAAGGCCGGTTGAACCGGACTAAGTTGACTCGGTTTTTTTTTCTTTCCTTTTTTGCTTTTTTTTTGGGTTAAATGATGTCCTTTTCTAAATCTTAAAAAATAATATTCTAATTTGACTTTTAAAAAAATGCAATAAATTTGTTTATATTGTCATGACTTGTAAGTTTGTGGTGTAAAAGTTTGTGAGTTTACTTGTGCAATTATATTTTGAACTTGTTAATTGTTATTTGTGATTGTGAAATGAAAACAATATTTAGGAATTTATGTTATTTAATTATGTTTTTATATTTAGAGCCCATAAAGAGTGTCAAATTATGAATTAGTTATTATTTTATTATATTTTATTTAAATTTATATTTTTTTATATTTATTTTTATATAAATTCGGTTTAACCGGTTTGACTAAATGACTCCACCAAATGAACCAAGAATCTTGCACTGACGAGTCAATCACCTGTCCGAATTTTAAAACTATGGTGTGAATAGTTCTTTTAGCCAATCAATAATAACACAAGAATAGTTGAGGGGGAGAGCAAATAGGGAAGTGGGACGGAATACATTTCCCAATGAAAAGGGTTAAAAGGGCAAGCACAAATTTTGCATTCGTAAAATATAGGGTTTAGGGTTTACATGTTGATAAATATACATGTTGATATTTCAAAGTACACCCTAAATAATAATGAGAAAAGGAATTTGTATAACATTATTAAATATTAAATTAGGAACTAACAATATGTTCCTAAGAATATGCTTGGTACCCCTTTGTCCTGACCCAGCCATGCTTGCCACTGCATACCTCCGGTGATCCTGTTTCAGAAAAACATGAATGTGTATGAGATAAGGGTGGCATAAATACAAATTATAAGATTTTTTTATATTGTCATTTAATCAGATTATTTTATTTGGATAATTTTTAATTACCTACACTAGTGTTAGTACATAATTGAATGTCAATAAGTGTAAGGGAGATGAAGATAGGTACTGCAAACCTATAAACACCACGGTAATTGGAGTCAATCCCAGAGAAGCCTTTGCCGCCTTTTCTGAAATTTTGTTTAGATTCAATGAAAAGGAAAAATCATTTACGTAACTGTTCGGTTCAGTAACAGTGGTTGAATTTTATAGGATTATCTTTTGCAGTATTGCAAGTCGGAAACTTTATTTGTACGCACGGGTGTCGCGACTCACAAGTGGAGAGCCGTGTGATTGAGTGATAAAATATTTTAAGATATTTAAAAATTGAATTCCAACACTTTTAACGGTGGATTGATATGCATGTCCAGCAAATACGTCGGCATGTTATGGTCATATAACAATGCTCATTGCAAGTATGCTATATAGTAGCTCTATAATAAAAATCTACATTCACTTTCACTTTTTAAAAGAAAAAATAATAACTACTAGAAAGCAATGAATTGCAATGGGCTTTACAATTTACATGGACAACGTATAATGCAATTCACAACTTGCCTTCTAACAGCATAAATATATTCTTTTTTCCCCATGGTTTGCATTTCATCGATTTCCTTCCAATAGCAGCTCACCTACGATTAATAATATGCTGATGATGAGACGACGGAACTCAAGTAATAAGAATAATAATAATAATAATAATAAAATCAAGAATGTGTCTATACTAGCTAGCTACATATTTTTTTCCCAATGAAGGCTATGAATCTATCTAAGATTACATACAGAAAGATTTGTAAATGATGATAGGCGCCCTATTTTGAGGGAGACCAAGTCATGAGCTCTAGCGGCTCCAAGTTCAGTCGGATATCCACCTGATGCCAAACCCAAAAAAAAAAACAGAATCCAATTAGATAAACACAAAAACAAAGGGAAATTTTCAATCACCACTCGTTTAAGGAAAACCCAAGATTGATATTTTGGCCATTAACATTTAAACTAAATATTTTACATAGAAGAGAAATTCAATACGTACCAATATAAACTGCAGTAGTTGAAAAAGGTTCAGCCAAACAAGTGAAAAAATAAAAAAGTTAGAGAGTTGTTTGGGGGCACTAAATAAAATAATAAATAGGGGATTATATATTAAAATAAAAAATAAAAGGATATAGAATGAATGAAAAGCCATGTATCAAATTAAGGTGTTTCGAACCCGTTCTTCCTCTCGATCCTTCGACGGTGTTATCCCACGCAAATGCTTCGAAACGAGCCTTAGTGCACCTATGTCACGATTAATTATTTAATTATACATTCCATTAAGCTCGGAAAAATATGGCAAATGAAATTAAATCAATGGCTTATAATAAAAGATAAACTTACTTGATAACTCCCCGATATTGAGAGGTCATGGGACAAGAAGCTCTAGTCATGTTAGAACACCCTCCAACCTCATGCTGATTTGGATCATTGGGTCCACTATCATGTCCTTCCCTCACATCACTGGAACATTTTCTTACAATAAGATAATAAAATATGCACAAATTACCATAAGAATAAAATTAAATTGAAAAGAGCAAAAGTTGTTACAATGCCGGCTTGGCTCCGTGAAGACTTTCTCTTATGTGTCCTTCGTCTAGCGCTGACTCCAACAATTTTTTTATTGCGGGTGAATTCGCAGGAACAAATATGACATCATCTTTAGTTAAATATTGGATGCAACTATTCTGCAAGTCTCCTTCAGAATCTGAAGCACTTCCATGCTGTGTTGTAGTGATCACTAGGTTACGGGGTGTTGCTGAATTTTGATTGGCCAAATTGATTGATCCCATATTATTTGTGTGAATTTCACACTGAGAGAATAACCCTGCCATGGAACTCATATAATTTGTTAAATCTCTTAGGCTGGTGCCTAATGAGCAGTGAGGAAAAAAGAACGCTTGTGAGTGTACTTATTGAGGTCAATATTTTCCCTATGAATAATGTGCTTCAGATGGCATAGTTGGGGATATGCAAAAGTAAAAAGGACTATTTGGAGATTTTGTATGAAAGGGCCTAAAGCACTAGCAATGACATCTGTTAATATATATTTGATTTGTAAGACTTGATTTATTGACATCTGTGTGACTTTATCCATCAGTATTTAACTTTTTTTTTTTTTTGATAAACCATCAGTATTTAATTATGAATGTTATTTAATGTAAAGGTTGAAGATTCACTAATGATTTTAACGAAAGAAGAGAGAGGTTTAATACCATTAATTAAATAAAGAGCTAATACTTAAATATTTTGGTCCTTAATGTTATATTTGTAGGTAGTTTTAGTCTGATTTTTAAAATATATTGAATTAATCCTTGATATTATAAAATATAAATTAAGTTAGCTCTCATCCCACTTTTATTTAACATTTTATTAATTAAATAATATTATATAATATTAAGTGATATTTTAAAGTATCATGTGTCATTCGAAGTAGAATAAAGTTTAAAATAATTTATTTTGATATCTGAACTTGCACAAAATGGATTATCTTATAACTTGAAATGGAGATTTAAATTACTTATTTTTTTTAATTTCAAACATGAGTCATTTAAAATTTTATTTTACTTCAGATGATACAATGTATTTCAAGGTATCATTTTACATTACATATTATCATTTAATTGACGTAATGTTAAATAAAAGTGGGCTAATGAATTAACATGACTCATATTTTATAATGTTAAGAATTTATTTGACCTATTTTAAAAGGTAGAAAATAAAATGATTCATAGATATAATATCACGGACTAAAATGAATAATAACTATTAATTAAAAATTGATAAAGTTTTATAATAAAAAAAAGCTTAAAAATAGATAAAATTATATATATATTTAATGAAGAAAGAGAATTTGACATCAACTCATTAAATTAAAGAATATAGAAATTATAAATAAGAAAATATTAATAGTATATAATTTATTCAAATAATACGCCTGATAAAAAAAATTATTGAAATAATGTGCTTTTGTTTTAAGTTTTAGAGTAATTCTCTAATTTAGTCCTCCATGAAAATAATATTGAATCAATTATTTAGTCTCTCAAGAAAAGAAATACCATTTTTAATCCAACATGATTAAAATGAGATAAATTAATCTATAATGATTTATAAAAATAGGTTAAATTGGTCCTCGATAAAAATATAAATAGGAAAAACAAGTCTGTCTAAATATTGAAAAAGAAATAATTTATACTATATTTTTAGTCTTGAGAGATTAAGAAGATATTTTTATTTTATTGAGGGGCTAATTTATTTAATGTTATTTTCACAGAGGTCTAAATTAAGGGTTTGATCTAAGATGCACATGTTGGATTAAGTGAGTGTTTTTTGGTTACAATATTCCTTTTGTTAGTAGGCCTCTTTTGTTATTTTGGAACAAAAATATATTATTCAATTACGCTACTACAAAATTTTAATTTAATTAAGTCTATAAGTTGATTTATTTTCCACTTAGCATATTGTTCAATCAGATCACCACACGTCTAAATGTCAATCTTTTTTTGGGTACAAATAATTATACTGATTACATATTATTCCAATGAATAATAGTAATTCCTTCTTTGTTGAGTTTGACAGCAGGGCATAATGTTAAATTAAAAGCCACAGCCACCTAGCTCTTTCCTTTTATTAATTGAATATACATCCGTTTCTGATTGGCTAGTGCATAACAAAACAACAAATGCTCAAATAAAAAATAGGTTTAAATATGTTTTTAATCTCTATAAATTTAAGTCATTTTAGTTTTGGTCTCTCTAAAATTTTTCTTTTGATTTTTGTCAATTTTTTCCTTTTTCTTTTTTATCCTTATTTTTCTAATTTTTTTTCTGAATAAGTATTTTATAATATGTATTTAGTTGTTACAAATAATGAAAAATTTATTTTTACACTTTAAATATTTCAAAAATTTTATTTTTATCCCTATAAATATCACTATTTACCATCAAATTTACACGAAAGTAACCAAAACATAAGAATGGCAAAACAAAAAAAGGATCAAAATCAAAATAATTCATATTTATTAGGACTTCAAATATATTTAAGCCTTTTAAAAAAATATTTAATGCTTTGTGATGAAGATTAATAAATTTCAAAGCAATATTTCGTGAAAATATTTTATTATTTCCTATTTATAATATGCAAATTTATTCTACTTTTAATTATTATCTTTTTTTTACTTAGTTTGTGAAATCAAATTCTCCTTTCAGAACAAAAAAATTAATCCAATTTTGTAAATTAAATATTAATTCCATATTTTCTTTTTCCACGGGTGTGATAAAATTGTTCCTTTCTTTATTTAATTAGGATAATCATTAAAAATTAAAATAGAATAAAATTAATGATTAAAGACTAAAATCCTAAACCAGTTCCTCAGGTTTATATTGGGGGACAAATTAGTCCTTCAAATTTAGAAAATCTTATATTAGTCCATCAAATTTTATAAAAGAGGACAATTTAGTCCCTCTGTCAAATTGTTGTCTGGATTGTTAACCAAAATATCCATATGTTCTATCAATTTACTTACGTGTACTATTAATTTTTACAATGAATCAAAACTTGCCTCATTTCTCTGTTCTGCACGGAACAAAAGTCAAAATCTATCTTCGCAGCAGAAAGTTATTGTGAGATAATAGATGAAAGAAAAGGTCTAAACGACTTTATTTAAAGGAGTAAGATAAATTAGAATCTACTATAAAAGTTGATAGTACATATAAACAAGTTAATAGTATATATAAGTAAGTTAACAAGACCCCTTGTATAAAATTTGAGGAACAAACATGAGATTTTCTAAATTTAAGAGACTAATTTGTCTCCCATTATACTTGAGGGACTGATTTGAAGTTTTAGTCAGATTAAATATTAGCATAAGATTTGTCCGGTTACAAATGGTATATGTTTTATGCAATCTAGCTAATATCGTGTGTTGTAGAAAATTTAATTTGCATTTAATGTTAACTAAAGAAGGGTTTAATAAATATTTTTTAAAATCTCAATATATTAAGTATTCTACTTTTGTATTTAAGCTTTTTTAGTTTTAATTCCTTTATCAACATCATAAGAGCGCATTTTTCTTATATAGTTAAAAGGTAAAAGGTTTAAACCTATGACATCATAATAAATTATTCAATTTCCTCACCATTAGCCCAATCTCCGTAGCTTCAAATGTCATACACTTGTTAAAGAATTTCTATGTCTTTATAAAAAATAGATAAAAAAAAAATAAATTTTCATTTTCTTTATCTTTAAATGAAAATTTATATTTTAATAAATCAAAAAATTATTGATAAAATAAATAAGTTTTTATTCAAAATAGGTACTTGTATATATCTTTCTTTTCATTCGTTATTTATTTTTAAAAAAATTATAGCACAATAATTTTATTTTTTATTCAACAAAATAATTTGATTTTGAAAATTGCGAAACTGTCAATTTAGTCATTTTAAAATATTAATTGCAATAATTCAATATTCTCTAAAAAGTGATGCATGCACAGTTAAAGGTATTGAATTTTTATATTGTTATTCTTCTAAATCATATTATGTTTAACTTTTTTCAAATAAGATTTTTTTTTTTTTTTGACTGTCTGACAATTGTTAGGGGGTTTAAGGAGTCATGGCAATTGGAAAAATAATGTCAATGAGAGATAAGAAAAAGCATTTGATGTTAAGGGACATGAAATTAATAAATTATTAAAATATATTATATAAAATATCCAATTCACCTGGTAGGCAAAAATAACATTCTCAATAAAATATAAATTAAAATTATTGATAACTTGATCAAATTTAGGTAAGTAGGATAATGTTTGATTAACCTTTAGGGTGTCTTTGGTATGTTATATTATTCATAATAATATAAACTAATATTATATATTATCTCTTTATCTGTTGTTTGCAGGCAACACATTGTAAAATTTTATCAATCATAATTCCTATATATATATATTAAAACATTGTATAATTTAATACAGCATGTGAAAGCTAGATTAGGCTTGATTTAATATATAAAATCACTTTTATTTTTAATATTTTATTAAAATAAATTAGTCTTAAATAAACAATAAGTAAAATTATATAAATAAAAATAATTATCCATAAAATTATTTCATAATAAATAAATATTGGTAAAAAATAATTATACTTGCTAAATAATAAAAAAATAAATTATATGTGATATATAAAAGTAAGGATTAATAATAAAAATATTTTGCTTTGATATTTATTTTTAAATTAATATTTAAATGATTATAATTAAAAATATAAAATATTAAAATATTTAAAAGGGTATATTTTATAATTATCTAATTTATTAAAATAATACATATTTATAAATTATTGAAATAAGCAATAATGTTTAACATAAATTATATTTTAATTAATCGATGTTTACATAAATATTATATTTGAATAATTAATAATATTTATTATTTTATTTTATTTAATATTAGAATTATTTTTAAAAAATAATAATATTATAGAATATAAAGTATAATATCTTTTTGTTAGCAAAGATATTAAGACTAGAAATTTATCTTAGAGGGGATATGGGAAGGAGGAGGTGGGAGTCTAACAATGAACCATCCACTCAAAGGTGTAGAAGATAACCACAACTAATAAACTGTAAGCTTAATCACCTAGTATAGTATTAAGAGGTTATCAATTACTAGAGCTTTTATTATTAGGACTTATCTTAGTAGGTCGAACACTATCAATTCATATCCCATTAGATGTGTCAAACAACTACTTAATGTATAAGGTCTCTTACACTTTTTTAAATTAAATAAATAAATAATTAATTAATATTTCAAATAAAAATTAAATTAAATTAAATAATGATGATAAAAAGTAATATAACATTTAATGATAAATAAGTACTTAGAATAAATAATAAATGATATTTAATATGAAAATCCTATAATAATACAATTAGAAATTCATTCACGAGAAAGTTATTGTTCCACATGCGATTTCTCTTTCAATGATAATTTTGTATGTAATTATTTTTTTGAAAATTGTAAATATCTCATATCAATTTATTGTAATATCATATGAAATCCTTTTATTATGGCATCATAATTAATAAATTTAATCAAATCATCAAAATAACTAATAATTATAATTAGATAAATCATCGGAAGATACAAAATTATTTTCTAATTGATTTGAAATATATTATTTTGTTTTATCACTATATATATGTATGCATATTATTTTTTGTGCATTGTATCCAATTGGTATCCCTATTTTTCTTTCAATTTATTGTTACAATTATATTTATATTATTCTTTTCGTTTAGTAGTCTAAACAGTTTCAAAGTTAGGGAAGTGGTAATTGGTTGAGCTAATCTTTGTGAAAACAATACTTTACTCATTTTTTTATTATTTGTACAATCTAATACACTTGTTAGAGTCGCTTAGCAGTGTTCTCTAAGTAGGGGCTCCTACTTATAAAAAATATAAGTCAATTTTTTTTTCATTTGTTAAACCACAAAACTAAGATGTTTTTGTTTTTGGCTTTTAAAAGCTAATAATGCTTTTAAAAGCATCTCACAGTGATATTTTTCATAATTGATTTATGCTCTTTAAAACTTAAAAATTAATACAATATTATAGTAGAAATTATCTCTTTAAATATTTATATCTATTATAGAGTTATAGTTATTTTGGATTTTAAAAACAATTTTGTGATATATATACTAAATATTATTATTGTGATTTCTCCTTGTTAAGAGCGACTTTAACATTATATTATCAAACAATACTACTATGATTTTTTAAAATAGTTTTTAAATAGCCCAAAAAGCTCAGCAATCTTGAAAAAATCATAACAATACCAAAATAAGTATAAATCACTTTTTTTTTTTTTTTCAGATGCCTAGATCACTTGGAGCTAAGTTTCTCGGACCACTCCGCTTTGTTGGGTCAAAAAAGCTAGATTTTTTAAAACAGTTTTTAAATAGCCCAAAAAGCTCAGCAATCTTGAAAAAATCATAACAATACCAAACAAGGTATAAATCACCTTTTTTTTTTCAGATGCCTAGATCACTTGGAGCTAAGTTTCTTGGACCACTCCCCTTTGTTGGGTCAAAAAAGCAAACAATGAAGCTTAAAGGGGCCAGCCCAACAAAAGTAAAAGGCATCCGAGAAAAAGCTATTTTTAGAATAATCGTTGTAACCCAACTAGTGGGCCTTGTTCCTTATGTTTAATCTTTGGACCCGCAGGTTGTTGGACTGCCTCCCTTTGTTTCAATGAAATCACATTTGAGACCAAAATAAAAAACAAGGATTTTGGACGACTGAAAAGAGAATAAAGGTAGAAGAGGGGAAAACATGCTTCAGAACTATAAGGAAATCCTGGGTTTGAGTTTTCATCTTATATAATACTGAAAATAATAAAATTCTGCGTTCCGTTTTCATTTTCTGCTTTCATTATCTCATTCACAAAATCCCAAAAACAATCACATAAAATTGAAAACAAGCAATTAAAAGAGCAACCAAGCATGTGCTAACGATTTGGGTTTTTGGACGGTAAAAAAAAGGGAGGACTGTACCCCTGACTACCATTCATTAACACAGCCAATCCAGTGCCAAACAGTGAATGCATGTGTCATGCCCAAACAATTCCTATATCCCAATTCATCACATACAAAATAAAACATTATGTGAAAATATAAAGCTGAAAATTTACATACAAAAGAGACAAGAAAAATAATAGGCCCCATCTTTGAATTAGAACTTGGTAGTTAAGTTCATACTGGAATGGAGGGTTCCTCATTGGTTCCCTGCAAGTTTGCAATGCAAGTCCTTGACTCAAGGGACTGAAGACTTTTCAGAACTTCTACCATTGATGGCCTCTTCTCTGGCACCACAGAAGTGCATCTAAGAGCAATATCTAATGCTCCAACCATTTCTTGGTGACATGTATGTGATATTCTAGGGTCAAGGACTTGGTGTACCCCATTAGTGATGTTCACTTTCCTCCTAACCCACTTCACTATGTCAAGGGACTCACTTGGCTCTGCTTGCTCAGCTTTCCTGCCACTCACTAGCTCCAGCAGTACAACACCAAAGCTGTAGACATCCAATTGTTCAGTGGCTTTCTTGCTGTAACCATATTCTGCAATGCAACAAATACAACTACATGTTAGTACTAAGTACTTTCATGTTTATTGGTTAATAATAATGAATGTGCTGTATACACTAGGATAATCAGCAACAGCAACAACAACTAAGCCTTATCTCACTACATTAAACGATGACATGGCATCCAATTGTAAATCATGTACATGAATCAAAAGGCAATTAGATACTTATTTCAGGCGTGCAAATTGCTGATATGATAGGCATTGTTTCCTATCAGTAATATTTGATAAGATGGAATTATCAACTAGGTAAAAACTCTTGCTAGGAATACTTTGAAGCTTGAACTCTTCAATGCTGCAGAGTGCAGGCACTTCAAGTTAGTGCCAATAGCACAAGAGATTTATGAGTAGATATGGAATATGGTACGAATATATTTGCCCATTGAGCTAATAGTAAAAGCCAGTTATAGTTTGCCAAATTACTCAACGGTGAAACTCAATATGAAAATGTCAAATCAATAGTTTAGTACTTTAGTCTTATTGGTCACTTGTACAAATAGTGGCACCAACGAAGGTATTACTCACATAAGAGCATGCTTTGAGGTAAAGGATAACTATTTGTCAGTAAATTTCTAGAGAAGAAAAAAAAAAGAATAAATTTACTCAAGTCCTTGGCAAAATTTATCAGCTAACAGGTCACAGAAGCTCATTCTACAGTCAAATGTGCACAGAGAAACAGAGATGCCACCAAATTAGAAGCTAAGGCTTAGTTCACCCTCAAAATCCAAGCAATAAATTCATGATGTTTTACTATAACAGTTAAGTGCTTTATGTAATAATTAACATAACTCCTCAATTCTCATACCTGGTGCAGTGTAACAGGAAGATGGTGCTTCAGAATCCAAAGTTGACTGGAATGCAGCTTCTCCAAGCACCCTATCAAGAGCAAAATCTGTGAGCTTTGGCTCAAAGTTTGCATCCAACAGAATGTTATTTGACTTGACATTTCTGTGAAGCAAGTGAGGGACATAGTCCTTGTGAAGGTATGCAAGTCCTTGAGCAACTCCAATGGCAATCTTCAATCTAACACCCCACTGCAACTCAAAATTCTGGCTTGAAATCAAGTCCCCTAGGCTTCCTTCATGCAAGTATTCATAGATGAGAAAAACAGACTCATCAGAATGGCAGAACCCCAGAATCTTAACAATGTTCTTGTGCCTAATCTTTGCCAAAGTCTTGACCTCAGCTTTCAAACTCTTTGAGGATTGGTTTCCAAAATTAACTAGCTTCTTCACAGCAACTAGTTCACCACCAGGTAGGTTCATAACATAAACTTTGCCAAAAACTCCACTATTCCCCAATGAGCTTTTCTCATTGATCCCTATGAGGAGATCATGCTCAGTGATCCTGAGAGGATAGAAGAACACTGACCTCCAAACCCCTACTTCATTCCCCTTGCATGATCTCCTGTACAACACAAACCCACCAGCCAGAATGGCAGTTCCAGCAACAAAGGCTAAAGAGATCAAGGCACATGTTAAGGTTGTAAGGCCACCATTAGGGTGCTTTGGAATGTCATCAGAACAGGAATTGGGCAATCCAGGGCCACAAAGGTCAGGATTCCCTTCCAAATAAGAGGCAGGGAGACCAGAAATCAAGGAGTATGGCACTTTACCAGATAGGTGATTGAAGGATACATTGAAAAGAGCAAGCTTCAGGTTTTGAAGCCCTTGTGGGATTGGACCAGTGAGGTTGTTATCCGAGAGGTCAATGTAAGTCAGCACTGGCAGCTCAGCAAGGGAAGAAGGTATTTCTCCTGTTAGACTGTTGTCAGCCAGAGACAATGAGACTAGTTTCCTGCATTTTTTCAACTCTGGGATTTTACCAGAAAGAGAATTGTGGGAGAGATTCACTATGCTCATAAGTGGCGAGTCACAAAAATTTGGGGGAAGCTCACCATAGAAATGGTTGAGTGATGCTGAGAATCTGTATAAGCTCTTGACAAGGCCAAGACCTTGAGGGAATTTGCCAGAAAAGCTGTTGTTGTCAAGCTGAACTTGCTCCAACTGAACAGCTCCTGATATTGACTCAGGTATTTGTCCTGAGAATCTGTTGTTTTCAGCTCTAATGAGCTTGACTTTGGGTAATGACCACAGTGCAGCAGGGAAGTCTCCGGAGAAACCATTGTTCTGGACTTGGAACCTTTCAAGACTCTTGCATTCACCAATGGAGTTTGGTATTGAGCCTGTGAAGGCATTTGTGTGGAGGCTGAGATTTATTAGGCCCTGCCCTTTGCAAACACCATTTGGGAATGGCCCCAAAAGCTTGTTCTGTGAGACATCAAAGGAAACCAGGTTCTTGAGAGAAGAAGCCAGTGCCTGAGGAAACCCACCTGTAAGGTTGTTCTGATAGAGATCCAAATGGGTCAAGCTAACCAACCCCACAAAAGAAGCCGGAATTTCACCTTGGAAAGAAGAGCTCTGCAACATAAGCTGCTTCAGATTCCCAAGTTCACCAATATCATCTGGAATCTCACTCACCAAGTATGGATTCTGAGACAAATCAAGAACTTCAAGCTTAGTCAAGTTTCCAAACACAGCAGGAACACTACCTGAGAGCAAGTTGCTCCCCATGTTAAGGACTTGGAGGTTCTTCAAGGATCCTAAGGTTTCTGGGATGTTTCCTTCTATGTGGTTTCTGCTGAAGTCAAGAACTCTCAGTGAAGCAAACTGAGAAATCTGAGATGGGATAGTGCCCCATATGAGATTGTTGCTGATGTTCAAAGTCTCCAATGAACTGCACTGAGCAAGATGGAGAGGGATGGGCTGGTTGAAGATGTTGTCTGCAAGGTTGAGGTAAGACAAACTTGGAAGGTCACATATAGAAGATGAGATATCACCAGAAAGGTTGAGGCCTTGAAGATTGATGGAAGTAACTGAGGGTGAAGAAGTTGGTGTTGTGGTGGTGGAACAAGAGATTCCAGTCCAGTTACAGTAGTGGGTTGCTGAAGTGTTTGACCAGCTTGACAAGGCCTTCTTGGAGTCTTCAATGGAGGCCTTGAAGGAGAGAAGGGTATCAGCCTCTGATGATGCAGCTGAACTAAGCTTTAACACTGTAAAAGTCACAGAGAGAACAAGGAACAGGTATGTACAGAATGTAGCCATTAGCTATGTGTCTTTGTGAAGAGAGCTTGGTTTGTGTTGTGTTCTTGAACTAAGCTTTCTATTATATGATATCACTGTGAGGGAATGTGACACTCACTAGATATTACTGTATCACCAGTGTGCGTATTAATTGCAAAGAAAAAAGGCCTTGCATTTACGTGAAGGAACTCATCATGGCCATTGAGAATTTTGTTGATAGAACCTCAAAAATCTGTCTCACTATTTTTTTTTTTCCACTCTGCATCAATTTGCGTTGTTTTCACCTTTTGCAAGAAAGCGCAAGCCTCAAGACCTTGGTGCCTAGTTTCAACTTCCTACCCCACCATTACTTTATTCTTTTTTATGTTTTTGTTTCACTTATTAGAATATTTATTGCTGCTGACAAATCCATCCAAAACAGATATATAAATTATTGGATGATGTTAGAGTATGTTTCGCATAAGGTCATTTTTACTTTACTCAAAATGTTATCTTCCGTTTACAAAAAAAAAAAAAAGTTATCTTCCAATGGCAATTATTGATAAAATTTCTACCTTCCTCTGAACAAATTATTAACCAATTTGTATTGGTCAAACTAGTAGGTGCATTGTTTCCTAAATATAAAAATTCGCTAGGAGATTGCTACCCCTTTAAAGAATGTCAATCAAATCAGGTCAGATTAGCTGAATTCATAATAATAAGACTTATTGAGAAAAGATAAAAAAGAAAAAGAAAAGGACTGGTTATCAAATAAAAGTCTCCGACTCTTAACCATTCTTAATATATGAATTTATATTTTGATTTTTCTAAAAGAATATAGCATATAAATCTTATCATGAATTGTGTAATTAATAATTTCCGTCAACACAACGTCATGTTGAAGTTATAAAACATTTGTGCCAAGAATAGTTGTTACTTGTTAGTGTAAGCCACAGAGTTGATGGCCATCCCACACACACTCATTAGCATCACAGGACTTTTAAGGAAAGAGGGCTGTTTTTTCAACGTCGCAAATAGAATCCTAAGCAGAACAAACAACGAAGTCAATAGGGCTGGATTTGACCTTCGAACGCCCAAATCTTATTTAAGATTATTAGGGGCGGTAACAAATTCAATGCGATGTACCTCCCTACATTGAAGGTGTTTTGGCTTGTATGGTATGGTCACGTGGCTCTACTGTTGTCAATTTATGTTCCATGGTGGGGTCCCATATTTGACCATCAGAGAGCTCAGAAGTCAGAGGGCTTTGGTTTTGGCCAAGGCGTCAAAACAAAAGTTACCAATACGTGCTAAACATGGCACCTCGGCCTCTGGGAACTTAGCAGGACTGTTAAAAGAAAAATAGAATACTAGTAGTATAAGCTTAGTTTAATATTGGAACTCTTATCTTTGTTCTATCATCAATTGTTATTGGTCCAATCAAATCATTTAATAAAATAATAATTATTTAACCACTAGTGAAGGGGTGTTCATGATGATAGACAAAAAAAAAAAAAAGATATCTATTTTAAAATTTTCTATATTACCTTGATTTGTCAAAGCTTTACATAATAT
Organism: Dalbergia cultrata; assembly: GCA_031216105.1. Lineage (NCBI taxonomy): Eukaryota > Viridiplantae > Streptophyta > Magnoliopsida > Fabales > Fabaceae > Dalbergia > Dalbergia cultrata. The sequence continues at coordinate 14,762,493 of CM062353.1, forward strand.
ATATTTTTTTAAATGAATAAAAAATATTCACTGAGATCTAGAGCTTATAAGTATGATATTATTTCTGATTGCAAGACTCTCTTTATATATATTGATATAAAAGACTCCTTAACTAAATATTTAAGAAATTAAAATAGCTATCAACTGTACTGTCGTGCTTAGTATTTAGATAATGTATACCAATCTGGTCTTTGAAAAAAAGAATAAGGATTTGTGTGAAGGATTGGAAAAAAGGCGTAGAAGAAAGTTCTCGTGAGTGATAACGCTGATAATAAGACAAAAGTCCCCATCGCACGTTGCAGGCTCCTTTGGAATTACATACAACTTAATAAAGAACAGGGGGACCAAGACCAAGTTCAGATAAGTATTGCTGCTGCTACAACTACAGTATTATATTTCACTTACTTTCTTGATTATGATTGGACCCCCTCTTCCTCATAAGTAATCATATCGGTTTATTTTTTAATTAGAGCAAAAGGTGGTCACCAAATTTTGTCGTGGATTCATCTTATAAATATGCATATACTATGTGTTAAATTCATTGTTATTTACGATATTTAAATATTGAATAACCAGTATTATTCACAAATCATGCAAATTATAATTTTGAGAACCATTGAATATTTATATTATTAATATCATAGTTCACGTTTACATATATTTTAAAAAACACACTACACATCAAAATAAGTATTAATTAATTAATTAATTTTATAGTTTTTAAGATTTCATAAGCTTAATTTATTTTATGATAATTTTTGACTTAAAGTTCAATGGATAAATCTAATATTTCTAAAAATTTGTTTAAAGCCATAAATGTTCTAATAAGGCGTATATATAGTGTGTAAGTTCCCACCATATACATGTATGTACATGAGGAAATTTGTGTACCTGGGTAAAATGTCTCTAATTGCTACTACTCATGCATTATTTAGATGCCGGCAGTGTCGCTTGTACAAAAATGCAAAAATTATTCAGATCTCACAGGACTGAGTTCTCTAACATTGTTTGGAATATCTCTCTTTTCTCTCTCTTGGTGGAGGAAAAACTATAATAGTTCGGTAGGTGAATTCTTTCATAAGCTTGCTTTATCAGACGATATATATATATTCCCTCTTAATTACATGCATGGGATCCACCACCTAGAGTGGGTCAGGATCACAAGGGCTCTTTTTGGGAACAGGATTATTTCATTTTCACCAATGGAAACGAGGCACGGAGTATACCCTCTAATACACAATGCCATGTGGTTGCGGAGGACCACACTGTTCATTAGTCCAGTGTTTGAGCTGAAAATTGCACCCTTTTATATGTTCACTCTATAATTCTTTAATCTGTTTCATATATCAATAATTTAATATATAAATGGACATCAAATAAATAGTTATATATAGTGGTGGTGGTGGTATATATTGATGCACGAGAGCTGCGTCTCGCACGAGGGGAGAATAATAGGGCCACTTCACTTCCAATCTTTGAAAAAAGTTGAAAACCAATTGATTGAAGTTTCACCGGCGGCCAGTGGTTGAGGTTTTGCTATGGGAAAATTCTATCCTACCCTATGTAAGTATTTTAAATGATAGTAGTGATGTTTAGAGCATTTAAAGCCTAACACATTTCAAATGTATATATCATATATAAGAGTAATGTTATTTTAACTCACATTTTGTAGGACATCGTATCGACACACTCGTATCCATTATTGAATTGGTTGAAGATTTCACTTAGTTCGGGTCTTACACTCGATCCAGTGGTGGATATGAGTATATCAGCACGGTATCCCACAAAGTGTGAGTTAAAATAACATTTCTCCATATATAAATGAGAGGTTCTAGGGACATCTTTCAAGGAGAACACAATTATATTGCGTTGTTCTATTTAACAAATAACATGTAAACTATTGTATTAAATATGTAGGAAAAATAGAAGACAACGATATAATAGTCTATAAAGTTGATATATTATTTATTAAATGGAATAGAACAAACACATTTTTTTTTTTAACTCTCATAACACCTAACTCTTTCTCTATATAAATTGCATCTAATTATGGAAGCTAATGTTTAAAATATGAATTTAATTTTAATGCATAATGGTATGAAATAGTTTTATACAAATCTAATTGGATTTATTTAACCAATGTCTTAAGGACCTATTTAAGAAAGCAAAAAAGAAACTTTTATTTTGAAAAGATAAGTAGTGTTTGTGTATCTTCAATGCATGGGACCGAACATCAAAGCTTTGTTTCTCCCAAAACCATTTAGGGTATTGGTTAGAAAAATTATATAATTATACGTTGTTATATGAACAAATATGATTGCCATTTATGTTTATTATTTAAAATATCATACAAATAAAAAATAATAGATAAAAGTATTTTAGACAATTGGAATATTAAAATTAAACTCTTCAAATATTTATTTTCACGTATTTTAAATAACTTCACAGTTCTTTTTTTTTTTTAATCTAAATAACGTCCTAACGTGTTCCTTAAAATTGACAGTACTTTTATATTCCTCGAAGAATATCTGCCTAGGAATCCATCCACCCTTTAATCTGTATATACATATCTCTCAATAAGATACATATTTTATATATAACATTAAATGGCTAGAATTTTTTTGGATGATGATTTCCTCCTTCCACAACATAAGAATTTTCCTTTCAAAAATTGTTGGATCACATTTTTTGTATCCTTAAAATTCAAGTAATTAAAGGTAGAGTAGTGTGACATATAGTTTACGAGAGATTTCTTCAGAGTTGATCAACTATATGCATACTAGTAACATCATTTGAATCTTTTGCGTTGAAAAGTGTTCAAGTCTCTGGGGTGAAGGACGACTAAAATTATTGCTGAATGCTGCAGTGATCCGAAACAAAGGAAGAAATGGTGGAAAAGGCAAGAAAAAAGAGGAAGTGAGAGCCTGCTAAAGCTAAAAATATATTTTTTGAATTTTCTGAGAAAAAGAAAAGGGTGAAGCTCTACTGGATCATAAGTCAATTAGATACTCCTTGCAGAGCACAGTACTAGAGCAAAAACAGAAATGAATCAAGAAGAGAGAAAAGAAAGGCTGGGGGCAAAAAGACAAATGAAGGAAAGTTAAACTGTATAAATTGGTACGTTTTATCATGAGGTAGCGGTGTCCAATCAACTCCTTTGACTTTTTCCTTGCAACATACCAACTGCTAGCTAATTAGCTATATTAACAACAATCACCAAGGACAGATGAGGTGAAATTAGGCCATGTTACCACAAAATTAAGCCACCTACTAAAATGTTTAGTTTCAATATGCCATAAACAAGGCCACCAAAAAAGACCAAGTAAAATTAGAGGTTTGGTTTTAAAAAAAAGTTTTTATTTATAGTTTTTCTTTCTGCTTTTAGAATTTTATGAAGAAACAATTGAAAATTAAATTTTATAATTTTTATATATTTTATTCATAAAATTTAGAAAACATGAAAATTGATAATTATTTTCTAAAATCAAATGCATGCTAAGTTAATCATTTATTAATATACTTATATTAATACAATAATCATCATGTTAGCTTACCTACTAATAAAGTCAATCATTTATTAATATACTTATATTGTAGTACTAATGAAGATTGTAAGGTAATAATTAAAGAAAGGGGGGGTCGAAAAGAATATTTAAGTATGAAAATCGGGAGGGATTTTTCTTTTTGCACATCGATTATGGCAGTCAAAGGCATCAAAGCAATGCGTGCCTTTGGAATCATGGTTTTCGATGATACTGACTAATAAAAGTCATTTTCATCAGTGAAATTAAGATTTATTTTTGTAGCCTCTTCATGTAAAATGCACCATCACATATTCACATTTCATTCTCAATGACCTTCTGCATAAATCATGTAGATGATAGTCAATTATTAACAATTAGATTGTAGGAATACAGGGCATTCATAATGCTGTTTTGGCACAGATCAATTTGTTCCTTTTGAAAATCTGAATGAAGCATATTCCCACATTTTCAATAGTCAACTTTTCAATTAAGAAGTATATCTAAGCTTAATTTGAGCATCCGATGATGAAACATACTTGTAGTATTGTACCACAATGTTAAGAATATAATAACAAGGATAATGCATGAGACTAGTGTTTCCATGATTTGTGATGTCCTAAGGATTTGACCAAATATACAAACAACAAAGAGGGGCATGGGTGTCTGTGTTGCTCTCTTTGTTTGCAATATTCCCCAGACCCCAAATCACATATCACAGCTAAGGAATCAGGGTCAGATCTTGAAGTTTGTCTCTTGAAAAAGAAACCAGACACAAGATGGTGGGTGTGAGGGAAAGGCAAGCTTAATATCAAATTCCACTTATTGCATTGAAGAAAGCCATGAGGGATAATAATACACATCTCAATATCTCATAGCTTAGCCTCATATAATACCAATATGTGGCTTAGAGTGGGGACATTGTTTTGATTTTGCTGCCCATGTTTACATGAATGCTATGAAAAGTGAAATAGATTTTAGGTGTGCATCTAGTTTGTTCTTATCTGGCAAAGGGGGAAAAACAAAGTTGCTCCTTTTTGGCCTCTTCCCTCACTCCTCCTTTTTTTTTTTCCTATCATTTTTTAAATTTTTTTTATTTTTCTATCGATTATTTTCCCCTCAAAGCATGGCAAGGGATGCCGTGCTCTGTGAAAAGTATGCTAATTATGTAAAACGATTAAAGATGCATTGCTTGAGTTATAGAATTGGAAAGATGACAGGTTGAGGTTAGGTGTAGGAAAAAACAAACTACACTCTAGATCTTATCCTAAAAGCTCATAGATTCACACAGGTGACTTCGTTTCTTTTTCGATTAAAAAAAATAAAAAAGACTATTGAATCTCAAAGTACATAAAATTTTCAAATTATTAAGAATTATGTAAAAAATATTTTAAAAACACAATTAAAATTCACCTAATAGGCAAAAGTCCTCCCTCAAATGATTTGTAAATGTCTATTACTTGTTAATTATTGTTTTTTTGCTTTCGATAATTGGGTAACCAAAACAAATTATATGGTACATGAAATTTTTAAAAAATTATTAATGCTTTATTGCTTGTGTTTTGAAAAAATTATTAACGCTTTATTGCTTGTGTTTTGAATAGTTGTTTGCTCATTAAGTGGTTAATTATTAGTATAGCTGAATTCCTAAATTAAATCAATGCGGTTCAGAATAAATGTATGAATGGTTATTATTATATTTTGTTGAGTTATTATTTGTTCTCCGCGAATGACTAGTAGTAGTAGCTAAAAATGAAATTCTAATTAAATATGTAAAACCAAAATAAATCTAGGAGCCATTTTTTTTTATGCCAAGAAATCTACGAGTGATTATTACGTGCAATCGAGTAGTTATTATTCCAACAAAGTGATTAATAATTTTAAATGAAATCTTATATATAACCTATGATTAAGACGAACAAAGACACCTAATTATAAATTTTAAGAAGAAACAATGTATTGTTTTTAATTAGAAAAATATTTTGGAGTAAAATGTATGTTTTAAAAATAAAAGAATTGCTATGAAATATTATTCATTTATGGATGTCCATATCTTTAGATGATTCAATTAAGATTTAATTAGATTAAATAGAATTCGTTATGATTTGATGTGATATTATATCTCTCTTCATTTGGCTATAAACAGCTCTTTGGATACTCCATGTAGAGCACTTTTGAGATTATTAATGAAACTATTATTTCTCATCTTCTGCATTATTCACTACAACATTTTAGGCCTACGGCAACACTTTTTCAAGGCAACGTTTCAAAACCGTTGCCTTTGATTAATATAGGCAACGGTTTTCTGACCATAGGGCTATTGCAACGGATTTTAAAGCAACGTTTTATAAACGTTGCCTTAGATGAGAAAGAGAACAGGTTTAAACCGTTGCTATATCTTTTACAAAATGGTAACATTTATTTAATCAATTGCTAACACTTTTTAACCGTTGCCATTTATTTTTTGATAGGCACCACAATAGAACCGTTGCCTAAATAATTGGCGCTACCCAAATTGTTTTTTCACGAAAATTTCATTTCCCACTAAAAATATATCCTCTTTTTAAAACTAACAAAAGAAGAATGAATTGCAATTATACTTTGCTTTTTGTAAGACTTATTCACCGTAACATACCCAGCCCAATTTCACAGTAGCCACCTTCATGATTAAATCCCTAGCCGCCACACCTCCTTGTAAGCCTTCTTCCTCTCAATTAAATCCCTAGTTTCCTCACCGTCGTATACCCAACTTCAGCCATCGCACCTTGCCTCAACCATCGCATCTTCTCCACGCAACGCGCCACGTGAGACCACTTCATGGATTGGGTGCTTTGGCCGACGCTACGGCCGAGATAGCTCTACGTCCAGTGCAAGGTCGACAGAACGTGAAGCAGCAGCCGTGGCAAAGCTTGTGGTGCAAAGTATGATAAAGAGCACTCCACTTCTCACTCGCCGTTGCTCGCTTCTCGCCTCCCGCCAAGGTAAGCTACTCCTTCCAGAACTTTTATTTTGTGTGTGTGTGTGTGTTTTATGTTTGGTTTAGTTTTGTTTTGGGTAAATGGTTCTTGAGTTGATTATTTGATGTCTATTTTGGTATGTCTGCCTATGGTTGATTCCTCTATCTGATCTCAGAGTTATTGAAAAACAAAGAAAGATTTCGTTGTCAATGTGGTTTTGTTTTTGTTGCTGGATTGGAATAACAGATTCTTATAAAGTGAGATTACGTTGTTTTTATGCTGGACTGGAATAATGTTATGTTTTGATGTTGAAATGGAATTAGGTAAAGGGCAGTGTGCCCTGTGGTTATATAATATATTGATATTGATTTTGGTTTTTAACAGAAAAAGAAATTTTATTAGAATAGAAGAGAATGTACAAAAGAGGATGAGACATCCTCTGATAGATACAAAAAATACACCTAGGACCATAAGGGATGAACCTTGTAGCATGTAACCAAAGTATGCCAATTCCTTTGAATATTAGTTAGAGGAACATCATTGAACAAACAGCATGAAGCATTTGCAGTTATTTCACATGGTATCAAATTTAAACTTTGCCATCCCCATTCTTCATGATAAAGTTTAATTTTTGCTCGTGGTAAAATGGACCTGTGCATTCTCAATCCTTCAAGCCCTTTTGTTTGATGGCTGAAAGGAATGTTAAAGACAACTATTTTTAGCCATATGCCAAATAATTTCTCAGCTTTTAGGAGTGTTAGCCGTTGAAACTACAAAAAAATACATATGCCAATAAACAAATTATTGGACAAGAATATACTTTTGTCTTTTATGTAGTTTAGTTCCCTTAAAAATATAAAAATAAATAGAAAGGGTTCTAAGACTGACTTGGCCATAGTAATATGTCAAAAGAAAATGAAAAGATGGTACTGTATCATGTGAGTAATTTATGGAGTCTGCTGATAGTATCTTAAATGAATATTGTTGATTCCTGTGCAGATATTTGCGTCTGATAGCTTTCTTGAACTTACTGAATATACTCGAGAAGAAATTCTGGGACGAAATTGTCAGTACAAATTTTACTTCATCTCATATGCTAAAGTTTAATTCCTTCTGTGCCAACTGAAATTTTGAAAATTGTTGATGGATTTTTGCCCAGTTTTAATAGATCAATTGTCTCCTCAATGTCATATTGTTACCTACCAATCATATAAGTTAGTCTCGGTGTTTCCTGATTGTGTAGGAAAAAAATGACAGTTTGAGATTTTATTTAATAGGGGGAAGAGATAAGAAAGGGATGTGAATGCTTTCAAATGTTTAGATTTTGGTCATCACTTCTAAGGTGTTGGATGCTTATTTATTCTTTTACATTAGATTTTATTTAATAGTTGAGTTTTGCTGCTTGATTTCAGTACATACTTTGGTTGAATATCTTCATGTTTTGTCTCTCTTTTCAGGTAAAAGCCCATAAAGCTGATGAAGCTGTCGGTGAACTTCCTGATGCCAACTTGGTAAGGTATTGCTTTTTGGTTAGCATCTGGGTTTATAAACTAAAGGTGTTCCATTTTTTCACTTTGTAAAAGAAATTGAAGTTTCATTTTCTTTTACTTTTTGGAAGGAAATATTGTTTGTCAGAAGACAGTACCATTATTGCAGAATAAAATATCAAGAATCTCATTAATATAATGTTGCCCTCCAATTTCTCTAGAAATTTCACAAACCCGTACAAGAGTTCTTATATACTCTGGGAGCATTACACTAGTCTCAAATACAAAACAGCATGTCTCATATTTTAAGTTGTTTTACTTTTGATATGGTTTTGTTAATACAAAAGGATATTTGTTTTTTTATTTTGTTGTCAATTTTTTTGATTGATATCTTATGGATCTTTATATTGTAGAGACCATAAGATTTGTGGGCAATCCATTCTCAACCTGTCTTTCCACAACCTCACAAAAAGGACAATCCTTCTTGGGTAGCAATACAAAAGGTGCCAATTTGTATATTTCACTTCCTTTGTCATCACATTTACACAAATAATATGTATTCTCAACTCAAACTCGCTTCATGTAAGTTGTGAAGGTGAGAATATCTGTACAGGGTTTATTGATGGAGTAAATGCGAAAAAATACTTGATTCACTCTATGTAATTATCTTCTTTAAAATTTCAGTCTTGAGGTTCTGAGTCATCAGCCTTTCTTAGTTCTACTTCTTGTACTTTTGTTAGCTCATATTTAGTTTTAGTTGGGATATTTATCTGCCATCATAATAGCATAGGTATAGGTGGTGATATTTGTGATTTGTTGCTAGATCAAGTTTAGGGCTTTAAGGTTTTTATTTGCTAGTTAAAGGGCATGATAGTCACCAAGTGATGTAAATTTTTACATCCAAATATGTGCAATGTGTTTATAAACTGTCTGTGTTAAGTTTATGATGGGTTATATTATAGATATTTTGTCTTGTCAAGTTCTTATAACTAATGTCCTTTAGTTTTGTGAACCACATATAATCACTTTATCTATATTTTGGTTTAAGGCTAGACTTGTTTCTATTTAGACTTGTGTATTTTAGATTTGTTTTTATTTAGAGCTATGTGTATCAACTAATATTATGAACTACCATATATTTTTAAGATGACTTAGTTTACTTAGTTCTTTACTTAGCTAATTATATTATTTAATTATGGTTTATTTTATTTATGAATTCCAATCGATTAAGTAATTTTTTTTGTCAAATTTAATGTGGTTTCTAGATTATATTGAAATGGTTATATATATAGTGTTTAATTTCATATTAAAAGGGGTTGGTTTTAAGAATATCAAATTTGAGACAAAAAAATGTTTTTAGAGATATACAATTAGAACTGAGAAGAGGAAACTCTTTCTAATTGCCTAAATAGTTTAACCAGAGAAAAAACAACGGCTTTTAGAAGGTGTCTTTTTACTAGAGAAAAGGCAACGCTTATAAAGCGTTGCCTAAGCAGTAAGAAAAGGTAACGAGACAAATTGTTGCCTTTGACCGGAGAAAAGACAACACTTATAAAATGTTGCCTAAATACTAAGAAAAAGTAACGAAATAAATCATTGCCTTTAACCTAAGAAAAGACAACATTTTATAAGCATTGCCTTAAGTTAAAATAAAATGCAAAGCGTACAATGCGTAAAAATCGTTGCCTTTGATTGGCAACAAACGCGTTGCCTTTGATTCATTAAAGGCAACACTTTTTTTTAGAGACCGTTGCCTTTTCTCTTTCAACTGTTGCCTTATAGAAAAAGGTAACGCTAGTATAAGCAACCCCCCAGAAAACGTTGCCTTTGATAGAAAAGTGTTACCTTTGATAAAAGGCAACACTTGTTTTGTGTTTAGGCAACATTTCAAAAACGTTGCCTTTGAGCTGATTTCTTGTAGTGATTCACTCTATTCTTATTTTTTAATAACACATCATCAGCATAAAACTCTATCATCTGAATGAAAGCTTGGACAACAATGCCCACAAAAGTTGTTTTTCTTTGCCATCGATTGCTTGTTCTATCTTCTTTTTAATTTTTGAGTACAACATCTACGTGTGGATATTTACTGGCGTAAATGGCAATGTTTTGATACTAAAAAATAACCTTACATCATGGTGCTAGTGGTTCGCTTGATGCTTATTTGGAAGAATTGTGATAAGTTTTTCTTTGTCTACGTTTGCATCAATCCTCTATCAATTCACCTTTGGTGAGTTATTATATGCTAGAGAAGAATTAAGGTAAGACATCCTAACCATATTTATCTTGAATATTATATGTTGATATTCATCTTTACTCAATGAATCTTGAGACTAATAAAAAAAAGAAAATACTATATCCCAAAAGTATTGCACAAATCAATAATTATTAATTGTTTAGTTTTTAATTTTTTTTTATTTAACTATATCAATATGTACTCCTTCTACTTTATTATATTTTTATATTATTTCCATAAGTGAAAGAGATTAGAATCATTCCCAAAAGTGAATGAGAATTGTAAAACAAAAAATGGATATTCATTCCTTGAAGTAAATATATCCTAATTATTCAAAATTATCTAAGAAAATATAATAGATTTATTTCTCTATTTAAGGAGATTTGCATATTGCTAGAAGTGAATATGTCAAACGATTATTCCCCAAAGTGACTGAATCTATTATTCACACCACCACTTAAATTGTGTGACATTATAATCTAAAGTAAGTTTGTATATTTCCTAGAAGGAACATTTTCATATTTATATTCCCCAAAGTGGATGCATCCCCAAAAATAATTTTGAGTATTTGCAATATATAAATTTTCAATTTTGAGTATTTAAATTAAATACTCATGTTCTCTTGAAGATAATATAATGCATTTATTTATTTTCTTTCTTTGCTACCTTTTTAAAGGATAATGTCTAAATATTTTTAGAAGATCCCAATTATCTTTTTGATAAAGTACAACGAAGAGCTATGAGCCCATTACGATAGCACTTGTAGTTTTATTATTGATAAATATATGTTAAAAAATATTCTTGACTTTAATGGTCAAATGCGCTCCTGGGATAGCATTGTTAAGAAAAGAACTTTACAATATATCAAATAATGAGTTTTCATAAAAAAAATAAATTATTCACGAAACTTGCCTAGTTGGCTCTACTCCATTCCTTGAAGTGAATGTAACCAAAAAAAAAATAATTATAACCTCAGAAATGGTATCAAAGCTGATGGTTTGGCTAGGCCATGACTATTTGTTTGCGCTCGGGTGTGGTATTAACCGTAGTTATCAGGCTCGACCCGGACATCGACTCGGCCAAGACACTGGGTCACTGGGTCATTAGTTCAACCGGTGGGTCACTGGTTCAACCGGTTGAACTGGAAATAACTAGATCATAGCCAAATATGTAATATATATAATACCCAAGACATATCATGACAAGCAGCAGCGTTGGTGCAGTGGCAGTGATGCACGTCCCGTAGCTTATGTCACATGGGTTCGAATTTTGCATCTGTAACTTTTGGGAAATAATTTATAAAGCCAGCGAAAAGTGTAATATATATATTTTCATACACATAATATAACAAGAAGCATTGTTGGCATGATGACTGGGAAGCGTGTCCACACCCACTTGGACACGAGTTCGAGCCTCCATCTTGAAATTTTGGAAAAAAAAATTTCTTGATGCGCGGTCAACTCTGCTAGCCATGGTCAACGTGAGTTACTGTGCCGGTTCAATGGGCCAGTTTAACCGGGTTTGACCAGTTGACTTGCAGAACCGGACCGGTCAGTGGACCGATTCATCGATTTCCGGTTCGAACCGGCCGGTCCGGTCCGGTTCTGATAACACTGGTATCAACCCTTGGTTAGAGCATTGAGCCAAGATTTTGTATTTAGTTTTTCCGTGAAAGCTTCAATTGAAGAGGGAGCACACCATGTTGGACCTCACACTTTGGAGAAAATTGTTGGTTTCAAATGTGATGAATGTTATTGCTATGACATCAAAGTAAATTTGGCATGCACTTGTCGTATATTGAGATATTTATTTGATCTTTATTAAGTATCGTTGAAGGAGAATGAGAAAATGCAAAGATGATTCTTTTTCAAGATATATTATGAAATTATTTCATGGTTAATATGAGTCATTTGAATGTATCTTTTTATCTTTTTATATAAATATTGATTATTTGATTTAATAATGAAAGTTTTTATTAGATGTATTACTTGATACTATTTTTAAGGAATATTTTAAAATATTTTATTTCAAAACTTTTAGTACTGATTGTTCTCAATATTGAATAGAATACATATGCTATTTGTGGCATATTTCATAATTATTAATTATATTTTTATGCGATATTATTAAGACTCAACATATCATTTACTTTATTGATTTATGTCACATGATAATCTTATTTATTATCATGATTAAAATATCATGAAATAATAATAATGATACTGATATTTTCAGGGTAATTATAATACATGTATTTATATCATCATCATGGCATGACAAATTTCTTTTCACTTACATGATATGTTAATGCTTTGATGACATATTTTAATATTTTTGTCGTGTAATAACATAATAAAATCTTAACTCGATTATTAGTTTTGTGAGTAAGATTGAAGACTCTAGAAGAGCTACTACTATGTTTCCTAAAGAAACAAAATTAATTAGAAATGTTAATATCATTCTTGGTAGCAAGATGAATGAAGACTCTAGAAGAGTTACAATTTTGTTTCCTGAAGAAACATAAATGATTCTCTACTAGATACAAAAGTAATAGAGAGACTTAGTGAGTCTCAAAGATATTTACTTAAATGGATATCATATTATGATAGTGGGTGACTGAAATAGTGAGTACCTCCATATCACAACTTATGTTTCAAGTGAGAAAGTTGCTTTTGAAAAGTTTGTTTGCACTTTCGTTCGGTCTATAATACTAATAGGAGAATAATTGAAACAACATATGCTACTGTAAACCAGATGTTTACTAGCCCAAATGATTTTTTGGCATGTTTGGTTAGGAATTCTATAGCAATAATAATGTAAGGAATTACTGAATACTCAAATGAGTATGTGTCAAAGAACTAGAAGATTTTTCATTTTAATGAGTTTTCTTGTACTGCGTATTCTAAATTAACTATATGGCCTTCACCAGCAAAGATTGGATTGAAATCTCTTAAATTCTTATAAGGAATTTAAGGTAATATATGTGGATCAATTTATCTACTATATGAATCTTTTAAATATTTTATGATTTTCATAGATGCATATATGAAATGGTCATATAAGTGCTCATTATGATTTCGCAACTTGAAGCTTGTGATATTAATTACGCAAATTATTAAGAGCACAATTTCCTAATAATCCAATCAAAACAGTTTATTTTGATGATTCTGGTGAATTTATTTCTCAAGCTTTTAGTGCTTGCAGGCCAATGTTATAAATGTTGAACATCTAATTATTTATGTTCACATATAGAAAAAAGTTGGCTAGCATAATTAACTTATAAAAGACCTCCAGTTAATTGCTAGACCGTTTGCTCATGAGAACAAATCTCTCAATTCCTAGTTGGGCGCATATTATTTTACAACACTTGTTTCTATAAGACTAACAAATTGCTAATAATTTTCTCCCCTCCAATTATTTTGACCTGCAGCCAAAAGATTCCTGTTTAAGAACTTCAAAAATGAAGTATATGTCCTAACTGCCTTTTTTGTATTTTTCAAATGGGACTCCAAAAAAAATTGGAGATATATGTTGGATATGATTCTTCCTTTATGGTCAAATACATTAAAATATAAATGGAAGATGTTTTAAAGCTCAGTTTGTGAGAAATAATGTTTCCAACATCAGGGAGAGAGAGTAAACATAGCTGGAAAAGAAAAATAAATTGAAATGTATCAATATTCTATTTAGATCCTCACACAAGACAATATGAATGAGAAGTTCAAATGATTATATATTTGCAACGAATACCAAATGAATTGCCAGATGCATCTTTTTTATGATAGAAAAGGATAACTAAATCCTATATACTAGCTGAAAATGCCCCAATTTGAATTGATGTCCCTGTTGGACAATTGGTCGATGTAAAACTAGCACACCAAATGTATGGTAGACTAGTCGATTCCAAAAATAAAAATCCTCGAAAGAAGAGGGGCAAAGAAGTCAAATGATGTTATGGAGGCAAACGATACTCTTCCTATTAAAAAGAATAGAGACATAATAAGGACATTATTGCAATCCAAAATTTTGATATATTAAAAACGCCAGAAAATGTTTAGGTACTTGAAAATAATCATAGAAAATGATAAGATCTCAATAGACTATACCTCTATAGGAAAAAGGTTGGAATCGACGAGTAACAATGTCAACAATATATTTGTATATAATATAGTGCTAAATATTATGCATGAAAATGAGGATCTTGAGCCAATAATCATCGAAAAATGTTTACGTAGAAATCATTGGCCAAATATGGAAGAAGCCATCCAAGCCGAATTATATCACTTCCAAAAACGTGAAGTCTTTGGACCTATAGTCCAAACACCAGAAGGTGTGAAACCCTTCGAATACAAATGAGTATTTGTGAGAAAAAGAAAAGAGAAAAATGAAATTGTACACTATAAGGGTCTACTTATAACACAAGATTTCTCACACAAATCTAGTATAAATTATGGCAAAACATATTCCCCAATAGTAGATACAACAATCTTTCAATATTTGATTAACTTATCTACACATAATAAGCTAAATATGCATATGATAAATGTTGTCACATCCTATTTATATAGTTCATTAGACAATGATATTTACATGAAAAGTTTCTGAAGGATTAAAAATATCAATATCATCTAATGAACGTCCCTAGGGTATATACTCATCAAGTTGCAAAGATCTATATATGGTCTAAAGTAATCTGGACGAATGTGATATAACCGTCCCAATAAGTATTTGATTAAGGGTTTTACAAATGATGTCGTTTGCCCTTATATATGGATTTGTTATAGTAGCCGTGTACATTGATAGCTTGAATATCATTGGAACTCCTAAAAAAGTTCCCATAGTCATAAAAGATCTAGAAGAAAAATTTGAGACAAAAGATCTTAGAAAGACAAAATTTTATGTCAACCTGCAGATGGAGCATTTAACAAACAAAATGTTTGATTTTCAATCAATTTACAGAGAGATAACTCTTATGAATTTTTATATGGACAAATTGCATATATTTTCTTCAAGTGTATTAGTATACAGGATATTTATCAAATCTGCATAAAGACAAATATCAAACACGTTTTTTTCACTTATGGAGAAATGATCATATCCCGGAGACACACAAAAATAGACTATAGCCACTATTTCTTCAACTCATAGAGAAATTAGGGCAATATATGAAACTTGTGAATCTTTCTAGCTAAAGGCAATGGATCAACATGTCAAATTATCATGCAGATTTTCTTGAAAGAAAATTGCACAACTTTGTATAAGGACAACATGGCTTAGATAGTTCAACTAAAAAGAGAAACCGATGTCCAATTTATTCAAGTGATAGAGTTACTACCTATTTCTTCTTTGTAGAAGTGGTGCACAAAATTAGAATACACCAATTATGATATTTTAAGTGGTACTTTAAAGATGGAGAGAAATACTATACTCTTTTTTCCTTGGTCAAGGTTTTTGTCTCACTAGGTTTTTCCTTGATAAGCTTTTTAATGAGACAGTTCTATGTTCCCAATATGAGAATATTATACTTTTTTACCTTCAATAATATTTTTTCCCACTAGGTTTTTTTCAGTAATGAGACATATCCTTAATGGACATCCAAGGGGGAGTGCTATGAAATATTGTTCGTTTATGGATGTTCATATATTTAGGCGATTCAGTTAAGATTTGATTAGATTAGATAGAATTTGTTATGATTTGATGTAATATTATATCTCGCTTCCTTTGACTATAAATAGCCCTTTAGATGCTTTATATAGAGCACTTTTGAGATTATCAATAGAACTATTCTTTCTTATCTTCTTTATTATTCTCTCTATTTTTTATTTTTATAACAAGAACGAGTCTTATAATAAGAATATCTTTGAATGGAAATTATTTACTCTTTTTCTGGCGGGCAAGTGCTATTTACTCTAAACACAAATAAGGCTCCTTTTATAGTTATATATGAAATTATAAGAAATATTTCGTAAATAGTTATTACTTTATGATATGTAATTATTTATTCTCACTAAGGGTGTGTTTAGTTAAGGAATAAAAATAGAGAATAAAATTTCATTGGTGAACTTCTAGTGAATAATCAGTCATAGAGTGCATCTATAAAAATTTTACCATCACTTTAACTCTTTAACAAAATATAACCTTAAGGGTATGTTTGGTTAGAGGGTGAAATTTGGGGTAAAAATTATATGAATGAGTTTTATGTGTTATTTTATACATGGAATTAATTCATGTAATTTTTACGCCCATTTTACCCCCTTAACCAAACACACTCTAAATGATAATTTTTCTGTGATGATTGTTTTCGTCTATTGAATAAAATGACACTTTACAAATTTTATATTATCCTTCTTAATAATTTAAAGATTTCACATCCTTCAAAATTTATTATTTTCTTGTAGCCTTTAACATTGATTTTTCCTTTTTCTCACTACCGAAGTATTTTGCATTCTCAATCTAGGATCAAGGGGTATATACCAAATCTTACAGAATGATAGAACCAATCTCTAATAATGGCATTTGTTACTTACGGCACTCTATCTTGTGGGGAGAAACCAAGTCAAGGAAGCAACTCAGTGAAAGAAGAGCAAAACGACATCCTTCTATTTAATTGGCCTGTCTCTTTGTTCCGCATACAATAAATAACAACACAAATGTCAAGCACAGAAACGATGTTAACTATAGTGCATTTTTTGCCTTCCTTTCATTCCACAGTTAGGATGTTAAGTGCACTTTTGGCCATCCTTTCACTCCACAGTTAGGATGTTATGCATGGAATCACAGTAATACTCATGAATCACTATTCTGGGAAAGTCACTATTACCGCCGAAGGCTTTAATTTCCATCTGGAAGGGTACACTTCCCAATAGAACAATGATTTGAATAGAAGATTTTATATATTTTTATATGTAATATTATATGGAAATAGATCCTCTAAAGTGCAGATTCAATGTAACCATATCGTGTGAATATCCACCATTGATTATATTGTTCATATACTTCCTCTTGAGTGATTGATGATGGAAGATCCCTTTTTCATCCTTCAGTCACCATGAGACATCGATTTTATGCTATGACTCAATTTTTTCACTTTTGAACATTCGGGATGGGGGAAAGTTGACTTGCAAAGAAATTGGAGAGCGAGACGCAGATTTTGAAGGAGCTGCTGATGATTTTAGCAAGACAGCGAGTGAGTGTCACGATCCACCTAGAGAACGCATGGACCAGACGTGAGTGATTTGGGTCCTCACTGAAGCCCTCCTCAGAACGCTGACCGACTAATATGCATAAATAACCCAAATTTATTTAAAATATGTCAAGTTCAACTAAAACTTGATAATATGGAATTATTTCTAAAACATAAATTCTGAACATAAATCTGCATAAAATCCATATTCTAGGCCAAAGCCAGACATAATAAAACAATTAACATAAATTCTGAAAATAATATCATGTATGTCCCAGATCCCGCTTACACAATTTATTGGAGCACTACTAGGTGACATAATTGACAATAAGCTCCACTTCAAGCGAAGCTCACCAAGGAAGTCTGTAGCACTATCATGAGGATTCGTGCAGACAACCTGAACTCAGAATCGATCTCAGAGGGAAAGGAAAAGAGAGGGGTGATTTTATCAAAACTCAGTGAGCGAGCCTCCACTACAACCCACATGGGACAATAACAAAATACATAACATATACATGCAATTGATGTGAAATATATTACATATATAATTACATATAAATTAATCAATCTATAGCAACAATTAGTAGAGAAACATGAATTATTCCCAGTACATAATTATCTCGAAATTTGAATAGCTAAATCGAGCCAATGTATTAATCTGATGGGCACCTAACTAGGTCCCATAAATGGACACCTCACTAGGTTCCTTATTGTGGGTGAGCTAGTCCTCTAGTGGACCACTTGGTACCAAGGTTAACGATCAATCCTGCGGTAGTTAACTCACGATCTGTTCTCACTATTTATTGACTAAAAATAATAGTAATAATTTCATACAAAGCGAGATTTAAAATATTTTCTAACTAATAAATAAATCTAAATAATTCATACAAATAAGCATGGTCCCATGAGTTTTCCAAAATAATTAGTTCTCATGATAATATTTCTAAAATTGACATAATTCATAACAACATGTTCTCTTGACATAAATTATTCTAAAATTTCATAAATAATTCATATAATTTGAAAATATATTAATAATGACCAAAAGTATGGTCATGAGCTTAAACCCACTCACCTTTGATAGTCGGGAGTGTGCTTCTACTAACAACTTGATTTTGGAAAATTGGAATGGTACAAGTAACCAAACTCGTCGATTAAAGGGAGGAGCCACAACGCCTTAAGAGATGATTAGTTAGGTCCATCAAGTTCGGCCACGAGGATTATGAGCTTGACAAGAGATGAATTCGGCCAAAAAGGGGTTTGGCTTAGAGGAGATTTGGCTTAGAGGAGGTTTGGCTTAGAGAAATTTTGGTTTAGAGGAGGTTTGGCTTAGAGGAGATTTGGTTTAGAGAAATTTTGGTTTAGAGGAGGAGGAAGCAAAACTTAGCAAAATGAAACTAAACATTTCTTACACACACACACACTCCTACACATATATTTATACATAAATATAATAATCATAAATAATATTAGTGCTATATGTCTATACTTACTAATAATAATAAATAATATTAATGCCTACTACACTTAGTAATTATAATGTTAAATAATATTTGTGCTATTTACACTTTAATAATAATAATACTAATGCTAGCTACACTTAGTAATATTAATTATAATTAATGTTAGTGCCATATATCTAGATTTAATAATAATAATAACTAATATTAATGCTAGCTACACTTAATAATTATAATGTTAAATAATATTAATGTTAGGTGCACTAAATAATAATAATGTTAATGCTAGCTACACTTAGCAATATTAATTATAATTAATATAAATGCTAGGTACACTTAATAATAATAATGCTAATGCTAGATACACTTAGTAATATTAATTATAATTAATATTAGTGTCATATATCTAGACTTAATAATAATAATTAATATTAATACTAACTACACTTAGTAATTTTAATTCATATTCTAACTATAATGCATTAACACTACTAACTATAATGCATATTTAAATTATAATGCATGCAACACAACTAACTAAAATGAATATTCTAACTATAATGCATATGTATGCTCATAGTTTACTATTAACTATAATAATAATAATTATTATTATTATTATTATTATTATTTCTTTATTTGGAATATCACAGTGAGACTCAACAGATTGAAGATAAAGGATTACTTTTGTGTATAAATAATTAAATAGTGCTCGAGAAGTATAGAGTATGCAGCAAAATACTTATGGCGTCATACAATAAGACAAAGGTTAAGATTAGTTGTTGATGCTATATCTGCTTTCATTGAAGAAGCATCATGCATGTAGCACTACCATTGAAGTTTCTTCTTTCCTTTCCTTTATCTTTTCAGGGGTCAAAACACTAGTTTCTGGCTCAAACCAGTTTGGCCCATTGTGTGGTTTAAGATAGACCTCATAGGAACATAAACTACAAATAAAAATAGAGATAAATTTTTCATAAATGAAATTTATGTATCACTTTATAAATAAATTCATCTATGAAAATTTACACATCCTTTTTACCCCTAATCAAACATACATCACAGTGGTTCTTCCATCCACAGTGTTGATTTCAAAACCTTGCTTGAGAGAACAAACGTCCAATCACTCAAATCAATAAAAACACATTCCTGCCTATGAGCCAAAGAAGACAATGAAGCAGATCTCTCCTCCCCTCCTTACTATTCATGGTCTATAATTTGGGAGATAATCTGCCCCGGGCTATAAGCATCTAATGGCATCAGTCATAGGAAGCGGCTTAAAGCTCAAGCATCTTCCAGAATCCAGACAATCACAAGTAGGGCAGCCATAAGCATAGAAGGGCTTAGCTTGGAAAACTGAAATTTAACACTGAATACTCAAATGAATAAAAATAAAAATGACTCATGAGATTCCATTTACTGTAATAATTTATTTTCCAACCTAAACAAGCCACATAACTACACCATCCCCCAAACGTATAAAATAGTGAATACTCCTAAAAAAACAAAGGATTTACATTGGTAAAGGATCTCATGAATCCAATACCAGGAACATAAATAAAATCCTAGCCTAGATCACCTAATGCCCCCAAAAAATCTGAGATTCCTTCCACCAAAGTAGAGTAGCAAAACCACATGAAGTGAGAACCATTAATAACCATCTTAATAAATTCTCAGAGAAAAATTGTTCAACCCAATCAATCATGCCCCCAGGCAATCTGGGGTTCCTTTCAAGTTCCACCCACTTAGTTGTGCAGTAAAATCATGACGGGTGGGAACCACTGGAACTCATTATACAATTCTACTAAGATTGTTCAACCCAAGTTCAGTATGATTTGGTTACACACCACCACCAATAAGGAAACTCAAGGAATACAAATCCATTTTGAAGTCTATTTACCAGCTTCAGTAAAAAAAAATATGCCATATTGAACATGCAGGGGTTTCCCATAGCAACAATGGTTTCCCCAATTGCAAATAACCTGCAAATAGCATTGAAGACAGAGATTTTCCTAGTAAAATAAAATCCTTATTTTTGAGGACATGAAAAAATAAAAAAATTTATGCATATGCTCCAACTAGATGTAGTTTGTATCTATCTTCCACACAGGTAAAAAGGTCTCATGAAATAAAACGGAGTAACTTGGGATCAGATAACAATAGGATAGCACTATATAAACCAGTAACAACACCTCAACTCATATAAGAATTCATAGATATGAATCCGTGCAGTGTCACAATTTTTCGCATAAATCCACATTCAATCTGATTGCTACATACAATCCTTGTCTCTTTTATTTCAGGCTTGTTCAGATAGAATTATCCAACAACAATAATAGACTTGAAAGCGTATCAATAACACACTCCTGTGAAACTTACTGCTAAATAAATATTATTAAAACAATTCAAAAGTAAAATCACGTACCAAACTAAGCAGAAAATATCTTTCATGCACTGAGTACAAATATAGATCAAGCAGCAAATCAAACTACAAAATTAGCCAAAGTGTCCATGAAACCAGCACAAACACTGACACTGAAGCTAACTAGGGAATCTCACCAATTAACAAGGAATGCAGGTTCACCATAAAGATGTCCTTGTTATCATAACATGGATCATATTAATCACCAAAGGACACCTAAAAAGATAGAGACACTCAATATATAAGAGGACTTGCTGATAGAAGATGAAGCATCAAGCTTCATACAATAACCTTCAGTGTAGTGCATGCCTAGATTTTGTCAAGCTTATCTGCCTTAATCACAGGGTTGGCTTTAGCTATGGCATCCTGACCAACAGTCCTATAATCAAAAGGGCAATCATGTTTATCAGAGTATCGATGCAGTGCACAAAAGAGGTTTCCACATTTGCAGCTGAAACCGGTTAAACCAACACGCTTCCGGCAAGTGGCACATCTGCTGGGACCAGTCTTGGCTTTCATCTCCAAACTCTCAACGGAAGACGAATCCCCAGAAATCTCAGCACTGACAGCCTTGACCTCTGAAGTTTTAACTTGTACATCAACAGCACTAGCAGTCACAACCTGTTTTCCATTGTTGCTTGAACCGATATTCACAATGTTTTCAACCGATGAGGCTACAATCTTGTCCTGCTCCTGCTTCAACAGCATGTCCTTGTAACACTTGGAACACATATTCATGGTAGCAGCCCTTCCAAAGAAACCACAGTTATTAATGCAAAGAATGGGACGTTCTGGTGCCTGGCATCCTGTCTCATCGTGAGACTCCATTATCCTATGACCCCCTGCAAGCAAAGCACCTCAGGATCTCAGGGATAAAAAAATAACAACAACAACAAAAAAAAGGCACATGCACTTGCAAAATAATGATTTGAATGAATACAGGTCAATTGCCATTGTAAATACTTAGTCTTAGACACCAGCAGCTAGATCGTAGATACCACATAAAGCACAAGAGTTACATCCAAAACATATGCAAGTGTGTACAATGATCAATGCATAGCCAAGCCATTTACAATGATCAATGAAGACAACATGGCATGCACGTAAATGTCTAATATGATTAAAAAGGAAGTGGCAGTATTCCTTCTCCACGGGACACCATTCTTCCAATGTAGTCCTATCATATCATATCAGGAACAAGGAAAAGCACCAAAAAAGGCCTCTATATGAAGACCAGACACACAAGTAAGGCCACTGAACACCAACCAATGCATCAACAACAAACAACCAATACTGACTAATAATTCAAGCATGCAAACAAAACCCAACAAAGTGACAAACCAATAATCAACACAAGCAACCTTCCACAGAATAATTTCAATGCTTAAATTAAGATCGACCATGTGGACAGTTCACAAAAGGGTCCAATCAAACAAGCGAAACAAGAAAAATCACAACTTTCACCACCCCCATAAACTGATTCGTGTCAACTCAACACAATAGTACAAGGTACAAACAACCCCACCAAGAAAAACCAAAATCAACCATGTATTTAGAAACAACAGAAAAAAAAAAAAAACAATTTTTATCTAGTTTTAGAACAGGGGAGTAATTAAAAGTAATGAAAAGCCACCCCACCAATAAAAAAACAGCTTAAACCGAAGAAAAATCCAAGGAATTACACGAAAAATAGAAACCCCTCACCTGTGTGGCTGGTTTCACCGATCCTAACACACTTATACTGTTCCCTACAACAAGATTAGAATTAGAATGAAGGGTGTTAAAACTAAAAAGCAAAGAAATAGAGACAGAGAGACAAGACATAATTCTTACCTTAAATCGAAGAGAAGGGGAACAAACAGAAGCAGAAGTACGATTTTAAAGCGGAGGTACCTACGGAGAGAGAGATATATATAGAGAGGGGTTTGTTTCGGTCGTATCGTATCGTGTAGAAGCCTCTCTCTCTCCTCTTCCTCTGTTTCTTCTCTCTCTATCTCTCTCTCTCTGTCAATTTGAACTTTATCAGACAGCTTACGCTCGGTGACGCTTTACCAAAATGCCCCTAAAGAATTTGTTTAATTTCCATAAAGCCACTCAATTTCATTCTTTCTATTTTTTAATCTTTATTTTTTTTAAAAGTAAAACTTCACAATAGTTTTCAAAAGATTTGTGTTTGGATTTATGAAAAGTGCTACAGGGCATTGGTTAAAAAAAAATATCTTTCGTATTCTATCAAATCAATTGTATATAATTGAGTGTTTAAGAAATTTGATATTATTATCCTTTATTCCTCAAAATATCAATTACATTAAGTTAAGTCTTCCAAATATTTGATATTTTAAAAAATAGTAAAAATAGATTAAACTATTATAATGCAAATCTTTAGAGGAGTCAAGCATATATAATTGATCTTTTAAAAATTAAAATATTAAAACATAAGAATGTATTTAATTTTAAAAAATAATTTTTAATTTTTTAATTTTTTTACTATTTTTAAGATTCCTTTGAAAAAAGTTGAAAATTGTTTTCCAATAGTCAAGGCGCCCCATATCCTTCACTTATATCTCACATATTAAAGTATAGTTTTACTATTTTTTCCTCCGAGGATAAAATCTCTGATTATTTTTATTTTTAATAAAAATTAAAATTCTACGCTGGGCCTAGAATGACAACTTTAAAAGCGTGGACTGGACCGAGATTTTGATGTGGCCTCTACCATACAGATACATTGAATTGGCCCTTTTCTTGATATTCAAGTTTAATTCATTTTTTGACCACCAAAAACAAATGTTTATTTCATTTTGCCCCGTGGTTTTCTAATAACTTCTTCAGCATTTTACGTATTATATATTAAGGCCTTATTTGGTGTAATACAATAAATCTATTATACAAGATCTTATAGTATAATACAAGAAATCTATTATATAAATTTTTACCGTATCTTTTTGCCTCTTGGATATCCACCATATGATACAGTGACTAATTTCTTTGAGTGTCAGCTTGACATGCCTGTTTTTTTTTTTCCTTACAATTTAAGCATATTTTACTTATTTCTTACATATCCACAAACAACCTAATAAAATAAATCAAAGTTATTTTCTAATGTTCTAATTAGATAAAGCACTCAATGTAGGTAATTATATTATAATGCTATAGATATTGTATTATTTCCATATAAATCCAAATACATTTGACACAATAAATTTCACAATCTAAATTCATGTGGACAAACAAATTCAATCCAAATAACCAAGTTCACATAATAACAAATTTCGCAATTTAAATACAAATTCAAGTTAAGAATATAAAGTTGAAATCCAAATACAAAGTTTTGTGTTGGTTTGTGCCGTTGTGGATTTGTGCCTTCAAATAAGCTAGTAGTTATAACCTTGTAACTTCACTAAATTACAAGTTATAAAAAAAAATTAACCAGACCACCCATTTATCTGTCTGGTAAGTGGGTGGGCTGCAAACAAATTTTTACTAAATGGATCAAAATTTTTAAGCCCAATCCACCAATTTTTTTTTGCAGCTAAATGGGTTTGAATTTTGCCCGTTTTGACGACTCTAACAATAAACATCCCAGTTGTTGCTGCCACGACAGGACACAGCGGCGGGAAAGAGGGTAAAGCTGAAAGCCTATGGCGGGAACAATTCCAATCCTCTCTCGCGTTTCTCTTATTTAATTTAATTTGATAATTTAATTCGAATCACGAAAAACTGATTATAAAAGGAGAACAAAGACGTGCAAGCAAACCCAGCAGCAAGCGAGTCTTGGAATCACTTTCCCGCAAAATCTCGCTCGCCCGCGTTTACGTTCGGCGATAATTGATGGCCAAGAAGAACAAAGCTAGGGTTCCCGATGACGACGAAATCGAAGCCGAACCTCACAACCACAACGACCAACAAAGCCTCTACGAGGTACCCTAAATTGATGCTTCCCTTTTTTTTTTCCTTTTGTTTTCCCCTTTTCGACGACACAAAAAAAAAAAAAAAACTTGGTAAACAAACTTTTACGTTGTTAATGTTGGCTAATTCATGCGTTGGAGATTTCAATTTTTGCATAGCAATAATAAGCTTTGTCGAGGTTAGTCTCATCATCATGTTTTCAGTGTTTGTTGTTGTGGGTTCATATGTTAGGCTCCTTAGCATGTTGCGCTGGGAAGGTTGATGATGTAATACTGTAGGATTGAGGAGAACTTCAGTTTTAAATCTGGTTTTGGGGACTTCATACACGGTTTAGTACTAAGTGCGTTCTCTGTTTTACTCGTGTTTGGGATCAATGAATTATTAATGTGTAGTCTTGTAACATCATTAGATGGCTCTATTAGAAAGGTGAAGAGTATAGATATTGGTTGCACTAGGCTTTAATATTCACAAACATTGTTCTTTCCCCTTAGTATACACCAAATGACACTGAAATCAGATGCTCGGGCGAATTTGAGGACAACAAAGCATTTGTATTTTGCTTGTTTTCAAAAGAGCCGATTCTCGTTTAGGAGATGAAGTTTACTCTCCCGTTCTTGTTTTATAGAATATGAGTTATCGGCAGCTGTGTATATTCTAGTTTCTTATGCCCCTGGCATACAGAATTGAAAGTCATGCTTTTTCCTTTTTCTTGATTCACTGTGATGTGATATATGACTTTGTGGGGCAATGACTCACTGATTGACTGCTTCTAGGTTCTTGGTGTGGAAAGAACAGCCTCTCAACAGGAAATAAAGAAGGCGTACTACAAGTTGGCATTGCGACTCCATCCTGATAAGAACCCTGGCGACGAGGTGATTATTCAAGGCTGCCTACTATGCCATACTTTTTTTTACCGACTTTTAGATGTTGGCAATTTTGTAACTCCCTGTGTTCATACAGGAAGCTAAAGAGAAATTTCAGCAACTGCAAAAAGTAATCTCAATTCTCGGGGATGAAGAGAAACGGGCCCTTTATGATCAGACTGGTTGTGTTGACGATGCTGTAAGTGTTTCATCCTTTTTTTCACCTTTCTTTGTTGCTGGAAAATGAACCTGTAGTGTGTTGGATTCATAATTGACTATATCTTGATACAAAGTAAGTTGATATGGGTCTTTCAACTGTTATCAGAGGGAACTAACACTCTCATGTAATATAATAGTCCTATGTATAAAAGAATGAAAAAAAAAAAAAGCAGCACTTTAGGATACTCTAGCCACGTCTTGATTGGACATCTACAACTCATTTAAATTTTCTGAAATTCAGGACCTTGCTGGCGATGTTGTTCAGAATCTCCGTGAGTTTTTCAGAACAATGTACAAGAAGGTATTTGTTGTAATATATGATATCCTGTTTCTTGATGCATGCAAGTATTCTTGTTTTTAAGTTTGCAGTTTTCTTATTTATGAGCCACAGGTAACTGAAGCTGATATTGAGGAGTTTGAAGCAAACTATAGGGGATCTGACTCAGAGACAAAGGACTTAATTGATTTATACAAGAAGTGCAAGGGTAATATGGACAGGTTAGAAAGCATTGTGAGTTTGCGGTGTGCATTTGCCATTTAAAAGAGTGAGTTTAATGTCTCTGTTAACTTCCCTTTGCAGGCTTTTTTGTTCAATGCTTTGTTCAGATCCTAAATTTGACTCTCATCGATTCAAGGACGTGCTTGATGAGGCTATAGCTGCTGGTAAGAATATTAACTGGATTTTGTTGAGCCAGGTTTCTGTTGGCATTTGCTCTATATCTAGTTTTGTCTATAGGAAAAGATATGTATAATTTGAAGTTTCAGACCACGACTGCAAGTCAATTTGATAATGGGATACCATGCAGTAATTTCACTTTTGGCACTGAGAGTTTGCATATTAATATTAGCAAGAATGGTAGAGTCCATTATGTTATATTACGCATTTTCTAGGGTTGCTCAGCATCCTCCTTGATGGTTGTTAATAATCTCTCCACCATCATCTGTAGGAGAACTAAAGGAAACAAAAGCCTACCAGAAATGGGCAAAGAAAGTATCTGAAATAAAACCACCAACTAGTCCTATAAGGAGGAGCAAACAGTAAGTTTTTCAGGCTGGGATTTACTTATGCTATTTATACTGCATACTGTAATTTGGGAGTAATCCATGCTTTCTGCAGGTCAAATAAGCAGCCAGAAACAGATCTGTATGCAGTGATAGCACAACGGCAAAATGAGAGGAAAGGCCGGTTTGATTCAATGTTCTCATCTCTGGCCTCAAAATATGGCGGAGGTGATATGCCTGAACCCTCTGAAGAGGAATTTGAAGCTACACGGAGAAAGCTGGAGAGTGGAAGATCCTCAAAAAAATCAAAGCAATCAAAGCGGAAGTAACCAGCATGTAATTATGTATATAGTTTGTTAATTGTTTCTGTCAACATGTCCTCACTCCTCAACTGTTGTAGTGGTAGTTCTTTTTAAGTTTTAACTGAACTACTTGGGTGCTGCTTTTCATTTGTAAGGTGTCTGGTTATTTTCAAGGTTGAACATAACCATATTTTACTTGTGACTTGAGATTGTTATCTATTTATCAATTTCTGATGTGCATGTTTGTCCTAGTTTATTAAGATTCACCAATCTTTCTCATAATTGGATTTAAATAGAAGAATGCATTAAGCAAATTAAGGCTTGAAAACATCTGTCGGCAGATAATGGTTTAACTGTTTAGGTCCGAAACTGATTTCAGTGAAGGCATGTATGGCTGCTTTTATGCTTGCCTAAATCAATTGTAAATGTATGGCTGCTTTTATGCTTGCCTAAATCAATTGTGAGAAGGCCCTTATGAAGTTGGAAATGGGCCCAAATTTTTGCTTTTTTTTTTCAACAAGTCATCACTGATAATAAACTTGCCATTTGAGTGATGATACGCTGTCCCAAATTAACAAACTCGTCAAAAACCATATTTCATGGAGTTACGAGCCCTTTCTAATCTTATTCACATGCAGGAAGGTGAAGTTTTATTATACCCGATAAAGTTATTCCTTTGAAAACAAACCAGATACAGGCATTGTTCTGTGGCTTTTTTTTACCAAAAAAACAAAAAAAATAGTTATTTGCGGATCTCAATTTGGTTAATATTATTTATCAATATACATTATTTTTTGAATTATAGCAATATAACTCACAATTCAATGAAATACGACTCATAAAACTTTTAACTCTGTCAAACGTTTTGAGTAGTAATAACACGTTAAACAATATAACGCATTAACAAAACACATGGACTGCGTGGTAGCCATAAATTGGCCAGCTGCTAGTCGTATTATACATAAAAGAAAACATTTTGTAGCTAAAGGTTTTATATAACATGGCTCATTGCCCAATGTATTATCTTTCACGAGCTGCCTATAAAATCACTCTCAAATGAATACCAGGTGAGAAGTAGGTGTGAGAAAAAAATTGTTTGTTTTATGCTGTGTGAGTGTTGAGGAAAAAAAATGCCAGAGAGGTTTTTTAGGATTGTTCATTACAACTGTAAGATAATTTAAAACTCTTAAAATGAAGGCTAAGTTTGTTATCAAAATTCACCACTTATTACTGTTCGTTTATCTAGTTTATGAGTTTCATGCTAAAATCCACTACTTAATAAATACACTGTATACTATACAAACAAATAAAGTTTTAATATTTAACTAATAAAATTTACATGTGTATCTAGATTTGCGAAGATTTGCCCGCACTCATCCTGACTATGTAGGTTGTTTTCCACCAAATTTTTTAAACTAACTTTCCCTCACAACCCCCTTATAAGATTTGAATAAAAAAACAAGAAAAAACAAACAGAAATGACAAGGTCCACCACAAAAGAACCTTGGTTTTATAGTGGTCGCCAAGCATAATACGTTTGGTTGTGCTACGTATTAATAATACATTTAGCTATGAACCGTATTAGTAAAACGGCTAGTAGCCAAACGTATTATACAACAGTGAGGTTGACTGCACATATTACATTACACATCTAGCCGTTTATTTTACTGGCACGTGCTTTAATTCGTTTAGCAGTCAAACCAATTATAATCTTATTTCGGCTCACTGGAAGTAGTTCTGCAATTTTCAAAAAAGAATGTATATTTGTAAATAATATTAGAATGGACGTATTTAAGCTTTTTTTTTAATATTTTTTGGGTAAAAAAGCCTTGTTCTGTATCCTATCAATATACAACTGTTTTTTATTCAGTTGAATAGTTGTTCTTTTGTAGTCTTTGGCTGTGAAGCAGACTATTTCAAGGGATGCGTCAAACATTCTCAACTATGTGTCCTGTCATTATCCACACTTAGGCTCTTACTTTATAGCATGCTGTTGTTCTTCCTGTCACCTATACCAATTATGTATTTTCAGAAGAACTATTACTGCCCACAGTACATGGTTGGTTTTGCGGGGACTATGGCTATATACCTATATTAATAGTTGTTGGAAATTATAAAAAAAAAAAAATAGTTGTTGGAACATCACTAGAAAGATTGTTACCGAGATAAAAACTCCAATACTAACCAGTCTCGTATATTCAACTGTCTCTTCTAGCAAATTTATTAACTTCTTATCGTCTCTCCCACCACTAGTAACTAGCTGTAACTAAATACTGATAAGAATGAAATGCTTGCATGAGAGGGAAAGTCCTTAGCTTCAAAAGGAAAAAGGCAACTATTGGAAGCAGGGGAGGATGACCCTTGGTTTTCTTATCTATAGTTTTTCTTGGTTTCTGAAAAAGCCATGTCAACAGTATTTCTAGACCATGCGGCAGCTAAACTCATGGACCTTAAAGATTGGATATATTTGGTGGGGTTAACTCAAGGATTTGTCAATAAAAAGTGTTAACCTTGCGATTTTATTTTCTCCTATTGTAATTTTTAGTGTGTTTGATTTACATGTCAATAATGCAAAAAGAAAAGGAAAAAAAAACTTTTTTGAAAAACTTTACA
Organism: Dalbergia cultrata; assembly: GCA_031216105.1. Lineage (NCBI taxonomy): Eukaryota > Viridiplantae > Streptophyta > Magnoliopsida > Fabales > Fabaceae > Dalbergia > Dalbergia cultrata. Next base: position 14,792,667 of record CM062353.1, read on the forward strand.
ACAATTAAATTTTTTCTTAATTTCATTAAAGGGCTAACTGTTGTGAAAACTGTAGCATGGCAGATCTTCCACGGTGTGTTACAGTGACATTGCACCTCGCCCTTTGACAGCATGGTTAAACAAACTCATTAGGTTCTTGATTTGACACCAACTAACCAAAATGAACAGGAAACTTGACTTGTTCATCACATGCTTAGTTATGATGATCATATTTGCCCACAGAAAAAAAACCCAATTAAAACCTCAATTATGCAAACATGTAACACAATTATAACAATCTGCTAGTTGACCAACATCAGATCAGCATCATTAACATGTTTCACCGTTCACAATTTGCATCTAAAATAAAGTTGATTGTATCAATACATACTAACATAAAATGTTTTTTCAAAAATGCCTTTTCCTCCTCTAAGAATGTTAGAGGTGTTAAATTAAACCATAATCAAGCCCCTTATGATGTTGAATCAAAACTGTAATCATACCCTCTGGACCAGTCCCGGTAGTTGGCCAGCGCACTACAACACGAGCACACAAAACCCACACAAAATTTATGTGTAGTACATGTTAGCCATTAGCCAAGTCCTAAATTTTTTTTGTGATTTTGTCTATTAAGGTACACAGACTGTGACATCACAACAGGCGTGCTAGGAACATTCCTTGTTGTGAATGATCTCCCCATGAATCCGCAAACGCAAGCAAGGCTTTTCCTTTTTTTCCCCTTTAGTTTCCCACAATACATGTCACCTTTACATTCTGCCCTCCTCGATGCCCCTCTCCCAAAACCCATCTTTTCCATTTTTTATGAGCCATTGGGTGATGGTGGCAGCTATGATGCACAATTCACCACTACTATATAGTATTCACTATTCAATAAAGCAGTATTTATTTATATTATTATAAAATGTGACAATATGTCTTCGCCGCATAGCTTTACTTGACTTTGTTGCCCTTTTATTCTACACATCCTCTCTCTCTCTCTCTTATACTTCCTCTTGGGTAAGTCATCAACCTCTCAATTTTCTTGGTGGTGCTATATTCTGCTTTTTCACCTGAGTCCACCCTTTTGCTCTCTCTTTCTCTCTCCCTCTCTACCCCTTATTCTGAGTTTTCTCAGGGTGGTAGTTTAGTGTCATAATTGTGGAATGTAGCTTTGCTCATCTTTCATGTGAAACCCTCTTTCATGGTTGCTGGAACTCCATTGAATAGTGTGCAGACTCCATTCATTCATTCCATCATAGGATATTTACTCCTTTACCCAATTAAACGCTCCTTCTCATGCTAGCTGTTGTTCTTTCAATCACAGCATTTGGATGAAAAGGGTAACAAAGGGTTGGTAGTGGAAACTCACACTCCCCTACACAGAAAACTTTGTCTATAAAGAATAATTTTTTTTTAGCGCTGAATTTGGGTTCTTAGCAAAATCAGGATCTGCTGCTTCAGTGATTCTTCGCTGTTTGTCTTATTGCTTCTTCTGGAGTTTTTGTCTTTCTCTTTTCTTTTCTTTTTCCATGGAGGAAGATAACTGTGAGACACGGTCCAAGAAAATGGAAGATTATGAAGTAATAGAGCAAATTGGAAGAGGAGCATTTGGTTCTGCCTTTCTGGTTCTTCACAAGTCTGAGAAAAAGAGGTAAGAAAGTCCAATGACACTTAGCTGTTATTACTTAAACCATGCAATATGAACACTTGAAGATCAATTTCTCAGTGAAAAAATGGGACAACCCCATGAAGAAAAACTCAATCTTTTTTGGATTTTGGTGGTTGGTTGTTGGAGTTGAGGCACAGAAGTTTTGATAGCCATTAGCTTTTCAACTTCAGTCAGTTCTTCTGTACTGTGATGCAATCTGCGAAACCATGCAATATGAAGGGGTTGGAGATTGATTTTCAGTAAATTAATGGACAACCCAACAAAGAAAGTTTCATTTTTTTTTCTTCTTCTTGTTTACATTTTTAGATTTTTGTGTTTAATTTTGGAACTGAAAACCCTGCCAATTCAATAACAGTTAGCTTGTCAAGTTCAATTTGTTATGTCCATTTTCATGGTTTGATGTCCGGTAGGTATGTGCTGAAAAAGATTCGCTTGGCCAAGCAAACGGAGAAGTTCAAACGTACAGCACACCAAGAGGTTGGTGTAACAAACGATTCCACTTCTACTTGATACATATGTGGAATTGTTGTTATTATTATTATTATTATTTATTTTAATATACATCCTCAATTTACTTTTCTAATTAATTGGACAAGCAATTCTTTTGCACCAAACTACTGCCTTATCTCTCCACTTTATTATTATTATTTTGTGGTTCTTAATCTGTTCTATTAGAATAGTACCAAGCATTCTGTTCCTTACCATCCTTTTCATTCATGATTTCGATGAATCATACGAATTTAACTTTTCTTTGTACATCTTAACAGCTTCCTATTTCTCTTCCATAATGATCTATGGATATGTCATAGCTGACTATGCTTCTGTCTTACTACAATTAAACCAGTCATCTGAGTATATAGTTTACTCAAGAAGCAATGCCCCCACTGCACAGACATGGACCTTGACTTTAGTAAACTCAAACTGAATTGATTTCACTGATGAAATCTTGTTGGCGCTCTGCTGATTATCATTTTCTAAAGTGCTAACCAAGCTTCAAGAGAAGAGAATACTTGTTTTGTGAACATTATTATGCTCACAAAATGTTTAACACCTAATAATACATCATTTTCATTTTGGGCCAAGTGCCATCTTAAGATAATTTTTCCATAAACTAAAACTATACTTAATAATGAATTAACAGATTTCAATCCTAAGAGATTGTGTTAATCTGATTTTAGTATGATACTTTTCGTCTACTTGCATAAAATGGAAATGACAGAGTCGCTCTTTATGTTAGCAGATGAACCTGATTGCAAAACTAAATAACCCATATATTGTGGATTACAAAGATGCTTGGGTGGAGAAGGTAGGGGCATTTATATAGAGATGAAGTCATGAAACATTAATTTTGACAATTTATAGATATCGTGTATCAGCTTATTCTGATGTTTACCGAGCCTCATGGGCATTTTTCTGATATTTCATGTTTTGTAGGAGGATCATATATGCATTATAACTGGCTATTGTGAAGGAGGTGACATGTAAGTAAAGTAATATCTGTTAGTACTGATTCCTTCTTGCATCAATTAAGGATCCTACCCTATTGGTTCAGTTACAGAGCAATGTCTCATAATAATATCTTTAGAGAAAATAAAAAAAGTTTATCACATTTAAAATTTTAAATTGTTAATCTAAAAGCGTAAGCTATTAAGGATCCAAGAATGGTTTCATAACTTCTAAAACGTCCTTTCAGGTGCAGGCCTACTAGACTTGTAACATGGACATTATACAAACTGCCATTTTGGAGTGAAATTATGCAGAACTTTATGTGGAATTTTTTCTGTGGGATAAAAATGTTTTACTGAGTTTTAATTATTTTGGACTGGGGTGACAATTATTGAATGCTATACTCAGTCCATCTGATTCTGGTGCCATATTAATAAATCATTGACCTAAAATGTTAAGCTGTTATAAAAAGTTCCCCGAAACTTTTTTGAAACTCTGGCATAAACATATTTGTAGAGAATCTGGAAGGAGTCCTTGTTGAATGATGCTGGATTTTTAGCAACAACCACTGTATCTTTCCTACTTAGAACCTTGATACCATTTTATTTCATTAATAATCTATGTTGCCCGTACACGGGTATGGTACACGGGTATGGTATCCGTACACGGGCATCGTACCCATACCCGGTACGAGTACGGGTACGGGATACGGCAACTTTGTAAAAAGTGGGGTACGGGTATGCCAATAGTAAAAAAAAAAAATCATAAATTTCATATAATAAAACCAGCAATTTAAACATAAAATAACTTTAAATTGATATGATAAAACCATAAATTTAAACTCAATTTACAGCCAGCCCGACCGCGTGCAGTTTGAAATGTCCAAATCATAATTCAAACAACCATCACAAAACAGATCATAACTTCAAAGGGGACCGTAAAGTTTGATGAAAATTCCAAACTACGCCACAGAACCACAAAAACATTCATATGAAGGCAGCAAGCTGATCTGGTTTCAATTTATTTATACCAACACAGCTTCAATTTGAATTGAAAAAACAAATCAAAATATTACCATACTGTTAAAGCAGCACCACATCATCAGAAATTTAATTCAGATTTCAGGCCAAAAAATAAAACAACAAAACAGCAGGGATAGAAGGGGAAATTGGTCCGTTTAAGGGGGAAAAAAAAAGAAAAAAAAAATCCACTAAAACAAAGTAGTTTTGGTAAAATGGCGTACCCAGTACCGGGTACGCGTACCCCGCTGTACCCAGTACCCAATTTTTTTTTTTTCAAAAAAAGAGGTGATGGGTACATACCCACATGTATCCACGCCAGACTAACACGCACTGCACTGCAGACGCGCTGCACTCCAAGACCGGTACTTTTCCAAAATCCACACACCCATGCTACAGTGTTAATAATCATAATCACACTATAATATTGAAATGAAATAAGCACAATTAGATGAGGGATTTGGAATTTCGTGGGCCTCATGTATTTTGAAGATTGGAGAAACATCAATAGTGACAAAATCCTAATCATGGACTGTGCATTCTTTGTGGAGCAGGGCTGAGAACATAAAAAAATCTCGAGGATCATTTTTCTCAGAGGAGGTAATTAATAATGTTAATTTAGCATTCCTTAATATTACCTTATATATTCCTTACCCACTTTGGATCACAAATTTTCTGCTACAGAAAGTCTGCAAATGGCTGACTCAATTGTTGATAGCTGTGGACTACTTGCACTCTAATCGTGTAATACACAGAGATCTTAAGGTATGACATATTCCCTTATCCTGATTAAAGAAATTCTTTATCTGATGTGTGCATTAATGGAACTTCATCTACTTTCAGTGTTCCAATATATTCCTCACCAAAGACAATAACATACGGCTTGGTATGAAGCATGATCCCTTGAAAGCTCATAGCTTTTAGCTTTCATATGCTTTGTTATCTAAAGAAATATATTTATTGTATGGACCATGCAGGTGATTTTGGTCTTGCAAAGCGACTTAATCCAGAAGACCTTGCTTCCTCGGTATTGTATATCTGTTTAATATCTTAACGTTTATCTGATGCCTTCTTCAATAAACTTGCTTGTATTTTACCCCCTGCTAATGAACTGTCATGGCCAGTTGTTGATGCTTTTTAGCTTACAATAGATATTTTTCCCTATATATAGTCTTGCTTTGAACTTCTTATGTCTAGTGTCAAAGATGCTTTACTAAATCTGCATAGTGATACACGTTTATCATTTGAACCCTTCTTATATCTTCTGTAGATTGTTGGAACTCCAAATTACATGTGTCCTGAGCTCCTAGCTGATATACCTTACGGTTACAAATCTGATATGTGGTCACTTGGTAAGTATTAGGGATGCCTTATTCTAATTGACTAAGCCAAATGATATCTGACCTTGTTTAAGAATGGTATCTCATTGTATGTAAAGGTTGCTGCATGTTCGAGATTGCTGCACATCAACCAGCATTTCGTGCTCCAGTAAGAACTTGTACTGTCGTCTGCAAGAATTTAATCTATTAATGGAATGTAGTCTCCATTCTTCAATATATTTTAAACTAGAAAAATAATTTGACAAGTGAGTGAATGAATGAAACAGGACATGGCTGGACTCATTAATAAAATAAACAGATCCTCCATTTCTCCATTGCCAATTGTTTATTCTTCCACACTGTAAGTAACTTCGTCAAAATATTATCAGTCACACTACTGTCATGATATTTTTAAACCTGTGCTTTTGATCAATGATTTAAATATTTTCCTCTGAAGTGAACACAGATATATTTAAGTTGAGCAAAATTTCTCCCTTATATTTCATTGTAATGATAAAATTGAAAGATGACTTAACAGGAAACAACTTATCAAGAGCATGCTGAGGAAAAACCCAGAACATAGACCAACAGTGAGTTCAAGCCTGTCTTGTGTTATTAGTTTGGATAGAACTGATGATTCTGATTCTGATTCTGATTTTGCTTTCTCTTCATTGACAGGCGGCCGAATTGTTAAGACATCCTCATTTACAACCTTATGTTCTCCGATGTCAAAATGCAACATCTAATTTTCTTCCAGTATACCCCTTAGTTAACCCAAAGGATAAAGCTAGAAAATCTCATAAATCTAGTGTTGGCAAGGACCATAGTGACAAAGAAGCAGGATTACTTAATCGTTTGGAACGTGTTCATCCAATTGAGGGTAATGGAGATGTTCGGCCAAGCAGTCTCCCAAGTGATGGCGAGCTTACAGTCTCCAGCAGTGCAGAAGCAGAAGCAGAAGACAACCTTGAGACCAAGAGAGTTGATCTTACCAGCTACATAGTGGAAACTTCTACTAGCACTAGTGGCTCAAAAGATGGGTCAATAACATCTGGGTCAACTATTTGCAGCATGTGCAAAGACCCAGATTTTAAAAGTAGACCTGCAAAGGAAACATCTAACAGTGAGATCACTTTAAAGAGTACACAAGATACTGTGCATGAAGAACAAGGATTTGCTGCTGAACATCTGCAGAACTTGGAAAGGGTTGACATAAATGCTGTGACAACAGAAGTTGAAGATGCTTTTTCGAATGAAGGCTCTGATAAGGTGGAAGCACAGTGGGAAGATGCCAAACATGAAGACTCCAGGAAATCAACAATGTCCAGTGCAGGCAGTAGCAGCACTGATGAAGACAAGTCCATTGATGAGGAAAGGCCATCTCTAATTTTGTGTCCTACTGGGGTTGGAGCACAGAGGGAAGGTGCCAAGCTTGAGGAGTCCGGGAAATCAACGGCGTCCAGTGCTGGCAGTGGCATCCTTTCTGGAAATGGGTCAAAGGAAAGTGAAAACCCAGATGCATTTAAAAACGGCTCACAAATGAACTGCTTGTCATCTGAGTATAATGATGCCCTTCCAGTTAAGGATGAAGACAGACTAACAGCACACGTAATTTGCTCCTCACATAAGGAAGAAGATAATGGCATTGTGGTTGATAAGAAACTGAGTGACATTTCAGTGAGTATACCAACTTCAATATGTAGCGATGTAACAACCAAGTCTGAGTTGGATAGTCCCTGCCAGCAAAGGGCTGAGGCTCTTGAATCTCTGCTTGAGTTATGTGCTCAGTTACTTAAGCAAGATAAGCTTGAAGAACTTGCAGCAGTGCTAAGACCATTTGGAAAAGAAGCTGTCTCATCCAGAGAAACAGCAATATGGCTCACAAAAAGCCTTATATCAACCCAAAAGTTCAACCCTGAAACCTAGTTGACAAGAGGTTCTCATCATTTATTTTTATACATTATTGTAAGAAATGTGTTTATTTTCATAAGTTTGTTCCTTTGAGACTGTTGCTTGGTTGAAGATTGGAGAGTGGAAGATAGCATCCTCACATATTGTTTTTCTTGGTAAATGGGTTAATATAGTGAATGAAATAATTTATTTTGGTCTGGTTGGATATTCATTGGTGTTTCGCATTAGGCTATAGCCATTGATTGCATGAATTATGTCATGTTCCCTCCTTCGAACAAAAACAGTAACCATGGCCTTGGAGCTGGTTGTTTTTCCCTGGTCTGAACGACTATACCCTTTTTCTGGTTAACATTTTGGGTTGTTTTTGGTGTAGGGGTAAAATAAGGTGGAAAATTTTGATGGATAATTTTCACGTGCCAAATTATGAAGGGTTTATTCAGGAAAATTTTAATTTCATTTTCACTCTCATTCCAAGCATATTTTTGCAGGAGACTGGTATATATTTATAGTTGCTCCATACCCTTCTACCTAATTTGGACGCATTAAACTATGTAGTTTGCATATCATTCTAATTATGTATGGTAAATACGTTGTAATGTCATTAAAGCAATGCGTAAAATGCATGCAAAGATTTTGCATATTACCATTAACATCAAATTGGTTTCTATACTCCTTTCTTTTTTCGGGAATTGTTTATGCAAGCTTGGGTCAAGATAGTCGGTAGATAAGGTCTTCTCTAAAATTGAGAGTTCAAAATTTGAATGATTGACATTGTAGATAAATTTTGTCAAAAGTCACAATTCACTTCTATTACAATGAACTACTTTTAAGTTAGTTTCTATACTTTGGCATACATAAAGTTGAAATGAGCCTGAATTTCTTCTCTATTCCAACAATGAAAGAGCATTATTTCAACATGATATTCAATAGCTAAAGAGAATCATTTAGATTGAAGTTCTCTTGCGATTGTTACAATTACAAGAAAATACGGATGCAACTATGGTTGCAATGTAGTTGCAGGATACAATTTAAAACCATATATGATCCCATTATAATGCCATTAAGGATGATGTCCCAGTGTATGACCTGCTTTTTTTTATTTTTGGTCATTTTTGTCTTTTTTTTTTTATTCAAGCAGTAATTGGATGTTTCTATAGAATCAGATATTAATTTTTTGGGATGAAGGTTTACTTGTTTTATTATGATATATTGATGCATGTGACTGGGAGAAACTGTTGTACAGGTGTCCCTGTATGCTGCATGCTTCCTTCTTCTTTGTGTACCTTAAGCTGCTAGTGTGTCTTCCAGAATCAAGATTCAAGACATGTTGAACTATACTATAGATGAGATAGGTAAAACATTGGCACAAAAGAAGCTGATGAAACAAATTAATATTTCATCCAACAATAGTCATAATAGTACAGTAGTGTACATATACACCTATATTGCATCATTTCTTTTATTCCTTTAACTATAGAAGTTAACTTTGATATAATCTCTGGTGTACAATACTTTACACAATCACTCAATCATATATTGTCACGTGTATGACAATTCAAACACTTTTAATGTTGTGACAATATATATATATATATAATTGAATAACTGTATAAATAACTTTTACACCCACAATACATCAAAATTAAATACATACATATATATAATATCCTTTTCCTACAGCTACATATCTTTTCCACCTTAATTTCACCCTATGCCATTTTTGTGAGCTTAGTGGAACAAGGCAAAGAAAGACAACACAGAGGCACCAACCAAAGACCCAACAAGGGGCAAGGTAGCTAAGGCTCCGCTGCTTGGCCCAGGGGCCGGAGCAGGAACCTCTGTGGCAGCCAATGCCACGCTCATGGATGCAGCGGCAGCGATGAGAGCGGCACAGGTAACCTTCTTCATGTCCATGATGAATGAAATTTGAGTTGTTAAGATGGTGACCCGCTGGCTTATTGTTGAAGCAACTGCGTGTTTAGTTTTATTGTCTTTGCTTGCAGGTCGAACAAAGAATAAGGGTTTTTGCATGGAATTTAAAGAACCGGGCTCTGAGTTATTTTGGGAAAGCACCACTTCCTTTGGTTGTGAAAGGTCCTATGTTTATGGTTTTGCAAGGTTTAAGGGTTTCCTTCATGGGTTTTCTGTGATTTGTTTGTTATTGTGCTAATATATTCGTGGTACAAAAGGTTTCTCAACCTCTTCCTATGCTTAGACAATTGTAATTAAACTTGAACCATTCAAATGTCACCGGAAATCAGTTTTTCTGTTTTCTTTTTGGTACTTTCATTCATGCTCTTTTTTGCCCTGACAATCATTTATTAACACACGGAATATATGTATTGTATAGGTGGTATTATAATTTTTTAACCTTTTTTTATTTTTAGCTTTTCATATATCAATAAATGATTGACAAGATAAAGAAGAGATACTATTTAGGGACAAAAGATTTATATCTTTTGTAGACGATCTGTTTATAAACATTTACTAGCTATCAATAACTGCTAGTTTTCACTCTTTTTTTTTTTTCATTTCTATCATTTTTACTTGTGAAGAGAGGGTGTTTAATAAAAGTAAAAGGGTTAACTATATCCAAAAAGAAACGAGTTTTGGTTAAATAAAGTACAATTTATCTTGTACTTAACGAAAATCTGATAATACTTTCTTAGCTAAAATAGAAAGGACTTGATTAGGTATATTTAAAAGAATATGCAAAATGCATATGCTTTATTTAGGATGGACATCATAACTCCAGGATCACATCAATATGTTAAAGAATTTAATTTTAGTCTATTCACAATCTTAAACTTTAATCCAATCAGATCACCTAATTTTTATGATTTTTTGTGGGTTTAAAACTGAATTATCTCTACTGATATAATGACATATGACTAAATAATAGTACAGAATTTTTTACACTTACCAGCATAAAAATTGAGGTCATAAGTTAAAAGGGAAAACCAAAAAAAAAAAAGAACACTTCAACATCAAAATGATGTCTGCTTGAATACTCTATCTATGCAATTTGCAATACAAATTGTCTTCAATAAGCATTTGAATTTACATGTCACCAGACTATATTTATTCACTGGCTTTATCATTGATTTCTGATTTCTGACTCATATAGTTCAAAAAATGACCGAGATATAATTCTGTCCTTTTTACATTTCTTGTTACATCTCTAAAATAGCTACGTCCAGTACACACGAGTCAACAAAAAAAATAATCCCGTTGTGCATGATATTTAACCAATCATTCCATCACATCCTCTTCAATTGCCAAATGAATCTAGAATTCCAAATTCTTCTCATTACTAAGCAACAAAGACATCATATTTGCAGCACATAGACTTGGCCTTTTCTCAAAGCCTAAGCACCGTTGCTGTGTCAAGGGTGCCTCAGCTGGCCCGAAAGTGATTTCCCACCAGCTGCAATGAAGTGAAGAAAAGATAGCCTTTCCCTTTTCTACTACGCCCAGTAACTGACAACTTCACGCATAAGAACTTAAAGATCCGACAAATTTTTAAATGCTATTAGTGTTGGATTATTTCGTGGACCAGCATAAATCAATGTCTTATTTAATTTTGAAGCCAAACTAATTAGATGTCAAAATTTACTAGGGTATATTGTTTAATTAAGCCTGAATCTTATCATTGTTGAGCTTTTATTGGCTTATTATTGTTAAACTGCCACTCATAAGTGTATTTACCTGTGTATGGACTCTAGGTAGGCTTAGTTCATTATTTCACTAACACAGGTAGAGATCTCTTTTTCTAACCCTATATATAAGCATCTGATGTCCTAATTAAGAACATGTATTCAATTATATCGGGGAATAGGAGAAGCCCTCTCTCCGTGTCGTCTCTAAGGCTTGTTTCTTTCCCTTTCAGATTTTGGGATTTAAGGATTATGGATTATGTTTCTCTCGGTCAATCTTGATAACTTCTATCCAATCTTGTTTATTGTTTCATTAAAAATTGCATGCTATAATCAATATCAAACCTATAAATCTAAAATTTTATCAATAAGAAAAAGAAAAAGTTTTGCTTGTTAAGATAGTCATTCAACACATCAGTTTTGTTGGTTAATATCTCCTTCACTTTACCTATGTCATTAATTCAATAACTAACGGGTCAATTGATAAATGATATAGAGCAAAAATTTTCATTCACTATATACAGCAATATCGAGATATGTCAATTAATAAATGAACAAAAATAAATGTTATTTCTTGGTCTTGATGCATTTAAATATTTTTTCAGCTGCATCTTGAATTTCTCAAGAACTAAACCAATATCAAGATGCTAAATACACAAGTGTCATAAGTGGCAGGTACCGGATTGTTTCCGCTAACTGTAACGTAAGAAGCTCTTTGAGGACACAATGTGAGCTAGCTTTGAATGATTGGTCTTGTGGGGTCTTAGAAGTCTTTATCCAAAAGGTATAGTAACATTATAATAATAGTTAATGTTAAATGTACCACTTACCAACTTGATATGAATGACCCTTTAACACACCCCCTCTCTCTTCTAACAAGTTCTATATAAACTCAACTCTTGACTTGTGTCATTTAACATTCCCAACCAGTACATACAATCTTTTTCAGTCTCTCTTTGCTCACTTTGTCGTAAGATATTCTGTGGAAAAATGGCAACAAAATTCGGTTGCTCTCCTCCTCATATCTTCTTTATGGCAGTGATGATTGTGGGCTTGTTTTGCGTGACCAACACACTGGCACAGGATTCAGAGATTGCACCCACATCTCAATTGCAGGCTGGAGCTGGGTTTGCTTTGCCTGTTTCTGGGATGGCCTTGTGCTTTTCTGTGTTGGCTTCTCTTGTGGCATTTATGATGCAGTGACAATGGAAAGCCTTGCGGGTTGAAGTTTGTCACATGCTAGCTAATCTTGTTTTGGCTTGGGGATTAAAATTGATACTATATGTTTTATATATATGATGAACTTAATGGGTGGTTTGTTGTTTCTTTAATTTGACTTATGTTTCTTGAAAATATTTGTACTGCCGTTTTTGGCATTGTAAAGCATTAGCTTTATGATATGCAACAGTATGTAATTTGCATAAGTACGTACTTAGATATTGGCGTGAGCTGATATATTTAGTTTTTGAACACATTGCCTATATATGAAGAATGGGTGAATTTTTTTCTTTCCTTTTATTAAATTCTTCAATAGTGACTGACTTCATTGCTCCATGTCTTTGAAGAATAGCCCAACACTGAGAACTATGGTTTTTGTTAACTCTGAAAGGGAAGTTGATAGAAAAACATCAATTATTCATGGCTCCTTTTAGAAATTAACGATTAAATTGGGGGCTTACTGTGAATTATTTGAATGATTGTGAATTGTTATTATTGTCCATGGAATGAGTCATTTTGCGATACTTACATTTAAAATCATGAAGGTCATGGTAGGCTTTCCTACAACTACAGCTTTGAAAAGAAAAAAAAAGATAACATCAACACAAAATCAGATCATGTGTGATTTACAAATAACATAGCATCTCTCAAGGTTTAAAAGTTCAGGTGTAGGTAAAAAACAATTTTACATAACAATATCTCTTTTGAATGGATGAACTTTGCTATAATCCATTAGAATGTTTGGTTGCTTTTCCACTTGTATTTTAATTTCGCAGATTATCCTCTTATGCTCTTGCGTTCAGTACTCATCTCAGGATTTGACGAATATATGGCGCAGAAAAATAAAAAAATAATATATGTTTGAAAAGGGCAATGGTCTAATGGATTAATCAACGAAATTATTTTGCATATTATTTCTATTACACTATTCTTGCACCATTTCTTTTAAGTAACATATAAAACAAGATTTACGCACTTCTCAACACAATAATAATGTTATTATACACTAAAAATGCCATACCACCTTCATCCATCGAGGGCCCCAAAAAAAAAAAAAAAAGGAAACATGTATATTTAGGGTCTTATTTTGCATAAAAAGAGCGTAAGAAAGAAGTATAAAAACGAGAACAATAGCCAATGAGCTAACTCAGGAGGTACTGTTATTGGTCTTTATGTCTATGGACTCATTAACATTGGGTCAGATATTAGAAAAAGAAAAAAGAAAGAGAGGAAGAGAATACCATTTTCCTTTCGAATAGGCTCTCTCTTTAATACAGGCGTCAAAATTACTATTGTAACTAAACTCGTGTAAGAAAACATTTACATTTTCATCCATTAATAAGTCAATCACCTTTTTTTCCTCTTTTACCAAAGTCCATAGCTAATGCAGGACGTCCATTGTTTGGATTGCGTCTAAAATGGGCTGAATGGTGGCCCTAGAGTCCGAGATTCCACCCAACTGAAAAAGAAGAGTTAGGACCAAAAGAAAGAGACCAAGTTGGCAAGTCCTCGCCTTTATTCAATTGGGCCTATATATTTTCATGACAAAAACATCTTCTTTGAGGAGAGTGGGCCCAAAAAAATGAATCAACAGATGAAAAGTGACCAGGAGAAAGAGCAGTGGAGCACAATGGAAAAAACATTGGGCAGGAGAAAAGGTGAAGATTTAAGAAAGTATTGTAGTTGGAGTAATTAACTTCACCAACATTTGGGGCCTAGCCCAATATATGCGCAAGTAATATACAACCACCTATGCAACATGACGACCAAAAAGTAGTAAGTAATAACTTTCATATGCAATATCGATGTAGTATAGGTGCTGAAGGGCTCAGGATGCAAGTAGCGCAAAAGCCCATTCAGATATTATTACGGCACAAGCATCCGACACCACATCAAAGTGGGGACACATGTTTTCTATCACAAACAAAGGGAATAACCCCACAGTCGCAGAATTAGCAGAAATCTTTGTTCACTTTTTATTTTTTATATTTTTTACCTTCTTTCTTTTTCAAGAAAAAATTTAAAAAGAAAGTTGCTAATGCCTTCACCACTCCCATAATCCATCATCATACACGTGACACACGGGGCTCACATGCACAGGCCATTTGGGTTTTGGCCACAGTGCCATGTGCCTCGTTACGATGTCAATTAATACGAAACTGAAACCCATGAACTGATGGTTCTGATCTAACCAACGGAAAAAAGAATCCAAGTGCATGCAATTGATGTCACACCAAACCCCCAATCCCCCAATGCCAAGCCAATTCTGGCAACAACACCCCCACTTCCTAAATCTGCATTTATGATTGTCATCAAAGGTGTGACATAAATTCCGTAGACATCCCAGTGAAAATCAGTTAATGTCAGGGATGGGGACTGAAATAATAATACAATAATACTAAGCGGTAGTAGAAAATCCAATCCCCATCCATACATACATGATTTCCAAAGAGAATGTCAGTTTAAATGAGTTTGGGACTACAATATATATATATATATATATATATAATGCCAGAAATTATATATGTCTTGTAAATATCATAAGAACTTGTGGAAGTCATTCAATTGGGACTACTAAAGCTGTTTGTGTGTGTTAAATCCACTTTCCCTCATAAGGGGAAAAGAAAAGGAGAGGCTTTGATTGGTGCTCGAAGATTTATTGATAGGGTGGTATGGGAAAGAGGGAGATAAAGACACCTTCAGTTACGGAGCCAGTGAAAGCAAAAGACAGGGAAAAATAAAGGGGGTTCTTCCACTCAAGAAGTCACAGCATTGGACAGAGGGGTAAAGAAAGGGGAAAAAAATGAAGCAAAGCTTGTACCTTTGTTGTTTATATGTTATCTTGATGTCTACCATAACAATCTCTTGTTAGCAAAAGGAATAGATCCTTGTATAAAGGGTTTTAGAATTTCGAGTGTGATGGTCAAGTCTCACATTCCTTAAAAAATATAAATGAGAAGATTCATAAATTTTGGATCAATAGGTGTCTTAAAAAAAATTGAAATTGTAGTTTTTTCGCTTAGTCCAATGTCATTGATTACAGGATTTTGGGCTCCTTTACCACTCTAGTAAACGGTATCAGAATCAATGATTTAACTAGACCGGGTCTTCTAGTATTTGGTTGGTGTTTGGAGGGTTGGTCCTTATACACAGGGAGTACTAATTGTGGTTCTCATTGAATATTTAAAAAGGCTTTCGTTGAGAGAGAGAGAATATTAATGTTGCAATGTCAAATGTGAGTGATAAAGTTTCATTATAGCCTTTAAGGTTTTGAATTAGGATACAACTTTAGACCACTATTTTGTTGCTGCGCTATCATATAGGTAAGGGTGCATTATCTTTGCTACATTTAATTATTCCATGTATGGTACACAACATTCAACCTAACGAAACAAGCTTAATCTCTTGATTATCACTCTTTTTTTGGGTCTATGATCATAGTATCTATCTCGACATGAAGAACTCCCTAATTGATAAATACTCCTAACTAACCCAACACAAGTGTTGGATTTGAATGATGGATGGGAATTCACGTTCAGAGGGCTATCTATCTGAAAATCACCAGACAGAACACTGACCCAGTGAGGAATAACATGAAGAAATAGCTAGCTAGGTATGGGTTTGGTGCTGAAAAATGAAAATGTTAAGAAATTGAGGACCCGCAGCTCTCAAACTTTAAACAAAAAGATGAGGTGGTAGAGATACTTTTGTGCCACCAGAATTTCTTTCCTACTACATGTGTAGTACGAAGGCAGGCTTTCCCTAAACGGTGACATAAAAAACATCCCATACGGCACACCACTTTTGGCCATGGTACAACCTCACCACCTCCACCTATCCTTCTCTTGCTTTGTGGGACTATGGGGTTCTTTACTATCTTTCTAGTGTGTCATTTCAACCAAGGAAAAGCTATCACGCTAGCCGAATTATACATGCGTTTGGTAGAGTGGAATATCAATAGATTATTTGTCAAAACGATGTAACGAACCTTACCCTACCCCAAATGGGTTTATCCAAACCAAATGTGCTACCTTAGAGCATAATTAAAAAGTCCCGCTAAGGATGCGTTTGATATAGGGAATTAAGGATAAAAGTGGAGAAGAAAATCTTATGAATGAAATTTTGCATCTAAAATTAATCTCTAAAATTTCCTCTCTCATTTCTACCTGTATATCAGACACACCCTTAAGAATAGCACCATCACCATCGCTGCAAACTCTTACTTGTAAGCTATAAATTGGCAAATAAACTCAACACGCATTGGGCAACCACTTCGATCTCTCCATGAGAATAAGAATATTCCTATACTGCTTGTGTAAGTATTGAAAAGTATATATAGAAGTTACAAAGAAAAATAATGGGCAAATATTAGTATATTTCCTTTAGAAGGCAAAACTAAGTGCATAACTTAAACTTTTGAAGGAGCCTGTACTTCTCTTCTTGCTTGTGTTTATTTATTTATTATTTTAGAAACTAAAAAAAGGTAGAGATAGTCATGGCTCTCCCTCACCCGTGTCATACTTGAGGTCCACGGTTGTACATATATGGTGATCACACAAAATTGTATTCTTGTAGAGGAATTAATTTTAATTTGATAGAAGTCACTCATGTTTGTGTCAAGGTTATTTTTAATTATAATATAAAAATTTCAGTAAATAAAAAATATGTACAAAAATTATTTATCGCATAATTAATAGTCTTGTATAAACCACTTCAGCAGATAATTATTGTTATTTTAAATCTGAGTAGTTAAAATACTACCCATAACTTTAATTTTACTTTTTTGCACACAAAAATATCATTAAGTTACATACTTCTGCTAACAATATTTATTTTTTGAGATTATTTGACAAAAACGTTCCCAAAAAGGAGAAAAAGCATGGATGCAGCGTTAATTTTAACCATTGATATTTTAATCTAAAAATAAGGGATTTCGTAGGGAAATTGATGGTAAATTCCTTCTTAGACGGAAGCGGACCTCCTGGAGTAAACAGAAAGCTAAAAAGATAAGAAAAAGAAAGCAAAGAAACTAAAAGCCAACAATTTTCTTTTTTATTATAAAGGATTATATATATATATATATATATATATATATATATATATATATATATGGAGCGTATCATATGAGAAATATAGTTTATTATGAGAGTGAGAGAAGTCAATTTTGACTATTGGATCTTATATAAATAGTCAAGATTAAAGTGTAAAATCACATGAGCTTTTTAAACAAGTATGTGAGTATTAATTGCTATTAATTATTTTTAAATTTTGATCATCCATATATGGTTATATGGCCTAAATTTACTCTTCTTATTCTCATAAAAAGTAATCTTTTCATGTGATATGCCCTCATATATATATATATATATATATATATATATGTGAGAAGTGAGAAAGAAAGTTTTAATTATTAGATTAAATTATATAGCTAAGATTTCAGTCATAAATTATGAAATTCACGTGCTTCTTCTCTCTCCTATTTCACAAATCACTGTTAATCAATGCACCTTTTTAATTATCAAAAAATAAATAAATAAATATAATCTTAATCATATAATTTAAACTAATGACTAAAACTATCTTTCTAGTTCAATTCTTACATAGTAAACTCATTCTCCTATAATTCTGTCCCTATATATATATATATATATATATATAAGTTATTCTAAAACCTTTATGTCATACCATAACAAATCAACAACTCTTATCCTCAAATAACTAACTATAAAATATTTTTATTGGGTATTACTTCTTACTCCCTCCATCTTTAAATAATTATTTATGTTTTAAAAAAATTATCTAGAAATAATTATCCATTTTAAAAATTTAAATAATATTAATTATTTCTTTTCAATAATATCTCTATTAAATATTAATAGGGAAGAGAGAGATATAGTGGAATAGGGGAGAAAAAGTTAAATTAATAAAAAAAAATAAGGGAAGTTCAATAAATTATTTTTAATTTTTTTAAAGTTAATATTTTTTCAATTATTTTCTTAATTTTAGTTCACATTTATAATTAGAAAATTATTCAAAAGCAGACAAAGTATAAGGTTTGGATACTGGAAAATGTATAGGCTTATAACATCAGAATATAAGGAATTAATGACATTTAATTACCATTGATTGTGTACGATTCCATCACATAATTTAATAACTATTAACTTCTAATTTTCACTTTAGATCATCTAAAAATCCAAAAAGAAGATTGGATAAAATGAAATTTTATTGATGGCTGAAATTTATCCCTCTATGTAAGTTATAATTTTAAAAGTACTCCTATCTTAGAATCATCCTATTACTTAGCTTGTTTGAAAACTCTCAAGCTGATACTTGCCTTTTTTTTTTCAGTTAAGTTGTTCACGTTATGATTATATCGTGTCCGAATTGTATTGTACAGATCACTTTCGAGCATCATCATAATTTAGATTCTTTTCTTTGTTGCATCTAAAGTTTTGAAACGTACATATTTAAATGAGAATGTCCGGCTTTATGATTATAGATCATTATGATCTAAATTTGAGTCATATATTATTTGGTCACTAATCTATGTAAAAGGTGCTTTATGACTAGCTAGTATTTACAGGAATTGTATATAGTACGTTAAGACCATCATTCTGCGGAATATGTAAAGTAGTTGCTGACCCCTTGGAAAGATATTTGAACTAAAATGAAGACAGTAAACTTGAAAGTTTATTCAAAAAGAGACATTGAAATATTTTTATGAAAAAAATCTGGGCACGTACCCCTGGTACAAAGGAGCCTTCCTAACTCATCATCATAGAAAAATATAATAAACACAATTTGTGAAATGCAAATGCTATACAACAATAAAAATTAAGTTTTATCCCATTAAATAAGATCAATTATCTGAATTAAGTGATATTATAGAGCTCTATCTCATATATATATATATATATATATATAGAGAGAGAGAGAGAGAGAGAGAGAGAGAGAGAGAGAGAGAGAGAGAGAGAGAGAGAGAGAGAGAGGTGGTTTTGGTGAAAAATAGATTACTTCAATCTGAATTAAGTGATATTATAGAGCTCTATCTCATATATATATATATAGAGAGAGAGAGAGGTGGTTTTGGTGAAAAATAGATTACTTCATCCGATTGAAAATATTCATCCATTAGGACAAACTCATTCATTAAAGATTCAATATAATTGTGTGCATTAATGTTTGCAATTTGTATATATCTAGCATTTAGCATCATTATTTTAATTCGACAGGGAAATACATTTGCTGCAAAAGGGTTAAGCAAATGGGGAAATGAGAGGGGGGAATTACTAAAAACAGAAATAGGCTCATTAATAATTAGGTAATGGATAGCTGACTAATGTGCAAAGACATTAACTTTGGTTCACTGAAGGTGATGAGCCTCTGGGATATTGTCCTTTTTGCCAACTAAGAGAAACTTAAAGAAATGGAAGGACTTATGGCTTTGGTTTAACGAGGGGAGAGTAGCACTGAGTGACGCCACTTTTGTTGCTGCCTACCCACATTTTGCTCCCTTATTTATGATCCTATGTCCATGTAGGGTCTTGTAGGCATGTGTTTCTTTCCCTTTTGCTCTTACATAATATATATATATTTGATATCAGAAATATCTCTACCATATAATCATATACTTACGTTAGTTCGTAACCTTCTGTGTAGACTAATCCTATCCAAGTTTTCATTGTTCTGACAAAATCAGCTGTGTGTGGGGACTCCCTGTGTCAGCTTGAGACTGTGGCCTTTATTCTATTTGTCTGCAAGAATTGAAGGACTTAATATATGCACCAAATCGAACAAGATTTAGTTACTGTACAATTTGTGTGTGTGCATATATAGACGTACTGTATTCTCACTTGCATAATATTCTTGTTAAAAAGGACCATAAAATCTTCCATTGATTGATGTTGATTATATGCAATGAAAGCCAGTTCAGCGACTCACAAAGGATCGGCTCAGGTGATTATCAATTTTTATTTTCTGAGAAGAGGATACAAAATAGAATCCCAAATTTTTTTTTTTCAAAGACGGTGTAATACGAATAAATTCTTACATGATATTTGAACACATTTAATGAGTGTTCTAAGAGCATCCATAACATTTATTTTAACTTACAATGCTTACATATAAAAAATTAAGACTGCGTAGTTGTAAATGCTATTAAAATTCATTAAATATACTGAAAAAATATACAAGAATTTCTCGCATAATATAATATGTGCTTCCATGATAATACCAAATTATTATGAATGGTTCGAATGGATCAAACCTATTCATGTAAAAAGAAACAAGTCTAGGTAAGTTGATGTCCTTTTCGATCAAAGTGCTTTGCACCTATTTTGCACGCTTCTATCAAGAGAGCAAGTCCCAATTAATATGAGAGGAGCGGCACCCCCTCACATGAATTTTTCATTTGGCATTCTCAAACCCTAAAAAGCTAAGAATTCAAATTTAAAATAACAAGCAAAATCGTGTTCACGATCAACTTGATATTGCTATATTCTTCGTGCCATTAAATGTTCTGTCAATTTTCTATAAAACTTAATTAAGACCTTACCTCCATCAACGGGCAGGATAGTTTCGATAATTACTTTATACAATTCTCCTCACTTGATAGATTGCATAATATGTGCAATCGCATACTTAGTCAACTCTCATGTAGACTATTGGGAAGATATAATAATTAGGTAAAGCATTTTGTTCAAACTATTCCGAAGCTGATGTAATCTCTAAATGCTTCCTAGTAGTTGCTTGGTTGGCATGATCAAAGCCTAGTACCTTGCCATCTTTTCTACCTCAAAGTCACATATATCATTATTTAGGTGGCTGAAAATATAAGATACAAAGAAACTTCTAACGGAGCAAGTAGGGAGCTATAATAAGTAACCTTACACCATCGTCTATGAACCTAGGAAGAAAACCAAAGAAATCATAAACTAAACAACCAAGCAGATCCAATGCTTTTTCATTACATTGCAGATATTTTTATAGCCTACATTCCAAGATTACTTCACTATATTTAGAAAAAATCTCTGAGCTATACAAATTTCAGGTTAGGTTGATTAGCTGGGCAATTACTTCAAACACCTAATTAACTGGGTGCAATCCAGCCTCCTTTCAAACCTCAGCTTCCTTCCACACCATAAAACTTCTCTGAGATAAAGATCATGAGGCCCACCGACAGCACTACCATAATTGACTTTCCGACAACATTCTTTGAGAAGACAAGAAGATCACATGATCTCTGCAAACTTGTGCGTTAATCTTGGAGCGTATGATTTCAAGATCTATGGGAAGGGCAGATTTATAAGGACAGATTTATGAAGAAGGTCATAATAACCATTGGATCGACCACGTTTTTTTTCAGGAGAAAGAGAGAGAGTATTGAACCCAAGACTATATCTGACTTAAAAATTACTAAACAGAAATGATAAAATGGTATTGTTTACTTTCATATTGTGTGTGAGTCATTTAAAATAATAAAAATGGCTAAACGTTCATTTTTTCACTTTATCAACATTGTCATTTTAGAGAAATCAAATCCCTCATTTAAAGGTCAATAAGTATAACATATTATTTTGATAAATAAATATTGGCTATATATATAACACCTCACAATTATAGCGAAAAAGAAAACAAAAGAAAAAAAGAACGGGACCGCCATGCAATATGGGAGCTCCAAATTGCAAAGCTTCAGGAATATTTAGGCACTCAAGAACATGTAGACCTGAAAGGACAATGCAAGCAGAATGAGCAAAGCCCAGAAACTATAGGACAAGTGTTCCTTTTCTTTTCCTCATAATTTATTTCTTTCAAATAAATAATATTTCAATAATCATAGAAAAACATATTTTATATCATAATGCCATTGGGGAAAATAAAAGTGCAAAAAATAATTTCACAACAAACAGTTAAAACTTAAATATTTAGTATATTTAATTACACTAAAACCTAGTTTTATCCATATCTCGATAGTCCACAGGATTCCAACTTAGTTAGCCAGTTGGCGTTTGTTATTCTACTCTCGGATCGGCAGGATCAGTTTGTGATATGTTCTGCGTTAGTTATACACATCATCAAAGTTGTGTAGATACACATATAACACTGCATCAAAAGCAAATAATATCAATTCATCATTTCATTCTCACACTTTCCTCTCTACTTCCTCTGTCGTTACTTCTTGCCCTCTTCTTCCTTAGATATCCAGCCTGATACCTTTCAAATAATAAAATAAACAATAAGAACATCATCAATAACCAATGCACTTCCATGAATTTGTATTCATCCATTCCTTCCTTCTAACAAACGATATTTGTGATGTAGATGACTTTATCAAGTTAATATAAAGGTGTCTGGTGTGTGTAAAAAAGACACATCTATTATTAATTTGAACTTGTTTGAATAGTTTTCGTAGTTAAATTAGCTATTAATTATTTAAATTTTTTAGAAATTGATTTGCAAATTATAATTTATGTTTTTTTGGATGATTTTAAGATGTGAAATGAGGATTAGAGGCCAAATGTGCATTGTGTTGACTATCTTGGAAATTGCAGAATTAGAGGGCCAAATTGAAGTTGTTAGATCATTATGCTTGTAAGGAATTAGAACATGTCATGAAAGAAATCTCCACAATGCCTTTTCTAGAAGTTTGAATTCACTACTAGATAATCGTGGGATACTGATGGGCATTACCGACAAGCATGGATTCATCAGTACCTACTAACGAATAGATACGTTCATTTTATAAATTATATTTTCATTAGAAAAATAGACGACAACTCATTGATAAACCGATTGGAAATACTTGACACCATCGTGCGCCATATGATACACACAAATTCCGAGGGGCATACCGACTGGTCTATTGAGAGAGTGGCTATTTATTCCATGCCCGTTGGAAACCCTTCGATATATGATAGGATGCCACGTGACATCACTGGTATATTGACAGATATATTTGTTTTATTTTTTATTTTTTAAAAAATTCAACTTATCAATGAGTATACCAATGGATGTTAAATAGATTAAATTTTATTTTTTGAAATCACATTAATTATCAATGGGTTTTTGAATTTTTAGTACATTGGCACCCTCTCTTAAGATTCCCTAGACCCATTGGTAATTAATGGAACCTGAAATTCATTGTTTAATTTAATGGTTATTTATGGTTTTTACCCATTGATAACCCATGAATATTTACAGGAGTATCAAAGAAACCCCTCAGATTAAAAATTAATGTTTAATTTTTTTAGTTATATATAAAAGTTAAGTTTATAATATATTTTTCTAAAATTTAAAACAAATGCACGCTAATTTAAATCTGGAACTTTAATTTCTCATATCTCCAAAGGGACAAAAGTAAAATTCAATTTGCACAACATCTTTAATTTATACACCGGCAGAGATTCTACTAATAACAATAACAAAGCATTTGTTCTTTATTAATGATATATTTTTTGGATTTACAACAGGGAAAATCAATTCCATTGTTTATTCGTTTTGTACGCGCTTGTTGTAAAAGATGCTTGAAGTAGAAAAGAAGCCAAAAACTAAATACAAAAGTATGAACGATAAATCTTCATAGGGTTTATAGCATATATTTCACGAATTCAAAATGGAAAATCCTTTATCTCATTCCTTCCTTTTATATTTTTCGCTACTCTTTTTTTTAAAAACTTAAAACAAACTTGTAAAGACTTAAGACAAGGTTTAATTTAGTACGAGATAATATATTTGAATTATTGATAATGTAACTTTAGATTACCTGATTTTACAATATTATCTTTTATTTAATTAGGCCTTATTACCGACAATTCACATTATCTCCTTTTAGTGATAATATGGTTTACCCTCATGCAGTGTTTATATGAATTACACTCAAGTGACAATTTTTCAATTATTATTATTAGTATTAGTAGTAATTAATACTATTATTTGAGTATCATTAACCAATATTAATATTTATTTTTATATAATAACGAATATTAATATTATTATTATTATTGTTGTTATTATTATTATCATTGCCAAAAATTAAAATTACTAATAATTAATTATCATTATTATTAATTTTAATAACAATAATTAATGAACATTAATAATTGTTATACAATATGATTTTAAATTTTTATATGATTAATAATATTAAAAATTAATATTAATAATAATTATTACTTATTACTATCCATGTCAATAATTACTATTCTTTAATGTTACTATTAATTATCATAATAATAATTAATAATAGCAACTGCTACTATTATCATTATTATATTTATAAAAAATATATATTACTTAGTAATTTTTTTATATACCGAATACGATAATGTAAATTATCAATTCCATTAACTATCTGTACATGCCAAAAATTGCATTACAAAACTTATCAACAATTTTAAAGATAATAATATTTTTGAGTGACAATATAGCTTACTAGCAATCTTCTGAGATAATGTGCCAAATGCCACCTTAAATTTGACAAGAAGAAAATTGACTGAGTCTTAATATAGTTTGATGAATCTAAGTCTAATGCAGTGTCAATAAAAATGTTTTATACAAAATTTTAATTATATATTACTATATTAAAGTGTGTTTCTTTCTCCGCTTTAATTTTAACTTTTTCTTATATCAAAATGTTGATGTCGACTAGGGCAGTTATAGTAAAAATCGAGTGATGATATATAGTATAGATTATTTGGGTTCACGATGAACCCTACTCATGACAATATATTAACTATTTAAAATATAATTTAATATTATAATATTAAGATACTATCAAAATCAATAGTTAAAACGTTGTTACATGTTATGGCACACATAAATTCAAGTCTATATTATTTCCGTTCATAAATATTACCACTTGTATTCTAATAAATATTTAATTGAAGTATATAATTTAAGGTAACATTTGACACAATTATATATTATTATAGAATAAATATCTATTTCAATTAGTTCAAAAGAAAAATTAACATCAATTTATTTCTTGATAATTGAACATAATTTAAATCATCTTCGTGAACGAGGTGAAAATGCCATGGTTAATTGCGCCTTTAATCTGAACAAACTATCTGTGGGATTATATACTTGTTTTGGCATTAAACACGGAAATGGTAAGACTACACACAAGTTAGGCTTTTTAACCGCCGGGCCATCTTATTAATTATATGTTTATATGATTAAAGGCTGAGTGTAAATTTTGGACGAAAATGGAGTAAATTTTTTATGATTGATTTTTATGTGTAAAAATATGCGTAAAGCTCAATCATATAAAAAATTTTCTCATTTTTACTCTGTAACCAATCATTATCAAGAAGAGTGTGGCAAAATTCAAGAAGCCCATGTAAATCACACCAGAAAAGATACTGCTGTTATGCAGTGGTGCACGATGTTGTCTTCTTTTTTTTTTTAATCTTTTGGTAGAGACACGATGCTGTTTTGCTTTCACCCTTCGTTTAATTTTTTTTTTTTATTATACATTTCATTTCAGGTAAACATATAAGGATAGGATCCTTCTCGGAAGCTGGTGAAAGTTGTCTTTTTGAAAGGAAAAGTTCCCTCTTTTAATTTATTTCTTGTTGTATTTCTGAGAAAGATATCATGAATACTACACATGGCCCCACCGCGAGTGTTCATTTTTATTATTTTAAAGAATGAAACTAACCCCACCTGACCAAACCCGAGCATTCATCCAAAAAAATTCAATGTGATTAATTAATCAGTCAAAATTTGATCATATCCTAACCCTCAATCATAATCATAGTTTCTTTTTAATTAATTAAGTGTCGCCACCACATAGGCTAGTTTCATCAAGCAACGGCATTAACACTTTATGTTCAGTATTGATATAGTATATAAAATGTAACTAACTAATCGATAAGATGAGTTGATTTTTATTTTATTGGAGAAAAATAAAGCGGAGCTGAGGAGCTGGATATTTTATTGAGCGTGAATGATATATTAACTGAATGTTATATTATGATTGGAAGAAAGCATATATAATAGTGAATTATTTAACAGAAAGATGCTGAATAGAAGCTTTTACATAATGACGCATTTCTTTTTCAAAAATAAAGTATTGCCGTATTGCGTTTTCGCTTAGGTGTTAGGCTCTGTGCAGTTAACAACAAATTAAACTAGCGTCTCACAATAAAGAAGGAAAAAATTATAATTATCACGTTATTATTAAAAATTCTTGACACTTGCAGTAATTAACTAAAAATAACATATAAAAAATACAATAAATAATATACAATTAGTGGCGGTATAAATTTATATTATCTATCTATTGAAAAATAATTCCATTCTAATTGCTCTTAAAAAATTGAGACTAATTTCACTTCAAGAAATATAAATATTTTCAACGGTTCTCAATAATTAAAGTGTCAATAAAAGTGTTATTAGGAAAAGTAATTCCATCATAAAGTGACTGTTAAAAATACTTGTAAACTTTTATCGACAATTAATACATATCGAAAATTTTCAAAAGATGTAATTTTGATATGTATTAATTGTCAATAAAAGTTTATAAGTATTTTCAATTATCACTTCATATTGAAATTATTTTTTTTTATAATATTATTATTGACACTTTAATTATCGTAAACCTTTGAAAATGTCCATGTATCTTGTAGTGTTTTATGTAAAACAATTTTAGTCATCCAATGGAAATTTTTAAAACTGTCATGCCATGTTCTTTTAAAATTAATCTAATGCAACTGTTTAATATAATAGGTTATTAATCTCACGTCAAAAAACCATGTCATCTGTATGATATTTAAGTCTAAGGGTTCTCATAACCAATTGACTAATATTTTGGGTTGGGCACTCCTTGAGCTTGAGTGCATAGCATTTAAGAGGTCTCCACACAAAGGTGACATTGGAAAGAAAACTACTTGGGACTTATTGGGAGGCCAAAGTGAACCCAATCAAAGTGGATGCTACTTTGAAAGGTCAAGGTGGAGAATATTGACTCCCTAGAGTGAGTCATTGTGTTCATTGGCTTTAAATAAAGGTGGCAATAACGTTACAAGTTTCACCTTGAGGATTCATATTATTCTATTTAAGTTTAAGAGCTCTCTTACCTAATAGATTATTCTTTTGAATTAGGCTTTTTTTATTAACAAAAAATTATTGTCTAACAATATAAGATAATTCCCTTAGACATTTTGCTAAACATAAAATAATTTTGCTTACAAACTGGACATTAATAACCTTATTAGTAGCTGAGACCGTTAATTGACACACTTCTGATAGACAGAGTCCGTCCGAAAGCTCAGTGAGGTTTGAATCAAAACAAGACTAGTACTTACGCACTAAGATAAATTAGTATAGTCATGTCAAGGATAGAGACATGAGATACTGTATAATTATAGCGCTCCCACTTATATCTTGTGTATCTATATATTCAGAAATAATTGCTAACAAAAGATTCACTAAACTAGTGATTGGAGTTTGGTTTACTCAAGTTGTTTTCTTCTCGTTTGTTTGTTCTGGCGATGGATGATCCAGCTGTTTGGGTTAATGATTTTACTGCCAATCAAGGGCAGCTGCAAATTAACATGAGAAAGGATAAGGATTTGTCCATGATCCATGAATGGTGCTTTTCAAGTTTGGAAGTACTTTTCAAAGGTTGTTCGTGTGGGTGTTTGCTTGCTCATGAGTGCCCTTGCCTGCGGCTTTCTTTAGCTTAGCTTTTGTTTTGTTTACCTCAAATAGGATCTTCAGCATAGCGCACCTAATTGATTGCATCCATCCATGTCCCAAATATAAAAGATTATATATATTAGATTACACACCTATCTGATTTGATGGGCATGAACGTCAAACACCATGCAACCTTTAATCAATCCTCACCTTGAGCAAAAAGGAAAAGCAATCCCTTCAAAAATCTTCAATTGTGCTTAATGCTTGTTTGTGTCTTTTGTCGAAGCATGGTCTCTTACTTCTACTTGAAGTTTTTTCTCCATATTCCCCAAAAAAAAAGAAAAAAAAAACACCCCATACCCACAACTTGGAGAATCTTCAAGCATCAAAGCGAAAAGAAAACGATCAAAGCAACCAAGCATATATATATATATGTCATATGGTCTACGGATAATGATAACAGAGAAAATAAAAAATTATTATTATGAAGGAAAACTTAGTTCTCTTGGGTACAAGCCAAAAGAAGAATTTATTTGGCTTCCTTTTGCTTTATATATACTTGAATAAATACTTTTTTATATATAGTATATATACGTAAATATTTTTCTTTTCAAAGTTATCGTGATTATGAGTCAAAATTATTTTCGCCTTTTTTTCCCTTTTCCTTTTATTGATTGGGGCCTCACTAACAAAGTTGTCTCATCTACTTTGAGGAGGATCAAAAGTACCTCAAATTAGCTCTCTTAGAGTGGTCCATTTATTTAAAGGATCATATATTTTGTTCCTACCCGAAGGCATGGTAATCATTTCATTGAAAAACAAATATAATTCACAAAACATGCAGATGCATTTTTGTGGATTAAGACGTTCATGCATTACCTTTTGATCACATTCTGATTGGCTTCATATCTAAAGGAATCAATAAGGTAAAGTTGAATAATTAGTCATCCTTTTTTATATATTGTATTTTATATATCAAGAATTCATTACAAAATATTTCCTCTAGTATGTTTAGTTTGAAGTTTGATTTGGATCGATAATGAGTGAAAAAAATAAATTGATATGAATAACTTAAGTTATAACGATTTGAATTTGATCGGTTTGATCAATTTTTTACAAAAGAGAAAAATTTAAATTTTGGATTAAATCAACAAAATAAATATAGTAAAATAAAGTATAAAGTATCTCATTTATATGCATAAAACGATATCTATGTACAAGTGATCTACAAATAAAAAAAATATGTAATAAATTAAATTATTATAAGTAAAATTATACGCTTAACATTAAAAATTTTATATCATATTATTTGCTTTGAATAGGATGGTATCAATTTTAAATTAAATTCAAAATCTGATATAATTTAAATATTTTTTTCAGAAAATAAATACAAAATTGGTCTGAAAATTTGAGATTTGAACCGATTTCCAATTTTTTGGACCAATTCAACTAATTTCATTGAGTTCAATTGAATTCAAGCAGCCCTAGATTTGAAATGTGGTGCGGAGGGCTTTCCATTTCAAGTTGAATATTTGATTTACGTGTGTTTGATAAATTATGAGTGTACCCATCAATTAGTGTGTTATATGTTGGGCTCAAAGATTAATTTACAGTGTAATTAAATTATGTCAATGTGTAGTAATGAGCAACAAAATAAATTTGATAGAATTAAATCTACCAATTGGCGCAAGTAGTAAAATAAGTATCAGTGGTAAATAGTAATTTTTTCTACCGTGGGACTCGCGTATCATTATTCACCACTGATACTTATTTTTGTTACGCTGCACTGATTTGTAAATTTAATTCTATCATATTTATTTTTGTGCTTATTGCCACACATTAGCATCATTTAATTACACTGTGAATCAATATCTGAGCCCAACAAGTGGTATCAGAGCTAGGTTGAGATCAGGATTGTACTATGTAAATTAAATGAAGAAGAATATGGGTGCCATGATATCAAGCTAACAGCAGCAAATTACTCAATCTGGAAGCTAAAAATGGAGGATATATTTTTCTATAAGGATCTGTATGATCTTGCAGAGAAGGGAGATGCAAGGCCAGAAGACGTAACGGTGGAGAATTGGAAAAAGATGCACCAGAAGGCCATTATATTGTGTTAATTAGGCAGTAGATGGATATTAGTATATTCTGCCTTGTGGCTACAAAGACGAATGCCCATACTCTGTGGAAGATTTTACAAGATCTCTATGAAAGAAACAATACACAAAATAAAGCTTTGGTAATCAGGAAGCTAATGAATCTTAAGTATAGAGATGGAAGGTCTATTGCTGAGCACTTGAGTGATTTCCAAGATATAGCAAATCAGTTAAACGCCACAAAGATAATGTTGGATGATGAGTTACAAGCACTATCACTTTTGAGTTTTTTGTCAGATAGTTAGGAGATCTTAGTGGTGCCACTGAGTAACTCTACTTCAAATGAAAAACTGTCTTTAGTCCAAATAAAAAATAGTATGCTCAATGAAGAAACCAGAAGAAAAGACTTCATGAGAGTAGATAATTCCCTGGCCCTTGTCATAGAGAACAAATGAAGAAGTAAGAACAAAGGACAGTCTAGAAAACTAAAGGATTGATCGCAGTCCCAATCAAGAAGAAAGTTTAAATGTTACCATTGCAGCGAAGAAGGGCACATCAAAAGGAATTGTGAGGCTTGAAAGAACAGAGACAATAAAAATCGGAGAAATCAGGAAGCGACTGATAATGAAAATACTAAAATCCCTATGACAAATGGGGAAGTGGTGTTGCTCTCTTTTGTAGATGAAGAATGTCATGTTGCAGGTTCATGTGTTGAATGGGTCATTGACTCAGTAACTTCGTATCAAGCCACTCCTAACAAGTAATTCGTTACTTTGTACAAAGAAGGAGATTTTTGCAAAGTAAATATGGGTAATAAAAGTAATTCTAATATTGTGGGAATTGATGATGTGTGCATTCAAACAAATATAGGATGTACACTGATATTGAAGAATGTGCGACATGTGCTGGATTTACACTTGAATCTGATCTCTATGCATGCTCTGGATCTAGCCGGATATCATAGTAACTTTGGTCATGGCAAGTGGACGCTCTCCAAATGTTCGATGGTGATTGCTAGAGGCATAGCGTACAACACTTTGTACAAGACTCAAATTAAGCAGATAAGAGGAGTTTGAAGTAACTGAACACACAACAAGCAATGAAAAACACAAGCTATATAGAGAGAAAAATATATAGAGAGTGTATTATTTTTCTGAGAATGAGAAGGAAAAATAGAAAGTGTGAGTAAATCTTAGAGAGTATAGGGTGTAGGTATATACACTGAAGATATTTTGGGTATCCTCTCTATTATTCCTTAGTATTGCAAAATTGTAGTATTTGAATATGAGGGTTCTCACTAGGATACACTATATTTATCTCTTGGATTAGAGAGTGTGGAAAGGATATTTTGTAATTATCTAGAATTTAATGGAATATTTTTTTGGAGTTTGTCCCGTAATTTTTCCTCCGATACTTGAGGGTTTGCACGTTAAAAATTTGGTGTGCAAATTTCTTGATCTGGTGTTAATAGTACTATTACGTGAATAGTATTATTTCGTGAGCAGTGACCAATGGGCCCTACCATAGAAAAATTACTATTAACCACTTATACTTATTTTTACTGCACTGTACCGATTGGTAGACTTAATTCTATCAGATTTATTTTGATACTCATTGCCACACATTAGCATAATTTAATTATACTGTAAATTAGTCTTTGAACCCAACGTTATATAAGGGAAAAGCTTTATTTAAGTTCTTTGTGGATTTTTGCTTTTTTCTTTAATTTGAAGGATGGCTTCTTTCGTTTCTTGTTAAACCACTCATCCTCTTGCGAGCTTCGAGCCAAGAGAAAATTTTTTGGAAGGTTTCTCTCTAATAATTATGGCAATAGTGGGCATGAAGGTACTAGGTTTTGTATTCTGATAATTATGGCCGCAGGTTGGTTGAAGGAGAGTTCAGGCGACTGAGGCAGTCTACGATTATTGTTCAGTTGTGCTTGTCCGTTTTTGAGTGCATCATCCTCAATGGGGTGGGTAGTGGTAGCTACCTCGGTTCCAATTCATTGTTTTGAAGATGATTCAATTTCTAAGTATTTTGAAGACAAAATACCACCCCAAAATTGATGAGGCCCTTTTGGTGAGGAAGGTTCAATTTGGGATTCCTCTTCTTTATATGGTTGTTTGTTTTTGGTTATTTTTGGGTTGAGTGTTTTGTTGGTGTTTTTCTTATTTCTTGGTTTGTACTGCATTTTGTTTTTGTTTTCGGGTTTTGGGTAGTTTTTGTATATTCAATTTTACAAAGTGAAATACCTTCTGTAATTAAGCTTCCATCTATGAGAGTTAAGCACTATCCAATTACTGAAAAAAAAAGTCCTTTATGTTTTATTGAAGTCTCAATTTAGTCTTTTTTGCCCTTACTCTATTTACATTTCTAATATTTTCAAAATGTTTCAATTTTATCCTTTGGATAGAATGTATTCAAATTATAAATGGAAAAAAGACTAAAATGAAGGTCAAATTATGATTTTAGAAAACCATAACGATATATGAAATGTTAGCTTACAATATTAGGAAATCATAACAAGACATAAAATGTCAAATTTTTGTTAATATATAATTTAAATGTTATTTATGTTTTAGAAGCATTATGGACGTAAATAGAAAATAAAGAAAAATGGAAAGAGTTGAGACTAAATTAAAATGACTAAATGTGAACAACACAATTAAAGCTTTACCTGCTTTATAGTTCTTGTATGGAGATTTTCACAACAATTTTTGCTTTTATGGAAGTGTTGAAATTTTAATTATATATATTAGTCAGAAATATTGAGCTACATGACTTGTTTAATTAGAATATAAATAGAGTACACGTGTATCTGTCATGAACTTCCATACTTTACAATATTATCCACTTTTAGTATTTGACAAGTCTTAATTTAAAGCAATTATTATATATGGATTTAATTTTAATACATTTGTCAATTAATTTTTTTTAAAACAATCATCAAATTATATATTTTTGTATTATTAAAATATTTTATTATTGTAATACCATTTTTGTAAAATAAATAAATGGTTTGAACCGAAACTTAAGCAGACTGTGCTAGTAAGGGAGGAGAAAGGCTCGAGTCCTTTAAACGTCTATAGGAGGGCCAACCATATAATGCTATGTCTAGAGGAACAAGCTAAGTCTCAATACCACTAATATTGAGGATCTTACTTTATCGCTGTGCCAACGAATAAAGGAATTACTTGATACTTTGAGAAACAAAACAGAGATCGAGTCAGTTAAGCGAACTGTGATTTGAATTTGATTTAAGAATTTTTTCGTGAAAAATATTATTTGTACACATTATATGTAGAATACTATATCGACTCACACTTTATTCATCGTTAGACAGATGTGGACTCCACTTGAATATGGTCTATATCTCATCCAATAATAAATGTGGTGTAAATTGACAAGATGTCTAATGAATAATGAGTATGAATAATACAATTTTTTATTGATTAGGTTTATGAGTTTGATCTGACTTTAAATTGGGATGCTTTTCCCCTTGGCCTAAATAGTTATGGGCCAAAAAAAACAATTTTAAAAAGGATGCCATTAAACAGAACATATTTTTAAAACATTTTCATATCAAGAATATAAAAAAAAAATGTACAATTTATTCTTATTTCTTCATTAATTGTATATGATATATGACTGAGTTTAATTTCTAGCCACTTACAATATCACTTTAAAGGATAAAAGAAAAAAGAATCCATATTGTTATTAATCATATATTGTTATATTAACAAAAATGATTAACTCTTATATCCATTACTTAAAAAATAATATAAATAAAATGATTTAATTGAATAATAATGTAAAATCAAAATCTTGCAATATCAATAAATAGAAATTAAACTCTATATCTTTTTAGGATTATAGTTTTCACAGAACGAGGGTCAAGTTTTCTTCTTTTTAAAAAGTCTTTCGCGTTTTAGAGTAAGTGCTGCATTCTCAAATTCATGGAATTCTAATAAATGATTAAGTTAAATGAAAAAGGTCATATTTTTTATAAAGAAATACAATAATAAAATAAAGCTCATATTTGTATCTAGTGCCTTCATTATAAGGCATTTAAGCTCTAGATATATGCCCCTTAGATATAATATCATTTGTATAATTTTTTTTCAATAGTTTGATAAAGGCTCAAAATAGTTAAAGAGGGTAGAGCAAAAATTACAGCAAAGAGAAACATAAAAACTCATAAAAAACACAAGACAGAAAAATAAAGCGAAACAAAAAACAAGAGAACCAAACAAAAGGACTAAGATAAGAAGCATATGAAAATAATTTTGTTTCCTTCCTCCCTTGCCTCTGTCTCGAGCATACTTTGTCCCAACGTCCACTTTCACATGAAGTTCAACGAATTATCCTCACCGAACACAAATTCGAACACGAAAAAGGACAAGGTCACCACTGAACTCAAACTAAAAAAAGAAATTAAAAGAAAACAAATCATGCATCATTGAGCACAAATTCGAACATGAAAATGAGCATAATATAATGTTGTCGTTGATCACCAGCAGGATAGCAATAACACATGGCAGCAACAAAGTACAGTAGCACCAGCAAAACAGAAAACCACCATCTCAAAAAACACAAAGATCCTTGAGCATTTACATCCTCCTTCGTAATATCAAAACAATTTCACCACAAAACAACTGGGGAACTTCACCTACAGCATCACCCCTTTGCTGGGCAATAGCTGCATCTGTAGATTAAGGGTGGCTTACAAGAAGGCCTCCAAGTTCTGCCAGCGACACCTTGAAGATCGGAATAGAACCATCCCAAGCAGCCATTGCACCACCAACACATCGAGGAAAACAAATCAATCCATCAACATAACATCAACACTTTGCCAGCTGAAAATTGTGGTGCCTGGGCCAATATAAAGATAGGCAGGCATATACGCAACTTCAAATAAGGTGAACATGTCCATTATTCACGTCTTCGATCCAAAACACATTTGCGTGGGGTGTTATGTTTCTTCATAATCAGTAGTAAAACTTAAAAACAGAAATTGTTTCATGTCTAAATGTGCTTGTATAAGCATTTTTTATCAAGATTTGAAGTTGTTAAATTATTTGGATGTGATAAATGCATAAACATTTGTTTTGAACAAAATTATAGTTGAAGGCATGGAAAGACAGAACAAAAGTAAAAATGAGGAAAAATAATTTATATATGGTATTTGTATAAGTGATTTACACTAATATGATAAAACGGGTAAATTTACTTGTATATGGTGTTTTAGAATCTGTTAATAACGAATTCAATAAAAAATATTATTTTGGTAGATTCTGAGTCTAACTTTGGCTGTTGGATTTTATTTTAATATTATTTTATTGAATTCGTCAATAGCAAATTCAATAAAATAATATTTTTTACATTAAATTCGATGCAGATTTGATATACAAATTTGAATTTGTCTTTGGCGGATTCTATACTGAAAACACCATATTGACGTAAATACACCACTAAAAAATTATACGTTAAAAAAAAAACCCTAAAAATGAAGTGATACTTTTAAAAAAGAAAATTGAAGGATAAAATTGTAATATATTAAGAAGGTAATATATGGTTCCTAAATTCGGGCTATAAAATTTTCTCTCTTCTATTATTCTTGCCTAGGAGAAACAACTCGTTATCTATTTTCAAAAAAGAAGCACAGAAAAACAGTATTAAGAATTTTACAAGTAATTTTTGAAAAATTTGAAATTTTTTTTTTCAAAAGCACAAACAAACCCACCCAAAATACATACGATGGTTAGTATGTATAAAACCAACTGCTAAACTACCCAAAAAAGAAAAAACAACTGATAGCTTTTTTATTTACTAGCATTTATACTGTAACATATAATCAGATTTACTCTTGATTTTGAAAAGGAGAAAATTCGCATCCCGGACTGTATAGTTTGAGAAAGTTAATTAATTATAATTCAAAAAATTGTGAACTTTAAATCCATGAATATATTTTTTAAAAATACGAAGGATGGAGATGGTTATTCGAGCCAGGGGAGACAAAGCTGTCCCTACTGTATTGAAATATGAATGCAAAAGGAGAATATCACATATAACATATTCTTGCGTGTTGGGTTGTTTGGTCTCCTTTATACATGGTCATGGCACGGTATATCATGGTTCTGCAAAACTAGCTGCCAACCCTGTTCATACATATTGAATCAATTATTAATTTTAATAGTTTATTGGTAGAAGAGATGTCTTTAATAAACATAAGAATCTTGGGATTACAACCTATAGATATAGTGCATTGCAATAAATTAAGGTCTTCTACAGTGCTACTTGGATTGCTTATATGGTGCATCCGTGTGCATGTACATGCATGGATTTATACATATACTTTACGTACCTATAATCTTTTTCCGCCTTTTTTTGAGGTTGATTAACCTTTTAATTGTTCTAATTTTTTTGTTTCAAAAATGAACTTAAGTAAATGCTATTGTATATTATGTGTGTATCAAAATGCAACAGTAAATAATTTTTTTCCTCACATAATTATATATTAGATATAATATAGTTATTTTTTTATTTACTTATATTGATATTTACTTACAGTCACATTAATATATATATATATATGATATTTATTCTTCGTAATTTTTTTTTTAAAAAAAAATCTTTTAAGCAGTGATCAATGTCGATCGCACGTATGTGTCCTTGTGTGTAATCACAGTGCAGGGCATATTGGGGGTATGGGTGGTTTGAGGATGGAGACTTCCCATAAAAGCACAAATGCCACACAAAATAAAGATGATGTTGAGAGATACAAAAACACACTCTGAGAGAGAGAGAGAGAGAGAGAGAGAGCAATATATCTGATTGAGCTAGCTAGGAGAGTCCCAAGAGGTCAATATAGTGGTAGGGTTGGTCTCCACAACAAAGGGGTAGGATATTGATTGTCAATAAATGCTTTACTTACAGTTTGCTGTTGAGTTCGTGTATTGCCAGCAATTCTCACATTCACAAAGCAATTGCTGAGTACCCCACATGCCCGTCTACTTCTACTAACATTGGACCGTGGGTTAGTTTTTCAGAATGTACCAAGAGATTGTAACATTCATGGGAAATAAAAGATTAAGTCTAATTTATGCGCTATATTCTCATAAAATAGAATATATATATATATATATATAGATGGCTATAAAAAATATATATTCTTATATTATCAATATATACAATTTATAATTTTTTAAGGAAGATCATTTTTTTATGATTATATATGGCTGTATCATTAGAAATAAAGTTAGAAAAAAATTCTTTTAGGCTCTTAAAAAGGTATGTAATGCTTTATCTCCTATTTTTATTATACTTTAAAGATGATATATAGGTAATTTATATATTGAATTATCTGAGTAACATAGAGAATCATATCTTTTCTTATTCTAAGAATATATGAGAATTTTTAAATAAACAAAATGTGATATATATATATGTGTGTGTGTGTGTGTGTGTGTGTGTGTGTGTGTGTGTGAGAGAGAGAGAGAGAGAGAGAGAGAGAGAGAGAGAGAGAGAGAGAGAGAGAGAGAGAGAGAGAGAGAGAGAGAGAGAGAGAGAGAGAGAGAGAGAGAGAGAGAGAGAGAGAGAGAGAGAGAGAGAGAGAGAGAGAGAGAGAGAGAGAGATTATTTGTGTAAAATATTTTAAGAAATTAAATTTTATAAGTAATATTGTGGAAAAATGAAAACTCACTTAAAAGGTTGGCTATGATTTACTCCCTTAATTCCATATACAATAGTTATTTTTGAGAAATCGTGTAATTTTGATACTTTAAAAAGTTAATGTATCTAGCTATGTAGTTGTAAAATATAGCCAGATACATTAACTTTCAAATGTATCAAATTTGTATTTTTTTTAGAGTGACTATTACTCTCTTTGTTTCATAATAACGGTTAGTTTTTGACGTTTAATATTTTCGAATATATTTTTATTTATAATATCTAAATAACATTAATTTTTTTCATTTATATCCTTAATATAAATTTGATAGGTGAGTATTCAATATATTATCAAAATGAATAATAAATTAATAATAACTAAATAAGGATATTTTTGTTAATTCATATAATTTGTTATGTTTATCAATATTTTTTTCTTGACATGTATACTGTTTGGTTTTTTATAAGTATTGGGAAATGGAGAAAGTAACATAGAATGGAGAGAATAACACAAAAGGCCATGGTCCTGGGGAAAAAAAGCTAATTGGGTAGCTAGCCAACTAAAGTGGCAACCCATGCAGAGAAGATCATTGATTTTCTTTTTGGCTTCGTTTTCCTCAGTGCTGTCGTCGATTGTACACATCACGCAATATACATGTACGTACCATACCGTATTGGATTGAAGGCTGCAACTCAATTACAGCACTCAGAGATAATATAGATAGAGAGAGATGCATGCAGTCAAAATTTGCTGAAAGGTCGTTTCAGTCTACAGTTTTATATCCATCAGAAGGAAGAGAGTGTGTGTGATATTGTGTTTGTGTTTTGTGTTTGTGTGTGTAATGTATGCACTGTAGGGGGCATCAGTATATGTTGCCAATCAGCCCAACCAACACAACTTGGGCTCCACACTCTTGCAGTTTTCAGCTATACCCTCTCTCACCTTTTGCCCATCTCTCTCTCTCTCTCTCTCTCTCTCTCTCTCCCCCAAAGCTGCAAATGAGATCCACTTCATTTCATTTGCAGTACCCTCATATCATACCCTTTGCACAAACTTCACACACTTGGGGACCATTGTTATGTGATATCACCGCATGCTATCTATATATCCTATCTACTTTTTTTATTATAATAATAATTAATATATATATATGTTACATATAAAAAAAAAATTTCTTAAAAAGCTAATCATTTGCTTTGAATTTTCCAAGCAAGGGTGAATCTGAAATGGTATATGTTCCATCTATCAACAAACACACCCTTCTCCACTATCCAAAGCAAAAGGGCATCGTATGCACCCCTCCAACAAAAAGCTGACGTATATTTCAGTTTCACAGATTGATGAAAAGGCTATATCTAATGACCTACAATTAACCACAACATACCCCGCCATATCGCTTCCTTGTATGTGTGAGTTGTGGAACTACATAAATTTATTAGGTGTGATTTTTATTATTAATTTAAAAATTAAGAATTGAACAAAAGGCATAATAACAATTCAATAAGTGATAAAAAAATTACATATAATTATATGAGATCAACCCATTAATTTCTTTGTGAATTGTGATAAATTGACCTTAAACCCTCTCATCCTTTGCCATCCACACATACATAAGCCTTCACTTTATCTGTATAGCTTTCACCCACTCATATTGAGACACCTTGTGGATTAATTGGTGAATACGTACCATGAGGATCTTGAGAGAAGAAAGCTAAGTTGTCAATGCCATGAAAATCCATGGAATGCGCCACAGGTATTTGTCCATGCACATGCATCATAGGCCTCAGAGTCTGAGGAGGCCTAAGATTCTGGATTTCAAAGGGGAAAAACAAAAGCTTTTCTTCACCCTTTGACCCTTTCCCTGTTGGAAAACAGGATAAAGTTCACATTTGTTCAACTTCATCAACTTCCAAGTAATAACTATGTGTTTTTGTAAAGCACAGAATATAGTTCAGAATGCAATATAATAAATTGATAGAACAACGTAGATACAATAAATAATACACACGCGTGTACTATATACGAGCACATAAATTTAAAGGTTAATTACATATTTAGATGATAAAATATACATAATATACATATATAAGGGTGAATCTAGCTGTCGATATGGCAGAACGAACCCACACAATATATATATTGTGAAAAACATGAAATAAATAAATTAAATTGAATACAACTAGACCTACTTTTATCATTAGGCATTAATCAATTAGCGAGTTATGCCTTTTGCCAACGGAAGAAATCATTCTTATAATAAATAAGCAGCTTATATAACAAAAGAAGGGAAGGTCTAATAAGCAATCACAAATTCAACGAAGTTGGATATATATATCTAGCCTAACCAGCTTAACAAGCTGTGTGTTTAATTTGTATCCAGGACTTCCTAGCTAACATTCCAAGAGAAAAGAAGAAGAAGAAGAAGGGAAAAAGTTTGGCTTTCCATTGAAACTAATTGGTGGTTATATATAGTTCTGAAATTGGAAGCCATATCGCCATATATTCATCCGCAATCATCATTTTCATCACAAAATAATTAAGATAATTAATTCACATATATAAAACCCTTCCTTCAGTCCCAAAATCACTACTGGATGGACTCATTGTCTTGCTCTACTTCAGAAGCTGGTTCATCTTCTTCTTCAAACCC
This sequence comes from Dalbergia cultrata, assembly GCA_031216105.1. NCBI lineage: Eukaryota > Viridiplantae > Streptophyta > Magnoliopsida > Fabales > Fabaceae > Dalbergia > Dalbergia cultrata. Next base: position 14,832,947 of record CM062353.1, read on the forward strand.
ATCAATCCCATAAGCTGCATGGCCACTCCCAAAAGCTTTTATATGATCCTTAAGGGACCTCTTGTGCTTGAAATCAGACCCACAGATACAATACCAAAGCTTCCCACAGTTCTTCTCATGGGTTCTCCAATCTCCCCTCACAGCAAATGCCTTGCCACATTTTCTGCACATGAAGGGCTTGATCCCATGCTTCCTCTTGTAATGTGTTTGGAGTGTTCTAAAATCTTTGAGGGGCTTTGCCCTTGGGTGATCAATGTTGTTCCTGCACCCTGGTGCACAACAATAGCAAGGAAGCCTCAGCATGCCTGTTGGTTGGGTTCCTCTTAGAGATTCAGGCCCTTTTCTGTACTGTGATCCATGCCCCCACATATGCATCTAAAATCCAATAACCAAACACAAAAAGAGAAAAAAAATTATGGACACCCAAAAAAGAAGTTAGGATAAAGCAAGAAATGATCAAAAACTGTAATAAATGTAGCCAGAGTTTAAAGTTTTTTGAAAGAAAAAGTAACTAGAAGATCACTAAGTAAATTTCATGGAACCATACTGAATTTATACCGTGACGTTGATAATCACGAAGGTGCTAAGATTTAATTTGGAGACTAGGATTTTTTTTCTCTTATATCTTATTAAATTTACATATCAGTCATGAAGAACTGAAGTGGGTATATTATATATAGATATTAGTTATCTCATCAGCAGCCGCTTCTAATTGGAAACAAGTTCTTTTTTTTTTTTCAATAGATTCGTAATATATAAATATATAATGAAGGACCCCAAACGGTTTTTTTTTTTCCTTTTTGTTTTTTGTACAGTAATAAATAAAGCAAAAAGGATATCTTTCGTACACAGCAAAATAAATGAAATTTTAATGAGTACTCATTCTTTTCCAACTTTGCTTATAACAATCTGCAATGGAAAAAAGGAGAAGACAAATTTGGGAAGGTAGATTGGAGGGAAAGAGAGGGCAGACTAGCAATGTCCCCCAAGTATGTTATGGGGCTTTGAGGTCCAGAATATGTTTTTTGATTCAGACCAAAGGGCTACAAAGAGAAACGAACTTCTTGTTGTAGGACTTACATCATTATCTGAGCGATCTGGAAGAAAACACTGCACAATTTTCAGTTCTATGTATGCAGCTGCCAAAACACACATATGGAGCACAGACTTCAATGTATACTTGAAGGCACAAGGAACATGACTTGAGTAGTTTAATCAAACCAAAAGGAAAGTACTGATCCCATTCTCAGTCTGAATCAGGAAAAGAATCGTTGATATAGTATATGACTTATATATAATATAACCAAATATTATATAAACCCGGCTTTAATTAATTTACCATGCAAAAAAAAGAAAAGAAAATTTTTTAAATTATTTTAATAAAATCATAACTGGACGACAAGAAAATAACCATGGGGAAAAAGGGGGTAAAATAAATGGAAGGATAGGGGAAAAAAAATAGCAGCAGAAGAAGAGGACAGGCACCCCCATAGTTTTGAGAACCAATCTTTTCCTCTTTATATCCAAGCATCAGAGAACCGTTAGAGGTTCAAATCAGGGAAAGAAAACTTTATAGACAGAAAGGGGAGCCAGAAGCAAAGGGAATTCATTTTTGTACCTTGAATTGGAAAAGAAAAGTGAAAAATAAAAATAAAAATGGAATAGAGAATAGAGAATAGAGAGAAAAATAGAAGGAGAACAGAAAAAGGAAGAGATGGAGGCCGTAAGCTTCTTCTAAGTTCTAACCATATGGTCATATATGGTTAATTTTCTTTTTTCTTTTTTTTTTCTCTTCATGTTAATTATAAACAATGAAATTGACCCTTGTTAATTACCTGCATGTTGTTGTATCTGTTGAATGTTTTGCAGCAAACAGGGCAAGAGAACTGTGTAGGACCAATGAGAATCTGGGAAGGGGTAGGGATCCAGTACTGCCCCTTGTTGAGCCTGTTCCCCATGAACCCAGATGAGTCCTCACCACCACCACCACCGTCTCTATTATTATTATGCTCTTTGTCAGTTACCTCTGATGAATTATAGGAGGACAACACTGAAGCCATCTCAGCAGCACTAGGGCTTGGCAACCCTATGTGGAGTGCAACAGTGACAGTTGCTGCAGCACCATCACCCTCTTCTTCTTCGTCTTCCTCCTCTTCCTCTTTGGGATTGTTGATCTCCACATCCATGGCAGTGCAAGAGTAAGGGTCATCTTGCTCTTGCAAGATCTCTTCCTCTTGCTTTGCGGGGCTGAGGCTAAGAAGAGGGAGTTCTTGCCTGAGAGGAGGGGAGGGGGGTGAGGAAGAATAAGAAGAGTAGGAAGTAGGAGTAGCACTGTGGTAGTGAAAAAAGGTGGCGTTGGTGTTGGTGTCTACGTTTTTTATGTGGTTGAAGAAGGTGGTGCTGCTGGTGGTGGTGTTGTGGTTGTGGGGGTAAGGGTGGTTGTGGTGGTGGTGTTGAGAAGGGTTTGAAAGTGGGAAATGGTGGTGGTGGTGGAGATTCATCATGTGGTGGTTGTTGAATTGGAAGAAGCGTGCTCCTCCTTCTCCTCTGGTAGAGGAGGAGGAGGAGAAGAAGTTAGAGTAAGGGTCAGCCATGAAAGCTAAGAAAGAAAGGGGTGGGGAATGAAAAAAGAAAGGAGGGTGGGCGGGCGATGATAGAGTGTGTGGGAACAGTTTATGGCTGGGTGGGTTTGCTTTTATAGAGAGAGAAAGATTGAGACTTGAAAGAGTACAAGATGGCTGAAGGAAGTGAACGGTGCAGAGAGAAGAGAGAGAGAGAGAGAGAGAGAGATTGCGGGATCAGCCAGGCTTGTGGAAAGGAGTATAAAGGATGGGGGAAAGTGGAGGAGGAAATACAATAACAAAAACAAGACGACTTTAAATTGAGTCATGGTGAATTTACTCATTGTATAATAATTTAATTTGGATATATTTATGTCTATGAAAATTATTTCATAATTATCGACTCATATATATATATATATATATAATTTCTTATCTTTTATACTTATTATGTTAAAACTCACAACCAATGTAATTTCATATATAAAAAATCAAACATATATTTCTATGAACCACAATGTGTGGCTAATTCACACTGTCTTTTAATTATAAATTTGGGACTTCGATCATCACTCATGAAGATAAAACCCATCCTTATTAGCCTAAGTGGGTATTTGTTTCAAGATTTGAAATTAAGTTATCATAAATCACATTCCTGGAAATGATATTAATGGGAATATTATTCCCAAATATATTTGAAAAATTATTTGTGTTTAACATTAAACATTCCTGAAATTATTTGTTAAGATTCTTAGAAAAAAATTTAAAACTTGTTTGTTTTATAATCAATATTCCTAAGAATATATATCATAATTTCCAAAATACCCTTAACACAATTATAAAAAGAGAAAAAGTCAAATAATTGAGGGATGATTTAGTAATTATGCTTAATAATTGTGATCCCAAGTCATGGAAATTTTTTCCCACCGTTTAAATTATGAATGAGATTTCACTAAATTATAGAAAAAAAAATTTCATAGAATAATTAATATTCGAATTTTTTTTTTATAAAATTTATAACAAACATAGACACGCATCATTCTCAATCACCCATTCCTGCGAATAATTAAATATACCCCAAAAATAAACGTTCCATAAATGTTGGGGTCTCTACATGTACACCCCGTATCCACTGAAGCTGAAGGAATTCCAAGTCCTCGTCTTCCAATAATTCACCCTCAAAGTAATCATCTCAAGCAACTTCTACACCTCTTGTGATTACTTCCAAATTTCACTCTTACTTGTCTCCAAGATCAATATATATATATAAGGAAATTTTATTTTTTTAATAAATAAGTGTATTAAACATTTTCTTTGATCTCAATTTAAACACTTCTAAAATTATTTGATTTAAGTTCCTTTCACTTATAATTTGATAGTTATCATTTATCCCAAAAATAAAAAATATAAAATTGGTAGCTATCATGTAAGTTAATAAATTAATATAAAAATTAGTATAAGTTAAATAAAATTAATTATTTGAGAACATAAATTTTTAATATTTATTTTAAAATAATTAAAAAAAAGATAATAAGTAATTCTTTTTTTTTATATGGAATTTAGGTAGTATATTTATACCAATATAGTGTTTTCGGGAAAAATCACACACAATATAATTTTTTCAGTAGAGAATATGATAAAGGCAAATTTAATACTAAATCTCCCAAAAGTATATTCAGAATCCACTAAAGATAAATTCAATGTAAAATAAAAATAACAGAATCAGTCATATGTGGATTCTATAAATACCATATACAAGTAAATTTATCCGTTATCTCATATTAGTGTAAATTATCTACCAAAACACCATATACAAATTATTTTTTCACCTTGAAACATGCACCAAAATTAAAATAGGATTCAAAATTTTTCAGTCAATAATACTTAGATATTAATTATAGTTAACAAATCTTGAATGTATTGAAAAATCATTTATAGTTAAAGACTATCACTTAATCAATTTTCATTCATATTTTCCTGATTTACCATTAGATTAAATGTTTTGAAATACATATATTATAAGCTGGTCAACAAGAAAATAATTTGACTTAAATCTCGTTTGGATAAATAACTTATTTAAGCAATTATACAAAAATAATTTTTTAAAAAGTAATTTATGAATAAATTATTTTATATTTAATTACATAATAATAAAATTATTTGTTTTTAGTATTTTATAAAGTTTTTATTAAGAAGTTAGATATTTTAACTTCTCAAAAAATACTAAAAATAACTTTTAGAAAAGTAATAAATTAGTTAGTCAAACAGGATAAAAAATCATAAGTTGTATTATCTAAATGGATCCTTAATTTGATTTAAATATATTTTAACTTAATTATTCTCTTTAATTAAGGTTGACCATAAATTAAATTAATCAAACAATACTTTAGAACTTTTACTAGTTCAAATTCCAATTCATTTTTTAAAGTATTAATATATACTTAACACATTGATATGCATTACAGGTTCTTTCTCTTTTAAGATTTGAACGTAATTAGAATTAGAAAGTAGTCCCTTCATCTCACTCCATCTATCAAAAAATAAAAAATATATATTAAAAATAATAAATAATTCTTGGTAATAGTAAGAAGTTGTGTAAGCAGCCAAAATTACTCCTAGTAAAATAAATATGTCTCCATCAATATAATTAATACAATTAATTATGCTAAGGATAGTATGATAAAAAATATTTAATGCTTTCTTGATATTATAAATTGATAGATGCTTTGAAGCTAAAACAATTCAAAAATTGACAAACGGAGTGAAATGAAGGTAGTAATTTACAATTTTACATTACATGTTCTTCCTTTTTTAATATTAGTGTATCTCAACTCATCAATATAATTTTATATTGAAAGTAATTAGAAATATAATTACTAAATATTAGTTAGCAAAATTACAAATTAAATATTTGAAAATATAAAATGTCTTTAATATTTCATTTTAAAATAATTAGAAAATGTAATTAATGATAATAAATACCTTTTAACATGAACTTAAATTAAACGAAAATTCAATTTTTTGATGAATACTAATTTATAATCAGTTATATTCAATAAATCTTAAATATAATGAAAAAAATTTGGATAAGGACCGTTGTCAAATTAATTTTGATTCATATTTTCCAATGAACATACATATTTATAATTAAATGATTCTTTTTTGTACATCTGAAAAGTAAAGACTAATGAGATTTGAATATATGATTCCATACTAAATTATTAAAATACTTTATCACTAACCCAACCTTAATACAATTTTAAGAAGAAATGTTTTAAAATGTGGTAAATAAGCTGGTAAATAGGAAAATTAAATAGATGAAACAATGACCTTATTTTTAATTCAAATATACTTGAATATACACTTTAATTGTAGTTTGACTATGAATTAGATTGATCAAAATATAATTTGGAAATTTTAATAGAGAAGTTTTAATAAATAAAATATGAATTAAAATTTTAAAATATTAATATGTATTCACTATATACATTGATTTGTATTCCTGTCTTAAGATTTTAATCGAATAGTGTACTGAATTTCACAGTTAAATTAATTTTAATACTTTTCATGGTTCAATTTCCATGAAAAAATAATTGTTCTTGTTATTATTACTATTAACAATTAAATTATAATAACAATTATTCTAATCAATCTCTTTTAAATGATATGCAACACATTATAAAGGATAATACCGTATAATTTTACATTACAATAAGTTTAATACAATCACTATGTATTCATTCTTTTTAAAAAATATTTGATAATAAAATAGTATAGAATAACTAAGTTGAAAAACCACGTTGAGCTCTTGATATTGCAAACAAAGTTCGTTTGAGATTGTATTATACTTTGACTACGACTAACCACTTTCGGGCACATGTATGATAGTATATGTAATATTTATAATGAGACTTGATAAGATAATGTCTGTTAAAATTCCAATATTATTAATATTGGATATGATATTATGTTTTATAAAATAATATCGTTGTCATGCATTTAAAATATTTGTAATTATAATAGGAAAATTTAATAAAATATAAATTGTACTAAAATAATTTCCTTTGTAGAGTATTTAATTATAGATTAAAAATATTATTATGTAAAAATCAATTATTTCAAATTATAATCACTCAAAATATTTTTTCAAATTTGTGGTGTATAAACTTGTAATTCATGTTAAATTTTATTTATCACTAAATTAAATATCTTTGAATAATTTTTTTATTTTAATAAAATAGAAATTTTTTTAAAATTAATGCTTTTTTACTGTTATACATTTTTAGTAGTTCTTACTTATACTTTTTATGATTATATTTAAAAAGAGAAAATATATTAAAATAATATTTTTTACTTTTTACTAACATATAAAATTAAAATAAATATTATAACTAAAATATTTATTTATTAATTAAAATTATTTTAAATAATTTTTATTCTATTATATAAAATTATATTTCATATTATTTATCACTTAATATTATTTTTCAACAATTAGTCATCATTTATAAATTTTAAATATTTTATAAATAATTATTTATATATCATATAATATTTGGTCTAAAATTTTGTTAATTATTTTTAATAAAAATAATAACTTTCTATTATTTATAAATTTTTTATTTATTCAATAAATATTTTTTATTTCAAATAACATATAAAAATATATAAATTGCAAAAAATATCTTATACATTGAAAGGTAGCTGAACCTAATCCGGCCTTCTTGACTAAGTAATCTATTATTTTGATATATAGAAAGCTTATAATAGATGGATGAATTTATACAATATGTTACATATACTAATCGATTAATAAATATTTAACTTACACTATTTCTTTTAAACCTATCATACTTAATTGAGAAATCTCCTGCTATCCAAGACATTTTTTAGAGGGAAACAAAAAGAGTTAATGGTTATTTTAGTCCCCAACTTTTCACTCATGAGTCATATTAGTCCCTAACTTTTAAAACGAGTCAAATCAGTCCCTAACATTACAAAATGTGAGTCAAATTAGTCCCTTGTTCCACTTTTATTTAACATTTTATCAATTAGATGATGATATGTAACATTAAGTTACATATTATTATATCATGTGTCATCCAAAGTATAATAGAGTTTAAAATAGTTTATTTTGGTATTTAAAATTGAACAAAATGAGTCAATTTATTATGTATAATGAATATTTAAATGACTTATTTTGTATAATTTTAAATATCAAAATAAGTCATTTTAAAATATATTCTACTTTAGATGACATATAGTATGTTAAGGTATCACTTAATGTTATCAATCACCATTTAATTGATAGAAAATTAACTACAATTGGGTTAAGGGACTAAAATGACTCACATTTTGTAATGTTAGGGACTAATTTGACCCGTTTTAAAAGTTAGGGACTAAAATAACTCAATAATAAAAAGTGAGGGACTAAAATGAATATTAACTTGAAACAAAAATCTACAAGCGATCTTCTTCGTGTTTATATGAATAATCATGAGAGACACTGCTAATTTACTTTATTAATGGATTGAAAATCCATATTCATAAAGAGAGATCTTCTTCGAAAATCCCCAATTATCTTTTCCGTGCTTCGTACTTAATTTATGAAGGAAAAAATTGCAGACCAGGAACAAGAACTCAAGGTTTCAGCAATTGCAGATCACCAGCAACAACCATCACAAATCCGTTTTTAGATCCAACATGGAGCAAAAGGCATAGAGCATTATTAAACGGGTTGATCGGATCCAAGAGGAAGAGCAGAAGGCTGATCCACAACATCAGGTGGACATTCCATTCTTTAATTTCTTCCCAAAGGAGTAGCCGATTCTATACCACAAGCTTGGATACAAACAAGATGAAAAGACAATCTGGTTCATGCTTGCTCAATTAAAGTTAATTCCAAAATACAGATCCAAATGTGATACACTCCAAAACTGATTGTTGGTAATTCTTCTTTCATATGCTGTAATTCTCTTTCTCCTTCTTCTATTCCTCTTCCTGATATATATCACCTTACCTTTTTCTTTGCTTCAGGTCTCAAAGCTCATCGTCCCTTTCCTTCTTGAATAATTTCTTTACACACCATCACTTACATTACTTCCGCAGTACATACCATACCTATACCAATATTATATTGTTCTATTATATTGGATCCTTAATTACTATTGTTGTGTTATAATTGGGCTCACCTCGTACAGATTCAGTAATATTGACCAAATTAAAGGAATCTATGATACATAAAGTCTCAATTAGTGTTTATATATACAAGAGATTGCAGGATGGATATTTCATCACATGTCTGTAGGCTTGTGACTGATCAACTACAGTTGTAGAATAACAGAAACCAGAATTAATCCAGTATTTTGCATCTCTTGTGGAGCTCTCTCCCTAACAGTTTAAACCGCTAATATAGATGGTATATATATATATATATATATACACGGTAGCATTAATGATAGTGACAAGATTGTTATACCCTATGTATGCCCAAACCATCTCAACATTCACAAGATGCTTCTACTCTTACACGCAAATTTCCATCTTCAGTTCTTCTCTCTCCTCCTTCCCTCCATGTGTTACAATTGTCTCATCAATTTTATCTATACTCCTTCATATATCACCCTCAACAAATCATATCAGAATTTCCTTAAAGAAGGAACAAAAAATTTACAGAAAATTATAAATGGCGAGATAAATACTAAGTACAACCTCGCAAACTTCAGTAGTGCTTTGGATTTCACATGTGAAAATTTCTAATGCAGTAGTATCATTCACACCTGCAGCAGAAAAAGTACAAAAATTAATTTACATATTCCATTATTGTACACTATACAGTGACACTGTCAATAACCTTCTCTTCTGTTATCTACTGTATTGTCTTTTCTCTATAACTATTGATTCATTAATTGAGAGATTGCTGCAATAATTTAATCCTGGCCCCAACCCTTTATTTTGCCTCTCTTGCAATTTGTCATGGCAACATCTTCTCGTGCTCATTTAAGCATGTTAACTACTACTATTGGCCCGCTCCTAAATGCAGTCGTTGGAGATACCCAAAAGCACTACTTAGTGGTGGTAATTTTGACCAAAAATTACAATAGAACTTCTTTTTCTTTTTTTTCCCTCTCTTTTCCTTATCAGTATTTGCAAATGATTTGGCTGTATGAATCGATAGAGATTCATCACATGCGTCTCACTGCTTCAATTATGTCTTTTGTCCTTCAGAGCACAAGTGTCACACAAACATGTTTTAGTGATGAAAACATTCTGTACGCAGAACAGTACTTGATGAAGTATCTTTATTCTTTATATGAATAAATAGTTATTATTGTTGGGATGGGGAGCTATCAGTTGAGATAATTCAACCAGTGAATTAAGTTAAAAAGTTACATAAGTAACTTCATGTTATATTTTGACCAAAAATCTTAAGTTAATGTGTTGGTGAGTCTTCTCTTATTATATACGCTTCACTTGTCCATTCTTAATTAATGTTATAATTCAATTCTTACACTTGAAACTCCAATAACATTGATCATATTTTAAATTATTTAAATAACCATGTATAACTAATATATTACTTCTACACTGCATTATAGTGTATGAGTAGAAAAAAGGGTCATATCTTTGTGCATGTAGATACGGAGATGAACAGTAGGATTGTTGAGCTGTTGTATCTTGGGAGTAACATGCCATGACCAACCGTACCAGGATACTATTGAAGATTGTTTGGAGGCTAGCTAGTAAAGTGTCCTTGAGTTTGAAGAACATCACTATCTCTAATTAAGAAACATTCACAACAAAAACAAGAAAAGTAGTGATACCAACAATAATGTAACGATCAAACACAATAAATGAATAAAAACATGATAACTAGTAACGCATGAGCATGAAACAAAAAAATAAAATAAACACAACAAGAAGAAGAAGTGATGCAACAACAACAACAACAACAACAGTGGCAGAGAAAAGACACCTAAGAAAACCGCTCCAATGGCGGAGATGAGAGCAATGATTGAGGTGATGAAGGTGTGCGGTTCACAACGGAGCTGTCGAAGCTGGTAGCAAAGGGGAGGGATGAATGTTGAGTGTGATTGTTATTTGTGCGGTTCACAACTAACATGAGGAGATTCTAGAAACTTGTGCTTTACCTCACTTTGAGCACTAACTCAAGAGACACTTGCACACTCTCAAGCACTCTCTTAATGCTTCTCACTAGCACTTGCTAATGCATTCACTCATGCACTTGTTAATGCACTCACTCATGTTAGTGCTCAAACTTCTAGACATATCTAGTATTGATTTTTCATTTCTCCCCCTCAACACTAGATATGTTTGTCTTTCTTCCATGAAATATCTTCATACGTTGCAAGCTTCTTTCTTTCCTTAACTACTGCAACATTTGCATACTTCGGATTGGGCTTTATTTGCCTCGTAGATCTCCTGAGTTGTGGTTGTTCTGCTACTTCTTCATCTTCCTGTTGAGACTCTTCTTGTCCCCTTTGATGAACTCCAGTTTTCCAAGGGCTCTGTGTATGTCTCTGCACCTTGCTTGGACTTGGAGATTGTAGCTCTTCACCATCTTTTTGCTCCCCTATCTTTTGTTCTATCATGCCTTCAATATTTTTAGAGTCTCATAGAATTACTTGTTGTGGCAGCCACCAAGAGGAGGTTTCGTCGAAAACTACATTTCTTGATGTGTAACATTTGCCAGTTGTGGGATCACAGCATCTCCAACTTTTTCTCTGACTATCGTATCTCACAAAGATGTAGCGAATAGCCTTTTTGTCTACTTTGCTCCTTAGGTGATTTGGAACAAAGACATAGCACACGCAGCCAAATACTTGGAAGTGACTCACTGTAGGTTTGAGCTTCCATAGCTTCTCAAATGGAAACTCAAACCTTAGCTTGGCTTGTGGAAGTCGGTTTATCACATGTGCTGCAGTCTTCATACACTCAGCCCAGAATCTGCTTGGAACATTTTTGGCATGTACCATGCTTCGACAAATTTCTGCCAAGTGACGATTCTTCCTCTCTGCTACGCCATTTTGTTGAGGAGTGTTAGGACACGTTATTTGTCTTCATATCTTACACTCCTTCAAAAACTCATAGAATTCTTTTGATGTGTACTCTCCCTTGTTGTCTGTGCGAAGGCATCTAATCTTCTTTCCAACTTCTCTTTCAACCTTCTCTTTAAACTCTTTGAATTTTGATAATATCTCAGATTTTTCTTTCATAAAATAGACCCATATGTACCTTGAGTAATCGTCAATGAAGGTCACCATGTAACGATATCCACTAATTGAAGGTTGTTTAACTGGTCCAAGCACATCTGAGTGAACTAGCTCCAGCGGCTCATTGGCTTGAAACTTTGAACTTTCGTACGGAAGTTGGTGAGCCTTACCGTATTGACATCCAGCGCATACAACGTCTTCTCGTACTTCCAACGGAGGGAGACCCTTGAGCATCATCTTCTTCATCATCACTTTCAACTTGTGATAGCTCACGTGCCCAACGTTCATGCCACAAATCCACTGTCTCATTCTTTCGGGTTTTATCTACATAAGCAGATTCTGCGGACATTACGTAAATTGACTCTAAATGTTGTCCTTGTAGTACTGGTGTCCCAATAACTTTTATCTTGTCATATATCTTAACATCCTCTGAGCCAAATACTACGTACTTCCCTAACTTCGTTATTTGTGATATTGAAAGTAAATTTTTCTTCATTCCAGGTACATAATAAACATTTTGTAAGCGTACCTGATCATCATTGTGGCGAGGTGAGATCACTGCTTTCCCAACATGAGTAATTGGAAACCTCAAATTGTCTGCCGTCACCACAACTCGACTACCTTTGTACTCTGTTGTGCTTTCCAGCTTCTCCTTATCATCTGTCATATGATTGGAGCATCCTGAATCGATAATCCAATCCTTATTATAATCGACAACTAACGGGCTTGTTACTGTGTATGCCACTTCTGCCTTTGGTGACTTTGCGAGCTTCTTGTCAATCTTGTCAAAATCTATCTCTTCCTCCTGGTCAATGTCTTCTTCGACTGCCAGTGAAGCGGAAACGTCCCATTCTTCTTCATTATTATCTTCTTTCTCCACTTGATGACTTGAGGTTGCTGCATTGCTTTCTGCCACCTTCTTCTTGAACCAACAATCTCTTGCAAAATGTCCCCGTTTTCCGCAAATGAAGCAGGCATTATCACCTTTCTTTGCCTTTCCAAGTCGAGAACCTCCCTCTTTCTCATTTCTCGACTTCTCATTCTTGTTATTTAAATTTGTACTAAAATATGGCTTCCCTCTTCCCTTTTTTTTACCAATGAAGAGTGTTTTTTCTTCACTCTTCATTGATACGCCAACCATTTGTTTAGCTAACGCCTCTTGGTCAGCCAACAAATTTTCTAATTGTAAAAGGGAAGGTTGGGTAGGCCATCCTTGAATTGCAGCAATAAAATCTCTATACTCCGGTCTCAACCCATGAATAATAATTCTCTTTATGCGTTGATCGAATATTTTACTATCGAGATCTAATTCAGAGATTTCTTAGCAGAGAGACTTTACCTTGGTGAAATATTGGTTGATCGTCAAGTCTCCTTATGTTGTTGATAAGAGCTCGTTCTCCAGGAGTTGCAGCCTCGTGTCATTCTTCTTGGAAAACAGTGTTGCAAATGTGTCCCATGCTTCCTTCGGCGTTGACGCCTTCCTTATATGCTCCAGCATATCATCTTCCATCATAGTCTTCAGCGCAAACATCGCCTTGCCTGCTTTAATTTTCCACTTCCGCAGTGCCTCGACTTCATTTGTAGAAGGTGGCGTGGTCTCACTACCACCAACAACCTCCCACTGGTCTTGGCCTTGGAGATATGACTCCATACATGTTTGCCATGTATTGTAATTCTGGGCATTGAGCTTCCTAATTCCACCAACCACTTGGATATCCGCCATAGTGACTTGATGAAATTTTCTCACAACTGCTTTGGTCCCAGACCAATAGCGTCACAGTCCCAGACTGAGATTTTACAAGAACTCCCCCAGAACTAATTATCCTCCCACTTGAATCGGTCACAGACCGTCAAGCATTGATGCCAAATTGTTGAGCTAGGAGGCACTAGAAATAGAACTCTCTTTGTTATTTCTCGAATAACTTTACACTTTTGTACACTTTATTGTGACATGAGCGGAAACCTTAGAGGATGATTGGTTTGGATTTTCAGTTTTTTTATTTTTTAAGATTTTATAAAGAAAAAATTAAAAATGAAAACTAAAAATTGAAATTTGTAATTTTTAAAATTTTCAGTATTTTCTTCACAAAATCTGAAAAACTGAAGAATTGTAAGTGAAAATTGAAAATTGAAAATTCAAACCAAATAATTTCGCACCCAATTTTTAATGAATGAACTTGTTCTTTTCTCTCTCCTCAGGGTGTGTAGGAGAAGACATTTTTCCTTCTTTTATTTTATTTCAAATGATTTAAAATAGGGAAATTTAAATTTATAGGTACTTATACTTTTTAGATAATTTGTGACTAAAAATTTGTTATGCGTCCTATTAATCAAATTTATTAATATTTTAAATACTCATAATAAAATCATAATCCTTAGATTTAAAAGGATATCGATACTTTTAAAATACCAAAGTAAAAACCTTTAACATATTAAAAATTTCAATTTTGCCACCCAAAATATATATACCCTCTCCCCTACCTATTTTGTCCTCTTGCTCCTCTCTTTCTACGGTTGAACTGTATGTGGCCAACAAAAGGGTGCACCAATTATCATTACCGTTGAAAGAAATTAAAGCAAAATATTCATTACTCCTTTTAGTACCATACCGAAATCTAACCGGTGTAATCTCCTCACATCGTTTTTCAGATTTTTTTTTTTTAACCTTGTAGGTAGAATTAAGGATGACGAAACTACATTTTTTCTATATTTTTTTCAATAATTGAGACATGCTTAACTCTTAGAGAGAGAAGCTGAAGAAAACATCAAATATTCAATAATACAATGGATGAACAAGATGAGACTCACAAACAAAGTCAAAAATTAACATCTAAACACAACACCAAAACCAACCGTATATAAAACAAGAGCATATATAAAACTAAATTGCTACATCATAGAATTAGATCCATCGATGTCTAAATAGGTACTTGTTGGGGTCCGTCAATCGGAAAATGTTCAACTATGCTAGTAAGGTTTGGAAAGGACTTGTGCCCCCTAGAGTGGAGACGTTGAACTGGTTTGCTGTGATTGGAAGACTAAATACAAGAGATAGGCTGTGTAGGTTGGGCATTATCCAAGAGGAACACAATATTTGTCCAATGTGTGGTACTAAGGGAGAGGATTTGCGTCACCTCTTTCTAGCATGTGACTTCGCTTGGACTGTGTGGGGAATATGGTTGAAAAAATGGAATGTGGCTTGGGTTACTCCATTTGACATGAAAATAGCCTTAGAGTCTTGGTTGGGAATGAAAGTAAGGAGGGATGAGAGAAAGAAATGGATAATGGCCTTTTTTGTTTCTAATTGGCTGGTATGGAAATGTAGAAATAATATCATATTTGAAAAAAAGATTTACAGCCATGAAGAGGTCGTCAATATGGCTATATTTTGGTTGACAGAATGGTCAACACAGAAGTCTTGAATGTTAAGTCAGGAATATACATGTGTATGGAATCATTGGTTGCATTTATTTTTTCTGTATGATGAAATTATATGTTGATTAAGCTTCCATATACAGGAACATTGTTTATGTGTATTGCTGAAGTGGGGTCATCATACCGGTTCACCCCATACTCAAGACTGCAAGTGTGACATTCGCAGCACAAGTAGCCAACTCCTTGATACAGAAACCAAGCTCAAAAGGAATGATGGTTGTGCTTTGGGGAATAATTGATATCCACTTCTTGGTGGCCATGCTCAAACAGATTGTGACTATGAAGATGATAGCCATCTCTACAATCATCATCATGTTATAAGGGAAAGTATAATTTTCTATGAGATGTGATTATGTGTGTTGAGCTCATAGGTGTGTTGAGCTCATATGTGGTATGAGCTCCAGTAGTGTCTTTGAAATACTATGAGTAGAGAGGAAAATGTTGTTTTTATTGCCTTTGTTAGCAGGGTGTGCTAAAGTTTTATAGTTGGTTTTGGAACATTACATATATGTACTCCTTTTATATGATACCTTATTCAGGTCATCATGAACAATTATCTAAAAAAAAAAGCATACCAACACATAGAGGGAACACCTCCCACACAAGCTACATTTCTCTATATTTTTATCAATCAACTTCTATCCTAGAGAATAACAATCTTCACCTCTTACCCTACAAATTATAAATACTTGCACTAAATATAATAGATGTCTGTACACACATAACAATCGAATTGTATTTTCTCCAATCAGCTTATATTATATCCAAGGAAACAACAGTACACAATGAACTCCACCAACTCATTATTCTTGTATGTTCTACACATCACAGATTAAAAGGATTGCACCAACCAAATAAAACAACATGAAGACTAATAAATTATAGCGTCTTTATTATCATCATAATATAATCTTGTAGTCTAGTACTTCATTTGAAGGATATATAGCACTGCAGTAACTTCATATATAAAAGAAATTGAATATTAATTTTGAACAGAAGAACATGGTTACGTTTGGCCATGTCTATAATTAATTAACTTTAGAGATTGCACGCATCCCGGCAAAGACAAGAGCATTAAGATAGAATCTGTTTTTCTGATATCACAGACAGTACGTTGGTATATAATACAATCTTGTGAACTAATAGGATAAATGCAAGGACAAGAAACAACCAGTCCCAATATGCGCCCAACATTTCCATTGGTGTGTGCACACCGGTCGGCTAAGCAACCTGTGACTGTGAAAACTCATAGAGATTGCCCCGTTTAACCTCTCCTCTGCATCATTATACATGCTGTATAGAGGCTTTGTTTTCGTACATAATTGGGACCGAGACGAGAAAGGACATTAACATTATCATCATTACATCTAATGATAATGGAACGAGACGTCCATTTTTGAATGCTAAAATAATATTTTTAAGTTTTGATATATAAATTACTTACTAGGTAGTTTGCCACTTTACCTTTCTCATCTCCACGGAAGGCTTGAATCTTATTATTAGTTTTTGGCATAAAAATAAAATTAAAATGTTACGATACTCTTTCTTTCTTTATAATTGAAATCAATTAGAGGAGCCAAACCAAATTTGAGCGAAACCATAAACAATCAAAGGTAATTCAGTATTGATGTGAGTGTGTATGTATACACCTACATAAAAGGCAGTCAAGTTCAGGTGGGGTCTATGAATAATATAGATGGACACCTATCCTCGTGTACATGTATACATATATAAAGCAAAATAACAAATATAGAATGTAAGGAAAATGATAGCATATTGTGAATCATGAATATGAGATACATGAACTGAAATGTGTAACAGTACAATTTTTTTTTTAATTTTTATTTTGCACGTGTATGGGGAAGTTACTGCATATTGTTGTCACAGTTTAATAGCCTAATAGGTGTTTGTTGTTAATACTCTATAAAAGCAGACCAAACTGCAGTGTTAATTAACCACAGGCTTAGGTCTGAATGTTGACGGGGCATTTAATGACATGCATGCTTTTCACTAATTGATCCCTACAATATGGCAGAAGGAGCCAAAGAATGTGCTGGGCACAGTGCAAATACAGCGGTCAAAGTAATAGCATGGAGAGGGTACTAGGGAGATGGAGTAAATTACAAAGACACATTACATTTATCAAGGTTAACTTTGCTGCAAAGATTACTAGCATTGGCTCCCACTTCCCCACCCCACATCCGCGCAGCTCGCGGGTGCGTGAGCGTGAAAGGCAAATGATGATTTGATTGAAGTTATGGGCATGTTTTTTGACCCTCTTTTGATTTCACATATACGAGCTCTGTTGACATAAAAATTAAGATAATTAATCTTTTACATAAAGATCCAATCGTATATTTTACATTGTAACGGGTCTGACTCAACTAAATAGTAATAAATATGTATTATTCATTTTCCGTGTGTCGAAAAATGATTAGTGGGATAGAAAATGATAAATGATTAGAGAACAAATAATTTTCATTCCGCTCAATTACTCATTTCTTTTAAAAGATTATAAATAAAATCACATGATTATATTAGACAATGTTGTAAAGCTCTTCTATTCTAAAGTAAATCAAAATTAATATCTAAAAATTAAAGGGAAAGCAAACATATAAAAAAGTGGGTTGGGATATAACATTATGTGTGTGTGCTGCATTAGGTTTTTGTAGTGTAGCGTGAAATTGGTTGTCATGGCATGGGAAAAGGTTGGTTACAGGTAGTACACCATAAATCTAGGCTTTATTTCTTCATCTCTCTATTCATTGGTTTGCATGGATGCATATCTGTAACAATTCAGGACCACTAGATCTTCTGCTTCTTCTTTCTCATTTTCTTTTATATTTTTTTCCTTTAATTTACTGTTTCCAAAACTTTTCTTCGTAAAGCACACAAGTTAAAAGCTCCTTAAGTTGGGAATTGTCTTTTCTTCAACTCCCCAATTAAGTCCAAACAAAAACAATTTAACCTTAATTATAGTTACATTCATCACCTCAATTATCATCTATATATACGCCCCGCTTATATATAATACACAATCTTATGTTTTAGGAAAGAGTAAATTATCTTTCCTATCCTTTATGTTTTTCCAACTACGATTTTAGTAGATCAAAGGGGAGAATGTATACTAGGAAGTAAAATATGATGCAAAACTTTGACATGGTAAATTAATTTAGAAAAAAAAAACTTTAAAAATACAATTTAACTTCTAAGAAACGACTGCACTGTTCACATTCAGAATCAGCCTTATACAAGCTGACTGAGGAAGTCAAGTAATATGCAGAGCTTTTTGAGAACAGTGTAAAAAACATCATGAGCACACATAAAGATTACAGTTGAATGACTTATATTTTCAACTCTCTCGTACGAAACTTTTGCTCTCTGAAAAAATGATTCAATGCATATAAAGAGTGAATATCCCCAAACATCAGGGAACCATAAAAATTATCATAGTTGAATCACCAATTAATGTTTTTTACTTCACAATGTATAAGGGTACTCTTGGCCTGTAATTAAAATATTAAATGTTACTCAAGTGCTTCTTGCAGATGTCTTCTTTAAGCATATAGTGGTACTATGTAGCACATATATAGTGTAGAACAAGTGGACAATTTTTTTTTAATTAGAAAAAATTAAGTTATAGATATTTATAATAATTTACTCATCCTATTTCAATTAATTTTTATGATTGTTTTCGCTAACGTTTGAAAAATTACTTTGCTTACGCATGTATGAATAGAAAGAGCCAATAATGAGCTTTGAATTTTTTTTTTTTTCTCATTGATTGAGATGAAGAATTTACTCAGCATCAGGAACAAGAACGTGCGGTCTGCAGCATTTTATAGAGTGGTTGCATGTGTTGTACTTATCTTTGTCTTTGTTTGGGCAGTTAGCCCGTCTCTCTCCCAAAGAGGGGGGAAAAAATCTAAAAAGAACATACATATACAGAGACTTATAAAACCGTGCATGAAAAAATGGTGAAACGTAATTTAAGAATCATAAAATTGAGCAATGATATATACTCCTATATATTCTATTTTCTATAAATCTTTCTGCTTACTAAATGAAACAAATAAGCACATTGAATTCACGTTTGAAAATCTTAAAATGTAATCAAAATTTAGTTTATTTAGTATTGAGAAGGACTTATAGGAAGGTGAAGTATGATGATATAACACTTTTTCTTTAAAATTTACTCCTACACTGCCTTGTCCATTTCAAAATATAAGTCACTTTTGAGGTGTGTACAAGAATTAAAATAATAATTTAATCTCATTGATCTTCCTAAAAGTAAAATAAAAGTCAAAAATATTTTTTTATCTCTCATTGTATAATCTCTTTCCATTAAGTAATCACAACTCAGCTCCACTTATTTTCTCCTCAATTTCACATTCTCTTATAGGAATAAAATAGACATAAATTAATTAATAATTTATTAAAATATACAAACAAATTATGTTTTAAAAAAACACTAAAAAAATTACTTATATTTTGAAATAAATGGTTTAATATTTATTGGTGAAAATATTAATCGGTACTTACAGTGGTCAGCTAAATAACTCCTTCCAAGAATATAAATAAACACAAACTACCAAAATTATTATTCATTACCTTATTATTATTCATTACCTATTAGAGGCCCATATAGCCTAGAGGTATGGTTTAAATATTTTTTTATATAAGTGTTTTGACAACTCCCTTGTTATGGGTTTTTAGGGGTGGCGTTTAGGTCAATTAAAGTATAAGATAGTATATGAGATTACCGAATACAAAAGCAAATAATTACATAATCAGTGTATTACAATAAGATGTACGTACTCACTTCAATATGTATGTTGTTACCCTCATTTTACTATTATTTATTGTGCTTTTCCTAAAATATCATTTCTTTCTTCTTTTTTTTATCAACATAGTAATATAACATTAAATAATTATTATCAATTCTATTTATACTCAGATTTATAATTTTCCAATTAAAAATAATTTATTTTGATATTTGATGTTATCAAATCTTATTTTCATATACAATTAATTTATTTAACAAAATTTATGTGAATTTAAATATTAGATTATTTTTAAATTTTTTAATATAGTAATTATATAAACATTAAAAACAATCGGTATTCATGCTTATACTAAATGAATGAACAATATAGACAAATTAGTATGATGTAATTTATCATCATATATCCAATATTTTATTTGAATTTAGTATTTTTAATACCAAAAAACTTAGTGCTTCATTATTTTTGCCTTCGTAATCTATTTTATAATTTTGTAAAACAACTTATCTTTTTTTTTTCAATAAAACACACTAAATTTCTTATTAAAAAATTGATAAAGCTCGTTATTGCAACTACAATCAAAACGTGTTGCTTTTTATACAAAAATAAATTTAGTGTTTGTTATGATATATAGATTAGGGGAAGGATTATTTTTTTGGGAAAAAAAAATAAAAGAATAGATCATAAGATAAAAACAATAAAATTAAAATATGCTTGATATAAGTTTTTTCCGTATTAAAAATATTAATTTAAAATGAAATATTGGATATATGATTGATAATTTATATTATACTAACCTTTTTTTTAATGAATACCTTTTGTTTATTGTTATTGATTTACTTTTAAAAAAATACTTGCTGATTTATGATTTAGATAGTTACAATATCAAGAAAAACTATAAAAATTTGATGTTTAAATTAATTTTTTTTTAAAATAAATTAGCTATATATGAATATAAAATTTGATAATATCAAATATAAAAAATTATTATCAAATTACAATAAAAATTATAAATTTAAATAATATAATTGATAATAATTATTCAATGTTATATTGTTACATTGATAAATAAAAAATAAAAAGAAGAGTATTTTAGAAAGAACATAATAAAAAATAGTAAAATGAGAGTGACAATAAACATATTAAAGTGGCAATAATCACTCTCTAAAATGTTACTCCCTTAGTTTTTGAATATTGTTTATTTTAAAAATTTATTTTGTTTAGAAATAATTGTTCATTTTAAAAATTTAAATAACATTAATTATTTTTTCAATAATATCCCTATTATATATTATTGGAAGATGAGAGAAATATAGTGGAGAGAAGCAAGGATAATTTAATAAATTAATTTTAACTTTTTCTAACTTTAATGTTTTTCCAATTATTTTTTAGTTATAGTACAAATTTATAATTATATAATTATTTAAGGATGACAGGAGTACTAGAGAACATGTTCTCTAAAATCTATGTAAGTTTTTACATTAAATGTTGCTCCTCTAAAACATAGCTTACTCCAAAAGTAAATGTATAAATATAATCGTTAATGAAAAATTAAAAGCATAAATCAGCAATATATAATTCAGCATACATGTACTGTATTTTATAAAATCTCAGAGTATTATACAAGTATGTCATGATGTAATTTTTATTTTTCAAAATTCTAAATCCTAACTTTCTCATTAATATTTACTAATATTGTATGTTTTATTCTCTGAGGTATATATTGCCTACTTTAGAAGAGTTGAAATAACTTTTATAAAAAAAAATATACCAAGAAAAATCCGAATGAGTATATGCTCATTTAACTCCTCGAGGAGGATTTCAACTTTCAAAATCAAATGATATTTCAAATTGCATTTTCTTTTTAATCTTACTAATATCAAGGGCTGGGCAACAGAGCAAGCATCACATAAGTACTACGCCTTACTGTTTTCATTCTTTAACTTAATTATAAGTTTAAAAAGGGGGAAAAAATAACTATCAGATTGATCTTCATTGATTTAAATAAAGAAAAAAAAAATCTTGTAAAAACGATGGATGGAAAAGAATAGATGGAGTATAAAATACATAGAAACTAATTGCTTGATTATATTGATAGATTAAAAAAAAATACTTTTTAATGAAAGAAGTACATAAATTTTATGATATTTGAATAATTTTAGAAGAATAAAAGATTTTTTTTATATAGATAAGAAAGAATGATTCTAAATATACAATCACCAGCGATTAACTAACAGACAATCAGAATATGTCATGATGAATTGTACAATCTTCACAGAAGTGGTACTGTAGCATCAATAGTACCTCTAGATATTCTTCCAGTCGTATTAATTACTCAAGTATTATGCCATTTACACTCCTGCCTTATCTCCTCTAGACCCATATCAATTATGTGACAAATAAGTTAAGAATAAAGAGGTAAAAAAGAGAGCAAAATATAATTTGAAACCCACAAATAAAACTCACTTTAGTACTTTCCGATCTCATTGAGATGAGAACATAAGTTCACGATATTCAAAGCTGTAGAAAACAAAGTTTGCCACTTGAAAATCTCTTTGAAATGTGAAAAAAAAAAGTAGCAGTTTTTGTCAAATACATCAAGTAAGCACAATTTTACACATTGAGAACATGGAGCGGGGGGAGCACTATATGCATAGGTTTGTCATTCTGTTAAAAAACAATGCAAATATTGGTAATATTGTTTTGGATATGTTTGAAGAGATTTAAAGATTTATGGACTCTAGCGTGGTTTGGATACAATTAACAAAAAGATGGAAGTAAAATTTGTGCAGGCAAAAGGGGACACAATCAAACAATTTTAGCAAAAAAAGAGTATTTGTATTGACCAGAGATCCCATGCTTCTTTCATCCCTTTATATTTCCAAGACAGCTCGAGTGAGTTTGCATTGTAAGATGGGAATCAGTGATAAACTAATTAAACATGATTCTGTTGTTCCCATGCCCATGTCTTCTGAAAACTTCCAGATATAATCCCTGCAATTGCTAATCCCCATAATCATCATGAAGAATAAAGAATAACATATACATAGTCTTAAGTGGTCCATGGGCTACATACTAAATAATTTTTATGGTGGTTGGTAAGGCAACCAAGCATGTTGCAAAAGATTAGGCAAGGATATAGGTTAATTAACTAGAAAAATTTTCCAAATAGCTATACATCTAAGAAATTTACTTAGAATTGATACGGCAAGCTCAACTTAATATATACAGTTGGAGACTATTTTGGATAGATATGTATTTAAAGTTATAATAATAATAATTTTTCAATATACAAGTAGAAAGTACATATATAGTCCCTAAAATAATATGGATGCTGGAATTTTCACAAACCAAAGACGGAATATGTATGATATGCAGTTATAAACAATAAACTATCAAGTAATATGATGTTACAGTTTCTTAAATGATTTTTATTGTGCATAAAATGCTCTAAATGAGAAGGCCTTTGAGTTATACTGAATTACTATTAGTCCCTTCCCTTGTTTTCCAAATAAGATTTTCTATAGTATATATTCATCAGACCTTTAACTGGGTATGAACCATATGATATTAATATTTGATCTGATATAAACTACAAGTGAAAAATATAATGAAGCAATAACTGAATGACAGAATAATTAAAGCAAAGGAAGCTAAATGACAATAACTAATACTATAGTTTATGGATCTAACTCTACTTTAATCACAGTTAGTGGCACTTAATCTTGAAAGAGATGGTAATTAAATGGAAGTGTGATGATTGAGAGTCATCACTGTTCAAACAAAATTGTGACATCATTTGTCTCTCTATCCATCTCTAGGCTTAATTGACTTCACTGTTCATGGGGAGAGAGAGCTAAAATCTATCAGGCATGCACCAGGCTCGTGCAAGTAACAGCACAAATAAAGAACGCGAATTAATACACAGGCCTGATTCATCATCAAACTCTGCACTTTTCGCCACTCAATATTACTATTAAATTTTGCCTGTTCCATTCAGACTTGAAACGAATTAACACTACACTGATATTTAGTCAAGTTGATAATCATCAGCCTTTATTAATTATTATTTTCCACCCAGACGTAAGTCCTTACAAAATCAATTAAAATATGTTAAAAGAAAGGTTTCAAACTTCCAATCATAATTATCTTTTAATGAAATTTTCCCTTTATTTTTTTTCAAGTATATAAATGCACTTTCATCTTCATATCCAAATTTAATCATTATAATAATTGCAACACAAGTCACTTAATCACATATTCTGTTCTGAGGTTGCGTGGAGTAGGCTCACATAATCGACAAAAGAAGTAGTTACTATGAGGAGGGGGAAAAAAGTAAGGATAACAGTTTCGATTTTCAGTCATCATTGACCGTCCAAGTGGTCCAAAACGCAATGTCATTTTCATTCAGTAGCTTTGAGCTTTTGACAGGCCACAAAACTATTAACCCATTTTGAAATCATAACTGAGATGTTGTCACTTTGTGTTGTGTTCTTTAAATACCATGGCAGTTCCAACAGTAACATACAGCCGTAGTGAAATGAATTCATTTTCCTATGCCGGTTTGAATTGAAGACTGATAAGGATGAAAAAAAATGTGTTGGAAAAGGACTAAGCTATTCGTCAGGACTGTGGTCCAATCTATATGTCACATTTTTCTTCTATTCGTATGGCCTGAAAAATTACTTGGGTCTTAAAACCAACCTTTTAGAATGACCTCTTTATGGCACAGAGAAGAAAGAAAGAAGGAAGCAACAATCTTCAGGCCATAAAAAAGCAACAATCACGACCTAACACCAACCAAAAAAAAGAAGCCAAAAGGAATTAAACAATAGAAGAAACTTGGCAGATATAATTTTTTCATGTAGAAGCAAAAAAATCAGTTAGATAATCCTGCCAGTTCAGTAGTTAGCCCATGTAATTTGACAGAGTTTTTCAGTTAAATAATTAGTCCTTGTAGTTTTTGTTTTACGTTGCTGGTCCCTTAAGCAAGTTGAGCCATTTAATCATTCACATGTTATACTCGTTCATAAAATTGGTTGATGATGGTTATAAATTGTATGCCTTTTCCCTTAGTAACTTTCGGTGTTAATCAAAGACAGTTTCCATTTCAGAACATGGTATGGTTATTAGAATTAGTCATGCACATTTAGATAAATCAGGCACCAGGGAAGTCTAGTGATGAGAAACATATTCATAAGCCAAGCCACATGGTTTACCATTATAAATGGCAAAACCAGGGAAACTCAAATCCCTAGATCACTAGTAATGGAAATCTGAGTCAGTTTACATTAGGAAACTCTGACTTGGATGCCAAGTAAGTTCAAGTGTAACAGAATGCAGCATTCTGTTGAGAGTTGTTAGAATGTTAGTTGGGGAGTTACTTCTCAGATCAGAAACAAGTCAAGTGTTATAATTTAGGAGTGTCTAGAAGTGGCCTAAAAAAATAAGATAGGTAGAAGGATTGTTCTAGGCCATCATAGATTGCCAATACATAGTTATCCGAATAAAAAATAAATTGATATGCATACACAATACTACAGAGAAGAATGGAATACATACCATGGGGTAGATTTCCAAAGCAAAATCAATGAGCATTACGTAGAGTCCCTAAACACATAAAATCAACCTTAATTTCACCAAATTATGATCGTAGGCGCAGTCCTTATCTATGTATGGAAGATTTGGGTTTGGGCAACAAGTGTGTAATCTACTGTTGTTTGTCATTCCTAGCCGCCAGTTCTTCTCCCTTGTCCTTTGGCTTCGCAGAGGCAACCTTGGCTGTCGTTGAACGCTCTGCCTGTGAGAATTGAATCAAGACGTGCATGAGGCCAGTAACAACTAGCAAAGCAAAAGTTGAAAAAGCAACACCCTTCCATGATGATAGCAGTGAAGACCATTGGAGGAACTTCACAAACCCCACAACAACCAGACAAGCCCAAGATATGACCACCTGCTCCCAACATAAGATTGATAGTTGTTTAGACAAATTATCTCTAGGGAAAGAGAGTACAAGATAAAAAGTTAACTGATAAATGAAGATGTTGAAAGGTTAGAAATATGGATAAAGTATCTCACCAGAAGAGACTTTACTGGCCGACCAGTCTCCTGCAGCTTTTGGTCACTAAAAGTATCCTCAGCTTTATGTTTGTCTAGCAATGCATCCTGGTGTGCCCCATGGCAGATTAAAAAAAAAAATGAAGAATGAGTTATATTATTAAATGAAAAACAAAAGTAGAAGGATGTGCAGAGAACAGAACACGCTACATAATTATTTCTCCAAATCCACTAAAATGAGTTACTCAAGTGTATCTTGAGGAGGAGGAAAGGAGAGAAAAGAGAGGAGGGGGGGGGGGTAGAGCAGCAAAATGGTTCAACAACACACACCTTGGTTACAAATACATCTCGACACCATTGAGCAACAGCTTCATCTGTTTTTGGCAATTCATTCATCAAATGGCGCTTGATATGAACTTGCACCTGTGGTGGTAAAAATTAAGTAAACTTTTAACAGAAGCAGACAAAATTGATAAAAACTGAGGAAAAAATATTAATACTTGGGAAGGAAGAGAAGGTAAGGAAGCCTCTTGATGAACTAATTCAAGTTAAACCGAAAGCTAAACATGAAGGTGCCATCCAATCCCTTCAACATCTAACAAATCGCTACCCTAACATATTCCACAATCCAACAGCATAAGGAAGCCATGTAAATCATTTAGCCCCCAAGTAGCGGGACAGAAAACAGCAGGTCTTTAAAAGAGGGAATCAAGAAATAAAGCCTTAAATGCCATGCATGCATATCTCCAGAAACAGCACAAAATTTGAAAAAGTCCAACTCTATCCCCATAAAAAAGGAAGAAAACTTGGGCACATGCAGTAGATTCCATGTCTTTACCATTTTTTTCACAGCAAACATTCGCCCCTAGCAGTTAGAGAAATACCTTGGTATTAATGCAATGTTACAATGAGACAAAGTGACCTGTGCAGAATAATATGCACAAGTAGGGCACACACGGCCATACTCCTTTCATGCAGCCTAATTCCTATATTTAGTACCTTAAGGGTTGATTTCTGCAGTTACATTCTCTTCCCATGAATTACTTTAATCCGAAAATTATGTAACGCGATAAGTGTAATGAAAGCAAAATGATTAAGCTATTGAGTTTTGACAGCTTGAGCAAAGGAAAGACAATCAAATCACAAAATTGTACTTTGCTGGCACAGAAAAAAGAAAGAAAATCAACACCAGGAAATCCAATATAACCATGTCTCATAAAAGTAAATCAAAATAAATATTATATTCAATAACACTTGTGTACATATTATGATCAGAGAGAGAAAGGAAGACAACTCCCGGTGTAGTTGTTTCCAAATCTCGATTTTGATTGGCTTACCACTGAGGGTTGCCCCTTTAAGAGTCTAAGCATTGTAGGAGCAGGTGAACTCTTAGGGATAGCCACTGTTATATCATAAATGGCGGGAACAAATGAACGCATATGGCTTACTGCTGAAACAAACCCCTGAAAGAAACAAAATATGAGTAAATAGTTCAGTGCAAGTAATGAAAAAGAATAAGACATTAGGACCCAATTGTAATAAATAAAAACAAAACCTATTTTCCTTGAAGACAACAATAACAATCCAACTACCCTAATTGTTCCTTGCTTGAATTTCCCCCCAACCCATCAACGTTATAATCCTATTCCTGCAGGTAATGTTCAAAAACACCCAAACAGCCACCCAAGAAAGCCCCACTTTGACCTAATAAAACCCAAACGCTAAAGCTGTCCTGTCTTGCAATTTAGTTTGGTCATAATACACGAGACAAAAGGCAGAGCAACCACTTTAAGTTACCCTTGCCAGCTAACTAATATATCCACCAAATTACAAGCAATTAAAAAATAACAAAGTCTTTTTCCACTAGGTGGAGTTGACAGTTTAATTAGAAGTAATATAACAGTAAATATTTTCATTGACAATCCTGTTAAGATTTTGCTAACATAAATTGCAACTGCTAACATAAATTAGTTGAGCCTGCTAGCTAGACCCACATTCATACAGGGTAGCTTCCAATCTTTGGAAGGAAAATCAAGGGGAGGAAGAAGAAAAATGCAAAAGAGTAGAGAATGGTTATATTTCACCTTAGTTCTAGGAATCAAAACATTTCTAGGAACAGGCAATCCAGCAGAGGTTGCATATTCCTGGGCAGCTAATAGTTTAGCCTGTGTAAAGCGTGTTCCTTCAACAAAGAGAGCCAACCAAAACGGAAGAGGGAAATCACTCAGTCGCTGGATTCCTGACTGCATTCATGATAAATGAAACATTCAAATTAGAATCCCCAATGTCATCAAACAGCTAAGAACCATGCGAAAGAGGGAGAGAGTTATAGTAATTTTTATATATTGATGCATAGGTAAGAAGACATCAATGCGGCAAGTAATTTCACAAAATCTCTTATCTTAAGAACACAAAACATATAAATGAACTATGTTTTAGTAAATCAAACCTTTAATGTGATCTCATCCTTGGCCCAACTTCTCTCCAGAAAAAGGTACTCAGAAAACCACATTGACCAACCAATGACCTGCATGTGTAGAACTTAGCAGATAGCCCAACATTGGTGGTAAATAATTGAGATATCATGAGGGAAAAATCAAACTTCCAACTTAATGCTCATAATAAGTATGAGCTGAAAGTATTCCTAGGTGATTAAAAAACCAGGAAAATTTGTTTCTTCAAAAAGGTAAATTGAACCCAGCAGTTCACTAGGTTAAAGGAACTCTAAAGGGAAAATCATGGCAGGCATGTATATTTGAAAGCTTACAACTGCCAATTTGAAAATCTGAAAGAAAAGGGAACATCTAAAAGAGAATTGATGGCATATTGGTGCCACAGTTTCCAAGGATTAAAATCCTCTAAAGTGCATCCTGTACTTTAGACCATTTCTTCATAAATACTGAATAAAAAGTGCACATCATAATGAAGCATACCGGCAGAAGCTTGGATGATTTCTTCATCACAGCTAACGCACTCCCAAGGCAACCTGAACGCTGTTGAATAATGTTAGATAACCAATCAGCAATTGCAGCACAAACCAAAATGTTATAGAAAAGAAATACAAAATCTCAAATAAAAGAAACCATATTTTTATCATCACATACCCATACCCATAAGTAAGCCTTAAATGCGTGTCCTTCTGTCTACAATAGTATCTAATAATGCACGCTTCTAAATGAAACAAGCTACTTTTGCTAATAGGTGGTGATGTTCTAACTTGCTTGCACTGAAGGTGTGGAAAAGATCATACCAAATAAGACAATCACCTGAGCTAAAACCCATCCAACAAGCCAATCAATATCACTTCTGTGATTGCATATAACAAGTGCATGCTCTTTACCTGTAAATTTCAAAACAATATCAAATTCTCTATATGTGAGCAAATGTTGCCTCCAGAAATTGCTCCTTTTCCGTTCCAAAGGACAAGCATACATGCTCAATACAAGAAGGCCAAATGCACAAGTTAACAAAAGACTTACCCATCAAATGAAAGGTTTCACGATCTGTATATACTTGAACCTGAAGGCAGAAAATGTTACAAAAGAAAGATCTGATCAGTCCAAATACAACAGAATAAAGATAAGACAAGGAAATGTGGATTTCAAATAACCAGTTCTCTTCCATTTATAACATCAAGTTTCTTGAAACCATTAAACACCAGACCAGAAGAGAATATATATGAAAAATATAAAACAGAATTTCCTTTGTTCCATATGTCATGGCTACAATCAACCAACCATGTAAACAATTATCACCCCTTAAAAGGAACTGATTTCAAAAGAGACTTTTGAAGAATAGTCCTATGCCAGATATTTCCAATTGCTCTGGCATTGCATCAGGAGGGAAAGTCATTATTCCCTTCAAGTAAGACTTTAATTTAGGGTAAAATATCTTTCATTTCACAAGAATAAGTTCTGTTCTGGAATAACAAATCTTGGAATCTTTGGTTCTAAACGAAAGAGAAGCTATATAAAAAAAGAGAAGAGTGAAGGATTGAATGATAGATTTATTTATTTATCTTGCAACAAGAGCATTAGAAAGAAGACAAGTTCTATCAATTTTTAAGGCCAAAATTGCTAAAGATTACAGAGTGCTCAGAACTGCAACCACTATCATCATTAAACAAATTAATGAACAAAATAACTTAAAATAACAATTCGAAGCCCATAAGCAAAACATCATATAACAAAAATTCCAAGCCCATACACAAAACATCCAATAACAACAATTCTGAGGAGAAGGAAGAGATCCTCAAGCCCAAAGGTTATCCTTACAGGTTCATAAAAAAGAAATGCATTTAAGAATAATATTGTGACTCAATTGCATATCTTTTATAATATCGTAAGCAAAGTGATCAACTAAATTCGTAGACAACTACATTGCAAAGAAAAAGACAGCAGAGAACAGAAATTCTTCTTTTATCCTAAAAAAGTAGGAGAGAACATGAAAGTGGTTAAACACCTTGACTCCTGCCCACCAATCAATAACCCATACGAGTTCCAGCCACAACAATTCTGCGACTACACGGTTGATCCGTCTATGCAAATTCTTTGAGAGTGGTCGTACAAGGATATAAGATATTGCCTGAGACAGGAAATCAAGAGTCAAAAATTAATAAATTAATTCAAGATTGTTAGATATAAAATCATTCATGTGCATGTGCCTACCAATAGAAAATTCATTCTTTCATTCAATGAGTTAATGCTACAAATGATCAAAGCAAGTGTGGCTCAAGTAAATGATAGTGGGACCTCTTTTTTGGCATTTTATATGTAACCCAACATCAATATGACCAAATAGTTCTAATGAATAACTCAAGCCTTGAACACACGCACCATCAAATATTCTCTTAATATCTTACTGCCCCCTTCAATAGCTAAAATAACTATGCAGTTGTCGATAGCAGCTACAGCCTGGCAACCAGAACTGCAACAACCTCTATCTCTCATTGTTTCCTTTCATCTAAAAGTGTGTTTGTCGATGGCAATTACAGCTTGGTTTGGGTTTGCATCAGTTGAATTGAATTAGAGGAAGCTAAAGGGGTAAAAAATACAAAAGAAAATCACTAGAGCAATTATCCACAAAAATTCATGGCCTCGTGTTTTATGACAGTGAAGGCATATAGACTACTAACAAATCTTCATATTGATGAACAATGTGCTTAGGTGCTTAAGGAAGTCTCCCATCAACCATGAACAATGGCTTTGATCAAGAGGTGGAAACAATGAAGCCTATAATCAAGCACTAATGGCCATGGCACCAAGCCTGAACTAATCCAAAGGTTTCAGTTTCAGAACCTTTTCTCCTATTGGTGGCAAAACAAGCCCCAATAGTTGGAGACACTCCTCTTCTTCATTGCCTTGCAGCAACCTATAAACTATAACTTATGTGGGGTGGGGTGTAATGACACAGAAATTGTTGTTGCAGATAACAGAGAAGAAAAGAAAACAAGAACACGATGACGATGACGACGACAACAACTAAGTCTTGTCCCACTAGGTAGGATCAGCTACATGGACCAAACAACGCCAGTGTTCTATCATATAACATATTTATGTTTAAACCATCAACATTTCAATATGTTTTGATTGTTCGCCGTAGTTTTCTTAGGTCTTCCTCTACCTCTAGTTACTAGACCACTCTCCATCTAACTCACTCTCCTTACCGATGCGTCTGCAGGTCTCCTCTCCTCAATACATGTTCAAATCACCATCTAAGGCAAGATTCTACCATCTTCTATATAATAGGCGCTACCCCAACTCTCTCTTAATGCGCTAAGTCCTACTTCTATCATGTTTAGTGTGTCCACTCATCCCTCGCAGACAAGATCAAAGGCAAAAAGGGGCCCAGGTTTGCATGTTGACAACCAATGATTGTTACAAAAAAGAATAATGAAAATAATAATAATAATAATAATAATAATAATAAGAGGAGATAGCAAATCCATGAAGCAAATAGCATGCATCTATCTCAACCAGAGAGAAATGAAGAAACCCCCCCCCCCCCCCCAAAAAAAAAAAAAGAATGCAAACAGAGAAAAAGAGATGAAAGGTACCTGGATGAGATTAACAATGAGGCCAGAGGCGAAGAAGAGCAAGCCCAATGGCACAACGACAGCTGCTGCTGCAATAGCCATGCCCAGTTGCCCACTCTCTCTCTCTCTCTCTCTCTCTGAGATTCCCAAAAGGAGAAAGAAAGAAAGAACCACGCACCACAAAAACACACAGATTTATATTGTAGTACTCTCAAATACACACACACACACAACTATTTCTATTCGATTCGATTTGAGGATGAAGACGAAATTAATGAGATTTGATTTGAGAAATTGGGCAGTATAATAGTAGTAGTGTGTTGTGTTGATTCCAATTTAACGTTAGAATACAATACAACTATGGAGCAGTGGTTTTTGGAATTTCCGAGGAGTGGGAACGGGAACACAACGTAAGTGACTGAAATGAAACGCAAACGGAACCAGAGAGAGAGGGAGAGAGAGAGAGAGAGAGAGTTTCGTGGTTTGTTTTGTTTGGTGTGTCGTGATTGGGAAGGTGTGAGTCGCAGATCGCCACTTGCCTCGCCAAATTAATTTCCCACACCCTTTATCTTTGCTTCATCATTTTTCTTCCTCATTCAATGCTCTTTATTTTAATTGCTGCTAACATTCACCGCCCATTTTGCATTATTGATTGCAGTCTTCATATAAATTTTAAGAGTTTAAATTGCTATCCACTTAACTATTATTTAATAGCCATCCGATCAAATATTGCTATATATATTAGTCAAAGTGGTTAAATTTTATGTATTTAAAAAATCATACAAATAGAATGATTTGATTAAATAATAATGTAAATAAGTTTTACATTATCAATACATAGAAATTAAATTAAATTTGTAAATTAAAGTGGGAAAGGTTTTTTCGTGTTAGGTTTATCTTATTACAATACTCAAACCTAGTTTTAAAAAGAATTTAATTTAAATCTTTTACACTATCAAATTCTCCCATATATATAATAATAATGGGGTAAAAGTTAACCATGTTTTGCTAGTGTGGTAAAATATGATTTGATGAGTGTATTAAAGTTTTATAATGTTAGTACACAAAAATTAAACTCTTTTAATTTTTGAAAGAAAAATATCAAACTAACTTAATTAATCAAATAATTAGTGTTACTAATAATTTTTTGTGACACAGAATGTGTTTAGGATATATTAATTATTTGTAAAATGCTTTTTTTTTCATAAAAGCTGTTATTATATCTTGTTTGATAAAATTAGATGAAAATGCTTACCATCGAAAGATTTTTTTTTTATTTTGCCTTAGAAAATCTCTCTTTATTGTCAACTTTAACTTAGATTTTTTTTTCATTATTTATAGTGTGAGAGTAATTTGGCTAACCAACCTATTGAATTTTACCAAATCAAACATGAAGTACTATATAGGAAAAATATATTTGATACAAATTATTTTTTATGATCTATTAATGTAAAGTATTTATGATCTAAATCATTCACGTATTGATATACATGTAATTTTTTTAGGTAATTATTACAAGCGTAAAATAAATTTTCTTATGCAGCAAATCATAATTGAAAGATTGTGTAAAAACTTTTTGCATATGCAATGCATAGAAATTGTTTTTTATTTATCATAATTAGTTATGAAAATCAATTGTGTATATAACAAATTCTCCATAGCTGAAGCAAACGCACAAATTAGGTCATTGTAGGGTAGCTGCCGCTGTTAAGTTATACTAACTGAGGGTTTGGTAGCCATTTCTATGCCCTTATTGATCTTAATTTGCAAAAATGAATTCAAACTTAGGCAATTGGTTTTTATTCAATTTGGTAGGCCATCTAATTAGTATGTTTCAGAGCTATGGTTCTTGTTGTAGGTAGACGTTCTGGAAAGTCTATCAGCCAAACAAAGGAAGTAAATGCCAACCTCCAACGACCCTTTTTCATTTATGCATTGATGGATGGAACCTCCAAAGACTTGTTAATATACCTCTTTCAGATGGAGTTAACACTAGGAACAAGAGTGGTGCTATTAGCAAGATGAAACTTCCCAACTATAACGGCAACCCAAATTGATTATTGAAATGACTGCACATGAGTCCAAGAGAAAGAATCTCTTCATTGTTTTGTATCCTGCAAAATGAACATATAGGGTAGAGGCACTGAGCAAGTATGCATTTGTCGCTTTAAAAATGATAGTTATCATGCTCGGTGTGGTGATCAACTGATCAAAATCTCGGGTCACTAAGTCAGTTAATGGATCACTTATTGAACTGGTTATATCAAAATTAATTAAATCAATACATAAAAATAAAATTTAATGCAATGTACATTCAAATTAATTAAAAAGCCAAACTAGTTGGTCGAATCTAGTTTTGATAACTATGTTAAAAACAAACAGTAGGAGTATTGTGATTGATACTTATAATATATTGGTAATTATTAACTTATCATGATAAAAAAAACAGTTATTAATCAATTAAGATATTTCTTCAATTCTTTTAGAATTTGAGTTGATTTAGGATTTTAAATTTCATATCTTCAATTAAGATATGTCTTCAAGGGCTATTGTCACTCCCATTTGTCTAATGTCACTTCTTATTTATTGTATATATATATGTAATGTTTCTAAAATACCCTTAATAAAAAAACTTATTTTATAGTTAGCTAATTTTTATTTTCACAATTAAATTAAATTTTTAAGGATAGAATCTGTATTGTCTATTATAACTCCTTTTTTATTAATTTTTATTAGCGTTGAATTCACAACTGAAAGGATATATTTTTATCACTTACCAAATATAAACTGTAATGATTAAATATAATATCTGGCTTTAATTTGTGCTCATTTTATGATATTGACACTTTAAATTGCTTACATCTAAATTTAACACTGATAATACCTCAAGATGAAGGTATACCGTAAAATGTATATATATATATTACCTAATAAATTTTTTCTTATTGAATATTACCTAATAATTTTTTGACATACCAAACATTATTGTAAGAGTTAAACATAAATATTAAGTCATCTTTAATATGATTTTTATCTTTTTTAAAATTAAATAATAAAATATAAAAGCAACATTAATCTAAAAAATTAAATATATATATATAATTTTTTAAAAAAATTATGTAAACACAATTACATGATTCTCCTCATTGAGAAAGAATCATATTGAAGATGAACTAATATTTTTGTTCAATGAATAGATAATTCAATATTTAATTTTTTTTATTGTTAAACTAGTATGTGCTTAGTATTAATTTTACAATTATTCCATATAAATTTAAAATATCAACATATCAATACATGGCAAATATAAAATATGTGATTAGAAACATTTAGAAATGATATAATAAAATAAATAAATAAGTTACAATAGATAATAGATAATGGATATTCTACCACATGAAATTTAATTTAGCTGTTAAAATAAAAATTAGCTAAATATATTACGGGCATTTTAGGAATGATACACATAAATACAATAAACGAGGAATAACATTAAATAAATAGGAGTGACTATTATAATATAATTGTTAGAAAATAAATGGATTTATTGAGGAGAGATGTTCAATAAGTTTTGAAATTGAACATTCCTACGCATTGGTTAGAAATTAGGAAAAGTCAATCTTAGATGTTTTTCAATTTCATGGATTTAGATTGTGGAATTGTAATTCCAATTCTATACATTAGTCTAAACATGAAAATTAGAATTGAGTCACCCAATTCCAATTCCAATTCCAGGACCCAAATGGGATATAAGTAGAAATTCTACTTCAACTGTGAAGAACAACTTTGTGTTGTATAAATTTGAATGGAATTTTAACTATTGCACCAAAGGCATCATATTCATATCGGAGACCTGAAAAGAGGTCAATAACCTTTACATTCGGTTTGATGTTTGAAATTGACCATAAAACTGTAGTTTGAATTTGGAATTGAACACCCAAATTCCATTTTCACAGATGGAGTAATATATAATTGAAAAAGAACAACTAAATGAACTCGCCTTTGTTTTTAATATATACTCTATAAATTGTCAATTCTATAATTTATCAAATATTTTTGTATTCATTAAAGTCTATGTAATTTTTTTTCTTATTTATTTTTTAACAAGTATGTTTTAATTCTTTAGTAAATCCAAACATAAAATTTATGATTTCAAATCAATTCCAATTATAAAAGAACTGAAATTAAAATTAAAATCGTATGTTATAATTCCAAGTCCAACATCTAAACGGTCCCTTAAGGATAGGTATGTTTGGGTGATCGAAGAGAGAAAAATTTAAATACTAGTTAATAACTGATATATTTTGAACTTAGAATCATCCTGCTAGCTCTAATTGCTTTATGAGAGGAGAAAGCGAAAGGTTCAGCCCTGTATAATCATAGTCACGTGACATAGGTCAGAGGCACTCAGTAAGCATATTCAATGATATATATATATCATTGAATAATTTTTTATTGAATTAATTTTTAATAAAACTCACTATTAGATTAGAAGGTTACATTATATAGATAATATCTATAAATTTTTAGTTTAATCTAAAACTATTTAGCATAATCTTAGGTTACATTTGTATTGATGTTCAATTCTTATGAAATTTAGCATAAATGATCTTTACAAAATATAATTGTGACTCAAGATTGGACCGATAAAAATGTTATTTTATAAAAGATTTTATGAGTGTAACTTTGCTTAGAGTTATACTTGTGTAAATTGATCTTAGTTCATGTATATATATATATATTTAATTAAATCTGATTCAACCAATGACTTAATATATTGATCGAGTTGATCACCGAGTCAAGCTTAATAACTATGTATATAATTTTGATGGGTCAATAGCCCCATGTTTATTTGGGGCGTCCATGGCTAGTTTAAGAGGCCCAAACAAATAGGCCCAAACACTAGTAATACAGAAACGCATAAAGCACTCCTAACCAAAAAAAAGAGCTGGACCCAAAAAACAAGTCGCATAAAGATAAATGGTGCACAAAGACCCAAAAAAAGGATAAATAACGTGGACCAAAAACATAAAGAGACAAGACAAATAATAATAATAATAATAAAGAGAGATAATTAAAACAGGATTTGACCTTGACCAGCAAAAAAAAAAAAAGGAGGAGGATTTGACCAAAAATAAATAATAATATAAGTAAATAAAGGACAGAAAATTAGGAGGGGCTACAGCCTACAGTGATCACCCAACGGTCGAAATTGTTTCAAACATCCTACTACGTTTGTTCAATGTGATTGTGATGCTCCAGACGTTACGAAATCTTGATAAAAGAAAAAAAAAAACACTATATGAAACCACGGCTTTTGTTTTTTTGTTCATCCCAAATTGTCCAAACTCCTGCCTGCTGAATGAAACACAAAAGCACTGGGACCTTCGCATCATCTGCATCAAATTTCCGCTCTTTTTTTCTCCTTATACTTCTCATTTTCCCTTCTTCAGTTCTTATCTAACTCTTGGGTTTTTATTCTTTCACTGCCCAGGTTCTTGTTATGGAGCCTGAAAACATTGACTGGGACAACATCGGTGGTTCCGCCTTCGTTCAAGATGACACGTACGAGAACTTTGAGGCCCCTAAATGGGTCGATCTCTCTGCTTTGGACCAGCTTCCCCTTGTTGATGATGAAGCATGGTTCTGCAATCACGGTGAGTGAGTGAGTGAGTGAGTGACCTACCCCTTCTACAAAAAAGGGTTTAGGTGAATTTTACTTTATGTGTTTTTTTTTTTTTTTTTTCTGTTTTGCTGAATATTGCTGAGTCTCTACTTCAGTTGCAGATTGCAAGCATCCGAAAACTGCTGAAGATTTTCTTAAACCCAAAACCACAACCACCTCAAAGGTTGCAACCCCACATCTTGTTTCTTGTATTTTCTTCTCATACATGAATTAAATTCCCTAATCTATAGTTTTTTTATTTATTTATTATAGAGGGATGCTATACAGCTAGAAAAAACATGTAAGAAAATCTGCCAATAAAGTTGGCATAGACGTGACGAATCTTTAGGATGAACGAAAATCATCAATGATTGAAAACTTTAAAAGTTTTTCAACAACACTTCCCCACATAATTCGGATAACAAAATTCTCTTCCTTTATTTTATAAGGTAATGATTATGTGAATAACGTTTTCCTATGAATTTTACCATGCAGTCTAAGCTATTGAGACTTGTAAACATTTCTGAAGTTCTTCCCTTTAGGGACAGAAACCGCAGGTACGTGTCATCATACAAATTTATCAAGAAATAATAAAAAAAAACAAAAATTCTGAGCACACACTAATGTCCTACACTTTAATCTAGTGTTTTTTTAATAAAAATTCTTGACTTGGTTTTTGTGCTACTCGGTGCTGCCAGGGAAAATTATTCAGCCACAGAAAGTTTTTATGCCAAGTTGTCTGATAAATCCAGAAGACCCAGTTGTTCAGGAAACTTCCATGAAGAAGACAATGAGAATAAGAATCCAAACTTCTCTGCTCCAATTCCCAGGGGTAGGACCAACAAGCCAAAGAAGCCATTGGTGCGGCCAAACAAGGAAAATCCAAAGCACTTGAATAATAATGGTTCGATGGAATGTCCAGCAAAAAGTGGGAGAAAATTTCAGCTCAAGAGTACTTTCTCTGCACAAAATTTGTTGGGTGGGAGAGAAATTCTGAGTCAGATCAGTGGATTCTGCTCTGAATTGAAGAGGCTGGCAATAAAGGGTACTTTCAAGAAAGGGGCTGCTGAGAAAGCTCCAAGTCCAAACGGGGTGTCAGTGGAAGAACAAATGAAGGACACTGCCCTACACAGGGAAAGGGGACCTTTGCTTGTGGTCAAGGAAAGGAAGGGATACCTTGAACAAGCAGTGAATGAAGTCGAGGGTATTTGATTTGGTTACATAATCATTTGTTTTTATTAATTGATATTCTTATAGTTGCAATAATAAAAAATGTTCTTGTCCAGAACAATTTTGGAGTTTGAACCAATTTTTTTTATCCTTGATAATGACAGAAGGATAGTTCATGAATTTATGACGAGAAACAAATCAATTTGTTCATTTGCGTCTTTAAAGCTGTAACAATGTTGGAACATTGTTGTATAAGCTGCTTGATGCAATTTTCGATTTCATTCATTATATTATCTCTGAGACTTCAAATTCATCTCATAATATCATTCTGGGAAAATTACACCGATTTCTTATGGGATTTGATAAAATTCACACCATCTCTTTTTTTTTGCAAAATTTACTTATAAGATTTTTAAGTTTGTCAAATTACTACATTAACCTCTTTCAAGTATGTAAAATAATTACCCTGACATCTCTTCTATCGCACAATAAACAATACTTTCAGAAGAGATCAGTGTCACTAGACAAATAAACGGATACTGAGACAAATTTCACCAAACCTAAGATTAGTGTAACTACCCGATAATGTTTGAAATTCACTTTTTTATACATCATGTTTCTTTGATTCATGCATGCCATCTGCCTCCCTAATGGTGGAGTTGGCTAGTGAAAAGCTGACAAAAAAGGAATCATTTTTGTCCTATCAATTATGAAATTCGAAAGGTGGGTTTAGATTATGATAATATTTTCCATTTTATTTTTTATTTGCTTTTTGAAAAAATATTCGGTCTTTTTTAGCTTAACTGTATTTTTGTTTACAAACATATGACTCATAATATCGAACCCAAGATCTATTGTTTACGGGACTTGAGCCCTTTTTGACTTGATCCAATACCTTATTTTCAAAACGTGAATATGCATTGAAAAATCTGAAATTAGTCCCCTCAAATCTATGCCTATTTCATAGAAGAACAACGCTGAATGGTGTGAATTATGTTTAGTGAAATGCACCTGAACTAAAAAAAATTAAATAAAAGTTATATTTTGATATATCTTAACTTCTCTCTCTCTATCTTCACTATATCTCTTCTTGATAGGTTTTAAAAGCTTTGCTCAAACTGTGACCAAATGTATTGTCATGTCTAATGTCTGGTTGTTGTTTTTACTGAAAATTAAAAAAATAGAACATGTGTACCAAACGCACCCTAAAATATCTATTTTGCATTGGCATTTTGTGTTATCGAGAGTCAACATATTCATTTAGAGTAATTATTTTTCAAATTTTTTGGGTCATAAAACATAAGAATATCATCCGACAATTAGTTTCAATGTGATGAAATCTTGACACAAATTTTTCAAAAACAACCTTAAAGGGTCGGATAAAGTATTTGCCTTTGTACTATGAATGAAACATGCAATTACATGTGTATTTTGAGTCACTGAGGGTCAACAGATTCATTAAAAAGTATCGCTTCTTAAATTTACAAGGTCATAAGAAATAAGAATACTATCCCACAATATTTTTTCGGGGTCATAAAAACTACCCACAAGTCTTTCAAAGATCAAGTAGTCGAAAAGGGTTGAAAAATGAATCCTGAAAAATATATTATAAATAAAATATTACTTTGCACTTTCATCTCAGGTCACCAAGGATCAACATATTTGTTTAGAATTATCGCTACTTGAATTCGCATAGTCATAAGATATGAAAATATTATTTAATAATTTTTTTGGGTCATAAAAACATCCCAAATACTTTAAATGGGTTAGAGGGTTCCCTACACTTTTTATAAAGGTCAATGGTCATAAACGGTCAAATAAAACATTTTGAATTTGCATTAAGTGTAATATATTGTTTTACAATTGCATTCTGGGTCTCAAAGGGTCAATATATTCATTAAGGATCATCATATCTCGAATTTGCAAGATCATATGAGAAAGGAGTGTCATCCCACAGTTTATTATATCACAGTCATTAAAAAATCTCATATCTTTATCAAGGTCAAATTGCCCAAAAGGTTTGGATAAAGCTTTAGGAGTTTGTATTATGAATAAAATATTTAATTGTCATTTGCATTTTAGGTCACCGATCATCATGGGTCATCATTTGTAGGGTTATAAAAGATAGGATTACAATCCCACAATTTTACATTATACATGAAATATTCATTTCACATTTACATTTTGAGACGTCATAGATCAACATTTTCATTTTAGGTCAGTGCTGCTTGTAGGGTCATAAAAATATAAATATAATCTCACAATTTGTTAAGGTCATAAAAACTAGCCATAATTATTGATTCCATGTGAGGGTTCCCATAACTTTTTGAAAGGTAAAAAAGTTTACACTTGCGTTATGAATAAAAAATTATTTTGTATTTAAATTTTAAGTTGTCAAAAGTCAACATACTACTTAGGATTATTGCTCCTCAAGTTTGCAAGAATACAAGAAAGAGTAACATCCCATGATTTTTAGGGTCATAAAAACATTACACAATTTTTTGGATGACAAATTGTTAAAAAGAATTGAATGTATTATTAATAAACTATTCATTTTGTATTTGCATTTTGAGCAACAAAGATAATAATACCATCCAAGAAATTTTTTCGATGTCATTAAGAAGCACATATTTTTTTGAAAGAGTCATCGTTGTTCCCCCAAATTTTTTTTCAAAGTTTAAATAACCAAATAAAACATTCTAAGTTATCATTATGAACAAAATATTCATCTTACATTTGCAATTCAAAGTCACCACCAATGATCAACATAATATTCAATTTCATGAATAAGGGACACTTATACCACTTATCTTGCTTCTAGACATTGACTTTTTACATAAATTTGACTGTGTTATTAATGAAAATAAGTAGGATTTCTACTTGATTCTCATTGTGCATTTTTGATAAGATCATTGCCTATTGAACTGATTTTAGAATAATTATTGGATTAGAGCTTGTTGTGTTTAACCTATTTTTTTTAATATGGTTTTATATACAGGAGCTTTGGATTGAGTGCAAAATATCAATAACAAGGCTGGGAACTCTCTGGAGGAATTCAAAGCTAAGAGGTTGCAAAAAGGAGCAAAAACGCAAAATAAAACTCACGGTTGAGCATCGCAGCTCTCATTTAGCCCTGCAACGCTCGATAGAGGCATCGAGAAAACCACTCGAGCACAATGTTCTGGTAGGTGCTGTAGCCCTCATTCAATGCTGCACCACTCGTGCGATGAGGAAAATTGCAGATAATTAACCCTATTTTTGGACCCCGCTTTGGCTAATTTAGAGAGTAGTATTTAAGGAAACTATGCAAACTTTTAACCTAGTTTGGAAGTTTGAAGTTTTGTAGCTAAGATTCTCTCTTTATCTCTTTCTCTACATCAATCTACCTTTTCTTTTCTACTCTTCTCTTTCTAAGGTTTTTTTTAGTGAATTGAATTTGTTCTTTGAGATTTTCATAAGGATTATTGTTGTTGTCTTCAGGTACTCTTTTATTTTTATTGTTTTAATCGTCCAGAAATGAAGACGTAGATTTCCTTATTAGTGTAATGGCTTTCGTATGGATTGGGATGATATTTGAAACTTTTTTTTTATTGAATACATTAGTTTTCTCAATGCTTTTTAGTTTCTATTCTTATAATTGTTATTGCGATTATTACAATTTTATTGTAATAACTAAATTGGTGATTATCGTTTAGGAAAATCTTTGGGCATAAATTGATTGATGAATTGGTTTATGTTTGAAGAAGAACATCAAAATTAACCTTCCGATTGGCGGTTAGACTACAACAATTGGTATATTAAATTAATATAATTCCTATTAAATTGGAATCTCGTTTACTAGTTATTTGCATGTGTCAAATTCTAGAGATTAATCAATCACTAGTATAGTTGCTACTTAGTGATTACTAATAGCCAATAATGTGTTCAATATTTGGCCTGTGATAATTAATTCTGATTCTAAGAATAGTTTACCC
Organism: Dalbergia cultrata; assembly: GCA_031216105.1. Classification (NCBI taxonomy): domain Eukaryota; kingdom Viridiplantae; phylum Streptophyta; class Magnoliopsida; order Fabales; family Fabaceae; genus Dalbergia; species Dalbergia cultrata. The sequence continues at coordinate 14,875,860 of CM062353.1, forward strand.
TAGTATTTAATTATAGATTTTTCTCAATTAATTTTAATTATCTCAATTTAATTCTCAAAACCTTCAATTTCCAACTAAGTGACATAGCCTCCTTGAGAAATGATTCGAGTTTCATCTTAACCATAGTTTTGGTGTATACAGCATTTGAATTTAATTTTACTATTTTAATTCTAATTTGAGAGGTAGCAACAACCTCTGTCAGTCATCGCTTCTCTAATTTGCAAGGTATAAGAGAAAGGAATATCGGCCAATAGCCTTTTTATTTTTTTGAGATCATAGAATCATTCCACAATTTTTTTCAAAGATCAAATGGTCATACAAAGTCAGATAAAACATATTAAGTTTGCATTAGGGATAAAATATTCATTTTATATTTGTATTTCGAGTAAATGAGGGTCAAGATATTCAATTAGGATCATCTCTTCTCAAATTTATAGGGCTATAAGAGTTAAGAATATCATTAAAAAATTGTCGTAATCTCGAATTCAAAAGTCATAAGAAATAGGAATGTCATGCCATGATTTTCTTATGGTCATAAAGACAACCCACAATTTATTAATAGGTAAGAGGGTTCGCCATAATATTTTTAGGGAAAGTTATATTAACTTCTCCTAAGGCAAATTAATATTACACTTATCCCCTCCTAGATTTCAAAATTACAACTAACAACTCTAAATAAATAAAATTAATATGATAAAATAATTTTTTTAAATTTGCATTGTGAATAAAATATTCATATTGCAATTGCATTTCGGATCACCAATGGTCAAATATTAATTTAGGGTCATTGTTTCTCAAATTTGCAAGGTCATAAGAAACATCCTATGATTATTTTTGAATGGGTTAGAGGATTCTCCCACAATATTTTCAAGTATCAAATAATCCTAAATAGTCACATAAACCATCTTGATTTTGCATTAGCAACAAAATATTCATTTTGCACTTGCATTTCAGGCCAAGAAGGGTCACTATATTTATTTAAAGTCATCATTTCTCTGTTTTACAGGTCTTTCGAGTAAAGAGTACCACCCTACATCTTTTCAGAGTCATAAAAATATTCACAACCTTTTCAAAAGTGTGACTGATAAAGCATTAAATATTTGCATTATGAATAAAATATTTATTTTATATTTACCTTTTAAGATATTGAGGGTCAACATATTCATTTAGAGTCATCATTCTAAAATATATGGGCTCAAAAGAACTAGCAATGCAATCTCAAATTTTTTTTAGGGTCATAAAAAATATCCCAAAATTTTGGAATGTATTAGAGGGTTCTCCCACAATTTTTTTGAAACATCAAATAGTCATGAAGGGTTAGACAAAACATTATAAATTTGTATTATAAACAAAATATTCATTTTGTATTTACATTTTGGGTCACCTTTTTGAACTGTTGCTTATTGAATTTGTAGAGTTAAAATAGATAAGAGCATCATCAAATAATTTGTTTTCAAGGACACATAACAATCCTACAATTTTTGAATGGATCATATGGTTTTTTTCCTCATATTTTTAAAAAATTTAAATAAGCATAAATAGTTAGATAAAGTATTCTAAGTTTGCAGTATGAATGAAGTATTCATTTTGTGTTTTTATTTGATGTCATTGATGGCCAATATATTCATATATAGATATAAGGTAAGGCATATCATCCCACCATTTTTGTCAGAGATCTAAAAACATTTCATATTTCTTCCAAATGTCGAAATGCCATAAAAGCTCAAGTAAAACATCAAGAATTTATGTAATGAATAAAATATTTATTTCACATTTGCATTTAAGGTCACCAAGAGTCAACAAATATTCTTTTAGGATCATCATTTCTTGAATTTGCAACATCACAAAAAACATGAATACCATTCCACAATTTTTTATCGTCATAAAAATATCCAAATTTTTTTTTAAAGGATCTAAGGGTTTGCCATAATTTTTTAAAATGGTCAAATGGTTATAAAAGTTCAAATAAAATATTGTCACAACCTGACTTGGGAACGTGACCGGCATGTGAGGAATCTCATCCTCACGTAAGTCTAATGGGTGACGTGTCTCTCTAAATGCTTAAATTATCAATAAATATGATAACTAAAATGTAATCTCTTTGAAATCTCTAGCATTTTCTCTAATGAAAACATAATACTTGATCTCATAAACTGAAAGTATTTAATACTTTTAATCTCTGAAAAACTGGATTACAATTTCATCTCTAGTTCATCACATAAAACTCTATCTAAAAATTTTTTCATTTCAATTCCCATACTCAGATTTTGAGAACATATATATAAATATTCAAATCTCTAAATTTAAGTATATAGTATGAAAATAGTGCATGGTTGGATCCTGTCTGCACATCTATTGGAGCACTATACTCTAACATAACTCTAAACTATGCCTTACTCCAAAGCAAGACTCACCACTAGGAAGAGTTGTATCTACCAAACTAGGCTGTAGCTGAACCCGTACCTGTAACTATGAGAGGAAGAGAGAGAGGTGAGTCAATGGACTCAGTGAGTGAGCTTTCGCCCATCACCCACATGGGACAGCCAAAAAATATAATAAGTAATATACATGCAGCAATCACAAACCATTTGATATTTATATCCATAGCTATATGTATAGAAAAGGTATCTCTATATTCAAACATTAATAAAAGGAAACATCGCTAAATTCTTAGTCTAATATCTTAACATAATAATTCTTAAATCAAATATTCTCTGAAATCATAAATAAAATCTGAAAACATAAGAAACAGTATACTAATAGAGAAATCGGGTTTGCCTCTTGTTCCACCAATGCCAGACATGGGCTCCACTGGGGAACTCAAGGTTTTGCTTCAGTGGGTGCCAGACATGAGCTCCACTACACTGAACGCGTCTACTAAACTCCACCAGTGCCAGACACGGGCTCCACTGGGGGGTCTAGGGTGGACACCTAACTAGGTTCCATAACTACTCTATAGTTTGTCCCTAAGGATAACTTGTTACTAAGGTTAATGATCGGGGTTCTGTCGTTAACTCACTATTTATTTCTCCAAAACTATCATCTAGTTACTAAATCATAAAAACTAATCATTTCTCTAAAAATCCATTATGGCTTTTCCATAGATTTAAAACTCTATGTAATTATTCCACTCTTAAAATCATAAAATATTTGAATATATATATATGAATAATTTAAATCTGAGGGGTGGGTGCTTAGTCCCTGGCGAACAAAAGCCTCTAAATCTTAGTACTCTGAGAATTCTGGACTCAAATAACTCTAACAATCTAACTTTAGCATAATTGTAACTGTGAAAATCAAGCATAAGGGTTCACCACTTGTAGGCGTTTCGATTTCAAATCCACAGAATATGTATCTGGCAGTTGTTAAGAGTTATACTGAATTCCATATCCCTTGGTACCATAAACCAAAGTTCTAAATTCATATCAAGCTAACATATCTTTAATATACTTAATATATTTGATATTGTAGTTCAAAACATTGGGGTTCTAATTCATATAAAATCCCTAACATAATAATAATATCCCAAATCATGAAACTAAATCATATAGTTCTGAAATTACATCACATATTTATTCAAAGGGTCAATCATACTCTTGCTCACTTTCTTCCAATATATGTATATACTTCAACTGAATACTCTAAAATCATATCTATAAATCTCAAGTCTTGAATCATAAATTCTTAAAACATAATTGATGAAATAATAACTATTAAATCATATGCTCTTGTATAAATCTCTTAGAGTTGAATATAAAACATTTCCATAACATACAATCTATCAATCATGATCCCATGGTTTTCGAAAATATACTTCTTTCATGTTGTCATCATAAATCATAATTTTTGTTTAGCTTGATATAATTATGTAAAATCATAATAAATACTTATTCCTGTCTCTAACTTCATATTTCACAACCATAATGCAAGAAAATATTATTATAATATGGAAACTAAGGCTAAGGGGTCAAACCCACTTACTTGAAGGGGAAGGAAGAGATGACGTCCACTCTAACTGAGCTCTAGGGAGTAAGGAGGGCAACAATGTCAACTATAATCATCATAAAATTCAAGATCATACTCTATTACCGTATAAATAACTCTAATATATCTTTAACAATATTGGAGAAGCACCCCCACTTGACAAAAAGGAGAGAAATGACAGTGCCCATACTAAGAGTGTAAAAGAATGGAAGAAAGGAGACCAAAAACCCATGGAAAAACTCTTACCTTAAACTTGGAGGAAGAAGGAATGATGATGGATAGAGAGAGGAAGAGAGAAAATCTGTTGTGTGGGAGGGGTTAGGGTTCTAGTTCGAAATAATAAGGGGAAGGAAATGAGGGGGAAGGGTTTCCTCCTTTTTTTCAAGCTTCTCACACGTCTCAGGGGCATCTAGCCCTGGTTATCGTGCACTTAAGCCTCAACCATGGAAATGCATCCCAATCGTGGGGAGGGAAAGAGGGAAAAGGTCCCTTACGCGTGCTTCGCGTTTCAGGGCGTTACTATACACTTAAAATACCTAACTGTGGCACTCATGCCTCAGCCGTGACAACTTGCGTTTCAGCCGTGGAGTTCATCCCCAGCCGTGAAACTCGCGTCTCAAGGGCGCTTCGTGTAACACCTTACTAAGCTCTAATTCTTACATCTTAATTTTTAATATTATAATGGTTAGCTACTAATTTGTAACTTGAAATTTGCAAAAAAAAAAAATTTACTACTTTGATTATTTCTTGTTCATAGTTATATACTAGAATAATGTGTATTAACTGTAAATCATGCATCTAGTAGACTTTCAGGAAAGAGAGGTGGGTCACAATGGACACGCTTAAATATCAAGTCTTTCCTTAGTCAGAACCTTTCCAAATTACATTCTCACAGCAATACATTTCCTTCCAGTAACCTAAAGGTAATTTTTTCTTCAATAACAAAGAATGTTTCTTCTCTAACATAATATTAATATTTGTTAATTGTTATTTCCCACAGTATAAACAATCATCATCTATAGAAAACATACTTCACTACCAATATCAATTCATAGGGTACAATACATATTATACATTCAAGATACATAAAAGAAAACTTTAATACAATAATACAACATAACCAAAGTCTGGTAATAGATAGTAAAGATTCTATCTAGCACACATAATAGAATCTGATTATTTAGAAATTAAGTCCAAGACTACATCCATTTCACTACTGATGACGATTCATATTATCTGGAAACATAAAGAAAAGGGGTGAGAGAAGTCTCCCAGTAGGGTGATGTTTCCAGGGGAGTCCCATTTCATCCCAAAAATACTAAGAATAATGCGGGAGTGCAGCAAAATGTACAAATTATATTTTACCAGTGTTAAGCAAGATGGAAGTGCATAATATCAATCATTATAAAAGTGCAGTAAAAGAAATGTAATAAATAATCATGAATGTACTATAAACTCCCTTTTATAATATCTCGTTCCCTTCTAATGACTATAGTCTGCAAGGTTTGTTTTATATTGGATCTGTGAGAGCTCTCATTGCTAGGGCGTCCCCTAGTTAGATCAGTGAATGCCATGTCCTTGTCCACTAGCATGGCGGGGTCCAAGGCATTACTAAAACATGCACCAAGTCCTTTTTCGCTACAAGGCGGGGCTCGAGGTGTCAATTATTTATTTATTCATTTTACACTGTATATATAATATACATAAAATATGAAAATTACAGAAAGTTTCCATAATTTCTTTCATATTCACATGTAGACCACAAGATTTTCCATATTTGCACATAAAGCCCAAACAACATAGAATTTCTAAAAACAACCATATTTCTTTATCATCATTGAAGCACCAAATCACACTATTATGTTAAATTCATTTTCTTTACTAATTCCATAAGCCTAAATACACCTAAAATTATTTCAAATTTATCTTTAGAAGATACGTAGGTAAATTATCTTTACATGTTCAACATAGGTAAAAAATATATTTTTATGCATATAAGGATATAATCATTGAGCAAATAAAAGAGCATGAAATCTTTCAAGAAATAGCAAAAAATATACCAAAACTTTAGAAAATCACTTCAAGTAAGAAACTAGCTAGTTTACATGTCATGTTTCTAATGAGACCTTAAATTTAAATCTTTGTAAAAAATATTTCTTAATATTAATAAATGTATAATCAAGTCAAATATTTATAGTCCAAGGTCCATAATTCAAGGTTCATAGTTCGAGTCCAAATATTTTGATAATAAATTGTCTCCATCAAGTCCAAGTGAGTCTTAAAGACTCATAATAGTCTAGATAATGTCTATATATTTATAGGTCCATAACAAAGGTCATGATTAATATAAATATATTTTAGTGTCTTTTATATCTTGTTAAGTCTTAATGGTTCCAAGAGAAATACAACACATAAACCAAGCTAAATATTACATGCTCAAAGGTTTAGAATCTATTTATTATAATGGATTAAATAAAGCACTTTTCATAAATAAAAAATGTTTCACAATCAAATACATAATGAGATCAAACTATATCACCTTAAAATTTCATAACTTGTGGACAAAGCTTTATTAAACAAAAATATAAATGATTTAACATACTAAAACAACTTCATACAATATCTAAATATTTGAAGAAAGCATAATCAAAATTTAAAATGATCTTAAATCATAATTTTCAATCATATAAGTAGACAAATAAATATGCATCATATACACATAGATTAAATGTTTTATGGCACCGTGTTTAAATCATTCAAAGATATTAAAGACAATAACATAAGCTTTGAATATCATATAGCATAACACCATACAAGAAAATTATACATGAAGCTTATAAGTGAAAGAAAACCCCTACTTCTTTTTGGAGCTTTAGAAACTTTGCTACACCAATGCTTGACCAGCAACTTTTTCAAATTTTTTAAACCTTTTCTAAGGGCTAAAATTCATGTAAAAAGGCCGGGAAGTGTTGATGGTAGATGGTGATAAGAAGATATGATAATTTGGGGGTGTTTTACTAAAATTTTGTAAGTATTTTTGGTATGAAAATGAAGTAAATGAAGAGAAATGATGGTTACACATTTTTTATAGTTTTTGGGTAGGAGAATGAAGTGTGGAATTGTGTTTAGAGGTGTACTATTTATAGAAAAATTTTGGGATTAAAATATTATTAACTTTATAATTTATTTGTCATATTTAGTTAGTTTCATTATTAAAATATTAAAACTAATACTAAATAATTTAATAAATTCTCAATTATCACTTAAAGACATACTAAAACGTTAATGATATAATTTGAAGACATTTAGTAAATTTTAATATATTTACATATAATTTAATAATGAATGATTCAAAATAAGGCAAAATTACTTAAACTAGTCAATCTTAATTAAGCTAATTAATTAGTAAATGACTTAATTTATTTTTAAATATCTTCATTAGATTATTAGAGATATAATACAATGATTCACGAAATTTTTATATAATTTTTTATAATTATCTTCATTTTATTTGGAATTTTACATTATTACTAGTGTTATTGGGAATTAATTAATTAATAATTTATTTAAATATTTTTAAATTATTCTTATCTTATATTGGTAGCCTCTAAGTCTGAATCTTATCTCTATTGAAGTTGTGGTGGGCGGCAAGTTGTTTTAAATGATTAATATATGAAAATGACGAATTTTGTATATTAAAATTTTATTTTAAAGTTACATATACTAGGTAATTAATAAAATATTCATCTAAAAAATTATACCTGGATATATTATCATTAAAATGTTTTTACCTTATTTACATGCTATCTATAATTTTTTTTACAATTTTTCTATAATTTTTAGTATTTTTAATATATTTTTACCTTAATTAGGTCTATTTTAAGTTAATTAAAATAATTAATTATCTATAATATATATATATATACAACAACCCATGTCAATTTTTTGAGCTATCTAACATGATAACGAGACAAGCTCATCATGTTTGAAATTTTTAGTCAAAGTTTGGTAGTTTTTTGAAAAATTGTGACATGAAAGTTTGACAATTTAATTCATTTTTCAAACATATTTTTCTTTTTATTCCAAGTGGCTGATCTAGGTGTTGATTAACTGATATGAGATTATTAGTTAATTAATCAAGGTTTACAAACATTATCTTAAAGCTTAAGTGATTATTTAAGCTTTAATTAAAAATTAATTAATTAATTAAATATCAAAAAATAATTTTTAACACTATTCATAGTCTAATGGAGAGACCTACTTTGTGGTTCTCCTTGTTCAATGCAATAAAAAAAATTAATGTGACCTAGAGTTGTTTTCTAGGATTTTTCGGTATTTATTTTATAACTTAGATTAGGTTATTTTTGTGTAATTGTACTAATATTATACAAATTTACTTAATATTGATATTTATCATCAAAATTATGTTTAAATTTTATTTATAATTTTTCATCATAATTTTTGACACTTTTTAAGCTTTTCTAAGATTAATGTAGGCTTTTTTTGTAATTAATTATGTTATATGCTTATTTTCTATTATTTAGTGGTATTTTCTAATCTTAATAAAATCTAAGGGAATAATTAAATATTTTACATTTTGATGCTAAGTCTTGTATATTTTAATTTAGACATTTTTTTTATGACTATCTCTAAATATTTATTGCCTAAACAAAATCCTCATATTTTCTAAATTAAAAAAACTATAATAAAACAACACTATATTAACAAAAATTGGGGATGTTACACTTCGCCCCTGTACTGTGCACTTACTAGCCATGCTGAGAAACTCGCCCCCAGCCGTGGAGCGCGTATCCTTAACCGTGGGAGGAAAAAAAGGGAAAAGCTTTACACACATTCACTGTAATGCAGCCATGGCGTGCAATTCCAGTTGTGGGATTACATCCCAGCTGTAAAAACTTATTCCCTAGCTGTGAAACTCATCCCCCAACTGGGGAAACTCACCCTAGCTGTGGGTAGCAAGCTCAACGGCAATATTCTGCTATCATCTACATTTACTGTCATGATAAAAAATTCCCAACCGTGGGGAACTCATCCCCAACCTCTAGCCATAGGGAACTCATTCCACAGTTGTGGAAACTCATTCCCCAGCCATGGAAATTCATTCCCAGCTATGGGAACCATTATGACAGCAACTTTTGCTGTCATTAAACATTTTGCACTCGCTTATCTGCATCTCTTTGCTCAAACGCAGCTATGAACAGCAACTCAGCAGTGGACAACAGCTAGTTCACAACTGTGGACAGTAAATGTGGGTTCTAGGGAGTCCAAGGGCCACACAGAACTTGTCTATTGATACGTGTACACCAGGTATTACAAACATGCCATCTTTGCATTATCAACAAAATATTTTTCTTGCATTTGCATTAAGAGTTTCTAATGGGCAACATATCAATTTAGAGTCATTGCTTCTCGCATTTTCATGATCAAAAGATATATGAGTGTTATCCCCACATTTTTTGTCCAAGGTCATGTAACATTGTCCAAAAATTTTTCAAGGATCATAAATTAGTCCTACAAATTTGTAGAGTCCTAACAAATTGAAAAATCATCCCCAATTTTTTCAAGGGTCTAACAGCCACATGTGGTTAGATAAAGCAAACTGAGTTTGCAATGTGAATAAAGTATTCTTTTTGCCTTTGCAAATTGGATAACCAACTATTAACATATTCATCTCAGCTATCGCTATTTGATTTTGTAAGTCATAATAGATTAGAATATTATCCCACACTATTTTCCAATGCCGTGAAAACATCACACAATTTTTGGAAGGGTCATATAGTTCACTCATCATACTTTTAAAAGTTTAGGTAGATATAAAGGGTTGGATAAAACATTATGAGTTTGCATAATGAATCAAATATTCATTTTTCATCTATATTATGTGTCACCAAATGTCAATATATTTATCTAGGGTTACCAATTCTTGAATTTGCAAGGTCATAGTAGATAATAAGAATTATTTCCATGTCATAAAAACATTTCACAACTTTTGAAATGATAGCATAAACGAGTTTTCATTGCGAATAAGATATTCATTTTCCATTTGCATTTCGGGTCATCTAGGGCAGGCATATTCATTTAAGGCCGTCATTTCTTAAATTTGAAAAATATTTATTTTGCATTTGCATTTCATGTCACTAATGGCCAACATAATTATTTAGCGTAGTCACTTCTCAAATTTGGACTCTTAGTATATATGAATACCATTTCATAATATTTTTTTCCAAGTCATAAACATATCACACAATTTTTTAAGGAGTCAAAAATTCATCCATCATTTCCCCAAAGTTTAGATAGCTGTAAAGATTTGGATAAAAAATCTCGTGTTTGCATTGTGATTTTGCATTTGCATTTCTAGTCACTAAGGGTCAATATATTCATTTAGGGTCAACACTTCTCGAAATTGCAAAATAATCATTTTGCAATTGCGTTTCAAGTCACCAATCATCAACATATTCATTTAGGGTTATCACTTCATGAATTTGCAAAATATTCATTTATTTTTTTGTATTACGAGTCACCTAGGGTTATCATAACCATTTATGATCCTTAATTTTCAAATTGGCAAAGTCTTAGTAGAATGAATACCATTCCATTATTTTTTTTCCATATCATAAAAATATCGTACAACTTTCAAAAGAGTCAGAAATACATCGATGATTTTTCCAAAGTTTATATAGCTATTAAGGGTCAAGAAAAAAATTCCTGATTTGTATTATGAATAAAATATTAATTTAGCATTTGCATTCTGGGTTACGAAGGGCCAACATATTCATTTAAGGTCATTGCAGCCCGAATTTGTAAAATCTACATTTGCATTTGCATTTCAAGTTGTCAGTGGGTAACATAATCATTTAGGGTCAATCTTTCATGACTTTGCCAAGTCTTAGTAATCCATATGAAAATGATTCCATAATTTTTCCATGTCACAAAAATATTCCATGATTGTCAAAAAGGTCAGAAGTTCATTCATCCTTTTGCCAAAGTTTAAATAGTTATACAAGGGCAGATAAAACACCCTAAGTTTGCATTATAAGTAAAATATTCATTTTGCAATTGTACTTCGGATCACCAGGTCAACATATTTACTTAGGGTCACGACTTCTCAAATTTACAAAACATTCATCTTGCATTTGCATTTTGGGTTATCAAGGATTAACATAGTCATTAAACGTCAATACTTCTCGAATATGCCAAGTCTTATTAGATATATGAAAATCATTCCATATTTTTTTTCCAACACCATAAAAACATACCAGTAGGATTCAAAGGGATCGAACAATCCATTCATCATTTTTCTAGAGTTCAGAAGCTAAATGGTCGAATAAAATATCTAAAGTTTGCATTGTGAATAAAATACATGTTTTGTATTTGCATTTCAAGCCACTGGTCAACATAATAATTTAGGGTTATCACTTCTTAAATTTGTAAATATTATAAGAAATATAAGTATCACCCCACAATTTTTTCCAATGCCCAAAAAATATCTCACAATTTTCAAAAGGGTCATAGAATTGTTACCCATCATTTTTCACAAATTTATATAGCTATAAAGAATCAGATAAAGCATCCTGAGTTTGTCGTATGAATAAAATATTCATTTGCATTTGGTTTTAGGGTCATCGAGGGTCAACATAATCATTTCGGGTTATTGCTACTCATATTTGCAAAGATTACAAGGAATAAAAACAAAGAAAATTACATTAACCTCCCTTGAAGTTTAGTGTAATTATATTCAATAAATCTATTTTGCAAAACTATCATTGACCTCCCCTGAGTCAACATCCCACAATTTTTGAAAAGGTCATACAATTTATCCATCATTTTTCAAAACATTAGATAGTTATAAAGGGACTAGTAAAGCATCATGAGTTTACATTATGAATAAAATATTGATTTTACATTTCCATTTTGGGTCACCAAGGGTCATAACCATTTTAGATCACTACTATACCATTCTATTTATTCATTTCGTGCCATAAAAACTGCCCTCAATTTTCAAGAAGGTCATACAGTTCATCATTTTTTTGAAGTTTAGAGGATCTGATAAGGCATCCTAAGTTTGGTTTCTAAATAAAATACTCATTTTGCATTAGGATTTTGATTCACTAAGGGTCAACAAAATCATTTACGATCACTATTTCTCGAATTTGCAAACATCATAAGATATAAAAATATCACCCCCACAATTTTTCCAAGGCCTTAAAAATATCTCAATTTTCGTAGAAGTTAAAGAATTTATCTATCATTTTTCCAGAATTTATATAGCTATAAAGGGTCTAATAAAGTATCATGAATTTACATTGTGAATGAAATATTCATTTTCATTTATGTTTTGGGTCACCAATGGACAACATAATCATTTCAAGCCATCTTTTCGCCAATTTGTAAAGATCTAAGAAATAGACTTACTATCCTAAAATTTTTCTAGTGTCATAAAAATACTCCACAATTTTCGAAAGGGTCAGATAAAGCATTTAGTGTTTGAAATTTTAATAAAATATTCGCTTTGTATCTTGGGTCATTACTTCTCAAACTTGAAGGTTCCTGGTAGATTCATATCTTTCCATAATTTTATTTTCCATGCCATTGCTACAAAGAGTTGGATAAAACATCTAGAGTTTGCAATATGAATAAAGTATTCAATTTGCATTTGCAATTCAGGTCACCGAAGGTCAAAATAATCATTTAGGGTCATTGTTTCATAAATTTGCAAAGATCATAGTAAATAGAAATTTCTTCCCACAATTTTTTCCAATGTGGTGAAAAAATACACAATTTTTTAAAGGGTCAGACAACTTTTCCATCACTTTTCCAAAATTTAAATAGTTATAAAGGGTTTGATAAAGCATCTTAAGTTTACATCATGAATAAAATATTCATTTTGCATTTCAAGTCATCGAGGGTCAATATAATTTTTTGGAGACAATACTTCTTGAATTTGCAAGATCACAAGAAATAAAAATATCTTTCCACAGTTTGTTTTCAACATCATAAAAACATCCTACAATTTCCAAAAACTTTAGGCAATTTATCCATCATTTTTCCATGTTTAGCTAGCTATGAAGGATATGATAAAGCATCACGAGTTTGTATTATGAATAAAATATTCATTTTACATTTTGGGTCACCAAAGGTCATCATAATCGTTGAAGGTCATTGCTTCTCGAATTTACAAAAATAGTAAAAAATAGAAATATTTTCGAAAGGGTACTATGGTTCATCCCTTATTTTTTCAAAGTTTAGATAGCTATAAATTATTTGATTAAGTATCTAGGATTTGCATGAGGTGCAAGCAATAAATATTTGCAACATTTAAGAACTTAGGAGCAAGATGTGAAATAACAAAAAGGATAAAATGATTTTACTAGATGAAAATGCTATGCCAGATGATAAAGTGCATGCCTACAAAACTCAAGATGATAAACCAACCGAAAGAAAGAGCAAAAGCTTCATATTAGTGTCCTCATTGCGCATTTCATATATTTATTCAAACCTAAAAATACAATATAAATCAAAATTTAAATGGTCGTAGGTGAAGAATTATATTTTGTTGATTAACATTGATAATTTCAATTGAGCGTTACAAGGCATCATGGAGAAACTGAATCTCAGTCCAGATATAGAATTATATATAACCAAACTGCATGTGAAAGTTGCGTTACAAGGCATCATGTTCAGCGAAGGAATTGCTCTCTCTCTCTCTCTCTCTCTCTACAGCGGCACACTCTCCTTCTTGCGATGTTGAAATTTGAAACGTAGTGGAATGCAGGCTTCCTTCTCCACCTTTTCCTTTAATAGCGAAATAAAAAAAAAAAAAGGAATTTCTATGGGCCTTACGCCCACAACTACGGGCTTTCAAGCTAATGGAATAAGGCCCATCCATGTTGGAACCTTGAAAACTTGTTAAATCAGACCCAAATTCTGACGAAAACCAGCTTCAAGCCCAAAAATTTGGATCAATTGTTTAATCCAGTTAAAAGGATCAACATTTTAGGGCTAGTCAGAATAAGTGACTTAATTAAGGCGTTATGTTAAAGTTACTTTTCACAAAAAGTCTTATATAAAAACAAACTTATAAATGAATTATTGTATCTGATTATTTCATAACAAAAGTGCTAATTTTGAGTTAGTAGTATTTGGTTATATAACTCTAAAAGTGCTTTTATTTGTAGAGAAGATATTTAATATTATTGGTTGAATATTTATAAAAGAACTATAAATAATTTATTGTAATTTTTTATTTTAAAAAATATTTAAATTGATATAGTTAGAATTGAACTATTTAAATTGACATGTTTTGACTTATTATTCTTATCTTTAAAATTAATATTACGTTAAGAGATATAATTGAATTTTTATTAGTTTCATTTTATAATTTATTTATTTAGAGTAGTATAAATTAATGTGAACAAAAATAAGACATTGTTCTTGTGGGACAAATTTCAACCATCAACAAAATTGATGTGGCATATAAGAATGAAAATAGAAATATTGTTAAAAAAGTAAAATGACATTGGACAAATAATATAATAAAATAAAAAATAACCCACATTCAATGAGTTAAGCACAATCAAAGGAAACAACATTTATGATAAGTAAAAGTATCTTATTTCCACCTCTAAAAAAGCTATTGAATAGCTTTTCAGGAAGTTAAAAGCTTTTATTTCAATTTGATCCAAATACTAATAATGTGACTTCTTACAATCCAAAAGTTAAAATAAGTCATAAAAATACCTATCAAAACAGGCTCTTAATGCAATTAAAAAGGACCCAACTTCTATGATTCTATGTGGTTGTCCTTCCCCTTTACATGGGGTCGCCACCCACCCTATATGACTAAACAAAATAAAATGTGCTTGTATTTTTATAAAGAAATATATCATTTTAGAGGATTTCATATAACTTGCCTTGAAATCTTACTTCATTGTATCAAGAATCTCACTATGTCAACAAATGCGATAATATTTGGCACTTTTGAAAACAATAGACCACCTTGACATTATGACACATATCTTGTTAGAGAGTTGATGTTTAAGGGGTTGTTTGCTTTCAGTTTCTAATTTTTAGTTTTCGAGTTTTCTAAAATTTGTGAAGGAAAAACTGAAAACTTGAATTTGTAGTTTTCAGAATTTTCAATTTTTGTTTCACAAATTCTGGAAAACTAGAAAATTGAAAATAAAAACTAAAAACTGAAAGCAAACAACCTCTAAGTATACTTCATTCAAGTTGCGCTTAATGGACTTATAATGAATATTTAATCAAAATGTTAAGGGGTAAAAATTTATTTAGGTCTCTTACATTTAATCAAAGTTTTTATGTAAGTCCCAAAATTTGTTTTTGTTCTATTTTCGTGCCTAATGTTTTCAAAACATTTTAATTTATAATTTAGTCCTTTTGATAAAAACATCCAAGTTATGAATGAAATAATGTTGTAAATGCCAATTTATAATGTTAGAAAGTCAAAACCAAATATAAAATATCTTATTACAATATTAGGAATCATAACAAAATGTAAAATATTAATATTGTGTTCAATTAAAACATCAATAACACTCAAATTACGATAAAAAAAAAACTTGATATTTTATATTTTGTTATTGTCCATAATATTGTAATATGACATTTTATATTTTGTTGGGACTTTCTAACATTAAAATTTTGTATTTGCATTTTTTTTTTGTTTATAATTTGAATACTTTCTGTCAAAAGAATAAAATTGAAACGTTTTTTAAATGTTAGAAATATAAATAGAATGAAAAAAAATTAGGACTAAATCGAAGCTTTGGTCAAACTTAAGAAACCTAAACAAAGCTTTACCCAAACTTTAAGTGAACAGCTTTTGTTGCATGATGCTCAGAAGGAATTATCCCAAAGGTTAAATTGAATTTTTGATGTGCAACAATTATTATTTTTATTATTATTATTTTATCATTTTAGCTTTCAATATTGAAATTCAAATTTTATTATGCTTGATTTGAATATTTTACAAGTAAATACTTTGATTCTTTGCTAGAAGCTACTAACAAATCTTCTCTTTTTTTTTTCTCAATAATATCTCGTTAAATATTCATATTTACTATTCTTTCTCTTCAAATTTTCTTTAAATTACAATACAATCTTCTTCATCTTTTCATCAATTACTATATCCTGTATATCACCACCAATACAGTTTTGTCTTTTTATCTAGTATTGTCTCTGTCTCTATTATCTCACTGTTTTTATCATATCTATTTCAGGACAAGTACTAAATTTAGCCTAAGAGGGTACTGTATAAAAAAAAAGTCTTATTTTAATTTTTTTTGAAAAAAATAATAGAGTAACTTAATTCCCCTAATCCTCTCTCCTCCCATTCGTTCATGGCAACAGTTGTTTTTCTCAGGTCACTTTCGAGTCTTGATCATGTTATTACAAATTTCACATCGAATCTTCAATTATAATTCCATGACACCACGTCCACAACAATCACCATTGCCACTACCCTGGGATTGTAAACAACTCGATAGTTCAGTCCCCATTCATCGGAGAATTCCCAGTCAAAACACTTTCACATAACTACTCGTGAAGCGGAAAGAATTAATCTTTAGTCTTTAGTGAATATTATAATTTTTTTGCCCCAAAGATACGAAACTCTTCCGTTGCATCTCAACTCACCATTTTTTTTTTTGTTTTTGTTTTGTTTGACCAGTCTATTTATTAAATTAAGAAAGCATTAATCTTTATTTACAATTATATCTTTATTCTAATTAATTATATCTTATCTACTTTTATTTTTTTAAGACCATAGTCATGTTAAATAAGAGTAATTTTATCAATTAATATACTTTTATACTATTGTCAATATTCATTTATTGATTTTTTAATAAAATAATAAGTGTTTTTTTTGCTCTTGGATAATTGAGATGTAATGGAGAGAGTACAAGAATATCACAAATTCAAAGAATTTCAAGTTCAGGGATAAAGAAAACATTAGTTGGTACAAGAGTTATTCATAGTTACCTTACAATAAAAATAAAAAAACGATTTTTGGATGGATTCAATGCGCACTCAGTTCTTCATGATTGTAGGGTCATTTGCTTATTACTTTGCATAACTCTTTCTAGAAGAGTCAATTCATCCATTCGAAAATGATCACAAATTATTATTGAAGTCAAATGGTCTTGTTCTCTCCATTATTGTCTTTTTGAGAATGAATCTTCTTATATAAACACTATACATAATTTATTCTTCTATTTTCATCATTAATTAAAAAGGTGAAGCTAATTTGACACTCATTCCCTATATTTTATCTTCAAATTTATTGCATCAAGGATCAGGTTGATTTAAAGTAAAAATAAAAGATAAAAATTTTATAAATCAAACTTACAAATAAAATCATATAAAAACTTAGAGTGATTTGGTTTGTGAAAATTTTTCCAGTTTTCATTTTATAAAAATGATTTGCATTTTGAAATTTTTAAAATCAAGAAATGTGTTTGATTTATAAAATTATATTTTATTTTCAAAAAGTAAACACAATGAAAATATGTTTAGTTTATTTGTTACCGTATTTGAATTGATTTTATGTTTTCTGAACGCTGAAAAATGTATTTGACTTTTTTTTCAATAATAAATTAAAAGTTGTGAAAATAATTTTATATGAACTTGGCTTTTGCTAGATATATCAAAAATATTTTTTTATGGTCTTGCAAAAATGTAAAAACTATACTTTAATTTAATGAATTTCATGGGTACGTGAAAAGCTAGAAGAGAAGTTAAAAAAATAAAAAAGGTTCAGCTGCATAAGATCTCAGCACAAATCAACATTAAAGAAGGAAAAAGAAACCCAAAAAAAAAGAAAAAAAAATCGAATGACTCAAGACCAATTTTAGACAAAAACAGATTAACATAATATATATATAAGGTGCTTGCTTGAGGTCATGTTTCATAAATTTCCTAAAAAACATGAGCCTCGTGATTGGTGGCCTGCTAGCCAGTTTCCAAGGAAAAGTAATAAAATTTAGGGAAAAAAGCAATTTACCCTCTTGAACTGTTATTTCTGTGCAATTTAGACATTGAGTTTTCAAATTGTGCAATGCGACCCCCTCTAGTTTTCAAACTATATAAAAGAGATGTTCTTTTTACATAGACGTTGAAAGTCATCGTTAAATCAACATGTGCTTCTCACGTGCATTTGTAAATGCACAAAAATACCCATTTCTTAACTCTAATTTCCAATCCCAATCTCCCAACTCACTTTTCCTTTTCCCTTTCTCCTTCTTGCTTATTTTCTTCATATTTGAACCAATACAATTGGCACGCGAAGAGGAAGACCAACATGCGAAGCAGGGGAAAAGGAAGACTAGCATTGCGGAAGTATCTTGAACTCGTGACTTCATCATGCTTGTCCATAATCTCTTAACTCACGCCGGCCTCCATCAAAGGCCAACGACAACCAGCGAAGGGGACGACTCATGACTGCAAAGACTAGTGAATAGGAAGACTTGAGACACGAAGACCGGTGAAGAGCCACGACAGTGCGAATGAGAAGGGGCCACAGCTGTGAAGACAACATCAGCGCCACGTGTGCACCGCCATTTAGCCAACACCACTGCCATGTCTCTCTCGCTCCCCCCTCCCTCAATGCTACATCACAGAACCCCATCCCTTTTGTTATTCTCTTCCTTTGATTGAGGGTTCCTTTTTGAAATTGTGTTCTTTTCCTTTTATTGGTTGTGTTGAAGCATCACCCCTCTTATTCATAAAAAATGAGAAAGGGGATCTGACTAGGGATTGTGTTAGGGCTTCGCCTCTTTTTGAACTTGTTGGTTGTGTTTGGTGGTCGAAATTATGCTTGTGGTGGTGGTGGTGGTCAAAGAGTGGGAGGACGAGGTTCTCAGCGAGAGAGAAGGAGAAGGAACGAAAGCTGATGCTAGAAAAGGAGATGGTAGTAGTTTCACGACGATTTTGTCAGGGATCGGGGCGGCAGAGATGTCATTGAGGAGTGTGGAGGTGAGGCATGGCAGGGAAGGTTGCAATTGGAAAGGATCTCGGTGGAGGATCTTGGCAGAGGTGGCAGAGGGCACCAGTCATAGTTGAACATAGCTACCTAGATTGGGATTACGATTCTGGAAGGGGATTGGGGTTAGAGAAAGGGCAAGGGTAATTTTGTCCAAAAAATAAGGCACGTGAGTGGCACATGGGTAGTTAACAGACTAAATGGATGTTGGATTAACAGAAGGTCTCTTTTACATAGTTTGGAAACTACAGGGGGTCGCGTTGCATAATTTGAAAACTCAAGGTCTAAATTGCTTTTTTCCCTAAAATTTAAAAAAGAAATGTTATTTGAACTCACTATTTATAGAACACCATATTGACACACTTCTATTTACCAATGGATGGGATATGGATCCCACTAAGTTTGGAACTCACATCTCATTTAACAGTAAATGAGAATGTGTCAGCACAGTATTCTATAATTTGTGAATACAAATAACACCATTCAATAGCTCAAAGTGAGAAGTGAGAGAAGAAAAATGGTTGGAGTGAAGAACTAGGAAATGGAGTATAGGGAGGTTCTTCAAGTGGTGAAGGGAAAGGGCACCGAGGACTATGAGAGGCTGGGAAACATAGCTAGGCAGGATCATGGGATGGTATATGCTGGCTGCCATGGCTTGGTCACTTGCTCCCGAAATTTTTTGAAAAAATTTACATCAAACATATTTTCACTTCTATTTCCTGTTTTCATTGAAAATGAAACCAGAAAACACCCATACCAAATACATTCTTAATTCATGAAATTTTCACCTCGATTTTTCACCTCAAACCAAAATGATCCCAAGAAGAGAATGTGAATATGTAACTTGCTAGAAATTAGAACGACTCCTTGACAGTGCTAGCCTGCCAGGGGTCAATTTCAAGTTTCCAACGGACTTGTTCAAAAATCCTAGGTAATTTCTCGTATTTAAATCGATGAGAATAGATAGGCGCTATAATTGTCACGATCTCCATTTCTTCTGTTTGTCCATTGCGTATAAAATTTTTTAGCGCTAATCAGTGCCCTAAAGTCTTCGACAAATATGGAATTTAAATAAGCTACAATAAAGAAAATAATTGAAACTTTCACATACATTCCAAGTCATGTAGAAAAATACTACGTGAGATGAATTAAATGTTTGGTACAATATATATTAAGGAAGAAACGGTGACCAACTCTCATATTGGATTTATTTTGAGTTTTTCTTTTTACATTTTATTAACAAAGTGATATTTATTTTTTGTTAAATTATTACAACTTATTAAAAAGTATTATTAATTACTTTTAACATTTTGAAACAATCGATACCTACTCTTATTCTTTTTATCTAAGTTTAATTTTCGATTAGCACCTTAAGATCTACAATTTTTTAAAAATAAATTTGATTTTTATAATAATTATCTTAAAAGTCTCTCACGTAATTAATATATAATATAATTAGTTGCCATTGTAAAATACTTTATACTGATTGAGGTATCAAAACTAATTATTTCTAAGATATATTTGTAAAATATTATAATTGCTAATAAAACTAACTAATCTTCTAATTTCATTTAACCTAATAATCATAAAAAAAAACCCTATTGATTCATAAAAATCGAGAAAAAGTAAATAACTTTTTTTAATAATAGTAAAAACAAGTAAATGTTAAAAATTATGCTTAGATTAAAATTATAATTGCATTATATCTTTCATTTTCTTTATAAATTAATAAGACTAAAGACAAAATTGCAGTTTAGCCTATAGCCCAGTGGATTATCCTGTCTTCAACTCCAACCTTCCCTTTCCCTATGTCTCTAAGAAGAATTTTTAACCTTAATGTGTTTGTTCCAAAAAATAAAAAGATGAAAACGAAAAAAAATATTTTTCATGTCCAAAATAAATATATAGTTTAAAATGCGAAAAAAGTAAAAAATAAATATATTATGAAACAAAAAGAATAATGTAAAAGCTTAAAATCTTTACACAAAAATTAATATAATATATAAAATACTAATAATAAGACAATATAATGTTGAGGGCATATTGTGAAAAAGGGATCGATGCACCTGTAGGAACTCGTAGTGCAGTAGGAATCAATTTTGAATGAAAAATCAATTAAATCAAAATAATATAATTTAAATTTAGATCCAATTCAATCTAATTTTATATTGGATTATTTTTTTATAAAATAAAATTTTATCTTTGAAATATTATAAAATTAGAACGTTTAAGCAACTTAAATAAATAAATAATGTAACTAAAAGCAACTCATTTGATATTTTTAATCATTTTTTGATAATATATTTTTAAAATATATTTTATAATGGAGAATGATACATAGGGAATAAAATTATGCAACAAATTAAACTTATTATAGTAAACATACGAAGTTAGCTAAGAAAAATTATGGATGCATCTGTATCAAATTTTTTTAAAAAATGATTATAAAACTTAAATTTTATATATAATTAAAAATTAAATTTTTTTACAAGCTATTTTTTGAGCTTCTACAGAAAAATTGAAGATTTATTTTTTATGAGGTTATGACTATTTTTTAAAAATTATCCAAATATATGACAAGTGATATTTTTTTGGTAAAAAATTGATTATGAGCTAAGAAAGTTTATTCAAACACAAACTATATTATATAATATTATTTGGTTTGAATTGTTGATCGGTTCGAATTTAAACATGGAATTTGAAATCCAATCCAATTCAAATAGTTTAAGGGAAACAATATTTAATCCAATCCAAATTTTTGTGATTTTCATCGGCTTTTTATTCAAATTAAATTGGTTTAAGGCCCTATGTGGTGCATTATATAGGACAAGGCCTGATTGTATTAGATATGGTAGTACAAGGTGTGATAGATATATTATAAGAAATCTATTATAAAATTTTTTATACTATCCATTGTTTGGTACGCCATACATGACTAGTGGACGAGTAAGCAGTTAGCGACAAGCAGGGGCATGGGCAATCAGCGGGTGATGGACAGTAACAGGAGGTTACATGTGTCAACCAAGGGGTGGCAATGGGCAACCAATAAGTCATGGAGGCAATCGAAGGGCGGGTAATGGCGAGTGATGAATGGGTAGTGACTTGTGGGTGACAAGCTAGGACTATCTATGGGTGGGGTTAGATGCTGACGAAGAAGAGTAAGTCAAGGTTAATTTTTGATTAACTAGTAAAAATAATATTGTCAAGCGTTATTATGGCTCTTGGGACTTGATAAATTAATCTTATAGCTATAAGATAAAAATAATTTGATTGTATAACATTATACTATCATATATGACACAAAACATGCAATAAAATTGGCTAATAGTACTAGATAATACTATCAAACCTTATACTTCATATCAAACCGGGATTAAGGATCCGTTTGACATGCCTGATAAGATAAGAGTTAATAATATAATATTTGGTATAATAAGGCCTGATAATATATGGCCTAATAAATTTTTTAATACTATGTATTATTTTT
This sequence comes from Dalbergia cultrata, assembly GCA_031216105.1. Taxonomy (NCBI): domain Eukaryota; kingdom Viridiplantae; phylum Streptophyta; class Magnoliopsida; order Fabales; family Fabaceae; genus Dalbergia; species Dalbergia cultrata. The sequence goes on from CM062353.1 coordinate 14,898,350, forward strand.
TGTAACACTGTATAAGATATTATATTTTATATTTTATAATATTATCATTTATTTATAAATAATTTTAATATTATGATTAAATATAAAATAAAATAAGAGTTTTTTATTAATAATTTAAATATAATTCAATTCACATTATATATTTAAGTAAATAATTATTAATTAAAATTTAATTCATATTAAATATTATTACTTACTCTAATATTTATAACTATTTATTATTTCAATAAATTATATAAACATAAAATATACTCTTTTATATATTTTAATATTTTCTATTTTCAAAATGTGTTACTATTAATCCTTACTTTTATATATTACTTATTATTTATGTTTAAATGCATTTTACCCCTTTGGACTTTATGTCCTGTGCAATTTAGACACTGACTTTTAAAATTATGCAGCGCAACCCCTTATAGTTTTCAAACTATGCAAAATAGCCCTTCTATTAAACAGACATCCATTTACTCTGTTAAATGCCCGTGTTAGTCATGTGATATTTTTATTGGACAAAACTACCCTTAATCTTTCAAGAAATTCCCTATCTCCAATCCCAACCATCACCACAGTTCTCTATTTCTCCCTTTCAGTCTTCACGTTCCAGAACTCCACCTCCACCTTCACCCTATAATACCCGATGTACACATGTCAGTAGACAAGTTTTGTACGGCCTCAAGGTCCCTTAGAACCCACCCATGTTGCCAGGTCTAGGATTTTGCTAAATCTGGAGCCCTACACATTTTTTGAGGGCTATATGTTATAGCCACTTTCTTGGTATCAAAAGTCTTGGTAATGACTCTCCAAAGGGAAATGAATTGAAGAGTGATTTTTAATGAATTTTAGAAAACCTCTAGATGTTTCATTTTTAGCCCCCAAGTTTAGAAAATCGTAAAAATTCCGGAATTTGAACTAGAACTCAAAAATTAGATTTTGATTGGTTGGAGTTTTGATTTTTTTTATAGATATTTTATTTGAATCCAAATAGGGGGTATTTCTTTATTTACATTTATGTTTTAAAGTTAATGGAGAGTAGAATAAATGGGGACATTTAAGTGAGTATGGAGGAACCCATATGATAGAATGACAAGAAATCTACAAAAGCTGGAAAACTGTCACCGCTATAACAGTCGTAAGTGACACGGTCGGACGATCGGGTGCATGTGAGGATGCTTATGACCGCTATAGTGGTGTAATACCTGGGGTACACGTGTCAGTAGACGAGTTTCGCATGACCTCAAGGTCCCTTAGGACCCACTGCTGTTGCCGGGTTTGGGTTTTTTCCAAGTCTGGAGCCCTACACCTCCTTGGAGGGCTATATGTTAGAGCCACAATTTTGGGACCAAAAGTCCCGGTAATTGTTCCCCAGAGAGAAACAAGTTGAAGAGTGATTTTTAAGGAATTTTTGAAAGCCTTTAGATATTTCGTTTTTAGCTCCCAAGTTTAGAAAATCACCGGAATTCCAGAATATGAACTAGAACTCAAAAATGAGATTTTGATTGGTTGGAGTTTTGAATTTTTAGATATTTTATTTGAATCCAAATGGGGGGTATTTTCTTATTTACATTTATGTTTTAAAGTTAATAGGAAGTAAATGATTTAACTTAGAATAGAGGTCACCTTCTTTGAATCATTTATTTTCTTATTTAAAGTAAATGATTTAAAGTTAATAGGAAGTAAACCCTAAACCCTAAACCCTAAAATAAATGATTTAACTTAGAATAAAGAAATGGAAATAAGTAGGTGAGAATAGAGGTAACCAGATATCATGACAACAAAAATTCTGCAAATTTGAGTTCACTGTCACCGCTATAGCGGTCACAGCAATGGCTGCAACGCTTTTGGCCCTCTGGAGACCGCTATAGCGGTCATAAGTGCACAGTGATGGGGGCGGAGAATGACATAGACCGCTATAGCGGTCATTGACTGCTATAGCGGTGTCAGTTTTCCAGTAACAGTGAGAAACATCACCGTTTCATCAAATGAGCCCCTCCACCCCAATTTATACCCCAAACTCGGGATTTCTCCCCCATTTTCGAGCCCTACCCCAAAATTTCATCTCCTCTTCTCCTTCCTTCCCTCCACTCTCATCCTCCATTAAATCTTCTTCCTCCAAGCTTCAAGGTTAGTTTTGTTATTGTTTATGTTTCCTTTCTCTCATTCCTTTTATGTTTCATGGTTTGAGTTGTGTTTTTCTCTCATTGTTGTCAAGTGGGGGGGTGCTCCCCCAATGTTGTTAGAATTATGTTAGAGTAATCTAGAGATACCCATAGAGTATTAATGAGTTTTATGGTTATCATAGTTGACGTTGGTGCCCTCCCGGCTCCCCGGAACTCAGTTGGAGTTGACGCCACCTATTCCTCCCCCTCCAGGTGAGTGGGTTTGACCCCATTTCCTTAGTTTCCATATTATAACAATATGTTCTTGCATTATGGTTGATAAATATGAAATCAGAGACATAATTAAGTATATAATATGTTTTTGCATGAATACGTCAACCTAGAAAAAAAAATATGATTTCGAATATATAGCATGAAAATGAAATTCAGAAAATCATGGGACCATGATTGTTATGTTGTGTGCTTTGGAAATATTTTATATGTTTGAGAAGGGGTTTATTAGAGAAATATGTATTGTAGCAACCTTAGTATTTTACTGATTATGTTTTATAGGTTTCTTGACAGCACTATCTATATATTTAAGTTTTAAGATTTCAAATTATGTTTTAGAATGTTTAGTTAACATTTATATATGTTGGAGATATGTAACGTTTTAAGTATGATTTAGCTTTTAAATAAATATGTTGTTATGACTTTAGAATTATTATGATGATAAACCATAATGATTGAGTTGTATAATTTAGAACCCTAGCGTTTTGAACTATAATATTAGAGTTATCAAGTATATGAAAATATATTAGCACAAAATATGAATTTAGAACTTCAGTTTTGTGGTACGAAGAGGTACAGAATTCAATATGATTATTAGCAACTGCTAGATACATACTATGTGGGCTTGAAATCGAGGTGCCGTCAAGTGGGTGATCCCTTGGGCTCGATTTTCATAGGTATAGTTATGCTAAAGTCAGATTGCTAGAGTTATATGAGTCCAGAACTCTCAGAGTACTAAGATTTAGGGGTTTTCGTTCACCAGGGACAGAGTACCCACCTTTTAGCTACGAAATTTCAGTATTTTTATTTTATCTATTTTCAGTTAATTACATAAATGATAAATGATAAACAGCCATGGCAACATATACAGAAAATGGAACCTATTTAGGTGTCTACATTAGATCCCCAGTAAAGCCCGTGTCTAGCACTGGTAGAGCATAGTAGATGTGTTCAGTGTGGTGGAGCCCGTGTCTGGCACCCACTGAAGCAAAACCTTGAGTTCTACATGGGGGCTTAGGCCGAATCCTGGTAGGAACAAAACCTTGAGTTCTATGCGGAGGCTTAGGCCGAATCTCGGTAGGAGCAAAGCCTTGAGGGTACGTGGGGGCCTAGGCCGAATCCCAGTACCAAAGAGGGAAACCTTGTAGTATACTGTTAATTATGTTTTCAGAGAATATTTGATTTAAGAATTATTATGTAAATGTATGGAAAATGATTTCTCATTATAGTAAGAATTTAGAGATGTTTTTACTAATTTATAATTAAAGAGATGTCTTCTCTATATATAGCTATGAACATGAATATCAAATGATTTGTAATTGCTACATATATATTATATTATATTCTTGGTTGTCCTATGTGGGTGATGGGTGAGAGCTCACTCACTAAGTCCGTTGACTCACCCCTCTCCCTTCCTCTCATAGTTGCAGGTACAGACGTCGTTTAGCCACCGGTCCAGTAGCTGCAGTTATCCCTTGGTGAGCTTTGCATTGTTGTAAGGCTTAGTTTAGGATTTTTGCTAGTTTAGAGTGCTCCAGTAGTTTTGCAGGTAGGATCCGAGAGCCACACATGTATTTTGAGATGTTATAGATAATTTAAGAGAATGTGTATTTTCCGTATATGTTTTAGAGCTCTAAAATGTATTTTAAAATATGGACTATGATTAGAGATTTATGTGAAAGCTAATGAAAGTGAGTTTATGATTCAGTCTTCAAATCTTAGATTTTAAAGCATGACAAAAAATGTTTTAGATTTATATATGTGAATACTTCATTTTTCATGGATTTGAATATTATATTTTAATTAGAGAAAATGATATAGATTTGCAAGAAAATTTCATTTTAAGTATGATATTACACTATTTTATGCATTTAGAGAGATAAGTCACCCAGAAGGCTTACGTGGGGATGGGATTCCTCACGTGCCGGTCACGTTCTCAAATCGGGTTGTGACAAGTGGTCCCCTTGATGCTGAAATGGTGCAAAACGTCACTGTTTCATCAAGTGAACCTCTACACCCCAATATATAATGACCAACTCTGGATTTTCACCATCATAACCAAAACCTTCCCCTTCCAAACCCTTCCCCACTCTCTTCCACTCAATCCGACATCAAATCATCTTCCTTCAAGATCCAAGGTAAGTGATTGTTGTTGGTTTATGGTTGTTTCTTTCATGTTCTTCCTCTCTCATGTTATGAGTATTGTTATTTCTCTTATTGTTGTCAAGTGGGGGTGCTTCCCCAATATTGTTAGAGTTATATTAGAGCTCTATAGAGATTTTTAGGGTTTAATCTAGAGTCTATGTTGCTCTATGGCAATTGTTGGTGCCATTACAAGCTCTTGAGGTCAAGTTGGTGGTGCCCACATACTCCCAGCTCCAAACAGTGAATGAGTTCAAACTCATGACCTTAGTTTCATCATTATAATTATGTTTTATGCATGATAATTGTTAAATATGGTTTTAGAGATGAAATATGAATATATATGATTTTACAAAGCTATGACTTTGAATATATAGCTTGAAAATGAGATTTAGAAAACCATGGGACCATGATTGATAGATTGTATTTAATGAAAATGTTTTAAGTTCAATTCTAAAAGATTTATTGCAAGAATATATGAGTTAATAAGTTATTAATTTATCAAATATATTTTAAGAGTTTATGATATTGTTATGCATCAAGATTGGATACTTCAAAATATGGTTTTTGAGCATCAGTTAATATATTTATACGTGTTAGAGAAATGTGAACAAGAGTATGACTTCGTATTAAAGACTAGAGATGTTATTGCAGTTTTAGAGTTTTTAAGATTATGAACACTTTTGGTTTGAAGTATGGTATTAGAGTTATCAAGTATATGAAATTATGTTAATGAAAGAAATGAATTTAGAACTTCAGTTTATGGTACCAAGAGATACAGAATTCAGTATGACTCTTAGCAACTGCCAGATACATATTTTGTAGGCTTGAAATCAGAATGCTTACAAGTGGTGAATCCTTGGGCTCGATTTTCACAACTACAGTTATACTACAGTCAAATTGTTAGAGTTATATGAGTCCGGCACTCTCAAAGTACTACGAATTTAGGGGCTCTTGTTTGTCGGGGACTGAGCACCCACTTTTCAGATTTAAATGATTTTGTATGTATTCAAATATTTATGATTTTAAAAGCAGAATAATTATATAGAGTTTTAAACCCATAAAAGAGCCAGAACAGAATTTTAGAGAAATAAATAGTTTTTATGATTTATAGACTAGACGGTAGCCATAGAGAAACAAACAGTGAGTCAACGGCTGGGAAAATGATCTTTAACCTTGGCGCCAACTTGTTTTTAGAGGCAATCTCATAGATCAGAGATGGAACCTAGTGAGGTGTTCGATTCCGATCCTTGAGTGATCCTAGAGATTAGAAAATTCACTATGCCATGGTTGACATGCATAACTAGATATCCATGTTTCTCTATTAGAGTACTGATATTAATGTTTTCAGAGATTATTTATGATTTAAGAAAATATTTAATTTAAGAGTTATTATGTGTATGTTTGGAAAATGTTTTCTCATTAGACAAAGGGTTTAGAGATGATTTCTATGAATTTATAAATCCAGAGATATTTTTTCTATATATATAGTTATGGATATGAATATCAAATGATTATGATTGTTACTTGTATATTATATTATATTTGTTGGTTGTCTCATGTAGGTGATGGGTGAAATCTCACTCACTGAGTCTGCTGACTCACCTCTCTCCCTTCTTCCCATTGTTGCAGGTTTAGAGGTGATTTAGATTCCAGTTCCACAGACACCACTATTTCAGTGGTGAGTCTTACTTTGTAGTAAGGCCTAGTGTAAGACTATGTTAGAGTAGAGTGCTCTAGTAGATATGTAGGCAGGATCCTATTGACGCATGTAGTTCGATATGTTATAGTATTTTCAGATATTAAGTATGTGATTGAAATATAAATTGTGATTAGAGATACAAGTGATGAACTAAAGACATATTTGTAATTTAGTTTTTAGCTATCAAGGATTTTTAGGTTTAAGACTAATTCTTTGTGATGAGACAGTTATGAATCATAGATCAGCAGATTTGAATAAGATTTTTCAGAGATTAAATTATTAAATATTTTCAGTTTATGAAATTGAGCATTATGTTTTAATTAGAGAAAATGTTTATATTTCAAAGAAATCATATTTTAATAATTATATTTATTGATAAATTATGCATTTAGAGAGACATGTCACCCATAAGGCTTACGTAGGGGATGGGATTCCTTACGTGCCGATCATGTTCCCAAGTTAGGTCGTGACACACCCTCACCCTCCACCTTCACCTTCAAGCCCTAATCCAACCACCCTCCACCTCTACCCCAACCTTCCCATGTTTCGTAGCACAATCACACCCTCCAAGACCACGTCTTTATCTCATGTTCTGCGATCAGCAGGCCTTGGCCTTTGCTTTCAAATTATGTGAACGCAAGAAGGTGCGAGGATTAGGTGTGCAATTAGTGCCTCCATGGTGGAAGGTTCTGTTTGGATCAAAGAACAACGACACAAAGACCAGCAATGCGAAGAGGAAGACTCACGATTGCGTGATGGAGACCGCGACGTGATAGAGACAGCGAGGCGATGGAGACTACAACACGACTTCATCTTGCTTAAAGGAGGCTGTGACTTTAGGGGCCACCACTAGTTCATGAAGGAGGCTCGCAAAGGTCGCGACGGTGGTCGACTTCAGAGGCCGCGATGATGGTCAACTTTAGAGGCTGCGACGGAGGCTTGGGAAGGGGCCACCACTAGTTGCCGCGCATGTTGGGTTTTGGCTCAAATGTCTGGATCTGGGTCTAGGGCCACAATTGGTTGACTTTTGAATCTAGATCTGCTTCATGAAGGAATGGATCTGCAACTTGTGAATTTTTTTGTGTTTCAAATGTTTGATTTGTTGAATTTTATGTGTTGAAAATAGATCTACTTCATGGTGTTGATTCTCCTTTTATTGAATCTAAATCTATTGATTTGTTGAATTTTTGTGTTGAGAAATGGATCTGCTTCATAATGTTGATTTTCCTCTTGTTGAATTTGAATGTGGATTAGAGGTAGGGAATATGGGAAGGGTAATTTTGTCCAGAAATCATGTCATGTGACTAGCACATGGTCATTTAACAGATTAAATGGATGCCTATTTAATTGAAGTGTTATTTTGTACAGTTTGAAAACTATAGGGGGTCGTATTGCACAATTAAAAAAATTAGGGTCTAAATTGCAGAAGGCATAAAGACCAGAGGGTAAAATGCATTTAACTCTATTATTTATTATTTATTTTAAATATTTATTTTTTCAACCATTATTATTTCATTTTATTTATTATTTATTATTTATAATGATTTTTATTTTTATTATTAATAGTAAAATTATTATCATATTTTTTTTTATAGTAGTCATTTATTATGGAATAATTTTATTGAGAATTATTTTTATTTATAAATTTTTAATTATTATTATTCATTTAAGAATTGTTTTATCTGAATAAAATATTAAAAAATAAAAGTAATCTTATACATTACCAGCTAATTTGGTCTATCCATGTTGTATTGGATTATACAACATTTTGACATATAAGATATTATAAAACTTATACAATACCTTGTTTGCATTAAACAATAGATAATAGAATAACGTATAGTATAAGTTTATATTATTATGTCTAATACAACATATCAAATACACCCTTGAGTTTTATTGAATTTGAACAATATAATGAGTGAGAAATTTTCAAATGCTAATAAAGTACATTTAATGTAGGTTTTTTTACCAGAAAAATAATTAATTACAAATGTTTTAACATTATTTATCAATATACATTTTTTTAATTAAAGAAATATGTTTGACTGTTAAGGAAAGAAAAACTTTAATTCTCATCTAATATATTTAACAGTCAAATATATTGTGCATGGTACACAGGGATTGACACATTGATAAAGCGAGTTCCTAGACTAGGTTTTCATTCCACAGTCAAACGGATTACTGACTTTTTTTTTTAAGAACAATATGTTTGACTATCAAAGGCATTGTATGATAATTACTTGCATGTAATACGTTGCACTGTAAATCGATTTACGCGTTGCGTAGTGTATTGAAAATGATGGTATATGATTGTGAATGGCATGTGAAACAACGCATTGTTTCTTGTCTCTCTCTCTCTCTACGCGTTGAATCGTTTATTGAATAAACCTGAGAATAAGAAATTAGCAAAAAGTTTCATATAAACTTCATTACAATTCTTCTTAATAAACACAGATAATTACATAAGAAGCATTTTCCATTAAATGAAATAAAATATATATGCTCTTGGAACTTGAATAAAGTTGATAACAAAATATTTTGTACATATAAAAAAACTAAAAATTAAAACCACACTTTAATTTTTTTTACTAAAATGCCAAAGATATAAATTTACCCTTCAAAATTTGAAAGTAGATATGAAATTATTTATTATTCAAAATGTGAAATATGTTTATTTCTCTATTAATATTTTATTATTAAGTATTTTACATGTTTACATATTTAATTTTGTGGTCCTTTACAATTAAAAATGCACTATAAGTTAGTCTCATTTCAGGAATTTGATAAACTTATTTTCCTATTGTGTTTTTATTTGCTACCAATTTGAACAATTTTATAAATCATTTAAGATTACTTTATATTATAAATCTTTCAAAAATATTAAGAAGGGACTAGCTTGTCCTATATTCTAATTGTGAATGGTCATGGAATTTTTTGTTTTGAAGGGCCAATTCATCATGTTCTATTTTTTCAATGACTAAATTAAAAGTTTATTCTAAAAGAAAGTATATATTCTACAATTTTATAAAATCTAATCTCAAATAGTTTTAAAAAACTTGAAAATTTGAGGGGAATCATTGCCCCCTTGCCTGTACTACCTTCCAAGCTTTGTCCTTCCCTGAGTATAATATGTAAATTTTTATTTTTTTTTAAAGGAAAGAACAACTTGCTGTTAATAATAATAAAAAATGATACTCCACTTACTAAAAACACACTGAAATCATATGTGATAGTATATGAATATGTAAAATTAATAAATAATCCACTTACAAGTGATCGTGTATATGGCATGTAATATGGCACTAGCACAAACCACCCATGGGGCAAACAGCTCTCACTAGCTACTTCTCATGCCATATACATACACATGCTATCATTCTATGGACATGCATAACAATGCATCTATCTTGCATAAATCGGCTGACAGTGAATCAAATTTTGCGTGCAATACATTTTTTTAGAGTCAAACATCTTGTGTTTGAAAATAAAACAAGTAATACGGTTGGCCATGCAATGAAAAATTAATGTCAAAACTTGTTCTGTCTGTGTGTCAGTCTCTATTTTTTTTTATCAAACACGGGGCTAAGCAGCCCTTTGTGTCGGTCTCTATGTCAGCGTAGTATAATGTATACAATGTATTTGACTGTTAAACGTATTCCTTTAATAACAAAAGTGTGTATATTGATGAATAACGTTAAAACCTTTGTGCATCCATAATTAATCAATTTTTTATTTTTGGTAGAAAAAACTTTAATGTTTTACATGTACATTGAATGAGAAATTTTTAAATCTTTAATCACCTGATCAAGGTTTGATTTCTTAAAATGAGTATAAAAAGCATTTTGTGACTAAAAAAATAAGATGCACGAATGCGAGCTCTTCGTCTTTTAGAGATTAATTATTATTTTCCGGTGGCGGATACCTGAAAAACGAGTAATTGTACGGAATGGTTAACCCCAAAACAAAATAATAATGGTGCAAAATAACATTCATGAACACTCCACCAACATTAGACAAGAATTTCTCTTTAGGCATGTTCATGCGTTTGGATTTTTACCGTGACATAGTCAAAATCACAACGCAGCCTCAAAAGTGCCTTACTCTCTTTGTCCCCGCCACCACACCATCGAGTCTCTCTCTCTCACTCTGACTCTCTTTCTTTCTCTCTCTCTTCTCTCTCTCTCCCATCTGCTTCCGCAATGGGCATCTCATCCCTTACCTTCGATTCCCCCACACTCTTCAACCCTCAGCGCCCTTCCTCCTCCTACTCCTTCCTCCTCCGCCACACCCCGCCCCGAAACCTCGTCGTCTGCTCCACCGCCAAGCCCGTCGCCCCTCCTCCTCCCAAGCTCAGCACCGCCGCCTCCTCCTCCGGTCGAATCGGGTCCCTCAGCCAGGTCTCCGGCGTTCTTGGCTGCCAGTGGGGCGATGAGGGCAAAGGCAAGCTCGTTGACATCTTAGCCCAACACTTCGAAATCGTTGCCCGTTGTCAGGTACCTCAACAACAAAGTTCCTTCCTTTTTCCCACTTTAACCCTCTTCCCTAAGCCACAAATCATGGGTAGTGATGGAAACTTGATGATATTGGTATATGATGGTGTTGTGTTATTGGTCTTTGAATGTTGCAATGAAATAATAATAAAGAAAAAAAGTTCTCTTTTTTTTTTTTTCTCTCTATTATTTTGAAAAAAAAAATGATTTTGTTATGATTTTGGGTGTAGGGGACTCTGTGCTTGGTGCTGAGTTTTTGTTCAATTATTGTGTGGTTGATTGTACTTTGGTCTGGTGGTTGTTGTTGCAGTAGTGTAATTGAAGCGATTTCTGCTTAGTAATAATAAGTCGTACTAAATGAATCAGTGCCTTTATATAAGATTTTGGAAGTAGGGAACTGTGTCCTTGGTTCTTAGATTGTTGTTCAATTATTGTGTGGTTGATTGTACTTTGGTCTGGTTGTTTATTGCTGCAACAGTGTAATCGAAGCCATTTCTGCTTAATAATAATACCACACTTGCTAGTGAAATAGTACTAAATGAATCAAGGCATTTATCGAAGATTTTGGAATAACTTGAGATTCTGTAAATTTGAGCTGAATAGTACTGTGAACTAGCCTTATGAATTAGTATGGACGTTCATTACAATTGGTTTAACCTTGGTGGTGTTGGTCATTATCTCTCTATCTCTCTCTCTCTTATTTTGTTTTATTTTTTTGTTTCGGTTGCGTTTTTTCTGCTCTGATAATTTGGGATTGTTATGTGTAATCAGGGTGGGGCTAATGCTGGGCATACCATTTATAATGCAGAAGGGAAAAAATTTGCCCTTCATCTTGTTCCTTCTGGTATTCTCAATGGAGATACTCTGTGTGTTATTGGGAATGGGGTTGTGGTGCATCTGCCTGGGCTGTTTAAGGAAATTGATGGCCTTGAGTCGAATGGGGTCTCTTGCAAGGGAAGGATTTTGATATCTGATCGCGCTCACCTGTTGTTTGATTTCCACCAAGCAGTGGATGGATTGAGAGAAGCCGAGCTCGCTAAATCTTTCATCGGCACAACCAAGAGAGGCATTGGGCCGTGCTACTCCAGCAAGGTTAACCGAAATGGCATTAGGGTAGGTGATTTGAGGCACATGGATACTTTCCCTCAGAAGCTTGATCTTTTGTTAGCAGATGCAGCAGCAAGGTTCAAAGATTTTAAATATGGCCCAGACGTGGTCAGTGAAGAGGTTGAAAAATACAAGAGATATGCTGAGAGGTTGGAACCGTTTATTGCTGATACTGTGCATGTCATCAATGATGCTATAACACAGAAGAAGAAGATTCTGGTTGAAGGAGGTCAAGCAACCATGTTGGACATTGATTTTGGAACTTACCCTTTTGTTACTTCATCCAGCCCATCAGCAGGTGGGATATGCACTGGTCTTGGTATTGCTCCAAGAGTTGTTGGTGATCTAATAGGAGTGGTATGTATATACGTATCTTTTTCATAAGTTAGATTGCTTACATCACAAAATACTTTTCTTTTTAATCTTAAATGAATGCACTCATAATACAATGATTTAAGCATATTTAACACAGGGAAAATGGTTCTTCTAATTTTATTTGGGCTGTGCAGGTGAAAGCATACACTACAAGAGTTGGTTCTGGTCCTTTCCCAACAGAAATTTTGGGTCCAGGAGGTGATCTTCTTAGATTTGCTGGTCAGGAGTTTGGCACAACTACTGGCCGTCCTCGACGGTGTGGTTGGCTCGATATGGTTGCATTAAGATACTCCTGTCAGATCAATGGTTTTTCATCACTGAATCTCACCAAGCTTGATGTTCTATCTGATCTTGATACGATACAGATAGGTGTCTCCTATAAACATGTTGATGGTACACCAATCAAATCATTCCCTTCAGATCTCCGCCTTCTTGAACAATTGAAGGTAAACTTCGTCTATCATTATTTCTCCACCTTCCTGCTTTTTTTCGATGTGATGACCAACATAGATGAAAACATGTAGTAGTAAGGTCTCAAGAATGATAAATGTCCATTTCTGCATACAAGTTGGCTTTGTAATTTCTTACGATGATTTGCTTTCGTGTTTCAGGTGGAATATGAAACACTTCCTGGATGGAAGTCTGATATTTCTTCCATCAGAAACTATTCTGACCTTCCAAAAGCTGCGCGGGAGTATGTGGAAAGGATAGAAGAACTTGTTGGTGTCCCTATCCACTACATTGGTGTTGGGCCTGGGCGTGATGCCCTCATATACAAGTGATCTATTAATAATTCCAACTCAAAGGACACATTGTACTTCTATGCCTCTAAAGGCAAGTTGAAGATCTTCATGGTAGAAGTAATTTATTCCCTCTCTGAGATTTGGGGTGAAAACTTCTTACTTGTTAGTAGTGACTAGTGAGGATTGTCTAATTGATGTATTATGCTGTTATCCATCATCAAATGGTATTTTGGGTTTCTGCAGAAATTTGATATAGAGTATTTTTACCCTTTAATTTTGCAGTACTTGCAGGAATGCCGAGTAGTTAAAGTAAAACATGAATTAGATGTATGGCGATAAGATGTGTCCTTATAGCAGAAATAATTTTGTACTAGTAATGATCCCAGAGGCCTTACTTTGATCTCCAAAATTGCAGTGTTGTGTTGTCTAATGTATTCTTTGTTCTCATTTATATTTACCACCGTTTTCACTTGCTTCAGCCAATGTTGGTTATTGTTTTAATGATTGAGTTTCAGATTGATGACTAGCTTGCTCTCTCATTGCTGCTTCCCTGGAGAAAAAGGTTGATTTGTAGCTATGATTTGATTATTGCAAAAGATTAAAGGGGGAGGGGTTGTTGGTTTGGATTGGTGTAATTATCAAGTAGGAAATCCAAGACGAAATGTTGGATTGAGATTGAATTGATGAATAACAGTTTGACTATTTTTGACAGGCTATGACAAGTTTTTGACATAATTTAAGTCTAGTTGTAGAATAAATAAATTGCTCAATTATGAAGGCCAAAAGGAAAATGATTAATCAATTGGGGAATAAAAGACAAGATGTGGCACAAGACTCTTGTTGCGTGGGGCCTTTACCTGTATTCAACAATTGAGGACTTTGTGTCCGTACCATTGGGGAGGCTAAGGTACAAATTATAGTGTTTGCTAATACGCCAATATCTTATGCTTGGTTGGTTTGCGCTGCCAAGCACCTATCCAAAATATCTTGCCAATGACAAGTTCTTGAGTTGTGATCACAGTCTTTTTGACATGAATTTTTTAGTCCTCGGGGAGTCACTTAAGCGTTCAGTTGGTTTGGAATCACTTTTTTCGCCGGAAAAATCAATTTTCAGCTTCTTTTGTAGAAACAGAAAAGGGTAAATTTTGAAAAAAAAATTGTTTATTTCAATTACGTATTAAATTTAAGTTTTATAATTACTTTTTTTGAAATCAGAAACAAATGCCACCTAAAACGCATGATTTTCTGAGCACTACTTTGCTTGATGTTAGGAACCATTGAGATGGTACTTATAATGTTATTTTATTATTATTATTATTTTTTAAATGTGCATAGTAAACTTCCTTTTTAATCTGTGACCATCTTAGGTTAATAAGAAAGTTTGAGCATTTAGATGTATGTGTACTTTCCTGGGATCAGTATCAGGGTTAATTATTCTTATTATTTGATGAGATTTACATGCAATAGTAATTATTAATATAAGAGTAATTAATTTTTCATTTTCCTACTTTGCAACTATTTTCATTTTAGAGGGGTTTTGATGTGTCTTTTATGTTGTAGAGTATCTACCTTTCTTACTATGATAGCTAATTAAACAAGCCAATTTGGTTCAAGATCATACTCAATGCCTCAATCTCAATGGACATAGAGGAGATACACGTTGGCCATATTAGCAATTAGAACAAATTCTGTTTTTCATAAAACTAAAATAAATTGCCTCCCCTTTAAACAAAATATTATTATAGGAATAACACTTCAATCACCCTTACAATTCTCTTAATTATTTTTTTAAAATATTATCTTTTAGTTAAAAGGCAATTCACCTACTGTCGCACTAACTTTTCATAATAAAAAATATTCAAAATAAGTATAAAATGAGCCACAAATATCACTTAAGAAAAGGTCAAACCGAAGAGTTTATTTTTTTTATGCACTAAACAACTTTACATTCTCATCAAATTAATCATATTTTCTACGATATTAATATTAGGTTTAAATATATTTTAATCTTTATAAATATTATTTGTTTTAGTTTTGGTCCCTTTAAAATTTTGATTTTGATTTTTCATTTTTCTATTATGTTTTTGGTTTCTTTCTTGTAAACTCGATGCTAAGTGGTGATATTTATATAGTTTAAAAGAAGACTTTTAAAATTAATAAAAATAAAACTTTTAAAATATTTACAAGGGTAAAATTGAAAATTTCAATATTTGTAATGACTAAGTAACTTATTCAATAATATTTATTGGAGACAAAATTTAAAATGATAAAATAATAAAAGGGGGAAAAATGATTGAAAAGCAAAACAAATATTTTAAAGGGACTAAAATTAAAATGATCTATATTTGTAGAGATTAAGAACATATTTAAGTCTTAAAATTAAATTCTAAAACCCAATTGGGTTAGCTCTGATCGATATTCTATTCATACATTGTTATGACTTAAGGTTTGATTATTAGGTTTTTTTCGGTTGGTGAGTAATTATAAGTATTTCTATAAGCAATTGATTAGTCGAAAATACGTACGATCTAGGATTGGGGTGAACTTTTCCCTCTAGTTAAAATCTTATCAATAAAAATAAATGAATTCCAAAGTGATTTAAAAATTAGCATGTGGCTATTCTGCTTTTTATAGGGTGTTTGAGGAATTCAATTCTATCATGAAATTGAATTCAATTCCACAATTTGAAAGCAACATAACTTTAGGAATTGAAAGCAGACCCAAATAGGTTTCATTTAGTGATGGAATTGAGTTTGAAAATTAGAATTCCCAAATTACTCACTACTCTTTCCTCACCTACTTATCAAAAAATAAAAAATAAGGGTTCGTTTTGGATGTTGGAATTGGAATTATATTGTGGAAATCAATTTCAATTCTAATTCCAAAATTGGCTTAGAATTTTTGGATTTGTTTGGTTTCAGTTTTCTAGTTTTTCAGATTTTGTGAATAAAACACTGAAAACTATGAAAACTACGGTATGCTTGGTTTCAATTTTTAGTTTTAATTTTAATTTTTTCAATTTCAAGATTTTGTGAAGAAAATATCGAAAACTAGAAATAAAAATTGAAAATTAAAATTTGTAGTTTTTAGAATTTTCAATATTTTCTTCATAAAATCTGAAAAATTGAAAATGAAAACTGAAAATTAGAAACTCAAACTAAGCAGACTTATACAAAAATATAGTTTTCAATTTTTATTTTTAATTTACAGTATTTTCTTTACAAAATCTTGAAAGCTGAAAAATTGAAAATTAAAACCAAATAGGCTCTTAAATTTTATGATTGGTCTTATGAAAGAATTATAACATGATTATTAGAAAATAAATGAGAAGAGAGATATTTGATAAGTCTTGAAATTGATAATTCATAAGTATAGGTTAGGAATTAATAATGGTCAATTTTAATTCCATGGAATTAGATTAGAAATTATAATTGTCAATTCTATTTGTTACTCCAAACAAGAAAATTGGAATTAGACAATTAAATTCCAATTATAATTCCATACTCCAATTTTATATCCAATTTCATTCACCAAACTTACACTAAAAATAAAATAGTCAATATATGCAATAAATTTCATTTAAGCTACATGCTAAACCAAGGATGACTTCAATTCTATAGAGTTAACTTCATTTTAGTTTCTTTACTTTACATCTGTGAGTCATTTTAGTCTTTGACTTTTAAAATGAATCAAGTTAGTCCCTCATCCCATTTTTATTTAACATTTTGTCAATTAAATGATTATGTGTGACGTTAAGTGATACCTTGATATATTATGTATCATCCAAAGTATAATTAAGTTTAAAATAATTCATTTTTGTGTTTAAAATTGTACAAAATAAGTCATTTTATAACTTAGAATGAAGATTTAAATTACTTATTTTGTATAACTTTATAACATCAGCATGAGTTATTTTAAACTTAATTCTACTTCAGAAAACTATAGTATGTTAAGATGTCATTTAAGGTTACCAATCAATATGTTAAGATGACTCATATTTTATAATATTATGCACTAAATTAACTCATTTAAAAATTTAAAAATTAAGATAAATATTAACTTAATTCTATAATTTAAAATATTTATTCTAAATATAAAAATTTAATTTAAATGTACATGGAAGGAATTGAATTAAATTCCATCCATCAATAACTTTCCAAACATCTTGTTAGGTGCACCACTGCATTTCCCCTGAATCTCCCAGGCCCCCCAGTCCCAACTTCTCATCTCTCTCATTTCCAAACAGCAACAGCGACTGGGAGACAATGGAGAAAGGAGCAACTAAGAAGAAAACATCGCCCCTCTCTTTGCAGCAGTTCATCACTATTACCACCCCTCTTCTTGACTTGGAAAAGGTACCTACCCACTTAACATTCACTCTTGCAAGCTTTTCAGCGGTGTTACATTACATGGGCTGATTAGAAGTTTGAAAAAGATCATAACTTTTCAAAAAATGGTTTATGGGGGTGGTAGCTTGGCTTCAGAATTGATGAATTGAATGATGGTTCTTCCTTTTCAAATTTTCTCCTTTGTTTTTTTTTTTTTTGGGGGGGGGGGGGGTGGTGGGGATAGGAAGCTGAGATATCAAGCTCAATAGCCACAGGATCATCCCGGAATTTGGATACTGCTCAGAAGAGGGGCTCCACAATCCTCAACTTGAAGTGTGTGGATGTCCAGGTTACCTGCTTTTCACTTCATCACTTGTTTATATTTTTTTATGCTGTTATATCCCCTTTTGTGTATATTTCATGAAAAATAAAAGAGGAAGTGGAACTTTATGTTTATCTTATTTTCGAAAAATTAGCTTAGTTTACAGTTGGTTTTCTTGTGCTATTTGAGATTTGACTGATGAGTAAAGGAGCTTCAATTCATATGGTATTCTTATATTGCGCCCTTCTTCCCTCTTGTATTCTGAATATAGACAGGCCTTATGGGAAAATCCCTGATCGAATTCCAGTCTACAAAAGGAGATGTTCTTCCTGCACACAAGGTAAAGGATTGAACTTCTTTTATCAATGTCATGTCATATGTTAAATCTTCGACTCAAATTTAATGAAATGATGCCTTTTAGTACTTAGTGACGTAGTGTTATATTACTTTATTGTTTGTGTTTCTCCCTCTTTAAATTATTTTCTATGTAATCGATCGAGATTGATAATTTGATATACTTTCAGGAGGTAATGAAGTCTTCTTTTTTGCAGTTTAGTACTCATGATGTTGTTGTTTTAAAACTCAACAAGGCTGATTTAGGTTCTCCTGCTCTTGGACAAGGTGTAGTTTATAGATTGAAGGTAACTCTTAAGCCTCTTTTTGATTCAATTTGTGAAATGGAAAAAAAAAAATTGCCCATGCTGTTATCTATGAGTGGTCTTGGCATTTAACATCACTTTGACTTACTGGTTTGATACAATTACTGACAGGACTCATCAATAACTGTTGCTTTTGATGATATACCAGAAGATGGTTTAAACAGTCCCCTAAGGCTTGAAAAAGTGGCAAATGAGGTACGCTGATGAGTTCACAGGTGCTTAGAATATTTATGTAGTTTGGTTATAAATAGTTCTATTAGTGGACTGAGATTCAGTTTTCCATGATGCTTTCTAACACTCGATTGAAGTTATTAATGTCAATCGGCAAAATATAATTTTTCATCTATGTTACTATGTGAATTTTGACATATACTGTACTTTTAGGTTGGCATAAAATATATGAAACACACAATTAGGACACTAATATGAAGCTTTTGCTCTTTCTTTTGTGAGTTAGTATCATCTTAAGTTTCATAAGCTTACACTTTATCATCTCGCTTAGCATTGTTGTCTATTTTATTCTAGTGAAAACATTTTAACCTTTTTTCCGCCTCATTTTCTTGCTCCAAAGTTCTTATATGCTGCAAATATTTTTTGCTCATGCCTCATGCAGGTGACATATCGCAGGATGAAAGATGCATTAATACAGTTGAGTAAAGGAGTGCATAAGGGTCCGGCTGCTGATCTGATTCCTGTCTTGTTTGGGGAGAGGCCACCAACAATGTCCAAGAAGGATGTATCCTTCTCTCCTGTTAATACTAACCTTGATCACTCTCAGGTACATACCCTTATTTCTTGCATGGCCATTTCATTTGCTTTTTGGGAATGGCTCCTCTAAAGTGCAGCTTGCACTGTAGAGACTAAAGTGCACAAATCCTAGCCATCAAAAACAATAAAAGGTCAAGATAATTACACCTATTTTAATTAATCCACATCATATTTTTCAACTAACTTAAATAATTAAACTGAATTTATTTTAAAAAAATAACACTAACTGCTCTACCCATCCCACATCATCCTTCACCTTTGCGCTTCAGTTATGGGCAATTGGCTCCATCATTTCCACAATTGCAACAATTTAGTGTAGTGAAGCACAGCAACCTCTATGATGCGGAAAAATAGGAAAGTTTATAACAATATCTGGGTAACAATATCATAACAGCATCGTAGCAGTGAATTTGACTGTGTTGACTGTATTCTCCATTGCAACAGTTTCTGGCCAATCTACATTTCCATAATTAGTTTGTATATAGCAACATCAAATGATAAAGTGGTCTGGCAGATTGAAATATCACATAACACATTCGGACTAAGGCACTAAACTAAACTGTTGCAAATGGTGGCAATGGTGGAGCCAATTCCCCAGAACTGAAGCACAAAGGTCACGGGTGAACGTGGTATGGGGGCTTGGGTAGAGCAGTTAGCGATAATTTTTAAAATAAATTCAGTTTCATTTTTAAAATTAATTGAAAAATATGATGTGAATTCATTAAAATAGGTGGAACCATCTTGACACTCCATTGTTTTTTATGGCTAGCCTCTAAAGTGCAAGAGGAGCCATTCCCTTTTTTTTTTTTAGGTAATTTTTTCTAGACAGTTCTCTACTTTTTCTAAGTTATGTTCATTTAATGTATTATTTCATTCTGTTGGTTTATGCCTTTGTAATGATCATAAAGCACGTGCATACTAGCTACAGGTCTGTAATGCCTTTTGCTATCAACGGGTCCTCTTCTTCATGGAAGCAAAAAATACTATAATTCTTCTTCGGGACTCCTTGCAAAAATATTTCAAATTTAGGAACTTTAATCACTCAATAGTTTAATAATATTCAAAGTGTGTTTAATGTGTAAACCGCACACAGTGACCACGATTAGATTTATTTGCTTATTTAATCACCTCAGTTGTTGGTGTTCCTGTTTTGGGTATTTTTCTCTAAGCACCATTTAATCGTGATTATCCAAAACAACTTCTCATAAGATATTTTTTGCATTTTCACACAGCATCCGATTGTTAAAATTATTATGAGAAACATTAGAAGAATTAAAACAATAGAACTTTTGTGTTTTATTTACGCTCTAATCATAACTAAAAATTGTCATATTGAATTGAAATTACACAAATTTTGTTAATTACCACTATATGACTAAGCTAGTAAGAGGGTGAGTCTCTATGCAACGGTAAGGTTACTACTTTGTGACTTGGAGGTTATAGGTTCAAATTCTGGAAATAGTCTCTCTGCAAAGCGGGGATAAGGCTGTGTACATCTAACCTTCCTAGACCCTATCAAGTGGGAACCTCGTGCACTGGGTCGTCCTTTATATAACTAAGCTAGTAGTATTTGTCTTGCATGTTCTAAATTTTGATTGGTTGAAAGAATGCTTTATTTATCTAAGCATTAACTAGTTGGTTTCCTATTTATTAATGTATTGTTATGGAATTGAAGACAAGTGAGCAGTGTTGTTCTTGGGAAAATTCTTGTGTTGCACTTTGCTCCTTACATACTCTAAATCAAGTTCAGTCAGTTTAAACTCTTAGGATACTAATTAATCAACACAAAGTGCATTCATAATAGTGGTTTTTCTACATAGTATTTATCAATTTTGCTTTGCACATCTGCCTTGTGATCACATAATTATGTATTTCTGGTTTTTATCTTAAAAGAAAGATGCAATTTCAAAAGCCCTGTCATCGAAGAATGTGTTTTTGCTGCATGGACCTCCTGGAACGGGAAAAACTACAACAGTGGTGGAAGTTATATTACAAGAAGTGAAACGTGGATCGAAGATTCTTGCTTGTGCTGCCTCAAATATTGCTGTTGATAACATCGTTGAGCGGCTAGTTCCACATAGGTATAATTATTTTATTATTTGCCACTACAATTATTGGCTGGGATCCTTTCATTGGAGTCTAGCAATAGTAGCTTTGCATTACAACATGGATAAATGGAATTATGGCTATCCTTATGGAAAAATTGTTAATGAACCAGCATTACTAGAATGCAAGGAGTATGCCTTGTCCTCCTCCTTTAGAGTTCTTCCCTTTGAGAAAGAAATGACGCATTATAAATTTTATATTTTGGAAACCTGTTTCTTCATGCTTCTTTTTTTTTCTAATTTATTTTTTTTCATTTATCCTTATTTTCGGCTGTGTTCCCCACTTGGGTTTGTTTCATGAAGTGTGTAAAATCATATATTACTACTCATTCATATTGGCCAACTTTTTCATTAGGGTTAAGCTGGTGAGAATAGGTCATCCTGCACGTTTATTGCCTCAAGTACTGGACAGTGCACTGGATGCTCAGGTATGTAATGACGACTGTGTGTTCCTTCATTTTTTAACACCACTCCACAATAACATCAGTTCTATGTCCAAACTCCAAATTTGTCAGTAACCAAATTTGTCAGTGTTATGTATATACTCTCTGTTAGCCTTTATTATTATTATTAATAACTTTTTAAACAAGAAGAATCCATCAAGAGAAGAAGAGAAGTACACATAAAAACGATAAGAGATGCTCCTGGAGTTACCAAAGAACATAAAACAGGAAAATAGAAGAAGCAAAGCCATCATTTCAAAAGTCTCTCTCCAATCTGTCTGAAGATGCACGATAGAAAACCCCTTTTAAATATTATGGACTGATGAATTGATTAAATTACTTGATATTCTTTTGGCATTTATGCTTCACATAAAATATGTTGGATATATCATGCATCATAATTGATGTTTTTATCCTTCCATATTGAATTTCCTTTGGTATAGGTACTACGAGGAGATAATAGTGGCCTTGCAAATGACATTCGGAAAGAAATGAAGGTGATGTTTTAGAGTAGAGGTTACAGAACTGAATCTTAATTCATTAGTTTGATTTTATTATCATTTGCCAAGGTTGTTAGTGGTCATCTAGCTGATATTTCTCAGATTTCATCATTGATGGCATTATCAACTTCATGTTAGCATAATTAGATATAATTATTTACAAGCAATTGCATAACTAGATATGATTATGCAATGTAATTATTGACTAGTTATGATGTGTTTCTTTCAGGCATTGAATGGAAAGCTGTTGAAAACCAAAGACAAAAGTACAAGGAGGGACATACAGAAGGAACTTAGGACTCTATCCAAAGAAGAGCGTAAAAGGCAGCAGCTTGCTGTAACAGATGTAATTAAAAGTGCAGATGTAGTATTAACTACTTTGACTGGGGCTTTTTCTAAGAAACTAGACAGCACTTCATTTGATTTGGTGATTATTGATGAAGCTGCTCAAGCACTTGAGATAGCATGCTGGATACCTCTGCTGAAGGTAATGGTCAAAGGCATTTGAACTAAATTTGATGTTGGTCATAACACTATTATATTCAGACTAACTTTTATCTTATCGTGATTACTTCCACAAGTCATGTTTTATTACTGTCTGAGCATTTCATATTACCACCAGTGCCAGTGTTTGCCTTTGTGATGGGTGGGGGAAAGGGAAATGATATATTGAAAATAGGACATATTGGGTTATCTAGGACAATAAAATCTAGACACCACAATTTGTAGTGGTTCTATGTTTATCTTTAATTTAATAATAGTAAATAATAATGAAGAGAAACAATATTTTCCCACAGCATCCTTCAAGACTAGATGCAACACAATGTTAAAGCCAAGAATCAAATAGCAAAGAACTGAATTGGTAGTATTATGAGGGAATATGAGTATTAAAATCTGCTGCTTTCGTAAAAAGAAGTTGCTTTGGACTGCAATGCTAAATCCTGTTACTAAACCTAGACTTGATTCAGCGTTAAAGTACGTAGTTTCATAATCATTCATTCCTAATGTCATTTTGATTATATTGAATTAAATGACGAGTTCATTCTTTTAGGGCTCAAGATGTATCCTTGCAGGGGACCATCTTCAACTGCCTCCAACCATTCAAAGTGTTGAAGCTGAGAAGAAAGGCTTAGGAAGAACCCTCTTTGAACGACTTGCAGAAATGTATGGCGATGAAGTCACATCTATGCTTACTGTCCAGTACCGCATGCACAAACTTATCATGGATTGGTCTTCTAAAGAACTTTACAACAGCAAGGTGCTTCTTCTTGTCTTGATATTGGATCACTACAAAAAACCAATTTAATAATCCTGAACTAAACGGTCTGATTATATTTTAGGACATTTTGTTAGATCTTCATACATGGTATTGTGTGATAACAGATTAAGGCCCATGCGAGTGTTGCTGCACATATGCTCTATGATCTTGAGGATGCAAAGAGGACACCTTCAACTGAACCAACACTTCTTCTCATAGATATAGCTGGGTATGTTGGGTTATGTCATATGTATGTTGGAAAATCTATGTCCTCAGAAATGGTTGATCAGTCTGGTTACGTGGAACAAAGACATGAGATTCTCTTGCTAATAAAAACTTACATGCCATCATTTTGTGCAAAATGTTTTGGGATTTACTATGATCTATACTCGGTAATTGGTACACATGTTTTTCCTATCCAGTCAAGACATTTAATATATGAGAAAAATGGTATGATGAAACTAAAGTGAAGAGAGAAACAATTCACTATGTTTCGTAAGAAGCAAATATAGGTTCTTTGATATCCAGAGTATTTATAAAATCCTCTAAAGTTGTAAATTTGAACAGAATATAATCAACTGCTTATATTGATGAGATTCAGATGCAATATGGAAGAAAAGAAAGATGAAGAAGATAGCACCCTTAATGAAGGTGAAGCTGAAGTTGCTATGGCTCATGCAAAGAGACTAGTGCAAAGTGGTGTGTTTCCTTCTGATATTGGAATTATTACCCCATATGCTGCCCAGGTATAATACTCCTGTATGAAGCTTTGGTATAATGTTCCATTGCGTGCTTCATATGGTAATAGTTTTATGAAGGATTACAATATGATGTATTTTTTTTCCAAACTCCTAGTAACTAGTGTGGCATTGGCAGGTTGTTTTACTCAGGATGTTGAGAAGCAAGGAGGACCGGCTGAAGGATGTTGAGATCTCAACAGTTGATGGCTTTCAGGGAAGGGAAAAGGAAGCCATCATTATATCAATGGTCCGATCCAACTCAAAAAAAGAGGTATGTGTAACATGTCTGCCATTTTTTATTTGCTTTCATATAGGTCTTATTTGATAGATTTTATTGGCACAAAGATAAGAGACTAGACTTGGAATTTATGTTTCAGGTGGGCTTTCTCAGTGATCGCCGGCGGATGAATGTGGCTGTGACACGGGCAAGAAGGCAATGCTGTCTTGTCTGTGACACTGAGACAGTCAGCAGTGATGGATTTTTGAAGCGATTGATAGAGTATTTTGAAGAGCATGGCGAGTATCTGAGTGCTTCTGAATACCAGAATGAATAGGCCAAAGTCCCAAGGCCAAAGTTGCTATTGCTGCTCTCGTGATCCATTTGTCATTTCTGTGATGTTGCTAGGAGATCTATGATGGTTTCTCAAATCCTAGTCATGTATGTGCTTGTCCTAAAATAATACTTACAAAATCTTAAATTTTGTTATATCAATTGCATGAATGAGACATGGGGTTTATATATATAAAAAAAAAGTTTTTGTTACACTGGGCAAGTTCGTGTTGCTGATTTTGACTCTATTGGTAATTTTAAATTCTTAACAGTGACTATAAGACGAAAGGTGATCAACTTGATGGTTGACAGGAATATTAGAAAGCTTCTTATTATGTGCTGATGTATGGATATGGCAGGAGTAAAGGTGCAAAATTTTGAGAATTCTGTCTTTTCCCTATTTTTTATACATTACTCGCATAATGCTAATGCTTATAAGAGGTGGTCCTTTTCAGAAGCATGGGAAACTATAGGAGAGAAAAGGCTATAGACTTGTTGGCAGAATTCTAGCATGCTCTTTGTTTATTTATTTTAATCATTCATACCATTGTACTGTTTTATTTTTATTTTATATATTTGATGTGGTATATTAGTTAACTAACAGGTTTCCGTTACTAATCCATCAGATGAATTGTTGGACATGAACTACCAATAGTCGTTGGATTTCTCAGTGGACCACTTCTCTGTCTTAACAAAGCAAAAGATGGAGGTAACACAAGAAAGTTTGAACTGAAAACACTCCCAAAAATGGTAAAACTAAGTCAACTGATATTCTTATAGTTATCTCCATTATCTGCCCCCAAGACACTAAATTAAGCTCCTTTCACACCCTAGTAGTCTTCTCTCTAAGCTACTCTCCTACTCTTAGATTACTGCCAACAGATTGAAATTCTGCAAAACATAAGACTAACAGGAATAGATAGAGTAGCAGTGGAACCAAAACCGTCTTATCTATGCTTAGGCTAATATATTAAGTCCTCATGTCTAACAAGATTTCATCTAACATAGAAACAAAGATACCGGCAGCTAAGTTTCTTAGAAGTTCCAAATGGAAGTGGAGAAATTGAGCTCATCACTTGTGTCATATGCTACCAACTGGGAGTCTTCTGTTTCCTGAACATTTGCGATTCCATGCATCTCAATCAGTGCCTCCCAGTTAACACTGTTGTCGGAAAACACTCCCAGATGATCGTAGTTATCGCTCAACACAGCTTCAGGCACTGTTGAACTTCCTGATCTATCAGTTCTCTCTTCCTGTGTTTCTCCTTTCAGTATTCCCATTTGTTGAAGAAACTCATGGAGGTCTATCTGTGGCTTCTCATGAAGATCTCCAAGCACCTCCTCGGATGATGATGTTTGAGGATTTTTCTCCTTTGGAGGAGTTTCTGCATGAACTTTACTGTCCACGTTCTGAATTTCTTCTGCCTTTGGATCATTGGATGAGGCAGAAGGGCATTGACTTACAACCCCATTTTGCTTAAACTGTTGTAGCCGCTGATGGATTAAGTGAACACTAGGTTGTGCATTAACATTGAGTAGTCCACAAGAAGGAAACATTGAAATGAAGTTCTTGGAAGGCAACCATTTGAACTTCCCAGATTTGATTGTTGAATTGGAGCTTGGTTTCAAGTGGGGAAGGTTAAGGTATGCATCTGGTCCATAGAGTCTCCTTGCAGCCTCATCATAAGCCATGGCAGCTTCTTCAGCTGTGGCAAAAGAACCGAGCCAGAGCCTGGTTCTCTTCTTTGGCTCTCTGATCTCGGCAACCCATTTTCCCCATGTTCTCTGCCGAACACCTCGATACTCGCATGAGGCGTTCTGGGGGCCGCCTTTCCCTCTGGTCGGCCCCTTCTTCCATGGCTTCAAGGGGGACTTTCTGCAAGTGTCCATGGTTGATGTTGGAGGGATAGTTGAACGAGGGAATGTGGTGATGGGGTATCAGTATCAGTGACAGTGAGTGGTGGTGATGCTTGGAATTGCATGCAAGGCGCGGGATTTGTAGGAGCAAGAGTGGAGTTCGGTATAAATGTTGTCACGTTTGGAGAAGTAGCATGTGACCGTTAACTAGTGTATTCTCATGTTGTTTCAAATCCTTTTTTTTTTTCTCGTGTGTATATTTATTCTCATGAAAATTTAATGAATTTGTCATTGGTAAATAATCATCGTTGGTATAGTAAAGGTGCTGATTGAGAAGGATAAATAAGAGGATTTTATGAAGGGTGATATGTCCACGTAATTAAATCATGCAAGAGAGGATATGCTCCTCTCTCTATATACATATATATATATATATTGCCACGACCAACTTCAGTACTGCCAGCACGGGCTGTTGACCTAGTGTGGATTGTATTCGTTGTCTTCAGAGCACGGTAGATAATTATTTTTCTGTTTACTACAAAAAAAAAATATACTTTTTGTTCTTTTAGTATAATAAAATATTGAAATTATAATAAGGGGAATGTTGAAATGATGAGGTTTAAAAAAGTGAAACTGGCCTCCAAGTAAGTTGTATTTTATTGATACGGTGTGCAGATAATGTGGTACAAAATACAAACTTAATGGCGTTATTTATAATAATAGTTAGGTAAAATACTAGAGTAGTCTTGGTAGTACAATTTCAATCCCATTAACATAAGAAGATTGTTGATAATAGATTATTGATAATTTAAACCCCTCTAGCAAAAAGCTTACTAAGGTTTAAGCTCTAAACTTTGTGACAGTGCTAAGAGCTCAAAATAGAAAATAATGGTAAACTTTTTTATCAAATAATAATAATGAAGAAAAATCTTACCTAACAAGAACTCTATAATGTATAAACCATATATAGGGAAGCTGAAGAGTGAGACAATAAGCTGTTTGAAACGATTACTGATTAGTGATTAGGATGGCTGGAATGAAACAATGCCACGACAAAATTTCTTGGCAGCCAAAAATTTACTAAATATTGTGCCGACAATAAAATTCTAAGATAAGATAAAATTGCTAACAAGAAAATTTCCTTGAATATAGCATTCTTCCTTTTAAGATATGTCATAGATATTTCAAAGAGAAATAACTTAAATTCTTTCACGAAAGGCGCTTAAAGGTTTTGTGTTTTCATTGACCATTTAATTTTAGATATCCATTTTTGTTTTGGTAGTCACGGGTCAAGCATTATCTGTAGCTCGGGGAGCATAGCCACGATGATTCATTGAATAACAAATACCGCTTATATAAGCACTAAGACTGCCTCTGGATTTGTAAAGCTTATTTTTTTCATATAAAATAATTAAATTTTGATCAATTTGAATAATATTTTAAAAATAGTTAGAATCTTGAAAATATCTGTTTTTCAGTTTTTTTATAAGGAAAAAAGAATTATCTTTTTTAAAGAAAGCTATTTTCAATTTGTTTAATCATATATAAAATTTAAGTTGCATAATTACTTATTTTTAAAAGAGGAAATAAACTTCACTTGATGTTCAGGACTGAAGAATTATAAAATGACAATTGTACCCCGTCAAAATCACACACCAACATCTTAGATAAAACACGAGGTTGTAACTAGTGATACAGGAGCTAAGAAAAAGTGTTGAATGATGTTGAGGTGGTGATAACTGATTACAGTATTTGCAAGACTTTTGGTTTTTTCCAAGTCATGCAGTGAGTGCCTTGAATGAACTCTGACACTTCCTTGGATTCTATTTTCTTCATAAGTAGGAGTTGAATTAGTCCTCCCAAAGATTTTAAATAAGACCCACCTCAACATTTTACAATTCACGAGCTATATTTCACATGTTGTCCTGCAATGCACAGCCTGATTCTCGAGACTCACTTCACCTTTATCCCATGCTTGCTATCTCATATCTATGTGCATGTCATCTATTAACTAGACATCACCATGAGACTTGAGAGTACTGATGATAATGCTCACAAGCCTACATGACAAATCTATAACGTGGCAATATACGCTCATGCCAAAGAGATAAGTTGGCAATATATATATGATATAAAGTTGGCGATATTATTAAACTAGAGGGAAAAAAGAGATATGAGGGAAAATATCATACTATACTGTCTAGAATACAATTACAATTGTGTAGAGCATATTTTATTACAACATCAAAGACTTATTCTACCAAGTGAGTGCTCGCAAAACATATTAAGGAAGAGAAATATTATTTTGACTCACATTTTGTGGGACACCATATCGACACACTCATATTCATTATTGAGTTGGATATAGACCCCACTTAGTTTGGGTTCCACACCCAATCCAATGATAGTTGTGAGTATGTCAACACGGTATTTCACAAAGTGTGAGTCAAAAGGAATATACTATCAACAATTTAACAAAAGTGACCACACCTATAAATTTATAGTAACCATTTTGGATGTTGTTTCAGGCATCACTTCAGCGATTCTGCACCTTCTTTTTTCAGAGCTTAAATATATTTTTACTCTCAAACAAAAAGTTAATTTTAATTATAGTTTCTGAAATTTT
Source organism: Dalbergia cultrata (assembly GCA_031216105.1). Taxonomy (NCBI): domain Eukaryota; kingdom Viridiplantae; phylum Streptophyta; class Magnoliopsida; order Fabales; family Fabaceae; genus Dalbergia; species Dalbergia cultrata. Next base: position 14,927,455 of record CM062353.1, read on the forward strand.
TTTTTATTTAGTTTTGACTCAAACATATTTGAAATTGCTTAGTTTTAGTCTCTGTCATGCATGATTATGAATTGTCACAAGAAACTAAATGAGTCAATTTTCCGTTAACCAGTACCGTGTTTGACATAATCAGTTTAATGATAAAGAATAAAATCAAACAATTTAAAAAATGTTTGAACTGAAACCAAATAAATTTTTTTTCAGAAACCGAAACAAAAAATCATTTTCCATGGACCAAAAACATTTTCGCCATTTTCAAATCAGCACAGCAAATTGCAACGTTCTTGGAAGGGTAATACCATTATAGGATGCTAGCTTTAACAATCTAATAGTTGCCAAATATTTCTGGAAGAGTAAATGTGAAATGCATCAGACATTCAGACAAATGCAAGAAGACAGAAATTAAATCTGTAAAGTTTGAGGATGTTTTTAAGTAAATAAAAGAACAATGAACAAAGCGAATGTGAATTCTTCTCGAGTCATGTTAAGTCCGTAGAAATAGGCACAAGACATATCCTTTCTACCAATAATATGTATGCAAGAGGAACTGCGGGTGGCCAAGATATATAAAAACATTAAACAATATAAAATATCCCATTTAAGTAAAGAAAATTATGCAAATCAAATCTGAAACAGACTACAAGAAATACATTGCTTTCAATTAGATGTTATATAAAAATATAACAGGTTTTCAACAATATACACATTCAATAGTATGCTAGGACCTTGAATAGACAGAAATAACAAATAACCGTATCTAACTATCAACCGCTGGAAGTTAGGCAGACCAATATGACCAATTTTATAAGCGCTACAAAGATATAGCTTATCCTATCATAAAAGAAAAAAGAAGAAAGCAAAGAACGTATTGGGTGAGCTCTGCACATGCTCTCCCATTTATCGTTCAGGTTATGTGGTGTATGTTGCTTGTAGTTCTTAAACACGTGAGAACCAAATGCCAAAATTTTCCTCTCGAGGAATTTTCGGGTCGCTGAAACCAAATCTTTGCACTCCCTCCTGCAAAGTGAAAAAGCATGCAATTATCAGAAGCAAATAACAACATACACAACTGAAAATACAGAAAAAAGCATGCTCACCACAATTCAGAACATAACAGAGAAATAACATGTGAAACTACAGGGCTCAAGGTGGAACGAAAACATCTGAGGATTCAAATTCTTTAAACAATCTAATAAAGTATCAGAAAGTTCAAAAACACAGAATAATGGAAGCAAGGCACTGAAGAACAATGCTCGCACAAGAACATAATGCAGTCACCTACTTCCCAAGTCATTACTTCTTAGAAGCTATCAAGAAAGAAATTAATACCCTTATCAGATTTTCCTCATCGTCAGTCAGTTTTGCTTTTGTCTACTCTTGACTGAGGGCTTGCCAGGGGTCTCTGCAAATCAAAATAATAATAATAATTAAAAAAATAAAATGGGCATACCACTGTCAGTCCTTTGACAGTAATTACCGTCAAAATGACGTAATGTAAGAAAGATAACACATTTTGAAGCAAGCTCATCTTCATGAATTGATAAAAAAAATTGAATCAATAATTCCAATTTCTTCCTAAAAAGTAGTTGCAAATTGTAGCAAAAACAAGTAAAACTAAAAATACCACCTGTAAATCTTGTTTACATCAGACATGACAGGTCTAGGCAGCACTCAACATCTCAAATTCTCAAATCAATTAGAAGTGCAATAATCACATGCAAGGAAAAAGTATGGAAACTCACCATTTTGTTTCTCATCTCCTGAATCTCCCAGCAGATCTAGAAATAAGGGACTTTCATCTTCATCTTTAGAAATTTCCTCTTTTGCAGTATCATGTGCACATGCAGGCTCTTCTGTTTGAACAGTATTGTGCTGTTCTAGCATTTTTTTCTGTATTGCCTTGATTAACAGCAAGAACATTTGCATTTTTCACAAGAAAAATGACCATTATCATCTACATGATCAGCTGGCACTTGTTTTTTTGTCAACTCCTCTACTAGCTGAACTTTTTATGTTTGGCATTTCAGTCCTTTCTTCTCCATGTAAGCCTTCTACTATCTCATTATTTACAATTTTCTTTTCATTGCATGATGAATTTACTAATTATTGAAGGGCTAATTGTTGATTTCAATTGATTTCATGCTCTCATACATTATCTTCTTTATTGTCTCCAGTCTGAGGCAACTGATCATTTCTATTGTTCTGGTCATGGATATGCCCAAAAGTATGACTTTTTCTTGAATGACTATGTTCTTTTCTATTAACTTCATAAAGAGGATGTGTTTTGATGCCCTGGATCCCTACAAAATAAGATAGCTAGTTCTTTTCTTGCCAAAGAAGCCTTTTTCCTGGCTTCGCGATATTCTGAAATAGCCTGATAATATGCACAAAATGGGCAGAAAAAATTGCCCCCTGCATCAATCTGAGCAGGAGTACTCAGACAGCTTTTATGAACCATAATTGGGCAAGTGGTTGTTTTACAAACCAGTAAATCACCAACTTCATTGCACTTCACACACAGACCTTTTTCTGTCGACCCAGCACTTACTGAGATAGCTTGACCAAATGAGAAGTGAGAGCTCAAGAATTTGTGCTTTTTGCCTGCAAGATCAATTGTTTCATTGTGATACCCATCACTATCACTAGATATGTCTTCCCGACAAGCATCAACAGTATCATCTACAGCTTTCTGTTCAGTATCATCTTTGGTTTCATGCAGAATTTCGTCTGGAAGTGGAACTTCTAGTGGAATTGATTCACCTTCATGTTGCTGACAGGGTTCACATCCAGATGTATGCTGAAGCATCATTGTAGCGTTAAAGGGAATATTTGATTCAGCATGAAAGACTTCATTATGGCTACTGGATTTGCTCCGATTTGGAGCAAAGCACCTATCATGAGTACCCTCTACAGAGCCCTCTCCCAGATTTTCGTTGACATCCTTGTTTGTGTGAAATACTCCTCTCTCATAAACCAGAAGAAACTTTTCAATTGAGTTTTCTAATACCTGCTTTCCATGAGGAGAAACTGGCTTCTCTTTCTTGGACTCAACATTTAAAGATGCACTACATCTAATCTTCTTTGCATTTATCAGGTAATCATCACATTCATTTATATCAACTTGCTTTTCATGCTGGTATCCCGTGACATGCTCATTAGCTGACTTAACTCTGCTCCTCTTGGAGGGTAAAATCTTATCAAGTGAAGATTCTTTTGATGATTTATTCCCATTTTCCAAAATCGCAGACACTGGGTTCTCTTTTGCTTCCATGCTTCCATGATGACTGCAGTTCCTATTATCCTTTTCAGAAAGATCACTGCATTCATTATCATTGACGTGCACTGGATAACCACCATTCTGATGCACCAATCCACTACTCTCTCTTAAGTAATAAGTATATGGATGAGTACCTTCAGAGATTGATTTCTTCAGCTATTTAACAAGGCAGAAGGAACACAGACCAAATAAGAATGGCAAATGAAAATGCATTAAATTTAGAAGGGAACAGGAAAGAAAGATATTTCTGTTTTCTTAAAAGCAAAATAAACTTGAATCACCTGCTGTAATTCACATTTAACTGTAGCTCTTTTATGCAAAATAAACGGAAAAACATCCCATTTCAAAAGCTCTGCTCCAACCTTTTTCAGATCCGATAATGGTGTCTGATTTTTTATTAAAAAAGAAAAGACAAAAAAAATGTATGTCAAAATAAAACATCTCCCGGGAAATAATAAATGAGTAACCAAATTGATTCATTTAGCTTCTGACTTGCATTGAAAGTAATACTTGTTACTTACATTCCAAGATCATTTACATAATTTTACCTTATGCAGTGTTTGATGAAGGACATCTTCACAACTTCTGGAAAAATCAAAACCAACTCCTGAATACTGGCTAGCAACAGCTTCATCATCAACACGAATTCTATAAGCAGAATCAAAAAGGTCCTCCAAACATCTCAAAGCAATCAATTCCCTTGTCGTTTCACAAAAATCATCTTGCACTACTGGGGCCACATCAATCAATTCTGGAAGATAGAAAAGCAAAGAAACCATATCATAAACAATTAATTGTCAAAATCAGAGAAAAAGCTCTTAAAATGAGACAAGGCCTGAGGGTGTTTGGTTTGTATTCCCTTTTCATTTTGTTTCCTATTCTCAAAATGTTGTGAATGAAGCATCAAGAAAACAAAATTTTCATTCCCATTGTTTCCTTCACAAAAATTTGAGATCAGTTAACCAAATGGAAACACCACATCATCTTTATAGAACTATAATTATACTGAATTAAAAAAATCAAGTGAAAAAAGGAAAAGCAAGAAAACAAACAAACTTGAAGCATGGCATAGTGGCATACCCTTTAGAGTAGAAATGTGGATTTGGTTGCAGCTTGCCACAGCTTGAATGACCCAAAGCCATGGAAGCGATGAGGCAGATTCAAAAGTGCAAGGTCCATTCATTGGTGACTCAACAATTTCACACTGCAAAAAAATTAATAATAATAATAATTGATAACCCTAGTACAACACAATAACAATTTTGCATACATACGACACTAGTTCACACTTCACACTTCACACTTCACAGCATAGAAGCTACATAGCATGAAACCAAACAGCACAAACAAAACAATCACTCTTCCAATTCGAGAAAAATGAAAAATGAAAAATTCGAAACTGGGTGTTGAGAATAAATTACAAAAATATAAAATTTTGTTTTGTGAGAGAAATTGGTATGTACCTGAGAATCGATTGGAGTGGATGGCTCAAGGGTGGAAGTATTGCTGCGATGTTGGAGGTAAGGACGAGAGGAAGAAGAAGAAGCCATCGATGACCTGTTTTGTCACTCTTGCAGTCAAGTCACAGTGCATCCATTAGCTTGTTATGTTTTTTATATATACATGGCATGATGTCTTCTTCCCCAACACCATCTCCTTTCTCTTGTTTCTTACCAAGTTTGAACCTATCACTCCCGAAAAACTGTTGAAGTCCCTAGGACAAAACCCTCAAGCCTATTTCGGGCTTATTTAAGGGATAGATGTATCGCTCTTTCAAAGTTATTACATTTCTTATGCCAGGGTATCATTAAGAGTTTTGTAAATGATGAAAGGGGGTGGTGCTTAATAATAGAATGAAAGAAAAATGTGAGAAATATAGTGCGAGAGATTATATTACATCCTTGTTCGGAAGTTATACCACTTGATCCCAATCTGGAGAGTTGATAAAACTTGATTTTGAATAACAAGGGGAAGACACATTATTTGTTAATAACCATATCACTCCTTTCCTTTAAAATTTCTCTCAAACAATGGCCATTTAGGTGTAGTCATCTCACTCTTTTCCACTCCCTCCATTTTTACTCTCCACTTTTATTCCCCTTATCATTGCCTGAGTGTTGGTTTTAGTTGAGACTTTTGCTTTGGGTCTATCTTATATCTGTGCACTTGGCATGCTTGTTTTAAATTAGTGAAGCTTCTATAAATATGGTAAAGTTTGGAGCTGATATAATCCTAGTAAATAATGAAAGATTAATCGCATTAGATAAACTCAAAGACTTTCTGTCTGTGTGAATTTGTTCATTTAAAATGTATTGTTGCAATGGAAAAAGCTTGTAGATCTTCAAGAGAAGCCAATGAGGCAGTACACTATGTGTTGAATTGTTATTTTCAAGTTGATTACTGTGATAGGAGGCTTGACTAGATTATCATGGTTCATCAGTGCTGTGTCATTTAGCATGTTATAGTCGTGCTTGGCCATCGAGCCTTAGTGGCTGTACTTAAACTCATAATATCTTAACATTCAGGTAATTGGTCTGCTAAATAAATAAATGATATCCAATTCCTTTGGAGGAAAAAACTATTTAATTTCTATGACAAAAAAAAATTCATTTCAGGATGAGAATCAGATCTTTAATACGCTGGTTAAGAAATTAATTTCCTTCTTTCTTTCTTTAAACCTTTTATTTTTACAATTTTTTTTTATTTTGCATACTTACAAATCAACACCTTTCATGTGTTGGGTGTGTAAAGTTTAGAAAGATATCTTCCCACCATTTTTTGTTCATTGCCACGTCCTTTTAATGCTTTTATTTTAATATTAAAGTCTCCTAACTAAATATTCTATTAAACTATTATCTATTGCTATCAACGAAGTATTGGTTCAAGTGGTCGAGTGAGGGGATGCTCCCAAAAAGAGAAAGAAAAAAAAATCATCTATGGCTATAACACATGCCAAAAAAAATTATCTATTACTATTCGTATAATTTAAATTAAATTTAATAATTATTATAATACCCATTCATACAAAAGTTAATGATGTGAATTTACATATGAAACACAATGATTAACATCAAATAGAAAGATTATAAGCATAAGGTTCTAGCATAAGTACTTAATGCCATTAATTACAAACTGAATATTTCTAAAATTATCATTAATTAAACATAAGTGCATAAGTTTCTAGCAGCTGTCTTCCATTCAGCGTTACTTGACTAATTTGAAACTACCGGAAATAAGAATAAAAAAAATGAGAATTGAAAAATCTCAATAGAAAATGAATGATTTTAAAACATTTGAACTATGATTGGATTCAACCATATCTGCACAGAAAATACACAAGGCTACAATAACATTATATAATTAATTATCATATTATAGATAAAATATGTCATGTAAAGCATGTCATGCAAATCTTACTAAAATTATGATTTCTTTACTTTAGTTTTTATTTCCATTTGTGTACTTCTCTCACAATCAAATGCCTTATCTTAGAGAATTATTATTCTTTGGTATTGTTTTTTAACATTGTTATGATAAAACAAGACTTTTACGCTATAGTAACCATGGCAGGCAACATAAAAGGATCTTACATCTATCCCTTTGTTTTTTTTGTGGTTAGTGGTAAATTTTAATTGAACATGTTTTTTTAAAATTAATTCATTGTTATTATGCATAATTCATATTGAGAAATGCATAAAATTAATCCATAAATAAAGCTTAAATAAGAGCTTATAAAATAATCAACAAATTAAAATCGTGAAACATAAAATTAAATAATAAACTAAAATAAGTGCACAATATATAAATTGATGTATAAATTTAAAATAAATAAACTGGACCAAAACAATATAAGCTTGACCAAATAATAAAGTAGTATCTCAAAAAAAATTATTAAACCATAGCATTGTCAATCTAAATTTTAATTTCAAAAGGGGCTAAAATTACTATAATTTTTATTAAATTTTCTCTTGACATTTCAATAAAGTCCATGAGTTGGTCTTTGTCATATAAAGTCATAATAAATTTAATATTCCAAATCCATGTAAGATAACCTCTAATTTATGTCCCTTATAGAAATTTCTATAAATATTGACAACCAAATTAATAATATATATATATATATAAACAATATCATAAATTCTAAAATAGAATAATGATAGAATAATGTACAATAGATAATAACAATAATAAGAAGGAACATAAATTAATTCAAATTAAATAGTGGGCAACATAAATATAAAGAAAATATAAAATAAAAAGAAGAAATTAGAACGCAGTAAACCAATGAGATCGGTAAGGAGAGAATGAAATATTTACAATTAAGTGATAAAATAAAGAAAGGAAACCAGAGCGCAGTAGTCCACACTGGATTGGTGAGGAGAGAAGATAATCTTTACAATTAAGTGGTAAAGTAAAAAGAAGAAACTGAAGTGTCATAAATCGACGGAGCCAATGAGGAGAAAAAAGAATGTCTTTAATTAAGTGATTAGTACTTTAATCAATGTTTGGGTCCATTGTCATCCATAAATATAAAAAGAAAATTGATAATAATAATTAATAGTGAGCAAATTTAATATAAAATGGTAATATATAAAACAAATAATAGTAAGAATCAATGTAGCCATAATTTTATTTTGCATAAAAAATAAATTTTTACCTCTAATTTCATAGACAGATAAAATGATATGTACATACTTCTTTTCTTGTAAAAATATCCTCGCCTTTCTTTCCCTTTCTTCTCCCTCCTTTTTTTTTTTTAATTTCTTACGTCACTCACTCATTAACTCTCTAACACACTCATTTTTTTTATTTTATTTCACACACAACACTTTATCTTTCTCTCTTTCCTTCGCTCACACACACAAAAAACCTCCCCTTTTATGGATGGTATTGGGTGGTTAGGACTAGCTGTGTGTAAATGCACCGCTTGAGTAATTATAACATATATATTTTTACTATTTCTATGTTACTCATTTTATTTTTTAGTGTAAAATTGTACACATAATTTTTAACATTCAGCAAATTTTTATTAAATATTTTAGTAAATTTTATTCTTAGCTAAGTGTAATATATTTTGAGCATATTCTTATCAATTTTTGGGCTTACTTTAAACAATTAATAACTATATTTTATCTTTTGGGTATGTTATTTAAATATTTATTAATACAAAATCATCAAATAAAATATTTAATTTACATACAGAAATTAATAATACCATCATAGAAATTATTTTATGAAAAATGGGATGTTACAATTATAGTAATTAACATTAGATGTGGATATAAATTATTTTAAATTAACCAGCTTCAAAATAAAATGAATGTATTATTATATTCTTTAAGTGTTTTAATTTTTTTTTTATGCGCCAGTAATATAGTAAAAGAATTACATCCTAATAAAAGACACTTTGCATGAGTTCCCCTATAACATATTCTGTAAAGCCACTAGAGGGGTCTCCCAAAGAGAGCGAGGAGATGTGCAATTCGTGCCATCCTTTGCAAGCCGATCTACACAAGAGTTTCCTTCTCGGAGGGTATTTTCCAAGTGAACTTCCCAGTCTCTATGCATGAGCGTGTGAATGTCTTCAAGCACGTTTGCATGGCTATGGCGGGCATCAAGCATAGTTTTAAAAACCGGTTCGGACCGGCCGGTTCGACCGGAAAACCGGTGAACCGGTCATGAAACCGGTCCGAGCCACTATTTGGATCGGCCTTGTATCAAAACCGGTGCTACCCGGTTTGACTCGGCCGGTTTTGGATCAAAACCGGTGACTCGGCCTGTTGAACCGGACCGGTTGACTCGGTCTGTTTTTTTTTTTTTTTTTGCTTTTTCACTTTTTTTTCCTTTTTTGGGCTAAATAATATTTTTTTCTAAACCTTAAAAAATAATATTCTAATTTCACTTTTAGAAAAATGCAATAAATTTGTTTATATTGTCATGATTTGTGAGTTTGTGATGTAAAATTTTGTGAGTTTACTTGTACAATTATATTTTAAACTTGTTAATTGTGATTTGTGATTGTGAAACAAAAACAATATTTAGGAATTTATGTTATTTAATTATATTTTTATATTTGGAGCTCTTAAAAGGTATCAAATTGTTAATTAGTTGTTATTTTATTATATTTTATTTAAATTTTTATATAGTTTTATATTTTTTTTATATAAACCCGGTTCAACTGTTCGACCGATGACTCCACCGGTTGAACCGACCCAAATGATTCCGTACTCTCGACCGAGTCGATCACCGGTCCGAGTTTTAAAACTATGCCATCAAGTATCCTTGAAAGAAGGTACATTGCCAAGAGAGTCCAAGGATTTATTTTGTTTTAGTTTTCAATTTTCATTTCAGTTTTATAGTTTTCTAGATATTGTGAAGAAAATGTTAAAAATTATGAAAACTACAAAATCTAGTTTTTAATTTTCACTTCCAGTTTTCAGTATTTCCATTATAAAATACTAAAACCTGAAATATTGAAAATAGAAATTGAAAATTAGAAACTGAAATCAAATAGATCCTAAGTGACAATGTGGATTCCTCATTCCCCTATCCCAAGCTAAGCACGTTGCAGCGTGTGTATTCTCGGCAAGACTTCATAGAGTGGCCAAGAATCATTCCCAATAGGGCAAAGTACAGAGACCTCTCCCGAGTTCCTTTAGTATTATACTTACCCCTTCTAGTTTCTAATATTACACCCAACTCCCTTAATTGTTTAAACATCATTACAGATTTATAGTAATATCATTATAAATTTGTTAGTATGACTTTTATGCCCCTATCCACTCTCAACTTTGAACTAACTTCATCACCTCAGCTGTTACCACAGAAGGAAAATACAACCAGATTTCGAAATGAAAACAAAGAAAAATAAAATAACAAGAAAACCAATAAAACACACAATGCTAAAATCCCTAAACAAACACTTCATGTAGATGAAAAAGAGGAAGCTTGAAGGTGGCAGAATAAGGGCAGAGCCAGACTTTCCCCCTCGTGTATTGCTTCCTGTTTGGTGGCTTTTACTGGTTCCATCTGATCCTCGTTTGGATATGTTTTGTCTATTTTCAGTTTCTGATTTCTGTTTTGTCTATTTTCAGTTTCTGATTTTAAGTATTGACCCATGGGGTTTTGATGGGGATGATTATTCATTTGTGGGTGTTCCTTGTTCCAGGTTAGTGTTGGTGCGTTTTATTTGCACCCCTTTGAACTTTGTCTCTCTTAGTCTATTGTTTCCTTCTTCATGGGTTCAACAGAAAATGGACAAGAAGAGAAGGAAGAGATAGACCTTTTTTTTTTTTGTTATAAAGGGTAACTTTATACTTTTGCAAAAATATTTAGAGATAAGGAAGGTAGTTGTAATATTAAAAATTAGAAGGAAATAAATGTAATATTAAAATAATTTTGGGAGATTGCTCTTATTAGTCCTTCCCAATACCTCCTCCCAATACCAGCTATTGATCCATGATCAGTCCAAGTGCTTTAGGGCATGTTTGGCAAGCTGGATAGAATAAGGGCTGATAGTATAAAACCTGATAGGATAAGACTTGATAGTATAAGGCCGAATAAATTTTAATACTATACATTGTTTGGTATAATATTGTATAAAAGATTATATTTAATATTTTATAATATTATCATTTCTTTCCAAATAATTTTAACATTTTAATTAAATATTAAATAAAATAAAATTTGTTATTAGTGATTTAAATATAATTTTTAAATATCATATTTATGCAAATATTTATTAATTAAAATTTAATTTATTTTCAATATTATTATTTATTTCAATATTTTATAATTATTTATTATTTTAATAATTATATAAATATTAAATAACTCTTTTATATATTTTTAATATTTTCTATTTCTAATTGTAATTATTTAAATTTAAATTTTAAAATAAATATTGAATCAAAATATTTTTATTATTTATCCTTAATTTTATATATCACATATTATTTATTTTAAATATTTATTTCTATTTAATAATTATTATTTTATTTTATATTTATTAATTGTAATTACTTTTTTATTTTTATTGTATATAGCTAGATGGATATCACATATTATTTGTTAACAATATTTATTTACTATGAAATAATTTTATTTATAATTTTTTACTTATTATTATTATTTATCTAAGCATGATTTTATTTTAATAAAATATTAAAAAATAAAAGAAACCTTGCACGTTAGAAGCTAATCAGGCCTAATAGCCTCCTTATTTTATATTAAGGTATACAACATTTTAATGTATAAGGGAGTTATAATATATAAATTTATACAATACGTTATTTGGACCAAATAACATATAAAAGTATAATGTATAGTATAAGTTTATACTATCATGTATAGTACAACATACCAAACACACCCTTAATGTTTTGGACAAAAGGAAAAGAAACCAATGTTCCTTTTATCCTTGGACACGAGCAAAGTTCGAGATGGCATATATATGCCTCTACTTTGTAATATTTCAAGATTTTTTAATTTTTTGGGATAAACTAAATTCAATATAAGGATAAATTTTCATTTACAGCTAGATTGTCCATTTGTTTATAACAAGTGAAAGAGGTAAAAAATACATAAAAAGAAAATATTTCAATATATAAATAATTATATTCAAAATGGCGTAGAGGCTAGCTTTCTCTAATTTTTTTTTTTTGTAATTTTGTATTTGGTTTCCTCTAAAATCTTTTATTTGCTTAGTGTTTATATGAATTCTCTATTCAATTAGAAATTTAAATACTAATATACTATAGCTGAAAATATTTTATATATATACTATAGCTATTTATGTTTTATATATTAGGACTTTTATTTAAATTTTCAGATAAAAAAATTAAAAAATATATACTTGAATTTCACTATTAAATATTGACTCCTCTTAACAAAATAACCTAGTTTAGGTTTAAACAAACAAACAAAAAAAGGTGGGCCAACGCGAGCCTAATTAAGGTTTGAATTGGGTTGATTTGAGTTCAAATGGGTCATAAAACTCCGGTTAGATTATAGATTCGGTCTGACCCACGACCAAAAACATAGGATCAGCTCTCACCTTAGCAGATTAGCTTACATTCTACTTATCTTTTTTTTTACTTTTAATAAATTATTTAGAAATTAGCGTTTTACTTAAAATATTAAATATTAGAATTACTTTAATTTAAAACTTGTTATTAAATAGTAATTTATGAAATAAGATAATCAAATTATTTTGTTTAAAAATATTCAAAAAATAGACAAGCTAGTTCGCAAATCAGCATGTCACAACTTATATCCGTAAAAACAAAATGGGTTTATATATATATATAATTGTGATAATAATAATAAAAATGGGCTTATAAAACTATTTATGCCTTTTACTCAATGATGGAGGAAAATAATAATTTGACATTTAAAAAGTAAATGTCCCTTTATAAGCTCATCCAATGATAGTAAAATTGATGTAAAATAAAATGAGATCACAATAGACCTTCCAATAATATAGAATAAATTTAGATCATCCAACATATATTTGTTTCACTGGCTTTAAAAATGATTAATATAAATGATATTAGCTTAATTATTATGTAAATAAAAATGCGTTGATCCATGAGTTGTAACTTTCAACGCTAGCTACTGCTTCTTGAACAATCTCATAAAGCTCTAGAAAAGCTCGGATGCACACATGATCCCCATTTACTTTTCAGGAGGCTTCCAGGTTTTAGTATTGATGTTTGTCTATTTCTAAAAAGAGTAATATTATTTGTATCTATAGGATATGAGACACTGTACCGACTTATATTTGATCCATTATTGGATAGGACATAATCCTCATTCAAGTAGAGTCTACACTTCATTCAATGATAAATGATATATGAGTTGACATCATATCTCACACTTCATAAGTACAATTATCATTTCTCTTTCTAACAATCTCATGACAACATGACAAGTATACTATTGATTTAATTCTCCCACTTTCCAAGCCATGAAAGTGGGTGTTGTGCAATTTTTATTTCTTACCCTTTAATTTTACAAGGAGAATATGGTACCACATTCTCTCTGCAAACTAATGTAGATATACTTATTTTTTAAACAATGCTTTGATGAAAACGAAGGCAACCATAAACTAAACAATGCTTGTTTTCTCCTAATTAAAATATGAATTAATTATTCAATAAGCTAGACATTGACTTTAATGTGATTCTACCTATGCCACATCTCTAATTCCCAGTGCACCACGTACAATTGCGTGTTTTTCTTGCATTATGACACTGTAGCAAGCGTAAACAGACCGGTAACATACTTAATTTTGTTATGAAAATTCTTAAGGTTTATGCCAAACTTGTTTAAACAGGATGCAAGTATCAACTAATATTCACCATCCACCATTTAGAATTGGAATGATGGTTGGAAAAGTATTAATTCAATACTAAACTTTATAACATGTTATAATTAATTCATTCTTAGCTTCCCCACCGTCATATATTAATCCACAGTTGCCACCGCATCCAACCAAGAAAAGTCACATGGAAAGACCCACCAACAATCAAAACTAAAAATAATAATGCAACTCAAAAGAAACAAAAGATAAAAGGACATGTTTTTATTCCCAACTTTTGCTATTGTTATCCTCGGTGAATGAAACATAATAATAATAATAATAAGATAGTAAAAACTAATAAGGGTCGTCTTCATTAACCGATAATTAATTAAGCAATTCTTAATCCAGATTACAATCATCATCATCTACCTCGTCTGCATTTTTCGCTTCCTTCTAAAATCCCATCAATGACCAATGAAATTGCAGGGAGCTTAAATTGCAAAAATTCAATTAATCCAACATCAGAACCCCAATATAATTCCAAAAAATAATGTGGAAAAAAAAAATAGAAAAGACTTTTCAACGCCACCGAGGTTGTTGATAGCAAGGATTATAGACAACATTAACCAAAACGAAGAAGCCAGAGATATGTTGTCAACTAAGGATTATTCATGAAATCAATCAGGTCATGGCAACACTTCAATTACAACATCCGTGTACATACAAATACACCCCATCTCAAAAAGAAGCCTAAAAAAAGTTGCTTTAGAGTTTAGTCACCAAAAACTTCCAAAAAAATAATAATAAATTCGACATAACCCAGAAAAATTTACATTAAAAAAATTACAAAATGAAAATAAAAGAGAGGATCTACCAGGTTGTGTGGATGATGGAGTTGGTGATGCGAGAGAGAGCGAGCCTTATGCGTGGAAAGACACGAAGGGAGAGGATGGTGGAGTCTCTAAGGAAGTGCTGAATGGTGTGCACAAAGAGGTTGAAGCTCCTTATTGGTGGAACATACAAGGTCAGTGGCACAGCCGAGAAAGCCACAGCAAACACAAGTTCAAGCATTTTTTTTGTTGCCCCCTTTTCAGTAATTATTACAATTTCTACAAGTGTATGTGTGTGAGAGAGAGAAAGAGAGAAAGTATGGTTATGGTGGTGATGGAGAAGGGAGCTAGGAATGGGATTAGATCATGGAATTATGATGATGGTGAGATGATATATATGTTTTGTTCTACAAATCGATCAAATCTATGGAAACAAAGTGTCAAGGTGTTGGGTTGTTGGTTCACCCCCTCCTCCTAATCCTTAGTCCTTGTCTTGTGGGATGGGAAGACTAGGACTTATAAAACTGTTAATTGATTGATAGGGGTGGAAGCACTTCAGAGTTTGACATGTGCCACTGCTTGGGCCTGCCCCCATATGCCTATGGGGTTACATGGTATCTCGAACGCCAAAGATTCTTTCTCATATTTCCTTTTTATTATGCCCAAAAAAAGGAATTCTTTTCGGCATATAATGGAGACAAAAGTTATAAAGATTTGGAAATATTCATTAGATTAGATTTAGTCAGTAAAAGATTGTTGGATAAATTAAGATGGTGAAAATAAATCATTTATCTGAAAGACAATAATTGTTAAATTCTTCTAATAGAAATTAGGTGGCCTTTTAGTTATCAAATATGTTCCTTATGCTAATAAAATTTGAAACATTATTAATATATATTTTTTTCACGGGTGGAGCATTATTAATATTAATTGGCTTGTTAAATATAAATTTATATGCCGAATAGTTATTTTATTCTAACATAAGAATATGATCCTTTTTATTTAATTATTTAGTCTACATAAATTATGTCCATAATTAAGTGAACAGGGTTCAGCATCCACAAGGGTGGATGTACACAATCTGATGAAGTGGTACATCTACACCTCACAACAAACACCTTTCTACGACTCTACTTGCTCTTCTTTCTAAGCATAATTTGAAAACCCCTATAACTTATGTCCACATTATGTCTATAAATAAAAAGATTCCAAAGTGAGAGACTTGCAAAATGTGTGTAGCTAATGATTGTGCAAGAAAGTTGAATGCATGCACACAAATACTGATGGGTATGATTTGATTAAAAAAAAGCGTTTCTTTCTTTACGAAAATTAGAATTTTTATATTGTAATACTTTTTACAAAAAGTTAAAAGTGAGAAACATATTTTTTAAAAAAATAAAAAGCTAATCTGTAAACTCCATACTGTAATATTCCTTACAATGATAAAAGTTACAAAGAGTCCGGATAAAAAATAAAAAATCTAAAAGGTATTGTACCGACAAAAAGAAATTGTACAAAAGCTAAAGCAGCTTTACCTTAGAAAACGTTTTAGAAAAGTGAAAAAAAGGACTGAACATTTATATATGTAGACTTTCCGTTTTCTTAATTTTGACAATAACCTCAAGAACCATTTTAATTTTAGAATTAATATTTTATATCTATTACTTAAAAAATTATGTAAATAAAATAATTATAAAAAAATTACGATACCAATGCACAGAAAATTAAGGTCTTACTTTTAATGTGATTTATTTTTTATTATTATTTGACACATGAAAGAGAAAATTCCATCCACCTATGCATATTTTTATTTTATGATATTTTTAAACTATTGCTGTATGTAAATTGATCATCTACTCTATTTTCAGTTAAATCTCCACACACACATAGCAGGGATCCATTTAAATTGAATATGTGTTAGTATACTTATATTATTTAATAATTTTTTGTAGATGTGAAAAATTATTAATCCAACTATTGAATTCAAAATTCTTATAAAGTATATTATATTTACAAAATTTCAGAGTATCTAAAAATGATTTGATATTTTATCATGTCATTTTATTTTGATAAATGATATTTTTAAAATTTTGTAAGTAAATGCCAATCAATAGAATACATGTCTATTGTTGTCCGATTTTTTTGAAATAACATGTTTGATTATCAATATAACATCACATAATTCAATAATCAGATCAGTTATATTTAGTTTCTATGAAGTTATTGAACGATGTAACTGTATAAAATTTGCACTTGATATAAACAAATATATATATATAGATTTTTCTAGTCTATTATTGTGGGACAAGCATATCTTTACACTTGGCATCCAATGACAATCTCTTCAATAGTATATTATTACATAGCTAGACTGTAATTAAAAAATCCCTAAACAGAATTATAATATTGCTTTTCCTAGTTGAATTCTAGTATGATAAGATGAAGCTTCAAAAAGCCAATGATTGAAAACAAATTATGAAAAAAAAAGGTGCCTCTGTTGATTATTATTATTATTATTATTTTGGTCATGAGTCTCATTTGGTTTATTGAATTATTTAAATGACACTATAATTTAAAATGGGCCAATGATATAACTACTTTACTTGTTACATTTTAAATTACCCTAATTAAATATTAAATATGAACAGACAAATAGAACATAATTAATTAACAATTGACTTCGAAAAATTAAGAAAATTCTACAAAATTAGAAGTAACTGATGAAATTTTTGAAAAGACAATACGATAAATTTTGTCAAACGATGATAGGGTCAAAAGCTAACAAATGTTAAAAATAGAAAAACTCAGCACAAATAAACATACTAAGACAAAATTGCCCAACTTAAATTTCCAAACAACGGTGACAAGGGTGCTGATGAGTGATGAAGGAAAACCCAGATTGGTTACAAGATGATGACAGTGACAATGCAACAACGAGGAAGGCATTGTCATGATGTGAATGCCATGGTGGGGCAGCGATAGGATGATTTATTCTGGTGGTACCAGTAAAAATAGAAAGGTGAAAAGCAATGTATCAACAAACCTATATTTGTTTTCTATCGAAATGCATTATCATTTTTCAATTGCTTCATGTAAGTTGTAACCCTATGCTACCAGCTAGTCTATAGGATAACAAAGCTTAAAATGATCATAACCACATTCATGAGCATAATATTAAAATCACCAAGAACAAGAATTCGATTTATCATGTGACGTGTGTAAAATGATCCCCGAATTTTACATTAACCTAGTATATACAGCATAGTCATGATTAAGTGAATTATGTGCAAAAGTGAATTATGTACATTTAACAAATAAATAAAAGAAATGGGGACAAGAGTGAAACTGGTAGCAAGTGTGATCTTTTCTTAGGGAGTGAGTTTTTTTGCAACTCATGGGGAAGTTATGCATGCTAGCAACTGGCGGCATAACTGTTGCAACTCAGGTGAAGGATCTGATGAAGATATGGCTGAGAGAACAGACCTTGCTTCTAATAGTCCACCTGATAGTTTTTCCAAGATCACATCTTCGCTAGCCATAAGAGACGCGATTAGCTTCGCACCTGCCATCCTTTCCTGTTGAACATTAACGATACTCCAACAGTCACGCATCTAGAAAGTTTTGATAATGGGGGCAAAGATAATATACAAACATAATAAAAAGTGAAGGATATTATTTTTTAATTTTGTCTTATTTACAATTAATGTAGGGTCAAGTTTTATAAAATAATTGGGGTAAAAATATAAATACACGCATAATTTTATGAAAAAAAAAAATTCAAATTCTTGTGACCTTCTAAATGTGGATCCAACCCTACCAACATTGTAATATTACACTGTTAAGAGAAATAATACAGGCTTCCATTTATGTCCACTTCTTCCCTAAGCCATCCTTAATTGTCTCTCTCCTAATAGAATGTATGATGTTCATATTGAAAAGGACAACAAAATTTAGACCTCCGTTGAATAGGCGCTAGGCAAATTGACTATCCATCATCAAAACAAATCTTATAGAAAATTTTTATTCAAGAGAAGCTCCTATTAGCTTACCTCTTCGTTAATTTAAAGAAACATTATATTTTCCACGAAGAAAAAACAAGAGAGAGGTTTAAATGCATAGGCAGAAGAAAGATAAACATACATGGTAAAATAATGACATATGTAATATTACTGCAAAGGCGGTTACCTTCTCGGACCCCTTTCCCAGGGCATTTAATGAGATTTTGAGGACGTCAGATGCATAAGGAAGAACAGCAGATCTTAGATGATAGACAGCAGAAAATAGGACCTGGATGCATGCTGATCTAATTTCTGACATCATTTCAAACTGTAGACAGAAATATTAGTTTCATAGATCAGCTAACCTGATGAAAAAGATTCAAGAAGTAAATACGCAATTATACCTCAAAAGAACGGAGGAGAGTAGGAAGAACTTGTGTCGCAAAACGCTTCTTGCACGGTTCTGATATCTTCTGGCAAGCACTGATGAGAACATTACCCATACACAGTCGAAAAGAGAGGGGAACTGGAGCCATAAATTCAGAGTTTTCATAACCCGACTGAGGAGTTAGAGTGAGTTCCTTCTTTTCATTAAAAAATTGATCGATCACATAGGTCACAACTGAAATCCCTGCAGAACCAGACTCCACATGAGATGAACAAGTCAATGCAACTACCCAGTAACAGTTTCGTGATTATATTCAGTATAACATACACATTAATACTACCTTTCTTCCCAACAACCCTACTTCTGTTTGGCATCGAGTCTCTGATTGATTCCTTCGCTTGTAGTTCAGCACATATCATCAGTGCTAGACAATCAATGCATCCATGTTGTGCTTTGGAAACTGGGAGAAAGAAGTTATGCTCATTAAAATTATTAATTTTTAATAGAAACAAAAAATTAGAAAATAAATAGTTTCATACCTGAATCAGTATTTGGACAAGGCCATAACAGCACTGTTTCAATCATCTTTCTAATTGCATCCATTGAAGGATGAGAAAAAGACTCCCAACCTCTGACCTAAAATCCAAAGAAGACACATTACTGCAAGCTAAATTGGAACAGATAATGCCAGAAGCTGAAAAGACCTTTTCTAAAGCAGAAGAAGAGGATAAAAACATTGATGGATAAATAATTACCACAAGGGATGTGCATGTTGAAAATAAACAGGCCTTTATCTTCGTTATGTTCTTATTATCAACTGCCTGCTCTAATTTGGAGCAAAGCACCGGGAATAAAACCTACAGTATCAAAGGGCATGGAAAGGTTAAAGCAGGCCCCAAAAACTACCACAATGATGAAGTCGTAAGGTTTACAGTTTACTGTCATGCCAGAGGCCTAGAATACAATGTTATTCAGATAGGAAATCTGTTGCAAGGAGATGAGTGTAATCTAGCACTTACAAATTGTTGAGTCCCACATCAACTTGGGCAATCCTCTTCCCCAAGCTAGTTTTTGGGGTTGAGTTAGGCTTCACTCAATTATAATGTCTATCAGAGCCAATTTTGTGCTGCTAGGCATATGGCCAGCCCTTTCCCTTGGGCTAGCTTTTGCAGTTCAGTTAACCTCAAGTCTAATATGGATTCTAATATATATCTGGCACTCTAATAATAATCACAACCAAATATGCAAAGGAAAATCCATCCCTTGGGATTGCAAAATTACTTCTAGAAGCTTTCAATCATTCTTAATGCAAAACAGTGCCAAAAAATGCTTAAAAACTGAAATGTAAATAAAAATAGGCCATGCCATCACTATAGGAAAAACTGATTTCTTCCCGGAACCAGAATTCATAATTAAAAAGATCATTTTTCATTACTTGTGGATGAATGCGTCCACACAGCTCAGCAGAAAGTTTCCGCACATCTTCAAACTGAAAATCACCAAATGCCCTGAAGCAAATGAATAGCATGAAATATGTATCAGGCTCTTGTGTTGTATTTTTAGCTGCAGGAAGACAAAGAATATGCTCATTGCACAAAGACCAACCTGTTTAGAAGTAGAGCAGCAATGCACTCATAACCAATCTCAGTGCCCATCCTGCCTGAATCTACCAAACAAGAGAATAAATATGTATACACATGTTGTAATGACTTTACAAGGAAATTATGATGTATTAAATGAAAAAACACAATCTCAAATCTGATAGACATACAGTAATTTAGGCACAACACTCAAGAAACCGGGTTTGATAACTAATATTTCAGGCACTTCAATCAGATGCTTTTATGAATTTTGAGCAGAAAGAAAGAACCTCAAAATTTCAAAGTGAGTCATAGTTAAACAAATTAGCAGAACATCCAACAAAGTTGAGTCTATGATCAGATTGGAAGACAATGATCACAAGATTTGATATGATTAAAAAGACAACAATTCGCAACTTTACCATCCAAATTTTGGAAAATTTTAAAAGAACTCGCAGTGATTTCAATTCAATTAAGTCAGAAGACAATTTCAGCCACATAATTCCAAATTCATGAGTGAGCAGAAACAGATACACAAGGCATGAATATTTACCATGCATTGCACTGTGACTGGGATGTCCATACACAACTGATGAATTGAGCTCATTGAAAGTTTTCATGGGAAGCATCTTAATTATGAGCAGTGGGCAAAGATGCTCAAACAAAGATCGCTGCATTTCCTCAAACTCATCACTAGTATATGTTCTATGCTCCCATCTTGATAAGAAACTTTCATCAATCCTGCTACAGAATTGACAAATTGTCAAACGCAAGAAACTACTACCACCAGATTTAGTCCAGCTTTGAGACAATAGTATAGACATATTCAATAGGATGACAATGCATAGAAAAGAAGAGAAAAAATTTACTTTTGTAACAATGCAAAGACTGCATAGTGAAGAGTGACATTAATATCTATTTGACTTTGGAAAAACATTTTAGCCACTGTAAAAGTCAATAGGGCCACCATAAATCTCTCTTGAACCAATGCACTACCATCATATTAAAAATTGAACTAGAGATAAACTGAGATCAATGCAGATATTGTGCTCTTCACAGGGATACAAGATGAATAGGAAAGCTAAGTGCAACATGTCATGCATAATGCATGAGCCAACCAACCACATAAATGAAAAGTCATCAAGAAGTCAATGGTTATTCAAACAGGGGAAAAACATCCAATACCACCAATATAAATAAATCAATAGGAAGAACCATTTCTTAAAATGAACCTGGAATATTATTTTCCTAAAATGCTAATTGATTAGAACTCCGGATTGCTATCTACCTAAAAAACACACAGCTCTCGTCTTTGAATTACAATAAAACATAGCTAAATTTTCCCGAGAGAGAAGCAAAAGCCAAGCCACTACAGAGGCTGCCTCTACTAGTAATGAACTTGTGTTTGGAAAATCATGGAACCATTGAGTAAGGTAAGCAGCATCATAGAAGCCCAAAAGAATGACTGACATCCAAATGTACCACTGACAAACAAGGGCATGTTCTGATTAATCCACAACTTCCATAAAATTGATGCATATTATGTCAGTTAACTTTTCATGAACCGACAGCTTAGCAAACAAGATCAGACATATTTTAGATATCACTAAAGCTTGACTGTTTTACAACAACACCCAAAAATATAAAACAAATACGTAAGGCCCCACTCCCTTTGGCCCCATATAGTGCCGCACAACTCAGATATAAAATATTAATACATAGACATTTTAATTGTCTTCCTCCCAACCCTTTCTTTGGCATTGCACAGGAGTATACAAAGACCACTTCCATTTGCAAATGAAGACAAATTATGAGAACAGCATCCACTTGATATTCACTCCCAGGTTCTTCAATCAAGTTCAAGTCAATATTCCTTGTTTGAACTATCATTCATCAGCTTTATAAGTACAATCTGTCTGTCTTATCGTGTGTCTGACCAGTGTATCAAAAATACGACGCAGAAAAATGCTCTTTGGTGCTACAGTTAAAGGTTTAAAATTACAATTATAGATGAGGGGAAAATATAACAGCTATACTGTTTGATCTATAAACAGGTAGTTAGAATAGAAGCACTTTGTTGTCCAAAAAAAAAAATTTGATATACTCACTCCTTCTGTTCTCTAACACGCAACAGAACATGATGCAAGACAAGATCAGCAACATTTGCCAGGTCTTCACTTATATAACTCAAGAATTTGACAAGGGTTGCATTTGATGGATCTGCAAACATCTTATCAACCAGTGGTCCAATTAAGAAGCTCCAGTCTCGAACCTGTTTATGCATTGGAATTAATAGATTGGAATCCTTTTAGTAATTCTAATGACCTCCATCTGGTGGTACATTTATTGAAATCATGTTATACACTGTTCAGAAGAACTATGAAGAACAATACAGAAACCAACTACCAGTTATGCAGCAGATGTTCACATCATTGCTTTACAGAGAACCAACAAGATATAGACAATATATAGACAAGATATTAATGTAAATGTACAAGGTCAAGCCGCAGGTGCACATCTAGAGGGGAATAGATGTATTGGAAGGTAGTGAAACCTAAGCTTAGCCCTGTATCTAACTGCTTAAGCTTTAAGAAATAAGATTATTTGGTTCTTAGCATGGATCAAAGCAGCTTCTACCAACTGTTAATGGTTTGATTGTAGCCACGACAACCATTCAGAATCACATTAAACTTTAGCAAGGTTGGATGGCCTAGTGCTTTGTCATTGTCCAAGCTTTGAGCACAAAGGGCTTTCACCTGAGGAGGCAGATTAGAGATAAAACAACCCTCCTTAATTGTGCACCTAGCAGCATAAGCTTTTGGGATGATTTGATTCTTGACAAGATTAAAGGACTCTAGTAAGAAAACATTGCTTTAGAAGTCTCAAAATTAAAATGTTTTGAGAATCTATTTGTATTTATGACTACGAATAAGTCATAGCATTCTAGTATTTCCCTCAATCAAGTCATCTGGTTTACTTTTCCATAATAAATACATTGGTCATCTATTTCTCATCACATTCCTGCACTACTGAAAAACAGGATTACCATCACTACACAGCCACCTTAATAATTGCATAATCAATCTTACACTTTTAGACCACTCTGGAACCAGTTTGAGTACTAGATCAGTATCCAACTTTGACCCTGACACCAATGAAGAAAGCATGAGAACAATATGGATGGAATATTTGAACCAATAAGAAGAATTGAAAACTGAGACTCTGAAATTACCTATTGCGAAATATTACAGTTGGAAAATTCGAAATAAGGAAAGAAGATAAAGAAATAATCTAAACACATTCGAGTAAGTATAAACTAGCTCCAATGGAAACTTGGAAATTTTACACTATACATTTAAATTGCAGAATGTGATTTTTATAATTCTGATTGCTCGATTGCAATGAGTTAGTGTGCTGCCCTTGGCAATGTCAAATGAAGCAGGCATTTTTTCTCCACATAAAACTCTGATCCTTTTCTGAATTCAAAGGTGTGATGAACTTAGGTTTAGGTGATCTACATGGAACAAATACCTATTTGAAATTGATGAGTTTTTTACTTCAAACCTTCAACAGCATCCAACTAACAGAAGGCATTTGTGGGAAATGCATCGTTGAGAAGTTACTAAATGGTATAAAACTAACATACCTTTATTATATAGGTGTCAACAAATTCTGAACCTAACCCCTTATATATATATAGATATAGAAAATACTAAACAATTGATCATTAAATGAGTCCTTAAAGATTCAAAACGATATCAATTTTTCTTTTTAATGTCACACAACGTGACAGAAGGCCATTTTGATGTCATTTTAAATATTTGGAAGACTAATTTGATGTAAATATTTGGAGGACCAAATTGATGTCAATGAATCTTTTGAGGACCAAATTGGGGTAGTTAAAGGAAGCAAAAGAACCAGCTCATGCATAGTCTGTCTAATTGTGATGTCAAAAATTTTGGGGGAAAAATATTACCTTTATCTCCAGTGGACTCTGGAAGATCAAGGCTTTGGCTGATGTTGCTGCAAGGATAAGGAAAGCACAAATTTTAGTGAAGTATGTGATATATCACATACTCCAGCTCTAGAAACAGAACTCTTCAGTTCTATACATTGAGCTCTGCAACTTTGAAAGAAGGCAGAGGGAAGAGAAGAAAGCACACCTAAGACAGTCAAGCAGCAAGAATATGACTTCAATTCTTTGGTTGTGACGTTTGAGGACCCCAATGAGGGCATCACTAGCAGATGATTGGCTCTCATCTAGAGAGTAAACAAGACCAACCAATGCAGGCAAGTACAGTGAAGGTTCTGCTTGAGTAAGTAATTCAGCAATGAGAAAGTGCCACCGTAAAAATATAACAATAGAATTACCAAAAAGAGACATTTATATGAGTAATGACCATTAAATCTTTTATAGAACACAATCATATGCACCACCTGACGGTAACATTTGTGTATGTAAGTCCACATTTTTTTGTGACAATACATCCACTGGAAAACTGTAATGTGGTACAAGATTACTATGAAAACATTAATGCTTAAATAGATATATGCAAGTCAAATTAAATAAAGTAATAGTGACGAAGAGTGTGCCATGCAACCTTAGATCAGTTCCTATTGACAAGTTTCAATGGTTTTGGGAATAGGAAGGACACAAAATCTGTGGCAATGTACTAATATGCCACTGTTTGGAGTATTTGGTTGGAGCATAATTCTCACATCTTCCATGATAGATTTTTAGACGAGCAAGTTTTGTGGGATAGTATTAGGCACTTTGCCTCTATTTGGTGCAAAGCATATGGTCTTTTTAGAGGAATTCCCTCCTAGATATGTTGAAAGATTGAAAACTATACTTCATTGATAGTATTTTCTCTGGGTTGCTTTTATTCTTGTAAAGAGGATCTCTTGTCCAAAAAAAAAGAGATCTTCTTGTAAATTTCTATCTCCATCACAATCAAATTCTTCTTTTATCCAAAAAAAAAGAAAGACAAAGAATGAAGCTTTTTTTGGGTGCAACCAAAGAATCAAGCATTTGAAAGAGGAAGAAAGGAAAAGATAAGTAAAATGGAAAATGCAAGGAAGCAATCAACCTAAAACCTAAAGTTATTAAGTGAGTGCTCAAATATTGATTTTAATTACAAACTAAACACAACTCCTGACATGAAAGCCCTTTGGACTTCAGGTGTGAACAATACTCAGGTCAATTAATACCATGTGCTCGAAATTTCATTTTAAAACAAAAATGATAGTGAGGGTGAAACAGATAATCTGATCAAGGAACAATCATGCTAAAAGCTTTAGCCATTGCCAGAACAGCCAAATAATAGTTTTAAATTTATATCTCAAAAATATATATATATATATATATACATAAGAAATATAAACTACACTTTTCTATATTTCAGCTTCAGTGCTAACCGATCACAGGGAGTAATTTGGATGCCTGCTCACGAATCAAGATTTCTTCATCTCCAAGCCGCTGCAGCAATTTGTTGGCTATGTCTAGCCTGAAGTAGTCATATCAACAAATAAATATACAAACAACTGAAAATCATGGTATAACTCTATCAGAAATCATACCAAGCAGAACAAGGAAATAATTTTTGTGACTCTGATGGTATATGGATGACTTCTGATATAACCTCCATAGCATTCCTTCTCTGTGCAACATTTCCAGAAGGAAGGCGCTTTAGAACTTCCATAAGGCACTTATCATCTTTGCTCCTGGTGAATCATCATGCATATCAATCAGAGTTGAGTTAAAGTGGAAGATTTTTAGGGTTAAAGGGTGATACTTCTCAGTATCATATGTGAAACAATAAACTTACACTGAGCAGTACTCTGCTATCAGCATAACCACAGCTCTAGCTATACCATCACGCTCATCAAGAAGGTGGAGCAAAAAAGGTACCACAACATTAGCCTGCCTACTATCTGTGTCTTCCTGTGAGTCATTTGGCTTCAAAATAATAGCCTTGAATATTGAAACAACCCCAACTACCACATCTTCGTCAGCGCAATTCAGCTACGTAAAAAGAGGGAGAAGTAACAATAT
This sequence comes from Dalbergia cultrata, assembly GCA_031216105.1. Taxonomy (NCBI): domain Eukaryota; kingdom Viridiplantae; phylum Streptophyta; class Magnoliopsida; order Fabales; family Fabaceae; genus Dalbergia; species Dalbergia cultrata. Next base: position 14,953,886 of record CM062353.1, read on the forward strand.
TAGTTATCACAAGATTTGAGCAATGATTTTTCTGTCAAATAGCAAGGGCATTATTATCGCACCCAGGCCATCACCAATACCATGTCAGACAAGGTCAGACCAGACAATAACTACTCTGCAGCTGTAGCAAGATAGTAGTAAATTGATATCTTTATTCTAAGTTTCTAACAGTATTAGTTGAGCACTAATCCTGATGCTTGGGAATGTATATACAAAATTTTGAAGGAAATAAATACAATCCAATCATATTTGCAGAAATAAATAATAGAAAAATCTCCTTGTTTATAAATATATATGTGCAATATATTTCCACAAGACCTTGAGTAAGGATGTCAACCTGGGGTACTAGAATGCGTGAGATATCCATCCCAAATTCCAACACTGTGCTTTCAAACCTCTTGCAGTCTAGACGTCCCAGCAGGAGGCATAAACAATTCAAAAAAAACTTCATGGTCTCCAACCCGCCATCCTTGTTGTCAGCATGATTGTCCATATAATACTGCAATTTGCATGGATGTCAGCAAATAAGCAATTCCATCATACACAATTGTACAGAGCCACAAAGAATGAGTCAAATTGTGTCATGTCATATCATATAATATAGCCTAATAATCCATTTCTAATACACTTAGAACAAATGTAGCCCTAACCAGCAGTAGTCATCAACACACCATATGCAGCGCCAAAATCTAAGGAATACACACCATAAGTTTGCTCCAGATGTCATTCAAATGCAGAATATTACTTTTTTACTCCGAATACCACCTTCAACTCCCAGCTTAATAGTACAAGGTCAGCAAGTGTATGTTACAGAGTTAACACCAGAGTAGCACTTCATAAAATGCAAGAGTAAATGGAAGGCACTAACACCCCATACTTACAATAAGACAACTGAAGAATTGCAAGGCAGAGGTATAAATAGCAAATATACACAAAGCCTCACAACCATCCACCAGATCACTTCAACTTTTCCTCACTAGCCCATAAAAACTCCATCCCACCCAAGAAAGCAAGATAGAAGGTCAGCTTTTCTTTCCCCCTAACATTAATTTCTAAGACATTAAGACAATCTAAGTGGTACTATAAAATTCTAGACTCTTTGTACCCAAAAAATAAAAAATAAAATTCTAGAACCTTAGAAATACTTTTGTATAACTGGCGGTTATACATACCAGGTAATCATAAGATTTACAAAGTGTAGAATGTTGACAATTTATAATGATTAATTTCATTAAGGTTAAGGAGTTGAGGCATAACTCAACAGAAATTTCTAAAAGAAAAAAACCGATATTATTCATGCCTGTGTTTAAAGGTATCCAGACTATGTTTGCTTTGAGTCTTATTAGACCGATAATTTTAATATAAAGTTTCAAACTTTCAATGTCCTAATGGAGGTACTCGTGCACCCAAACATGCAGTTGAGACACCAACCATGATAAACTGAATAAGAGCAAAGCTTAAACTGTGAGCTGCTTACTACAAAACTATGCACCGAGCACATGAATTTCATTAGTCAACTTCATATCACTTATGACAGAATAACATATTTACCCATCAACTTGACCTACATGATCATGACAAAAATATATTTTAAACCTGAATCAGAGGGAATACAATCACACACCCCGTCCAGAGACGCATTCCCTTCCACATATACAGTACATTATTACAGCCTAATCATCTTTATAATATGATGATGTGAAGTCAACATATATTCTTTTTGCAAACAAGATAAATTAATTGGGGTTTTAGGAATAAATTACCCCTCTTGGCATGCATCAAATGGCATTATTTTGCCATTTGACTTAAATCAGGACAGAGGTTATTGCTCAAATTATTTCAAAACATCAAAAAAGCTAGTCCCTACTGCATATAACCTGAATCCCAGACAGGTACTGGTCCAACATTTCCTTGTAATGCTGAGAGAACTTTTGATCTTCCAAGCGTAATAGCAAGCTATAATGCTTCCAGCAAGAAGAGAGTAATAAATCCCCAGTCTTGAGAACATTAGAGTCTGTATTCAATGTTGCGCACAAAAAAAAAATTGTTTTGATAAAAACAAAGTAAAAATTATGCATTATAGAATAAACTATGTCAATGGATTAAATATCGAGCAAACATGGAAAAAGCATTGAATCCAGAACCTGCCTCAAGTTGAAAGGACCCATAGTGATTTTTTATCTCCTCCAGCCATTTAAGAACTTGCTCCAAGCCTTTGCCATGTAAAAAACGACCTTTTTGGCTCCACTGAAATGAATGTTAGAGATCAAACAACTGCATAAGTTCAATGCAAAATTCAATACAATGCAACAGGTAATGGTTACTGCTGGAACTGAATCAATGTTAATTTCAATTTTGATGAAAACAGTTGAAGCATTTTGTTGTACCTACAGGAATATAGAATTCAGATTCCATTTCAAGATCAATAATAGTGTTGAAAGAAACAGACCAATGTCCATTACATCATCTCAGGTATTTTTATATGGAAAAGGAGCTTAACAATTTCTGTTTTCATTTCATTTATTCAATGTGCTGAGCAATATGATGTGAAGTTTTCAATTACAGGGCTTACCAATAATCAATAATAGAAACCTAAAATTATAACAGGCATTTGTTTCTGAATTCAAGATAACAGAAAATACTGACACAGATGGCCTCATAAAAGTCTTGTCCATGGACTGCATAGTTAAGTAGTTGTATCAATTTCTAATATTCACTTGTTCAATATAATTTCCCAAACCGGATGTCATAATTGTATAACATGAATATATGAACATGTTTTAAAACACAAATGATTCAGATAAGACTTAAAGTGTATAACTTACAGCAACGAGTCTTTGCACCAAACAAATAAGCTCATCTAAATGATGCCACAGAGTATACTCCCCTTCAATATTTGCCAAAACCAAAGATTTTAAGTCCAGTTTCACCTCCTTGTCAATAGATGGAGATTGGGCAGAAGTTATTGCCCGATCTTTTGTTCTGGCATCTAATTTCAACTTCTTAGCTTGAACCTCAGCCAGTTTTGTTAAAGCTCCAGAGAGGGTTAAAAAACAATCAGCAGCAGATACCCCAAGGCGAGATGGCAACTCAAAACCATCCTGCAAAGTGCTGAAAAGCCAGTGATCAAATAACAAAAATGATGGAATAACCAGAGGATCAACAATGAAAAAATATATTATACAGATGCTAACCCATGAAAGGACCAAGAGTTAAGACATGCAAAGTTGACAACATTGGGAGAATAAACCGATAGCATGTTACAGCAAAAAAATGAATAGCAGATTTATGAAGATGAGCTGTTGTCTATAATTGAGATTATTGTCATACACATGAATAATCAGTCAAACGCTTCTAGCCAACAGAATGTTATCTCCAGACAGCATACAGCTACACATTAGAAAATACAACATAAGTCCCATCTCAAAAGTTCAGTACAAAGTAGCCATAAATAATGAAATTATCAAACACAAACATGCATTACTTTTGGGCATCAATTACACAAAATTATAATGACACAAGATAGTGCCTGTGGAGGGGAGAAAATGAGTAAAAGGTACGATTTTGATGAATGCTCAGATTTATGGTGCAAGACAAGTAAAATAAATTATATAGCCCATAAGAAAAGGTAACCGAGAGACACGTAGTCATATACACTCATATTATAAAGCCTTGTCCCACTAGGTGGGATCAGCATTTGTGCAACACTGCAATGCAAAATGTTACATTTACACTTGATCAAAATATATATATATATTGAATTTGTACTTGAGCAAAATAAACCACAACATTGTTAGATGTCATATGAGCAAAATCAACCATTAAACGAAAATAAATTCGATTTGCATTACTTCAATAAAATGCGAGTAGATTCACAAGACATGAAAAATACCTTCCTTTACTCGCAATGCCTGCCAAATCCTGAAGGCGGGTGGAGAGAATCTTCAGCAAATCACCATACCTCCCCTGTATTCCTGCCACACACAAGTCAATTAATTCCCCCAACATATCAAAATAAGGATCTTTCAACTCCGCAAATACATTATCAACAGCTCAAACTTTCACAATCTATGTTTCCCAAAAACTCGGGCCTTTAGGTAGAGGCACCTGAATGGCTTCATATTTAACAATTAAGATGTCCCCTAACGCAAGAGTCTCTTTCATGTTTGAACTTCGAAGTGTGAACAATCTTATAAGAATTGTGGGGTGGGGGGAACAAGGATCAAAGTCTAGACCACTTGGTCATAGAAGCTCTCATACGATGTCTAAAGACACAAATGATTACATAACATCCCTAACACAAAACAAACAACACCAACGTAAAAACTTGCAAACTCACCACTCAACATGGATTGATGAACGGAATTCTCGTACTCCACAAGGCTCCTAACAAAAATACACCAACCAAGCAACAAATACCGATCCTCCTTGGCCACAACAACGCCAGCAAGTGCTTCCGCAACAGGCTCGAAGAGAAGCTCATCCTGGAACAGCCAGCTCAACAAAATCATCCCTTGCCCACCACCGTGCTTCGACTCCTTCCACTTCAACGACTACCAAAAAAAAAAAAAAAACCCATCATTACGCACACAATTACCGAAATTTTCAAAACGAAAAATGAATAATAACTTAAATTGACGACCTTCATCTTAAGCAAGTTAAGTCAAGCCAACGCGACTCGAGCCAGAGTAGTTAGAGTCTAGTATTTTTCCTTTTCTTAAAAAAAGATTGACTAAAATGAATTTAAATTGAAATCTAATAAACGAAAAAGGGGAAAAGGAATGGGAACAGTTGAGTTACGTTTTGGATGATGGGAATGAGGAGCTGGTGGAGGGAATTGAGGTTGCGGCAGTGGGCGGCTTCGGTGACGTACTTGTGGAGGAAGCGGAGGGAGTGTTGGAGTGAAGAAGAAGAAGAAGAAGAAGAAGAAGACGGTGATTGTTGTGACAGTGAGGTGACAGTGACACTGATGGCATCGTTGAGCTTCTTTGGGCGTGAATCCAGCAGAGAGGTGATGGAGCGTGCAAGGGTGACGGAAACGATGGATTCGGGTTGGGATTCCGATTTCCATAGCAAGGGTTTCTGTTGCTGTTGCTGTCTGGATTCTTGTTCTTCTTCTTCCATCGTCGTCGTCGTCTTCGACACTCACTCGCAAATGGGGCGGGCTTATTGCTTCTTTTCTTCTGCTGCTCGCTGCACCCCAAGGACGAACTCTGTGGAAGCAATAATCAAAGAGTAATCCTTTACCTTTTAGAATATTGGATAATTTAGTCCATAAAACAAATAAAATGATGAATTGGTCCCGGAACTTTTAAAAATCGCGCAATTCAATGGAGGGGCTAAGTTGTTCGATTTTTAAAAGGGGTAATTACACCAACCTCCTTCAAATTCATTAAAATTGTATTTACCTCCCTTTAAATTTTAAAATTACACTCACTTCCACTCTAATGGAGTTTAACATAGTTAACAACCTATATGAAATACCCAATTTACCCCTAATTCTAAAAGAAACCCCTAAGCGTCTTGGACTCGTACACCGAACACTTCTCCCAATTCTCAAGAACAATTTACACAAATCCCCCAAAGAGAAACCCTTCACAGACATCTTGCAGTGGACGATGGGATGGGTAGTGTCGCTACATTGGCGAGGCGAGGAGGAAGGTTGCACGAGAAACCATTCGTCGACGATCTCCTAGGAAACTCGTGATCCAGCGATGAGTTTCTCGTGGTTGGTGTTTGTTAGACCTACAATGGAAAACACATGCCAGTGTTGGTGGGGCTATGGCGTTGTTATTGCGGTGCTTTCTCTTTCATGGTACACTTTGTTGGTAGTGCGAGCCAGCGACGTCGACAGGACTATGGTATATTGAAGGTCAAGACAGGGAGGTTATGCGAGGAATCGACGACGGGCTGCAAGGCTTCTCACAACATGGTTCGCTGCCACTGGCTTCGGTGAGAAATCGGGTGGGGTGTGCTTGATCTTGCGATTATTGAGGGTTAGTGGTTTGGGGGATTGGGGATTTGTGTATGGGGTTGTTGTTCCTTTTTGATAAAAATGAGGTTGTTGTTCTTTTTAGTATTGTTCTTGCTATTGTTGTGATTATTCATTTTCTTGTTTTTGCATCTTAATTTTATGGATTTTATTTCATTAAAGCAACTAATGAATTAGTTTATTTGTTTCTGTTTGTGATTTCTACAATGAACTAAATGTCTATGAAGGTTGGATTAATGAGGATAGTTTGTTGGGGGAGATTTGTGATGAGTTGGGATGATAAAAAGAGGAGAATCGTTCCTGTAACAGCAGCCTCCATCTTCACCTTGCAAGCTCATTGTTTGATGAGAATAGGAAATAATCACACAAAATAAGTGAGTCAGTTGTGGAAAAAAACAATAAAGGGAAAATATATAATTTCATATGCATTTTATAGCTTTTCAAAGGAAAAAAAAAACGTATGTTTGTCACATATCAAACAGAGATAATGTCTGTTAATGGCAAGGGAGGTTGTTGTTCTGTCACAAAATAAAATTGGGGATGTGGGGTGTAATTTTAAAATATAGAAGGGATAAATGTAAATTTGGTAGACCTCGAGGGAGGTTGTTGTAATTACCCTTTTCTAAAATGTTGTAGACCAATTTGTTCATTTATTTTTATTAGGGAATAAGTTTTTCGATATTTTAAAAGATTAGGAATTAATTTGTTAGTTCATTTTTGTTAAAGACTAATTTATCCAGTTTGAAAATTAATAGCAACCATTTTTGAGGTTTACTCATAATCAAATCTTTAAGCGTCCAAATTCTTTTCTCTTACGATAAAATGATGTCATAATGACATTCAGATAATTTATTTCCAGAGTAAACCCCATCTAATCCTTGATAATTTTAGCATTGTTGACCTCTAACAAAAATAAATTAGTTAGCTGCTCCCTCCCAAGGACACACATTAGTCCTTGAGGTCAAAACTAATGAACCTATGGATCAATGTGTCTCAGCTAATAATTATTAGGGACTAGTATGACTAAATTGTATATATATCATCTTAAAATGTATAAAGCTCGTATTTGCATGGAAATTTATCATAATATTGTTCTTATTTTTTGGGATCTCATATTGTTTTGAGTAATTCATTCATTTGAGAAATATGTCGTCATTATGTCTATTTTCACAAATTACTTTTTAATATATCATTTCACTTTACTATGAATATTTTCAACTTTTAGGTGTAGGGATGCTATAGCTTGTATTTGGATGATAGCATCATGGAGATGTAAATTTTATTCACAAAATAACCCTTTGAATAAGTTGATGTTGAAGCAAGTTGGGGTATAGAACAAATGAAAAGAGTAAAAATGTAACTACGCTTGATTAGAATTTGAGTTTGATTGCATATGCTGATTTGAATCCAACATGGGTACTGATAGATACTTCAATGTCCCTTCTGGTTTATGGTTTTCCATTACATGTTTTTCAAATCCACTCTAACCTCCTTTTAACAGGAAAAGTTTATGAAAAGGATAGTTATATGATGTGTGGGATACCATGTTAGTTCACACTCTATTCACCATTAGATAAACTGTGGACTTTAGATACAGTACCTTACACACCTCAAATACAAATAAGGGCAAATTACACTAATCTTGACCTCTCTTGAGGTTTAATGAAACTCCCTACCTCCTCAAAACCAACCTCAACTCCATTCTTCTCCCCTCCTACCACCTTATCAACTTCTACTCCAAAACCCACCTCCTTATTCTTTCCTCCAAGTGTTCGACAAAACTCCCCAAAAGCCATCTACTACACGACGCTCCCTTTTTTCTTCTGTCACCTAGAATGAACTCCCTCACCTTGCTCTAACCACATACCACCACATGATCCTTCATAGGGTCACCCCCGACAACCACACCTTCCCAAGTGCCACCAAGTCTTGCACCATTTTGGGATATACCCATGTCAAAGAATCGCATCATTGTCTCGTATTGAAAACCGTGTATGTGTTTGTTTATAGCTCCATTGTTGATATGTATGCTAAATGCAGTGAGATTCGATGTGCGAGGAAGGTGTATGATGAAATGTTTAAGAGGAAAATAGTGTCTTAGAGTGGGATGATATATGGGTACGCTCAGATAGGTGAGGATGAGGAAGCATAAGTGTTGTTCAAGAGGGTGATATGTGAGGACGATGTTGGGGTTAATGATTTTGCCTTGCCTATTGTTTTGAGGGTTTATGATGGTTCAACCTACTCGAGTTGGGAAGCTAATACATGGTTTGTGCTTCAAGACGAGCTTCAATTCGTTGTGTTTCATGGGGAGTTCATTGGCTTCCTTATACTTTAAGTGTGGGGCAGTTGAAAGAGCTTGCCAGGTTTTTGAGGAGGTTAAGGGTAGGGGCCTTGGCATGTGGAATGCTATGTTGATTGCTTGTGCTCAACATGCTCATACTAGTAGGACTTTTGAGCTGTTTAAGAATATGGAGAGTATTGGGATGAAGCCTAATTTCATCACCTTTTTGTGCATGCTTTAGGCCTACAACCATGCGGGGTTAATGGAAAAGGGCCAATATTACTTTGAAATGATGAAAGGATATGGTATTGAACCAGGGGCATAACATTATGCCACCCTAGTGGACTTGCTTGGCCGCACTGGGAAGTTGCAGGATACGGTGCAGGTGATTAAAGAGATGCCAATGGAACCGACAGAATCTATTTGGGGAGCTTTGTTGATAGAGTGTAGCAGATCCTATATGGCTGATAGAGTTTTCGAGTCTAGTCTAGTAAACTTAGCCTTCACGTGCTACTATCTAATGCGTATGCTGGTGTTGGGAGATAGAAGGAAGCACCAAGGGCGAGGAAGATGCTGAAGGGCAAAGGAACAAAGAAGGAAATTGGTTTGAGTTGGTGGAGGAGGAGGATGGAGTTCACATATTTGTTGCTGGGGACAAGACTCATGGGAAAACCATGGTAACTTACAAGAAGTTGGAGGAAAAATTTGGTGTTGTTTTCCATTTTCCAAAGCAGGTTCACTTTCAAAGAGAATTTCCAGGTGTTTGACTATGACAAACTTTCTTTACTACTTGGATGATTTTCATATCGCTACCAAACTTGATCGTCAAGTATTTTATCTATTAATTAGTTTACTTCTGTTGTTGCTTTTTTAATTCAACATTAGTTTAATGTAATACCCTAGATATACTGTTACCTAGAAAAGTGTAGAGCAGCACACATGTCCTTAGATAAATCCGAGTCTTGAATTTTATTAAGTCTGAGACACACGTCATTGGAGGGCTATATGATAGAGCCATATTTTTTGGATCAAAAGTACCGGTAATGGTTGCCAAAAGGAAAATAAGTTGAGGGATGATTTTTAATGAATTTTATGAAAGCTTTAAATAGTTTGCTTTTAGCCTCCAAGTTTCAAAAATCATAAGAATTTTCGGATTTGAACTAAAACCAAAAATTTAGATTTTGATTCCTTGGGATTTTGATTTTTTAGATATTTTATTTGATTCCAAATGAGGGGTAATTCCTTATTTACATTTATGTTTAAAAGTTAATATTTAACTTTAATAAAGAAATGTAAATAAGTGAGTTCTGGGGAGTGAGAGACCATTCTGGAGGGTGAAGGACCATTCTGGATGGTGATAAACCATTCTGGTAAGCGCTGCAGCAGTCAGCATAGCATTAAGTCGGTGTAAGAAGAGAATTGTATGCTCTCTGGTGGGCGTTGCAGCGCTCAACAGAACAATATGTCAGTGCGGAATGCGCTCTCTGGTGAGCACTGCAGCACTCGACAAATCACTTAAAACCCCATTTCAAGGTCCAGAAGCTTCACTCAACCAAAACACACCCCACCCCCTAGAAAACACAAAACTCTCTTCTCCAACCTCTCTCTCTTCCATTTTTCTTCAATCAAATATCAATCTTTCACTTTCAAGGCTTAAAAGTAAGAGATTCTACTAGTTTTGCTTCCTGTTTCCCCTATTCTTCTCTTGTTCTTAGAGTTAATCTTGGGTTCCTTCTTGTCATATGGTCATAGTGCTCCTCCATATTGATGAGAGTTAGAATAGGATTCTTCTGAGATTGATTTAGAGTTTTATTGCTTTACTAGTAGATAGTGATACTATTTCTGCCTCCCAAGGTCCTATTGGTGTCCATCCTGTTCATTCTACAACTCCAGTTGAGTAGGTTTTCATCTGTGATCTCTATGTTCTGCATTATAGTTATCTTCATGAAAATATGCTTTAAAGTATGATATTTAAGGATTGTTGTACAAGATTTGAAGTTTATGTTGATTTATGAAATTATGGTTTTCTGAATAGCATGAACTATAGATTTTGTTATGAAAACCATGGGACCATTGTTGTTGAAATGAGAATATGAACACTTTATTTATGATTTTTGAATATTGAAAGCTACTATCTTGGCCTCATGATTTCTGATATACTGGATACTGTTATTTGAGAAAGCTTGAAACCCTAAGATAGGAGACTTTTGTGATGTTGTAAAAAGATTGCTTTGGAACTAAGAACTACTGAGAGAAACAGAGCTGTAAGTTAACGGCAGCTATACTGTTAACCTTGGTATACCAAGGCCCGCTTGGGGCAAGCTTACTAGTAGCTAGATCAGTCCGTCAGGGACGCAGTTCACCAGGGACCGTTAAGATCTTAGTTATGGGCTCACGTTTGCCAGGGACTGAGCACCACCTCATAGTTCATGATAGTCTGTTCTCTTTTGTAGTATCTTGAGTATTATTATAGTTTTGCTTTGTGCATCTGGTAAATTTATGGTTTTCTACCTATTATGTAAAATGAATATAAATATTTTACAACTATGCATTATATATCCTGTCTCTTGTCCCATGAAGAGGGTTTCAGGTGAGACTTCACTCACTGAGTTTTTGTATAAAAACTCACCCCACTCCTTTCTTCCTATTTACAGATACAGCAGCTGCTGCGAGTCCCTCCCAACCACTTCCTTCCCAGCAGCAATAGAGATTTCAGTGGTGAGCTTCACTTGAGTGAAGCATTTTCGATTTTGTAGAGTAGTCCAGTGTTAATGCAGGCAGGAGTCCTGATTTATATAGAGCTCATTTTGCATTTTGCATATTGCATATTTAATCGTATTATGGTTTGTATTTAATGAAAATGGTTGTTTCTGGACCAACTGAACAAAAATAGTTTGATATGTATATTTGGATTTTGTGTATGGGTAATGGATGATTTCAAACTTTTGATGTTGATGATGATATTTTGGTTATCCAGATATTGACTTCAGAAAACAGGGAATTTATATATTGAAATTGAAATGTTATTTTACATGGAATTTCCTTAATTAAATATGCATGTAGAGCTTTACTCAGGTCTCGAGGCTTACGTGGGGATAGGACTCCCCACGTGCCGGTCACGTGCCCAGATCGGGTCGTGACATTTAATTAGTTTAAATTTAGTTTAGAATAGTGCGGTATAATATGGATAACGATCACCTATTTCACTTTAGAGGATAAAATAAGGGATATTACCTTTGGATCAATAAAGTTAAAAGTTTAGACCTCTTCTCTTTATTAATCTAATGTTAAAGTATTCACTTTACTCTCTAAAATGATATTTTACTTTAGAGAATCAAAATCCATATAATATAATTAGTTTTGCTTTATACTTGAAAAAAATATTATTTGTTTAGTTTAATGTCAATTTATCCGGTAATTAGTTTAGTTTAATGTCAATTATTTTAGTTTAGCTTTAATAATTTAATTAATTTTATGTTTAGGATTTGTTTACGATGATAGTTCTTATTTGGCTTTTTATTTTATTAAATTTAGAAGTTTAATATTAAACCACCTTTGATTTTTTTAACTTCAAAATTAATTAGTTTACAATTATGGTGGTAAAATTTAGAATTCATAATATATGCAGTTAATTAGTTTAAATTAGTATCTATTGCAATTAATAATATTGATTAATTTTTATTTGGTTTGGATTGACAATTATTAACATATTAATTTAATTTATGCAACCTTATCAAGTATTGCACCTAAGGTGATGTGGTGTACCGACGTTGCATGCTCGCTAAGTGGGGTTTTCGGAAGTTGCCAACATAGGAAATTTTCATTATAACTCGACACTGATCAACGACCTAATAGAGTGATGGCTTGTAGAGATGTACGCCTTTAATCTTTCATATGGAGAATGTATTATCACTCTGCAGGATATGGCGATGCAGCTTGGTCTGAGGATCGATGGTGATGCAGTCAATGGTTACATAGGTGTATGTGTAATACCCTAAGTATATTGTTACCTAAGAAAGCTTAGAGCAATACACATGTCCTTAGACGAATCTGGGACCTGAATTTCACTAAGTCTGTGATCCTATACGTCCTTGGAGAGCTATTGATAGAACCATATTTTTTGGATCAAAAGTCTCGGTAATATTTTCTAAGAGGAAAATAAATTAAAGGACATTTTTTAATGAATTTTATGAAACTTTTAAACATTTTATTTTTTATTCCACAAGTTTATAAAATCATAAGAATTCTTTGATTTGAACTAAAACCCAAAATTTGGATTTTGATTTGTTGAGATTTTGATTTTTCTGACATTTTATTTGAATCCAAATGGGAGGTATTTCCTTATTTATATTTATATTTTAAAGTTAATAGAGAGTAAAATGTACATTTATGTTTTAAAGTTAATGGAGAGTAAAAGGTAAATAAGTGAGAAAATTATTTTGGAGAGTTGCTGCAATGCTGGGTATAGTAAGGCGGTGCGGGTGGAGATTTTTAAGCTCTTTGGTTAGAATTATACTTCTTTTTATAATAATTAATGATAAATTATAAGATTTTATATATCAATTAATATAGCTTAAATGACTTGATATTATTTTTGTAATTATATGGTTTATTTTGAAATATGTACAGCAAACTGTCTCTTAAATTTTGCCTTTTACTTTTTAAATTTTATAATTTTACTATATATAATGTAAAATCTTTAAAGGTTATTTAAAAATCATGTTGATCCACTTTGACCCACATTGACAGATCAAGTTTAGACTCTAACTATTAGTCCGATTTGAAAATCAGTCTGGGTTTGAGTTTAGTCCAACGCAATGAAACATGTCCTTTATACAAATGTACTTATACCAATGATTCAAGAATACAGAAACTAGCTCAAACATAAATAAATAAATAGAAAATGAAAAAAAAAAAACCATTGTTTGTTCTCCTTCATCCAATTAACATCTAATTAATTTCCAAAACAAAGAATAAATCTTATCACCTTGTCAAACAGTAATTTCTTTTTAATAAGGGGTTAAATTTATAATTTCCATAACAACCTTATTCAATACTCAGCAGTTACCACTTCCTCTGAATACGGTGGGTCTTTACTTACTTTTATGGAAGAGTTATATTATTTGTACTCATTATACATGGAATACTATGTCGACTCACATCTCATCCACCATTGGATTAGATGAGGTATGGACCACATTCAAGTGGGATCCACCACAAAAATTTATTTGTTTTCGACAAGTAATTAACTCCAACAGTTATTCGATTGATACTCACATTATGATTCCTTTTTTAATAAAAAAAATTAACACCCCAAATACATTAAAATATGTTTTAGGACAATAATCATAGTACGTATGTAATTTCATTTTCTTATTGAGGAAAAAGATTAATACTAAAATCAAGAGATTAGATTTTTCCCTCCACCTCCACCACGATGTGTTTGTACTCCCAATAGTTGGATAGCTAACTTCGAAATAATAATAATAATAATAATAATAATAATAATAATAGATAGTATTATAATTACAACAATGTCAAACATCAATCAGTGTGTAATACCCTAAAAATTATTTAAGTTTTATTAGTCATAATTTCAAAAATCTGACAGACGTAACAATGATAAGGATGGTCCAACGGACAAGTTGAAAAAAAAAATTTCGGGTCGCCCTGAATAATAACTTTGTGGGCCCCATGAACCCGTCAGGATAACCAAAACCCTAGAATTGGGGCTCGAAGATGCTCGAAACTGAGAAATTATAAGATTGAGATTAAAAATGGTTAGGAATGAGAACTTTAGACCTAGAATTAATTTTCAGGCACTATATGATTATCCAGGTGTGGTGTTTTACCTGTTCAGTAGAATTTCGGTGTGCGATTTTTTTTAACATCGTAAAAGTTACTTGGCGGCCAATTAACTTTTACCAACCACTATATGCCAAGTGGATGGTGAGGATTAAAACTTGAAAAATAAGTTTTAATCATGATCTTTCATTTATTATTATTTTATTCGGGTGGCAATATCTCACACGTTCGGTAAAATTTGGGTATGCAATTTCTAATACCGAAAGATAGTTTATCTTTACAAAAGGATACTGGCTATTCAATTAAACCAAGTGGATGGCTGAGATTCAATCTTGATTAACAAGATCAAATCCTAGCTATCAATTTCATTGTTTCTTTTTGGAAAGAAAGAAAAATACACTTTTACTACATAATTAGGACTTTCAACTCAAGATGAATACAATTCACCAAATCTTATCATACCACCATGTCATTGTTGGCCAAGAGGAGATGAAACTAGCCTCCATTGCTGCTTCCTTCAAACTACTTCAACCTTATTTTAATCCTCAAAAACCCTAGTTAAAAATTACTAAAACACTAAGCTTCCTTCAAAAAACTTGTTCCACTCATCACCACTTACAATTCTAACAGATTAGAATTTCAATTCCTCACAATTTATCACTTTGATATCATATTCTCCACTGTTTAAAGGAGGGATTAGTGTTGTTTGGAAGGTTTTAAGTGAGAAAAATTATTATTGGAGCATCCTTTGGATCCAAGATCTCTAAAGCTCCAAAAAGTAAAGCTTTTGAACCTCTTTTGATTTAAAATCCATTTTTTTGTTTTAACCATTAATTTAATTTGATATTTTTAGTTGTGTTGGTTGATAATATATAGATATTGATGTACTTAATTTGGTGGAGTGTTTGGATAGTATTAGGAAACTCTTTTTCTCAAAATATTTTTGAGCTTTGTTGCTGTGAATCCTTGTTTTAGGCAGACAGGTTAGGATTCCCGATTTTTTTGAAGGGATTGTAGATAGATTGTTGCTCTGAAAATTTTATATATTAAAGTTAACATGTTGAAGTGTTTTCATTATTTTTTTTGGATCTTGAAAACGATTTTTACTATTTTCTAAAAATTAGAAATCGAGACTGTTGTTGAGTTGTCTGGACAGTCAATTTTGAAACTTTGGGCTTGTCTAATTTTGTTACCATAATAAATGATTAATTTTTCCTTTGAAATTTTTACAAAGTGTTGAGGATATCTTGAAGTCCAACCCTGAATTTTTGTGTGATTTGATATAATCATTTGATAGGGTAATAAAATTGGGAACTATGTCTGTTGGTTGTAAATAGGGGGTTTCTGGCCTCCAAATTTGTCTAATTTTCTTAATATAGCTAGAAAAATATTCTTGCTCTGAAAATTTTGTAGGACTTTTTGGATACATTGAAGTGTCTTAGATAATTTTTATAGCCTCTGAATTGATTGTTTGATATGCAAATAAATTTGTGCTACAATGGTGTGAAATCTGCCAGTTGCTGGAAATAAACCCAAACCTTGAATTAGTAATATAATGACTTTTGATTTAAGTATTGTCACAACGTACCCGGAGGGGGGCGCCGAGACTCGGATGGCGATCGTTTGGCTTTTGAAAAATGTTTGGGAGTCGCCACCAATTTTAATTCTGGAAAAATTGGAAAACCTTTGATTTTTGCAAACTGGTCTTTAAAATGAGATTTAAGGTCCGGGAGTCTGATTATGATTAGGGAAGGGTGGAAACTTAATCCCACTGCACCCCTAATACATCCGTATAAATACGGTTACCCTAGAGCTTATTATGCAAATTAATTATGACTTTAAAATATTTATTTTTTCCCAAAAGTTAGCGATTATGTAAAATATAAAGTAAAATAAAATAGAAAGAAATTAAATTAAAAGAAAACAATTTAATGAAAAATTAATTTTGGTTTGATAGTTGTAAGCTACACCGACGTACCCTCTGGTGCAATGAGGAACTCAAAACCACGTCGTTCTGTAGAAAATGCTTGTGTGTTGATGGGTTTTAGTTAAAAGAGAAAATAAAAGTGTGTTGATTGATTTTAATTTTGAAAATGATTTTTGGATTGATTAAGGATTTAAAAGGGAATCCGCTTTTGCACGAGATTCAAGGCCGCACTAGGTTGCTCAGTGAATCTCTATGATTCAATAATGTATGAAGGAGGAATCCCCTCTCAATCATGGTTATTGACCATTGCACGGATAAAATAATATTTTTATATTTTTTATATTTTTTTATTTTAGGAAGACCCAAAATTTAACCAAATACAAACCTAAGCCTACAAAAATAAATCAGCACCCAGAACCAGCCAAAAAAAAATATATATATCAGCTCAAAAAAACGAATCAGTCTGCCCAAAAAAAAAAAACTTTGCCCAGAAACCCAAACAGCAGCCCAATACTAAAAAATAACTATGCCCTTTAGAATGGTTTTTTGGTTTTTTTTTGTTCTATACCTCCAAAGGGCCTATTCCTACAAAAACGTGGACTGAACCCACAAAAATCGAACCAAGCCCAAACACTAACCCTAAATCCTAACTAACCAATTTCATTTCTTCTCTGATAGTGAAACGAAGCAAAGAAGGACCAGAGGGAATAAGGGCGGCGGCCATACACAGTGGCTACCAGATGGGTATCAGGTCGTGGCTCTCCAAGGCGGCGCGCGAGCGGAGTTGGGTCGCGGATGTCCGGGCAAGCGACGGCGGGACTGGCTTCGCGATGGGTGGCCGAAGGGAACAGCTGGGCGGTACAATGGGGAGGCGCACGCAAGAGTTGGCTGGCGGTGTGGAGCTTCTGACCACTGGGCACCGCGCTTTTCGCAATGACTTGAGGGCTGGCTGGGTGCGCGCAGAAGGGAGGCGCTGAACTGCTGAAATATTCTTCACGATGTTTTCTAGTTCTGCTCCGCACGCTGTGCAGGAACCGGCGCGCGAGATCGGTTGCGGGTCGTGGCAAAGCGGCGGCGTCTTAGCTGGGCGGCAGAGGCGTAGCACACGCCTGAGACTGATCGATGATGGTAGCTTCGCGTGGAGAGGAGGCCACGGTGAGGGGCGCGCAGGCGGTGGCGATCGCTGGACGTGCGATCAAGGCTATGCAGTGGTGCTACTGTTCCGTGCTCTGATTCGCAGCTGGTGAGGATGGAGATGTGGCTGCCTTGGGTGCGCTGCCCTTCTTGTTCCAAGTTCGGACCCCTTTCATATTCTACTGGCTTAAATGGTGTTTGTTCATGATTTTGAGGATACTATGGGTTGTTGATGATCATACTGAATGATGATCATACTGAACGTGGGATTGTGGACTGTAATGATAATTGTGCTGATGATAATATGTGAATGGGGCTGTGATGATGATGATAAGGGTTAGATGGAGGATGCTGTTTGTAGTGATTGAAGTCAGTTTTTTCTGATGATGCTAGTGGTTCCCCCCCCAGTTCAGTGAGCTCTCCTTCCACTATTTATTCTGAGCTTGTGTTTAGTATTTTACTTTTAATTCCATGCTGTTTTGAAATGCAGGAGAACCTTGCAGACTTGTCCCCCTGCGTGTGCATTGCCCATCCTTGGCAGAGCGCCCATCATTCCTGCTTCAATGCTTTGGCGGAGTGAAGATTGAGGAAGTGGAGGGATGGAAATGGCAGTGTCTCCTTTTATTTTATATTTTTGTTTTTTATTATTTTTGAATTTTTATAAACTTTTTATTTTTTATTTTTTCAGATGGAATGAAAGTAATCAAAATACTAGAGCCAAATCTGGACAACTTTGAATAACATAAAAGATACTTTTTTCATTTTTAAATTTTTCTCAAAAGAAATGAAACAAAATAACTTTCTTTTTTATTTTTAATTTTCTGAAAAGACTCTAAAAGAAACTGTGAAGTATGCAAATTTTGGAATTTTCTTGTTTAAATAGTCGGACAAAATCGGGTGTTCACAAGTATGATGAGTATAAATGCATGCCATGTACTTTAAAGAATGATTTATGATGAATGAATGAGAATCACATTGTGAATAAATGTCTATAAGTGTTTTATGCAGATATTTGGGGAAAAAAAAGTGAATGATGCATATATGTGGTAAAAGAGAATGTATGAATTTCAATCGTACATGTTCTGACATATGGAAAAAAATAGAAACAAGACATAAGTTGAATAAGGGGAAGGCAAAAAGAGGACCTTTCCTAGAGATATTATGAGTTGGTAGACGTATTGGCTAGGAGTAGATCTATATGTGACTTGGAGAGGAAAGAAAATGAAGTCTGATGATCACGTATAGGAATGAGCTCACTCCTGATAAATAATCAATTTCTCAAATTTGGTGTTATCCACTATAAATACCGTTTGGTATAAACTAAGTCTTTTCTATGTCAACGAAAAGAGAAAAATGCACTGAATTGAGTTTTGTGACCATAAATAGAAATAGGGCCCTTTAAGATAATTTCACTGTGTTTGATATATGTATATTCATATCATATTGAATCATTTTGGTTTAACATTATTTAATATAATTATGAGCTCTATAACATGTGTGTACTAAGTGATTGATTGTTAAAAACTACCCATTTCTAAAATAGGATTTGAAACTTTAAAAATGAACCATTGTTATGTAATGCATAACCACCCCTTTTTCTAATAAACCGAAGTGGCTAAAACAATAATGATGACATTATTGTTGTGTATTTAGGGGAATGTTCTACTGGAAATTTCATAATTCTCACCCATATTTTGCCTGTTCCATGTCGTCTCCAGATTTCTCAAGAGTATGATGAAGCTGCAGTTCATGGAAGTTATATATTTAATAGCTCTATGGCCAAAGACTACTATTAGTTTTGTTTGAATAATGTTTATATTTGTAATATTTAAGAAGACAAATGTCTAGTAAAGCTCTTAGAAGAGCTTCCTTTTGTATTAGACTTTGTATTAAATAAATACTTTGTTGGTTTATTATATATTTTAATAGAACCACCATTTAGTTTCTACCCGATTTGATCGATTTTGCTATAGATATTAAGAGAGGTCCGCTAATTTATGAATAACAATCTCCTAAGTATAATGTCATGACTTAAGAATGAAGTTGTATTTGGGAGGGTGCTACACAATGTATTACTCAATTATAGCATTTGCATATTATTATTTCAGGAGAGTATTATGCGAGAGGAGAAGTGATTTATTATGAGAGTGAATGAGTAAATTGTAACTATATAATACATAAATGGTTAAAACTAGAAATTATTAAAAGTCACATGATCATTTAGAAAGTTATATGGTTTTATATTTTAATCTTAATTATTCTTGTAAAATTTAGTGATTAAGATGGTTTACTCATCTAACTTTCATAATTAAGCACCCCTCATTTGATTTTTTTTTTTTTATATTTTTTTTCTATCAAATATTAAAGTGTGGTGTGTTTCATAGTTTCATTTTGTGCAATTTTTATTCTAGCTTATGACGATGGTGATAAGATTCAAATATATTTGTAATCCTTATAACTATAGGTTGTTTTGGTCTTAGTCTCTCTAAATTTTTTATTTCAAGTCCCTAGTTTTACTAAGTTTTTGTTTTTATTCCCTATTGTTGGCCTAAAAGAATATTTTGAAGATATTTATAATGACAAAAATTAAATTTTTCAATATTCATAAGGATTAAATTCATATTATAAATCACTTTTAAGGACTTAAATATGAAGTTCAGGGACCAAAAACATATATTAGAAAAAAAAACAGGGACTAAATCCAAAAAAAAAATTAGAATGACTAAAATCAAAATGAAATATAATTACGTGGACTAAAAATATATTTAAGTCTAATAATAATGACAGTAAAAGTAATTCCCCCAAAGAATAAAGTTCACTAAATAGTTACTAATCACGGTAATTATAATGGTAAGTTAGATGCCATAACAAAAGAATACACCCAACTTAGCTTATGTATTTTCACGGAGCACATGATTCCCTTTCTTTTGTTTTCCTTCTCTTACAAGGCAAGAAGATATCGAACATTAAATATTTTGTTGACAAACGACTCATCAATTCCCTAACTGGGCAAAGCACTATAGGCGGAAACCATAGACATTTGATAACGCTCCAGGAAAAGAGAGGTGAAAAAAAATAAAAAATAAAAAAGCAAAACAGAAAAAAGACAATTTGAAATCCTTTTTATCCTTCCTATCAACAAAAAGAATTTTGCATTGTGAATGTGTTAAAGCTGTCAAGTACCTTTCATCAGGATAGGATTAGAGGAGAATAAAAATTTACCTTCAAAGAGAAGGTCGGTTATACCATATATGTTTGTAGTTGTAGAGTGCATGGGAGAAGCATTGTTATTCCTCCTGCAAAAGTGGGAAGAAAAGGAGAGAACAAAATCAAGAGGATTAAAACATATACTCTCTTTGTCCTTTTTTAACTATCTTTTAGGGAATTAATAAAAGTTTGATACATTAAAAACTTAATATATCTGAACATAATTTGTATTTAAATAAAGTTTCTAATGTACCATACTTTTACTGATTCTCTATAAGATAATTAAAAATAAATGGAGGTGGTAGTAACTTGTCCAAAAGGAGGTATATGGTTATAAAAACTATTAACATTAATTCCTTTGTGATTAGTTTGATTCAAGGGAATTTTTCACCTAACTTTACTTTATTGATATCGATTTGCTTGTGGAGGTCAATTCACTTCCAACTTCAAAAAGCATACAATGACACACAATTGTATATTTTTAGCTGTCAAAATCGCCGGACATAGTGAAAGTATGTGTAAGAAAGAGTCTAAGAAGTCTTTCTTTCCCCCCACAAATTTATCTTTTTATATCATTAAAATTATTTTTAAATTCAAGCTACGTTGTTTATACAAATTTAAACATAGTACAATGGCTTCACACACAAGATTTCACCTTCTATTACTTTTCTAAACTTATTAAGAACGTAAGAACCAAATGATTAACACCTTCATTTGTTTCACACCATACAGTTAAGAGATAAAAGGAACATGTACCTTGAGATTTAAGAATATAAGGAAGTCTTATCATCAGAGCCTTCTTAGCATTATGATCTCATTGTATTAGGACCATAGAAGTGTGAAAACTGTAGAGCAATCCATAGATTCTTATGGCGGCTAGATAAGCATATATTAGAAGAATGAACCCACCAAAAGATTAGCAAATAGTATCTCTGTTTAGAAATCGTTGGAGTAAATGTCACTTTGCCCCTTGAAATTGTAAGCATGTTTCAATTTAGCTCCTGAAATTTCAAAATTAACTCTTTAATTTCTAAAATTGCAATCCACAAATTACTTTAGTTTCTGATCAAGCAACCATTAGTTAACTGTTATATTTTGATAGCAGGGCATAAGTGATATGTGATATGAAATTGTATATGACACGTGGTCACGTGTCACTTAACATACCACATCAGCAAAATATAATGATTAACTAATGGTTGTTTAATTAAGGATTAAAAGGTCAACAGAACGCAATTTCAAAAGCTAGAAAATTAAATTTGAAATTTCAGGAACTAAAATGAGACATACTTACAATTTTAGAGACCCAAATGACACTTGATATGATTAATCATCTAATAGGAACATAACTGAACAACCATATCACGGATTCAATTCATGACAATATATATGAAGACCAGGACAAAAGGGATTCAATTGGTGCCAATATAGAGAGTGTTTCATGGATACATCGCTAAACAAAATTCCTCAAAAGGATTGATTATTGCTTTTAACGATGGATGTTCTAGATTTGTCTAAGACATAACCGGCAGTACTGACTATGCCCATTAGCGTACGTAACCTGCCTTCCAGCTATAGAGATCCACCCTTTATATACACGTTCATTCATGAGTTGCGTGGAGCTCGGTTTCACCTGGATGCCAATTGAGTCGGATGGCGCACAAAGTAGAGTTCCAAGTGCCATCAAGAAATAAAATCCTAAACATGAAATAAGCAATGTGGCGTCTCATCTATCCTGCGAAGACTAAGAATCCACCTTAATGGCATTTTACTGAATGCACAAACCGCAATAATAGCTCAAGTATTATGCCTTGCAAATTCAAATACTATATTACCAATGTGATAGAGGGATCAGCCGATATATAGAAATAAGGATATTAGAGCAATATAGCAATAAACTTTAATTGAATGTTACATGACCAAAGGATCAACTTTCAAATATTCCTAATTTACCAAGCATCCACAATTATTGATTCCAAAATACATGAGAAATATCATAACAACATCCTGTACTTTTCATCCCCAAAACTGGACCAAAATGGAGATTCAAGGAAATTAGCTCCAATGACCCTTTGTAATCTCGTTTTCTACCCCAAAATAAAGAGGGAAAAAGAAAGAGAGATCGAATAGGACTTCATTTCGATAGCACATTTGCACCTCATAGAAGGAAAAAATGACAGGAATGTGAACCTAAAATTTGAAAAGATTGGCAGCCAAAAAACTCTGCACTGGGATTAATTGTCCGAATGCCACCCAGTGGTTTTCTGACCCTTCTAAGTTACTTTTTATAACACTAAAATTGAAAATGAATTTTCCTCGGAGATTCTTTTCCTTACTGCTTCCTTCCTTAGTTACTGTAACCACCTTCCCAACAACAAAACTTCAAAAAAGCATATATATTATTTACTGGAACCTTTCTGTTGTTAACTACCTCAGGGACAGCAAAAAGCCCATTTCAATTTTGCTGAGCCACAAGATGATCAAGCTGCATCTGTTCAAGCCATGCTCCCAATACAGCATGATCGACAGATTCCATTTGTGCGCTCATATTTGATCCATCAGTGGAGGATCCAGCTGCTGCAGCACTTGAGACATTAGTTGCCAACTTCTCTTTAATCTCAGTTGGAGATTCTTTAACAAGTGACTGCACCCATGATAAATCAGGCTCCTCACCATTGTTCCCAAGCTCAAATGAAGATGATCTACGGAGCTTACCTCCTCCTAATTCATCTGCACCTACTGCCCAATCCAACTTACCATTGGGGGATCCCCATTTTGACCAAGAGTTGACTGAGGCAGCAGCTGCAGCAGCAGAGTTGGAGCCAAGTTCCCGGGAGCTAAGACTGCGAAATTGTTGCTGCTTCTCACGTTGAGCTAGCATAGAAATCCTAGAGCTCATCGGAGAAATAGGCTCCACATTTCGCGGAGACATCCTTCCTGATGACTGAACCCCAAAAGAGGCCTGCAATAAAGGATGGTCAACATTTTTAGAAGAAAAATTTGTATTCACAGGTGACAACAAGCTTTGCTGCTGCTGAAATTGATTAAAGACGGCTGATTTGTGAGTCGGCGAAAAAACAGTTGATGTCAGTGCTGGATCAGCATATCGAGGAGAAGAACTCTCAGCAGAGAACAGATCATCAAGATTTGAAGGAGTCAGGGGCTTCATGCGACCAGAGCGACTTAGAGGATTAGAATTCATAGGCTGTGGAGAGAGGCAAGATAACTCATTAATGAGCTGCTGCTGCTGCTGCTGATCATAATCAGAAAGCAAGTCAAAGTCATCCACAGGAATATCTCTAGCGTTGAGTGAAGCTCTCAATCGACTGGACTGAAGATTGCTTCCTGGAAGATGCAACGCTGGGACATTTGGCTGGGGCCAAGCAACAGAGGAGTGTGAAATGCCATTAGCTGATGGTGACATGGGTGGAGTGAATGGTGAAGGAGACATGACAGATATCGAGGATGGAGAACCAGGCAACATGTTCATTGCAGCAGCAAAATCCATGGCAGAAGATGTGCTCGAGCGAGGTGAGGGAACAGCAGAACCAGTCGAAACATATAATGGCCGAAGCTCTTCAGCAGTGTGGGCAAAGAAGCAAACTCTTCTGGAGCAATTTGTCCCGTCCTTGCAGAGACGGGTTCGATATTGTGCTGGATGCAGCCAGCACTCAAAGACCCCATGAGCATATTCACACATATCTCCACGCCGGCAAGCACCCTTCCGAAAATCAGGACAAGGGACACAGCTATAGTGGTACTTTCTTGGGTCCCTTCTTCGAGCATTCTCTCCAGGATGCACAAAAGGGCATTCAGTCCAATCATGAGAATAAGCACGTGAACAAGGACGTACCTTGAAAGAGTACATTCGGAACTCATCAGTTGAATATATGCTGTTCTTAATGTCTGGAAGGGATGGATCAACAGGATATTCTTTCTTCTCAGATGCAGAAGATAAAGGGGCATCACTTGACTTTAACTTCAATTGGAAATCTGGTGCAGAAGGGGACCCATTCTCTGGTGAAGTTGATAAAGGTGGAGAGTATGTATTAAATGAGGTAGTGATCACCCTCAGATTACACCCAGCAATAGAATCAACAGTTTGAAGAAGTTCTTCAAGACTGTTTTTAACTTGCTCCAGCTTGGGAGGAGAAACAATAACATCTACTGGACGATGCCCATTAGCATCAACAGAATTTGGATCAGCCCCAGCAGCCAGAAGCAGTTTCACAGCATCCACAGCATTTTCAGACCCACCAGACGCTGCACAATGAAGGGCAGTGCTCTTGTCAAGGCCACAAGGCCGGTTAATGTCAGCTTCAGACAGTGAGAGAATCAGCTTCATAATATCAATGCTACCATAAGTAGCAGCAACCATCAAAGGTGTTCTTTGCTCATTGACCATCTGCTTTGATCCCTTCCAACGACCATACCACAGCCCAACCTCATCCACTGACGAATGATCACAATCAATCAATCGTTTAAAACCTTCAACATCATTATTGGCCGCTAGCTCAAGCAAGCTAGCAAAAGAATCTTCAGTTTCAACAGTCAAGTTATTCATCTTGTCGTTTCTGAGACGAGGGACACGCAGTTACAGTGTTGACTTTAACCAATCAAACTCCCAGCACATGCTTTCATTTGCTGTAGGGTCAGCTGAGGAAAAAATCACAAACCCATTAATACAAGACTTAAAAGACAAATTGTATTAACCAAGAGGCATAACAATTAAACATCCAAATACATAAACACCAATCTCAAAGACCATCAGTTGAATGTTCAAACACATTACCTAAAGTCCATACATCTAAACTACATCAAAACTAAGCATCAAATAAAACATCTAAACTACAAAGAAATGGTTTAAAAAAGCAAGTTTTTTTTTAATAATCTTCATCCATTTATGGAAAAAATCACCCTATAATAGTACGAGAGAATACATAAACAAACAGATATAAGGAGATCAGCTTACTCAGATGATCAGATTACTCTTTTTTCCCTTCAAATATTCAGCAACACAAATAGCATAGTATGATTCTTGATTTTGACCAACAGGAACTACCAGAAACATGGAAAGATATAGTTAAAGAAAATTAAAAGTAAAATAGAAACTTTAACCAAAACCATCCATGAACATAAGAAGCATGAAATCAAACATCAAACCCCATCAACCCTAACAGCTTCACAATCAAAAACCTAGATTTACTTACAGAAACCAAAAAACAACCACAATAACAGCATCCCACAAACAAACCTAACTCATTTCATCCCCTCCTGCCTTTTCATTTTCAGTCGCGCAAACAGATAACACTAAAATGAAAAAAGAAAAGACACACAAAATAACTATATTAACAAAAAAAAAATTCTTCGATTATCTACGCCCGAAAGAGTAAAGAGATACAAAAAATCAGCAACTGAACCATAAAGGCAACAAGTGTGCTCAACATCACCAAGATCATTCAAGGATCACAGAAATTAAGAACTTTTCAAGCAAAATTTTCACACTCATTCTCACATCAGAACATAACTACAAGCACAGAAAGATACACAGAAGGATTCGAAATCGGAATATAGAAGTGATCAGAAGTGGCACAACAAGCACGGAGAGTGGAAAGAGTGAAAAATCTTACCACTGGCGAGGCAAGTGAAGGAGACGACAAGAGAATCAGTTTCGGTTAGAGAGAGAAAAGAGAGAGAGAGAGAGAGAGAGGAGAGGCCTCAGATCTCAAGGGATGAGAAGAAGAAGCGAAGCTCCCACAGTGTGTTTGGATTCCGAGAAAATCTGACGAGAAAAATAGATTAGAGAGAGAGAAAATCGGGAGAAAAGAGGGGAAGGGAGAGAAAGAGAGAGCTTCTTCCTCTTTTCTTCTCTCTTTCTTTCTTTCTCCATTACCTATGCTTTTTTTTTTTTTTTCCCTCTTCTCTCGTTCACCCCAAAACAAAATAATAAAATTAATAAAAACAACACACACAAGTAAGCACTCTTGTTTTAAAAAAAAATTATATTACTTATATTTATAAAATATAAAATATCATATTAACTCAAATTCTATATGAAATATATGCTATTTAAATAGGATTTACATGCTATTTAATGGATAAGAGACGAGTCACCATCATATCTCACATTTTATGAATACTATTAATATACCTATCTGAAAAATTGTTATCTTCAGTTTGATAAAATCGCCAAGCCAATAAAATTTAATATACCAAAATAAAGAAATGAATAAAGAAAATTTTTTAAAAAAATGAAAAGATGAAGCGCACTAAGAGAGTTTTTTAGGGTTTTGATTCTTCTTCTTCAGCAGCACCCAGTGCCTTTTTTATTGGCCAATCACATCACGCCTTGTCACCGCGCACGCGGATACGATCGTCTTTTTGTGGAAATGCTAAGGGCAGAAATGTACTTTGACTTGTTGATGTGGTTATTCGCCGGGGCGAGTTACGACAAAAAACGCTCCCTTGTAATAATTTGAGGACCTTTTCTTTTCTCTTTCGTTGGGTGAAATTTTCTGGAAATTCAACCCAAATTCACCTCACATGCAAGTGAAATGCGGACAGCAGCAAGGATCTAGTGCCACAGATTTCTACCGAGCCTCTGCGAACAGACACGTGGCGCGAAACTATTAGTTGTAGGAATAAATTTTTTTGGCTACTGTAGCAGCTCAGTTCAAGTTTTATCCCCCCATCCAGCCAATCAGGTGGTGGTGACACACAAGCCACACTATGCTCCATATTAAAAAATTTGCTGAAAAACTAGAAATTTAATTGTTAACAGACCTTAATTTTTAATGTTGTCGTGTAAATGCAAAAAAATTTATAAAGTTTTTAATTATATATTGTTATAAAAGCTTAATTTCTATACTATAACAATATAGTCATTCAATTATATTTTACCACATAAATTATAATAATTTATTATCTCACTCACTACTTAAAAGTTCATACAAATGAAAATGTTAGTTAATTAAAATTAAACTCTTATTATAAAGTAATTAATTTTTATTATCTTAAAACTCATGTATATATTAATTAGATAATAATGTAAAAGTATTTTATCTTACCATATGCCAAAAAAAAAACTTCTTATAATGTATTCGGTTGGGGAGTAAAAATTAAGATAAAAATTACCTAGATAAGTTACATGTGTTATTTCACACGTGAAACCCATCTAAATAAATTTTATCATAGATTTTACTCTCTGACCAAATACACCCTTTAAAGTATATGTTAAGAGAAGAGATTAATTTTAATGTATTGAAAGTCTCAATATTTTATCACATATTTTTATTTATAAAATTTTAAAGATAATAAATAATTTAATTAAATATTTTTATTGAACTAGTGTGCTAATGGTTTTATTATCACTCTAAAAATGGAGTAATTTTAAAATCCATAGTCACTATCCATCTTTTAAACAGATTTACAATATATGGGAGGATTAAGTCAATGCACCCATCCGAAGATCCTTGTATATATAAAAGATGTTCTCAAACAAAATTAAGACGTATTTATAGACTTACCAAATATTTGCAAAGACATACAGAAGCAAAGCAACTTATAAATTATACATAAGAAAAATTCAAAAAACAATTTAAATTATCACGATCCATAAACATTGAACAAATAAGAAGTATGAGGATCAACAAAATGATGTTTTATTTTTTTATTTTAAAATTTTACTAACCCTTACATAAATAAATATCTATTCATTTTTATTTAATAATAATCATAAATCAAATAAGAATATATGATTTTTTTAAGGGTATAGAGTTTTTAAAATTTTAATTTTTCTTGCATTAAGGTTTAAAAGAATTTTTTACTAAAATGATAAGTTATATTGAATGGCTGTGAGATCAAATAGTTATTTTCTATAATTTGTTACTTTGTTGAAATTCCATTAGTTGATAGTATAAAAATAAATTATTCTATGCTATGAACTCATAAAAATTAATTTTTGAAATTAATTTTCTTGTATTTATAATGTAAAACAATTTTGTACTATTAATTGATAAACATTTAATGAAATGATCAATCAAATTAGATAACTAACTATTATAATAATTATCTATAATAATTGACACTTTTTAAAATTTTTATTAATTGATATCATAAGGCCAAAAATTATATTACTAATACACAGAAATTAAACATTTAATATTTTTTTTTTCATGGCAGAGGGAAATTTATGGTGAATAGAGAAAACCGGTCAAGCAGGTGAAAAGCCAAGTGATATCACCGGTTTGGTAAGTAAGCTGTAAGCGGGGTGGGTGACCGGATGAACCGGTTGAACTGAAGTAGATTAGAATGAGGTGTTGGAATCCGCCAATGGCAAGGGAGGTGTGCGTACGGTTCCAGATTTCAGGCACAAGTCAGGCTAATGGATGCAATCAAATCACGTAGGAAAATAGGAGGGAACAAATGTATACCTATATTTCTATTTATTTATACTATTTTCTTTTATTATATATATATTTATACTATCAATACTTCAAAATCTAAAAAAAAAACTGCACACACACATACAAGTTTTAGTGTTATAATTTATGAAAAATATAAGTCAATTATTTTATTTAATACAATAAAAAGTTGAGGTATTTTTACTCCTAGCTTTTAAAAGTTCTGGATGCTTTTACAAACACCACATGAGTTATATTTTAGAGTTAATTTGTACTCTTTTAAATTCATAAAATTAATATAGTTTATTTTAATTAATAATAATAAATACATAAATTATTTCTTTAACATTTATATTTATTATTCTCATTTGGAATATTTGAAGCAGATTTACTAAATACTACTATTGTGACTTCTATTTATTGATAATATCATTTGCATTATTTTATCAAACAATGCAATAATAACTTTTTGAAAATAACATTTTGAGAGCTCAAATAGTTCAATGGCATTTTGAAAGTCATAACAATATCAAATCAAGTCTTATTCTATCACTATTTAAAGAATCTTCCTAGGTATAAAAATTATTATAAGACTCTAATAAACCCATTATATTATTTGTGTTTAAATGGATTTATTTTTTTTTGAAAAAAGAAATTTTTATTTTTAGGTAATTCTACATAACTCAAGTCAAATCTTGGGTTTTGAAACCCTTGCCTATGGGCCTATAAGAATTCTCTCTATAGATTTACAATAAATACATTTGATAATTTTTTTTATCAAAATTTAATTTTGTAATGTAGTAGTTAAAGAAATGAAATTTATACAGAAATCTCTAGTTTTTTTTAATAAAAAAAAAATACAACTCTTTTCTTGTGTAATTGTATTATTAAACTTTTATCCCTTTCTATTTTTAAGTATATATTTCTCCCCCTAAACATTTCAGAAACAGCTTTTTTTAACTTTTATGAAAAAATCAAAAATTAATTTTTTTAAAATTCTGATTATTTTTTAAAAGTTATCTAAATGTACGAAAAGTGAATTTTTTAGGGGAAAAAAAGTGATGTTGGGCTCTAGAATCTCATACAAATGCAACCTTAATCTTTTACAAATACATGCATATATATTTTTTATTTGGTCCCCTTTTTTTACTTTATTATCTTTTATAAATTTTTTAGTTGATTAGATGTTTAAATACTATAAATTGACAATATATTATGCATACATGTATATTTCTTAAGTTTTGGTTGTTAAATGTATATTTTGTTTTTATGTATTGTGGTTTGTATTTGAATTTTTAGGTAAATATTAAAATTTAAAAGATAAATATTATCCTCAATGTAAAATAAACTATTAAGTATTGGCTGATTTTCATCTTATAGCTCCATCAAAGTAGGTGTCGACGTGTGAGCCAATCCAACTTAACTAATCAAAATGGTGGGTCGGGTCGTTAATAATTTTGTTCACATAGAAATTGGTCAATTTTGACTTGACACGGATAACTCACAGGTTAAACAAATTGAGTTGGGATTGGTGGTAGATTGACCTATTTTCTCAAAATTTTTTAAAGAAAACTATACTTTCATGATACTCTCCAAAACATGCATCAAAAGGCCCACTCCATCCCCAGATTTTTACCAATAAACACCACAAACACATTATCAATACATTACATATAGGGTAAAAAACAAACTAAAGGTTGTAGTCAGCTACTTGTCTCTCTCCCATAGTTTTCAAAATCAGACCCAAAACTGGCGATCCGATCACTTGTTCAGTTTGGTTCATTCAATGGATCGGGTAAGCATACGGCCACTAGGCCATGTGCCTGGTTATTAATTTATGTTTCATTAATTATATATGTTACATGCTAAATTGCATTAAATCATATTCATTTAATTAAATCCGATTCGAACTGTGACTCATCGGTTGAACCAATGACCCAATAATCCAGTGTCTTGACTAAGTCAATCACTAGCCTGGTTCTGAAGACTATACTTTCTCCTCTTCCCTTTGCCGTCTACCACCTCTCCCTTGCCCTTATCATAATTCGCAATCCCTTCCCTTCCCCTCGAAAACGTTGTCCAATACCTAATGTTTGCATTCGTTGTCCTTTTTGCCTTTCCAAAAATGTTGATGCCTGTGTGACTATGACTCTATGAGTGTGAGATGGTTTTACAATGTCAATTTAGCACAAAATATATCTTTCAGGGGTTGAAATGGTAGTAACACATCACTTTCATTAATGAAAAGTTGAAATAGAGGCCGATCCACCTTTGGTTTAATTTGTCAAAAAGAAAGTTTTTATACAAAAGGATATACATGGGCATAACTGCACATCGAGTCCTCAAAATAATAAAAAATATACCTATTTTTATTCAACCTCTTTTAGAAGCATGCAAATAATTTTTTTAAGTACTTATTATTAGAACAAGTGTTATTTTTCTCCTAATAATCACATTCAAATGGGTTTATTGTGAACAATAACTAAAAAAGTAAACTATGTTTAATTTTTATTATTGACACAACCTCAAGTTTGAAAAAAGCTGTGAGTTTGTGAGGATGTAAGTTTGAAAATTTTTGATGGGTTTTGATTGTTATGAGTTTATTATGGGTTTGAGAGAAAGAGAGGTTCTGGATATCAAAATAAACTGTTCTTCACCTCAACACTAAGTGTAAGTTTGTGGTTTTTTAAAAAAATTTAGGTTTCCAAGTGTTTTTAATTTATTTTAAATTTTTAGCTTTTTATTTTTTAAAATATTTTGGCAAGTCAAACCATTTATCCTGCTAATTTGGGTGGGTTGAGATGTGTTGATATTTTTCTAACTCACCATAAACATGAGTTAGCTCAATTTCTCTTTTTTGTTCCATGACACATTGTGTGGATAGTGGGGGTATACAAGAGACGAGTTGGACCAAATTTCTACTCGATTCGATTTTAGACCGGGTTATTTTTAAAACTTGAACCTAACCTGATAAATGGCCAAGTGGACTTTTAAACAATCGATGAAGATTTTAACATTATATATAGTAAAGTTATAAAATTTTATAAGTAAAAAATAAAATTCTATAAATATTTTGAGATACATGTTTCAAAACAAACCATCTGACTATAAAAATAATATCAAGTTATCCAAAATGTATTAATTTAAATATAAAATTTTATAATTTATCACTAACTATTATGGAAAAAATAATTATAAAAGAAATTTTGACTTAGGGCTGGGTCAAGCCAACTTGAAGCATAACCTAAACCCGATTTTAAAAGTGCACGGGTCAAATCTAAGGACTCGAACCCGACCTGATAAGTTTCAAATTAGGATAAATTAACGGGTCAGGCTGGGTTCTGAACACCCTTAGTGGATAGTTGTACCTGTAACTATGCATTATATTTACCTGATGAGTGATGTTAAGTGTACAATTAAATTGTATAATAAATACACACCACATACCTTATCACTATTGGATTTGATTAATGAATGAAATGGGTGAGGACCACACATCATATCCAATAGTGATAAAATGTGTTATGTGTATTTATTATGTAATTTAATTATACACCAAATATTATTCTTACATGATAACTGATCCTTAAGATGTATTAATTTCATTTGCTAATTAATTTATAGAACGTTTCATTTCCAAGTTTCCAATTAATTCATAATGGCTTGCTTTGCAGCCTTCTTTACCATCGTTGATTGTCTATTATTATTGTTGTTGTTGTGGTCGTTATTGTTGTTGTTAGACACGTGATCAAATCTACAAGGCGGTAATATAATATATTTTCTGCTTTGACCAAAGTACTTTTGCAAGCATGGTAAATAGACTAAATTTTCAAATACCATCAAGATTAAAAAAGTCATTTCAACAAATCTTCTCTTAAAATTGATACAATATATAAAGTAAAAGGGAAATGATAAATGTCCACCCCAAACATACACCACACACTTACATCTAGTATAAAAGTTGTAAACCAATATGAAAAAAGTTGTAAACCAAAGTGTAAAATGTTGTAAACTAATTTCCAAAAGGTTTTGCATATTGGTTACAACTTTTTGTAAATTGGTTTACAACATTTTACATGTGGTTTATAACTTTTTGTATACAGGTTTACAACATTTTATTAGATATAAGTGTGAGGTGTATGTTTGGAGGTGAATGTGTATCACTCCTCAAAGTAAAAATACATGTTTGTCAAACTGACAACTTGCATTGCCCTTCGAACTTTCTTTTTTGGCTAGAAACATTTAGCTACTCTCTTCGTATAGTTTCAAGTGTCTTTGAAGATTTTGACAAATGATTAAGCAACTGTTAAAAATGGCCGTGCACACACACACTAAAAAATATGTTGATAAAATTGCCCTTTTAAAAATTTGTAGAATAATTGCTACGAGAATTTTGTGTGTAAGAGAGAGAATATACATAAGGACAAAAGTGAAAAAAAATTAATAATTCCTTAAAAATTTTAAAAGACAAATAATATTAGGCAAAACTTTTTCCTTAAAAGATACTTATAACTGAATGGAGAGAGTAACTTAACATTGAGTCACATGTTAAAAGTGTTATGTCATTTATGTTATTTGTATTTTTAAATTTGCATTAATTACTATTTTAAAAAGGAATAATATTATAATTTTATTTTATAAAATATATATTTAAATAATGTTTTTTTGGTCGAAATTTAAACAATGTTTAAAAGAGATTCAAATCATAGTTCCCTACATGCATGCAAGAATCGAGCCCATCTGACAACACTGATATATATATATATATATCTGTGTGTGTGTGTGTGGCGGATTCTCACATGGAGTTAGTGCAGTTGGCTTTGACATCCAATGGGGTACTCCATGGTTGCAACCCCTTCGTCCTCCACGACCAACCACACCTTCAACTATTGGTCGCCCTCCACTACATCAGGCTCCAACCACCGCGATGGAAAGGCCAAAAGTGGAAAGGTGGTAGCGCACAGAGGTAATGACGAGAAGGGGCTAACGTGGCAACGCTGGATGATGGCAATGAAGTGGTGGATGTGGTAGTTTTGCAGAGGAGAATGTGGTGGGATTTGCAGCGTTGTTGCTACACATAGGTTGTGATTCATGCGGCCATTATTTGCAGGGTGCTGGTACAATGGTGCTGGGCTTCAAGAAGAAGCATGGACAAGGTGGTCGCAAGCGTCTTCCGCGGCCTAGTTCATGGCGGATCTCACGGTGTTGCTGGGCTTTTTGCGGCTGACTCTGTGGCTAGGATTGTTTGACTCCAGTGATGGCACCATCGCGATCGTGTCCTGCCTCTTTGCCTTGTCTGTTGCCACGAGTAGATCTACCTCCCTCAAATCAGAATCATCGCCGTTAGCTGTCTTTGGTCCTGATATGAATTTCTTGATGAATCTCAACTTTTTTGTTGTTGTTTTGGTGTTGAATATGAATTTCTTGTTGTTCTTGTCCATCCCCAGATGGTGCCGTTTTGGTGTTAGGGGGAGGGGGGTAGGTAGTTTCACTGGAAAAAAAAAAAAGGAAGTAAGTGAGGACATGTAGGTGGTTGATGTCGGCATGGAGGAGGCTGGTGTTGCAAAAGAGGAACTTGAGGAGGGAGTGGCGATGACGGAGGAGGAGGAGGGAGGAGATGGTGTTTAGCAACATTTTTTATTTCAGTTAGTAACATTTATAAAATGTGGTTAAACACAACTAATTGGATAGTAGGCACCATATAAAAATAGTGATTATAATGTTTAGTTGTTGCTTCTTCTTTTTGGGCCGTTAGGCCCTCCAGAATAACGCCCAAACAAAAAACAATCCATCTCATATAAAAAGCATTATAAATTATTTTAGTATGCTGTTCTTCATTTTGTGGAATTCACGGTTGCCAATAACTAGTTCTGTATAATGATATATAGTTCCTTGCATTGCTTTTTTTTTTTTTTTTTCTTTTCAATGTCATTAAATTTTGACACAGGCTCTTAGTTGTATTAATCCGTGTTATGCATTTTCTTTTCATTAGATTATATTCACAAACATGCATAAAAATGATATCCACAAACAGGATAATCCACTTAATGATTGAAATTGATTATTAATATGGCAGTAGAAAATAAATTCACCATTTCTGTTATGTATTTAGGGTCTTCGTATTTTTTTTTTTGGATGAACCAAAGGTATTCACCACCGGAAGCAATAATCGATCCCCTCGAGGCGTAGAGCTAACATATGTGGATCTTGCCTTTGACCATGAATTAAACCCCTGACTAAATGTTTAAGGAGCCCAGTTAACTATCAATTATGCTAGACCTCATGGTTATTTAGGGTATTTATATACTATTACCATGAGATTATTTTCCAGATTTTTTTTGCGTCTATTAGCTCCTCCAACTATTATTTTTTCTAAGATTTAAACTCTATTCCACTCCAAGGATGTAACTCGCTTGCTAATTACTATTATCTGTTCAACCTTTGTCAAATAACAATACTGCCATTATTTGGCTCATAATAAATTCTCTGCACACTTTGTTTTGTTATTTACTAAATTCCCTGCGGTTGATGTTATTGTCTAATCATCTCCAACATGAGTGCTATTTATCAATTGGCCAGTATATTTTGAAAAATGAAAATTAAACTCCCATATAAAGCAGTCCATTCTCTTCTTTCTTTCTCTCTCTCAATCATTTTCAAGTGTGGAGACCGCGGATAAGAAAGGAGCACTTAAAGCCCCGTATGTGCAAAACTGCAAATGCATTCATTTCACTTGCATGTATTACAATTAAGGCAAGAACACTATGGTCCCCATCAAATTTTGTTGATGCATTAAAAGGGGGGGCTAGGATAGATAGATAGAGCCCCTTCTCAATTTTGTCATTTAAAAATTAGCCAAAGGGGTGGAGATATTATTGGAAACTTGGAACCATTTATAAGGGAAAAAAGAAGAAGAAGGAGAAATACCTATCTGTCCCAACAAAGAAAGTGA
This sequence comes from Dalbergia cultrata, assembly GCA_031216105.1. Classification (NCBI taxonomy): domain Eukaryota; kingdom Viridiplantae; phylum Streptophyta; class Magnoliopsida; order Fabales; family Fabaceae; genus Dalbergia; species Dalbergia cultrata. Next base: position 14,989,589 of record CM062353.1, read on the forward strand.
CCTTTCTAACTTTGATTTGGTGGTAGGGGCAAAGAGGTGAAAGTGGAAGTACTCTTCTTATCTTACCTTTCATTATTCTTGTTTGATATTGTGACTTGGAAATTTGGCCGGCTAATATGGCTTCCAATCATGGGGACCAAAGTGGGACATGCCCCATTGCTTGAAGGACACTTGGCGTGCTCTCCATGCATCGACGGCTTCAATCACAATTTACTAGTATCAAGTTCCATGTTTGATTCTCGACTTATTTCAAGCTTTTCACCACAAAAGAAGAAGAAGAAGAAGAAGATGAAGGCAAAGGATAAATTATAATTAATTTGGTTTTTTTTTTAGAATAAGCAAACAGTCTTGTGATAGCTCTCTTCTTGATGGAACGATACTCACTTCAACTTGTTATTACCTTTAATAATGGCGAGTGATGATGTGATGCACTTCGCTAATCAAGGAGCACCATGCACCTTACCGTTTGGCTCGTAAAAAGTTATAAGATGTATTGATGCATTAATTACCTGTGATGCAATTTTTTTTTTCAATTTTAGCTAAACTTAAAGATTATGGTCAGATGTATTTCAAAATTTATTGAAATTTATTTATGTGACATTAGAATTGTGAAAAATACCTTTTTTATTTTAAGATCATTATGTTTACTATTAGGACCATATGGATATAAATTTTTGTTATTTTTTAAATATATTTAATACCATTTTTTAAGTCTAGGGAAAACACGAAAAAATTACTACAATACATCATCGTAGACTCAATAATCTTCACCGTCAATTTCAAGGTACAAAGTATACCTTCGACCACGAGTTACATAACAAGCACAGCCTTGAATATTATATCATTCTTCTAGAGTTGATTCAGTAAATATTTGAACATGAGTAGTTCAAACATGTCATGCGTTATTACTTTACTACTAAATTTATTATCTTAGGTTAATTTTGGTATAAAATTCCACAGAGTTATTCATTTTTAACATATATATATACATATGCGTGTGTGGGCGGGTGGGGGTTATTAATTATTATCCAGCTTAAAATAATAACATCATGTTTGTATTTTTTACTTTTACATACCTTTAAAGTTTGACTTTTAATTTTGCCACCATCTTGGTGTTATTTAGAGATATTTTAAAAAACAAGAAAAAAGTTGAGAAAAGGAAAGAACAGTAGTATTTGATTATGAAAAATGACCATAAGAGTAAATACTTATAGATAAAGAAAGGGCAATACTATTCGGTATTATTTGTATGATACTTCAAAAAATTCCATTGAATTTTAAGCGCTGATAAAGTTTTATTGTGGAATTAATTAACATGTCAATGATATGCTAGCATTTTAGCCGACGTTAGCTTTTCTAATTAAACCGTTGGAGATGAATATAATTGATTTAACATGACATGTAAGCAAAAAGTTAAGGCACAATAATAAGAATAGAGTCAAGAATTAACTTGACACACATTTTTCAAATTTAAAAACTAAAATGTTAATTTTACTCGAACAGTTCCCTGTAGAAACATCTTCGTTTTGGTTATTGTTGTCCTACACCTTGTTAAGTGTGATGCCCTTTGCACTTAGCCACCGTCTTACGGCTGTGTTGTTAAACTCATTAGTGTGGATAAACATATGGCTTATTAAGGTAGAAATCACGGTCCGCTTTACCATACTATTTAGGTTTGTAAATGGATCAAGTTAACTCAATAAACTCGATCAATTTGACCCCAATCAATTAAATTGGTTCAATTAGTTTGGGTCATTAGATCACATCATATAAAAAATAATTACATCCGATAATAATCAATATCGATATTGAATTTCATAAATTTAAACCCAATAACCAAACCGAGTCATATCTTATATATAATATTTTTTTTTCTTTATCTAATGTATCTAGTTAATAAATCATACTTTAGTTATGTCTAGTGATATTATTAAGCTATATTTGTATATGAAATTAATAAAATTTTAGGAGATTTAAAGGTTGTAATTTTTTAAATTTTTTTGTATTTTTTTGAAAATATTAATTGGAATAAATATAATTTAATAATAATCAGGTAACTTGAGCCTAAACAACTTGATTTTAATCGGTTTGATTCGATTTGGATTTGGTCATAAAAAATTTATGAACCCGAACCAAATAAATTAAAATTGATCAATTTAGATTTTTTTTTTCTCCTCAAACTCGAACTAACTCAACCGGTTACACCCCTAGTACTGTTAAAGTTTGAGTCACATGCCAATCACAAATATCTAACCTGAAGAATAGGGCTGTTGAAAAATAAAGGAATAAGAGATAAGAGAATCAAATCGAGAGTGGTGCGTTTTTTTTCCCCCTTGTCCTCCATGCTTTGAGCTCGGTGACACAAAACAGTGGATAGTCACATATATGAAACCACCTAACAAATATAGAGCGATGTTATCAAAGTGGGGCTACTTGGATGCATATATTCATTTTAATGCAGAAACCAATGGAATTCATATATGGCACATCTTTTTTAAATTTTTATGGTCAAAATGGTATTGACATCTTCCCCATAGTCATCAACCAAAAACTCGGAGGAAATGGATATTATTTTTTTTCACAACCTTGGGCCAGAATATACATTTGTAAGAAGCCCTGTGATGTTTCTATCAAAAAAAAAAAGAAGCCCTGTGTTGATACGTCCAAACCCAAAAACCTGTCGTGTGTAAACCGCACCTATATTTTCCTTCACAACCAAAAGAGAGATAAAGATGCTGATTAGACAATTCCGATGAAATTTTGTACTGTGTCATAATTGTTAGTTTTTTTCATGAATTAATAAGCTATGACACGTTATTTTATATCCAACAATTATCATGATTTTGGTGAAAGATTATAGCATTACACGAAGAGAAATCAATCGATTACTTGCTTCAGCTCCACGATGCTGATCATGGGGCCTCTCTGAGCATACAAAACCAAATAGAAGAATACGGAAACTGCCAATGGAGCAACCAGACCGTGGACAAATATAACAATGACATATCAAGAAACTTTATTAAAGTTGCGATATGATATGGTCACGGGAACTTCAATTCTTTCATAAGCTTTTGTAGCTTGCATAGGTTACCAGCACGTTTCTCAATAAACTCTATGGTCTCACAGCAAGTCAAAAACACGTGGTAGAGGTTTGATTTGACTGATTAATCTTCCCTCAAGATTATCAACTTGGAGTGAAACAAGTGTTAGAATTATGTATTATTATTAGTGTAAGTAAACATCCCACTTATTTGATAAATTAAAGTATCATTCAATCTTCTAATTGTTGCTTACATATAAAACTCCGCATCGAAGGATAAATAGCTGGAATAATGAAATCAATGTGTTGAAAAATATGAAGATGTCGAAGAAAAGGAAAGGAAGTTAGACTGGAGAGGGAAAGGGGTTGGGGGGGGAAAGGGGAGACAGTGGTGTTAGTCTGTTAGATGTGTATCTCAGTGATTAGAATAAAATAAATACGAGGACATTGAAGTTTGGTAGGGGATTTATAATAAAATTTGAAGTCATCGAGGATTTTAAAGATGGCGGAGCGTTAGATTTAGATGTGAGGAAGTTAGAAAATTTTGAATTTGGAAGATAAGAATTAATGTTTTCAATGTATGCGATTCACTGAAAATATTTGAAACTTTTTCTTTTGGATATACTTGACCATTATTCTTCGGACACTAGTGATTAGAAAAACCTTGTATGAAATTCGATGAATAGATATGTGCGAACTTGAGTGGTTCGGTGGTTTGGTGTTGCTGGGTTGCGAAACAAGATTAAACTTTCCCAAAATGGAGTACGAGTTAAGTTGTGCTCCTAGCTAGTTGCACAATATTAATGATCTCATGTGTTTAGAAATTCTTATATGCGCATCAGGTGGCGTGTGTTTATAATTAATAATAGAGTGATACTTCAGTTAAAATCTATTTCTTAGATTAAGATATCATCATTCTATTATCAGGTATGAATATATTAACTTAATGTTCAATGAGAATGTAAAAAAAACTTCTCATGTCTGAAGGCTTTTTTACTTATAAAAAATAAAAAAAAATTATGTTTGAAAATATTGACTTGTATCTTTAACTACACAAATGCAAATTTTTCTTTACGCAAGCTACAGTGATTTCTAGGTCATTTAGGACACCCTTTTCATCGATATAGCTTCTACTAGCTCCAGTGTCAAATCGTGAAGGATTCTGCTTCCATTGTTCCATCTTCAAATGTTGGTGAGCTTGTGAGAGAGCAAAATGAATGAAAAATATTACATGTATGTTCATTGTGGGGGAGGGGAAATTACCACATCAAGGTAGGGGGATATATTTATGAGTGAGTGTTCAGCTTGTATCGTTGTTGATCCATCTATCATGTTTTTTGAGTTAAAGAGCAAAATACTGCAGCAATTGGATCAACCATACACGAAAATAAAAAAGGTATTTTACTTGTTGCCCTTAACAATTGGGCAAGACATTATAAATTATAAAAAATTTTGGGTGACAAATGATGTTGAGGTGAGGTTAATGTTTGACATGAGCAATCAGTTTTCAGAAGTTCATATCATGGAGGTGTTAGTCAAGCTATAGGAGGGTCACTTCATCTCTGGGGGATGTGTTTGTCAACCATCATTGGAAAGGAACTCATCATCTTAGGTTCTACCGGCATTTGAAGTAGCACGATGATCTTTAAATTTTGAAATGCCTCAATGTTCACCGACCATTGAAGAGTCTACAAATCGTAATGAACAACTTAATCTTCCACAACTTAGTGTCCAAGTTGCCCAGCAACTACCTGAACTTGGCGGAGGCATTAGAGGTGGTGCTGATGTTGAAGTTGATCGGAGTGCTGATGAAGAGGATGTTGAAGATTTGGTGCTAGTGCCAGTTGGTGGCAATGGAGGTTTAGATGAAGAGGAGGAAAAGAAACATATGACTAGAGAGTAAGGGAGGAGGACTTAGTCGCAGTCTGTTACTCAAGCTTGTCTTAGTCACTATTAATCTTTGAATCTATAAGCAATGTGTCCGATAAATTTTGTAGGAACAAGCAGTGATTTAGGGGTGGATTTGTTGCTGCTAGTGGAGTTTCAAAAAGTTAATGGCAAAGAGAGTTCCATGTTGGGCAACTGTTTCGCAACAAGTATGGTATGATGTTTGCTGTTCAAAATTACAACACCCAAAGATTTTATTATAGAGTCCATGAGTCAAACCAAGCAATTTATCACAACAGGTGTGTGAAGTTTGGCGTTGGGTGTGATTGGGATATAGGTGTGTCGTATAGTCAGAAAAAAAAAGTACAGATAATTCAAAAATATAATGGGCTATACAAATGTGTTCTTGCTTCACAGTCGCTACACCACCACCAACTGGATAGTAACATCATGTGCCACAGTATACTGCCTATGGTGCAAGCGGATTTGACAATATCTATTAAGGTGTTGCAAGCAAACATGGAAGCTTGTTTTAGGTGCATGACAATATATAGGAAGGTGCTCAGATATATGATGATTGGGAAGAATCTTACAATAAGCTTCCAAGATGGTCTCAAGGTTTATAGATCTATGTGCCAAATATACATGTATTTCATTTATATATGATTTAATAGTTAATTTAAATGATTTTCCTGATGTGTAAATCCATCCAATATGTCTAGGGTCATATGTACAGTTGATTACTTTGCCTTACTGTGTGGGTGATGTTATTGATCGCAGTTGTACCATGTTTCATCATGTGTTTTGGACATTTCATCCTTGTATAAAAGCTTTCAAATATTGCAAAAGGCTTGTTTCGATTGATGACACTCATTTGTATGGCAAGTATGGTGGTACTTTTTTAATGACAATTGCCCAAGATGGCAACTCAAACATTCTGCCCATTACATTTGCAGTGGTAGAAGGTCCCTAAAAATCTTCTATAGCATGTTACTTTACAAGAGGGCATTCTAGTAATTTATGAATAACACAAGTTTATCAAAGTTGCTTTGGATGAAGAAGGTAGTGGCTGGCACTATCCAGGGGCATATCATGCAATCTGCATTCGCTATAGTGTCTCAAATTTTACTCTTGAATTTAGGAACAAAGACATGAAAAAGTCCCTCGTCAATGCCGCATATGAGAAGATCTATAATGATTATCGATACTACATTGGGCAATTGATGGCTAAGAATCTGGCAAAGCCTGGATGAGTTGAGCAAATTTCACTTGAAAAATGGACACAATATACTGATGAGGGTCGCAGATATGGCCATATGGCCACTACTTTGTTGGAGTGCATTAATGATGTCATGAACGACACTCAAAACCTTCCTGTTATAGCAATAACGAGGTCCATGCGCTTTCATCTTGCTGAGTTGTTTGTGAAAAGGGGGAGGTTGGCCAAGCCCAAATTGCTATTGGAGAAAAATGGCCACAGATTGTGAAGCAAGCCATTCATATCAATAGTGATGGTGTAGGCAGCATGCATGTTGTTCCAATAGATTAAGGGCTTACATTGTTTGTGGTTTATAAGAACTAGGGATATGAAACCAGCAATCAAGATAGTTATATGGTGGATTTATCACAGTGAACTCGTGATTGTGGATATTTCGAAGCATTACATTACCAATGTCACCATGCACTTGCTTGTTGTGGCAACCAATGGCAACCATGCACTCCTTGAACTGCCGCAACAATAGCAAACACTTCATATGTACTAAGGAGCTAGACTTGTCAGTCATAAAAAATCGACCAATCACATGAATGATGTAGGCCCAAGTATGCTACTGCATCATTATCTCATTCACTTGCGACACATCAATGTCCATGGGAAATGACGCTTCGAATCACGATAGGCTCACCATGGAACCTGATTTCTGTTTAGGAGGTGGAATGACACCAAGAAACTCCTCACAAATGTCCCATATATCACTTCATAGATGCGTTTGCCACCCACCTATACACCTGCTGACCGGTAACCCACCAATCCGCAAACCAAGATGATAGGCCAAATCCTATAGGGTGATGTTGCACTCTCCAAAAGGAAAGTAGAAGGTATGTGTCTTTGGATAACATTTCTCTACAAGTGAACTAATAAGTGCGTTAGCATACTCGAAGTGTCCAGCCTGTGTAGTCTCTAAAAAACCAACAATCTGTAAGTACACGTGCATGCATGGATATGGTGGTGCCATAGGCCCAGCATGCCTGGGGATCAAAACCCGATCAGGCTATATCAATTTGTGAAAATTTAAAAAAAAAAACTTAGTTACAAATACCAATTATTTAACTAAACTATCTTAAATTTATTAAAGCCTAACCCTAAATTAAAAAAGACTAAATCCCCAAACTCATCTCTCAGGTTTGTATCGGGGGACAAGTTAATCCCTCAGGATTTGAAAATCCCAAATTAGTCCCTCAGGTTTAAAAAAAAAGGATAAATCAATCATCCGTACAGTTTCCGTATAGTGTATGGAGGGACCAATTTGTCCCCTTTTAAAACTTGATAGGCTAATTTGGGATTTTCAAAATCTGAGGGACTAACTTGTCCCCTGATACAAACATGAGTGATGAGTTTTGGTATTTAGTCATTAAAAAAAAAACTTACCTCAGCATAATGATAAAAAAATTTATTTAATTATCGATAAATAACTATTTAAAGACATACACAACATCATTAATTCAACTAGCATTAAATTAAATAAAAAATTAACTAAACTAGTTTTAACAACAACATTAAACAAATTAAATAAAAAATTAAGTAACAACATAAAATAAACTAAATAAAAAATTAAAGAAAAGATTGGAAAAAAGTTATCTTCTTAGCTAGTCGTCCTACAATGTGAATAAGGTCATCCAGGTGGTAAAGATTGTTTCTGTCACGACTTGCCTAGGGAACGTGACCGGCACGTGCGGGATTGAGTCCCCATGGAATTCTTTGTTAACATACCTAACTAATATGCATAAATAAATCAAATATATTTATAATATTTCCAGTTTAACTAAATTCCATAAATCTGATAATATTTCCGAACATAAATCCTGAATATAAAACTGCATAAAATCTATAATCTGAGCCGAAACCAAACATAATTAATAAAACAGTTGATATTTATAAAATAAATAAAATCATATCATACATGTCTGGGATCTTGCCTACGCAACTACTGAAGCACTACTAAACTAATATAACATATAATAAGCTCCATTTCAAAGCGAAACTCACCAAAAGAAGTTACAGCACTATTGAGGAGGATCTTGTGGTGCAACTGAACCTGTAGCTGTATCTGTAGGGGGAGGAAAAGAGGGGGGTGAGTTCATCAAAACTCAGTGAGTGAGCCTCCACTCACAACCCACATGGGATAACAACAAAAATGCATAATATATACATGCAATTGTGTAAAACATTTTATATATCTAATTACATATCATAATAATGAAAATAATAATTTTACTAAATCCATGGCAACAACTAGTAGAGAAACAAGAATTATTTTGTACATAAATATAATATGAGCTTGATAGCTAAATCTGAGCCAATAGCTAATTTGATGGGTACCTAACTAGGTCCCATAAATGGACACCTCACTAGGTTCCTTAATGTGGGCGAGCTAGTCCTCTGACGGATCATTTGGTACTAAGGCTAACGATCAATCCTGTAGCTATTAACTCACTGATCTATTTCTCATTAATTATTGGCTAAAAATAATAGTAACAAAATTCACTAATCATACAATACTGGAGTTCATGAAATTTTCTTACTGATAAAATAAATTGAAATCATACGCACAGCAAGTATGATCCCATGAGCTTTCTAAAATAATAATATTTCACGATAACTATAAAATAATAATTTTCTAAAATTTCTATAATCCATAAAAGCATAATTTCTGGGCATAAATCATTCTAAAATTCTAGAAATAATTTATATAATACTAGAAATAATAATAATAATGACCAAAAGTATGATCATGAGCTTAAATCCACTTACCGTTGGCAGCCGGGAGTGTGTTTTCACTGACAACTTGACCTTGGGGAGCAAGAATGATGCCGGTAACTGCCAAACAATATAATGAAAATATAAACAATTTAATTTATTCACCCAAACTGAGTTTGGGATAATAGGAAGAAAGAATGATAAAAGAAAGCCATATCTTACAATAGCAAAACTCACAAACTAGATAAAAGGGGGAAGAAATTGGTTAAATTCTATAAAGATCACTTATCGGAAGAGATTAATCGGAGAAAATTGACAGAAACCACGTTTTTCTCTCTAGGAAAAAACTTTTGAGCGGCTAGGGTTCTTAAGAAAATATTTGGGAGTATTATGATATGTCAAATATATATTAGCAGTGCAGGAATAAGAAAAAAAGAATTCAAAGCGAGACGCAGAACAGAGATGGAATTCGTTGTGATCTCGTTGGGTGACTTTTGTGTATATATATATATCTGTGTGTGTGTGTGTGTGTGTATATATTGCAATAACAATAATAATACTAATAATAACAATAATTTATATAACACTAGATTTCATATTTGGGGATATTACAGTTTCTTGCCATTTCAACACTTTTATTAGAGCTTTTAGAGTAAAATTATTATATAGAAGTGAATTTTTGGAAAGTGATCTTGTGTGGGGAACCACTTCTAGCTATTCAGAATACATAGGTCAAGGAATTTGAAATTGCTGTAATTTACAGTGATTTTGTGCATTTAGGACACGTGCCTGTCCTTTCGTTACCATCACGGAAATCACTATAAGTTACAGTAACTTCTAGTTTATTACAAAATCACTGTAAGTTACAGTAATTTTCCTTATAATTAGAAAATTTAGTATTTTGATATTTAATGATGTGTTTCAACATTTGTTTAGTTAATCATTTTTTTAATTTTATAACAGTTAAAAACCCTATATTTGAAGCATAATTGTATGACCAATGAAGAAATAAAGTTAGATGCATGGAGTGCCTCAAAAACCATGGTCAAACTTGGTTTGAGAAATAGGAATCAATAATGAATTGCTCCTCAATTGTGTGTTATCTGTTCAAAATAAAAAAAGGTTAAATACAATTAACCCCTTGAACTATAAGGTGGGTGTATTAGCCCATGACTTTTAAAAGGTGCAATTTGGCATCCTATACTTATCAAGCAGTACAAAGCACACCATTTGAAAAGGTGCATTTTGCGTCGTTTAAAAAATACAAGGTGTTAAGTTGCACATTTTAAAAAGTCAAGGGTTAAAATGCATCCATCTCAAAGTTCAGGGAGTTAAATGTATTTAATCCTAAAAAACATATATTAAAAAAGCATTAAATGAATATTGATAATAATATAAAAAGTGTGTTAATTGATAAGATTGTCTCTACTTAACAAGTATAATTATTCTCTTGATAAAAAAAAAAATAGATAGCTTACCCTTAATTATAATAAGGGAATAACTGATAATTTTTTTTTTAATATTGTCTTGATTTAACAAATGGATAGATGAGATGAAACAATAATTGAAAAAAAAGGATAGATAACATACAACGGAGGGAGTATCTTCATTAGATTATCATTAGTATAAATATTCCCTCCATTTTATATTAACAGTCACTTTCAACATTTTAGGATACTCTGGCCACTTTTGGCATTTACACAATAATTAGAATAATGCTTAGATTTCCATAAAAAAGAATAATGATTATATCTTATTAATCTTCTTTTGAAAAACTAAAAATAAAAAGAAATATCCTTTTATTTTTTTCTCCATTAAGTCATATCCACTCATTTTCTCTTCAAAAAAGATAAAATAGGCACCAAAAAGTAATTTAAGCTTAATCAAAAACTGAAAATGATAATAAATTTGCAATGGAAAAATCACAACGATTCTCAATATAAAATGAAAATTCTTTTCTTCCATTACCCAAAAAAAAAAATGCAATGAAAAGAGTAATAAATAACAAGATCGTGGAGTTTGCTAAGTTCTTTCACACTCCTAGGTCCTGGTAAGGAGGTTGGATACAGCATATTGTTCTAAAGAATTTTAAATCTTCCACAGTAGTAATGCATTTGCCACTCTTGAGAATTGATTCTATTTAAATCAGGGTACCCAACGGATTAGCTTGATATGAGACTTGACTTAGATGGTGTATAGTAGTATGTAAACGAACTGGTTATAATAGAAACAGAATTCAAATTTAAATTTGAACAAAAATAATAGAAGTTGAGTTTACCGTTTAATTACTGCAGTTATTTTCTAGACATTTAAATGAGTAATTTCATATTTGATTCTTAGACGGTCTCTCTTTTACCGTCTAAGAAAAGTCCTTAACTTTAATACTTCTGTATTAAAAAATATTTGAACAAAAATAATTATTGAAATCTTTTTTAGGAGTTGCAACAATATCTAAGTATCTGTTGGTTGATTTACCATAATGTTCGTTGGGATATTTTAACCAAAAAAAATAAAAATAAACATAAACATGAGTTTCCTTAGTCAAAGTAGGAAATCCTTTTCCAAAAGAAAATACAGTTTACAGTTGGCATTTTCTTGAAGAGTGAGCATTGGATACTTTTAGGTAAAAGGTGGTGATACCGTGTAAGAATGACTATTCATAAAAAGTTAAAAACTCAAGTCAATTATAGAAATAATAGAACGATCGTTCCCCAATATTAAATGATACCCTTGCAATTTTTGGGAACATTGGATATGTAGATATTAACAGAAAAATTGTGTAGGACGAACAAACATAATTTAGAGATAAATAGTTAGGAGAGTAAGAGAAAGGAAAAGGACAATAATGTGTGAGTACAATACCACTAATGTTGTATAACAGTTTGATGCTCTTGTAATTGTCACATTAAAGATATAATTTGCACATTCACGCACAACAGTTTTATAGAAAAATGCTATGATACCATATATATTTTACATGTAAAAGTTCCTTTTTCATATATAATTAGATCTATCCACGAAGCGATATCACATTTAACAATTTTATGAATAGAATAGAACTTTTACCCATGTTTTCTTTTGGTGAATTTTATCCTTATTTTTACTTTACAACAAAATACACCCTTAATAGTTAATGGTAATTTATTTAAATAAAAATTTCCTATAACTAGCGGGATGGCATGGACCAAAATTAATCCCAGTCAAAGTAGAATCCTGTATGGGAATAGTCAACTAGTCAAAGGCTCTCAGTGGGGAGCATGAACGATTCAGCTAGAACAAAAGATATTCTGAAGACATATCCTAGTGGATCATCAGGCTTTGTCGGATCATTGTCAAGACTACAGATGCAAGAAATCCTGCCTTTAAATTTTTTTAAAAATATATATGTTTTCATTTATAATTTGACATCTCATTTAATTTATTTGAAATATAATAAAATTGAAAAAAATAATAATGATTTGTAAAGTTAAAATGTCAAAACATAAATAAAACAGACAAAAAATCAGAAATAATGAAGACCTTCTTATTACTTATAAATAGCAGTGACTGACTCATAGGGTAAAATAGTGAAGAATTGGACTAATAGTCCAATGGAAATAATACATGTATTCTTAGTTATGAGATATAATTTATTTTCTTGCCATGGCCTAGTGCTAAAAACAGGTGGCATAAAAGTCAATATTTGCAGCTGCAAAGCAGACTAATTGAGTACTGCATCTGTGCTAGCAGGGAAAGGATAATAAAGAAGCACGTTATGCAAAACAGAAGATGTCAAAGAAGCACGTTGACATCGGCACATATTCTCTGCATATACTCTGCAATTTTTCAAGCTAATCCAAAAGCAAGGGAAAAAAGAAAGATTATGCAAAAGTTTCCATCTTTAAACAGGAAAATCTATATTTTAGTGTCAAAAAGGCATTTCCATAGTTTTCCACTTCTACTTTTACGCCCCTCAACCGTGTGTGTTCAGTCATCAGTGTGTGGAAAACTGCATCTCCACATCAGATCAAGTTTGAAAAAGAAATATTATATGTTACTGTATTACTCATTGGTTGTATTTGATATAAAAAAGTCAATATAAGAGAATAATGGCATATTTTTAAACCTAAATTTAATATATTATTAATATAAACAAATTTTGTTTTCCTAAAGCAGGGGAGGAGAATGAAAAGTGAACATACGATGTCACAGACTCAATGAGAGATGCAGAAGATAACCACTAGAATATTGTAGATAACTGCTCATTAGGAAAGTATAACATGGAGAAGTAGAAGATCCAGCGATAACAATAAGACTACATAAAGGTCAATTGCGACTCGCTATCTTTTCCCCTAGTTTTGGATGGGATTTTTCACCCATAAAAAATGAAAAAAGAACGTTAATTACATGAATAAATTGAAAAAATATTTGGTTGAATTGAACCCTTTTTTATGCACGTAAATATACTAGGGGTCCCTGTGTAACCCAAAAAGGTATGAATACGCTAGGACCCATGTGTATTCAAGCTCATTTTAAATATGTATAGGCCTTAGAATATTCTGTAGAATTCACTTTAAACATGAATGTGCTCGAGCGTTCTCCATCGTTTGTGCTTCGCTTTCCATACCGTTCAGTTTCTCAATTCAATTTCAGAGAGAATTTCGACCTATTTGACGATGGCAAACTTCTTCTACTATTTGGATGATGTTCATATTGCTAACAGACTTGATCTCTAGGTATTTTATCTCTTCATTAGTTTATTTTTATTGTTATGTTTTCAATTGAAAGTTTAATTAGTTTTAGTTTTGTGGTTACTTGGAATGTTACATTTGATTCAATAAAGTTAGAAGTGAGACCTCTTCATTACAAAGTTTACTTTAGAAAATTGAAATCCATATAATATAATTAGTTCTGATTTATACTTAAAAAATATTATTTATTTAGTTTATCTAGTAATTAGTTTAGTTGAATATCAGTTAGTCTAAGATTAAGTAGTTTAGTTTAAATTTAAAAAGTTAATTAGCTTTATGTCTATATATGGTTTGCTTTTTATTGTATTAATTAGTTTTTGTTCGTATTTAATTAATTTAATGTATAATTCAAAATTAATTAGTTTATAATTATGGCGATAAAGTATAGACCTTCAAAACATACATATGTAGTTACTTAGTTTAAAAATAGTGTATGTTTGACATTAATAATATTTACTTAGGTTCTGTGGTTTATTGAGTCTAGATTGATATTTATTATCATATTAATTAAATTTATGCAGCCCGATTGAGTGTTACACCTAAGTTGCTGTGGCGCAGTACATCCTCTCGTGGCGTACTATGTGTGGCAAGTGGGATTCTGGGAAGTTACCAACTTTGGCAACTTTCATTATGACTTGGCAATCATCAGCACCCTAGTAGAGCAAAGGCATCCAGAGACGCACACACTTCATCTTCTGTATGGAAGGTGTACTATCACTTTCCAAGATATGGCGATGCAACTCAGATTCAGGATCGATGGTGTTGCAGTCAGCGGCAATATGAGTGCATGGGAAAAGTGGCAACAACAGGGTATATAGGATATCTGTTAGGACCTATTAGGGGTACTACCAGAGCCTTGACATAAACACGGGTCATATGCGAATTTATTGTGGATTAATGACACGTTCAAGAATGACGAATGTCCCAGCGATGCATCTGAGATGGTAGTGCAGCAGAGGACCAGGGCATAACTATTAGTTTTGATTGTAGGTTTCTTATGTCTAGACAAGCCCCCATCTCATGTCCATTTGAAGTGGTTGCCTCTACTACGGGATTTTGGCGAGGCAGGGAGTTATAGTTGGGGATATATGGCGCTTTCATGTTCATATCGCAATCTTTGTCGGGGCCTGAAACACTCTGTTGTTGACTTTGCATGGTGTGCAGCCTTGTTGTTATCTTGGGCATATTATCAAATCCACTCATTACACCATGGACATGATCATAGGATCACCTTTCCATTGGTCTCGAGGTATGCATTTTATGATGAGAATGAGTTATTTATTTATTCGTTTTGATATTTATCTATTTGAATGTCACTAATTAGTAATTTGGATTTATTAATTTCGGGTGGGCAGGATTGAGGATTCCATCTGACGGGAATGCTCATCAGGTTTATTAATCTGGGTTTTTTTTTGTTTTATTTAAGTAATAAAGACTCTTGGATGAGCTTATTAAATATCACATAGTACCACAATAGATTTTTTTTCCTTTGCAATTTATATATAGTCCTAATACATAGAAAAATCAGGAGAAGAACTAATAGGAAGCTAACCTTACAGAGAGATAAGCTTTGGAAGAATATGTTTTCATATAGATAAAAGTATGACAAAGTGTATAGAATATAAGTTTAGCAAACAATTTATAACTTGGAGATGAAAATTGGGAATGATACACCATAAGTCACACAATTTAAATGCCTTAGATCCATTATCCAAAATTTTCGGAAATAAAGGGTGATGTAAACCATATGATTCAAGCCAAGGATAAAATGGATAAGTGTTTATGGTGTCATTTATGATAAAAATAAAAGAAACTTTCACTCAAAACTAAGGAAACATGTTACCACAAATTAAAAGTAAAAGATACTAACAAAAAATAAGCTTAATATTGCATATATAAGAATGTTGCACCGGATGAGTGAGCACATTAAACAATATATGATTAAGAATGAATGCATTAACCAGAAAATTATGACAGTGTTATTGTGAGAAGAAATGGTAGAATCACCTTAGTTGGTTTGGCCATATATATGTGGAGAAGGCCCATAAAAGCCCTAGTAAAGCCCAAAAATTATATGGAGAGTAGTTTAATATCTAGAAGTAAAAGTATAAAAATAAAAATATTATATGATATTTATAGAACACCAAATATAGATTTAACATGTTGAAGCCATAACCATGTGAGCTTCCAAGGCGTTGTGAGAAATTGTTGAAGCCACTCAAATGTGAGAATATGCATAATTGAAGGAATGAGTCTTTTGTAACTCTCACTCTTCCTCATAGTAACTATTGATGAGCCAAACCATAAAAGGTTTAGGTTGAGGGTATGACTTAATCATTTTAATCTAGGGTTATGACATGTCTTCGGATTAATTGAATACTTATAGAAGTATTTACAGATTATCCAATAACAAGGGAACAACCTAGGATTCAATATTATGATGCAACAAGTTTTTACAAGGCTTTGGAAACTCAAATGATTATATATGGCTTCAACAAGTGAGATTTATCTAATGTTCTAAATATTATATAATTGTTTTTATTCTTGCAAAAGAGAGACCTAGAAAAAACCATTATTGAAACTAATAAGTAAAAGGAATTTAGATTTTAATTATTTGAATATAAATATAATTTGTGACAAGACACTATGAGTCTATGATGTACTCTAGTCCATAATTGACCCTACTTAATAGGACAAAACTTAATTGTTGTATCAAATATAAAATGATTTAAGATGAGACAAAGTTAAATTAAGGGATAAATACAATCTTTATAAGCTTGGTTATTGCCAAAATAAAAATAGAACTTTAATGATTTTGCATTTTCTAATTCAAAATGTGGTGTAAATAAAATAAATTGATTTGGATTTTCTAAAGTAAGAAAGTGAATATTTAACCATAATTAAATCAATAACTACCATTAAATGTCGATTTCATTAAATGATTCAAAAATTTATATACCATTTTCTTGTTTTATAGCCAGGGGTAATGATAAATGTCCACCCCCAAACATACATTATACACTTAACATCTAGTACAAAAGTTGTAAACCAACATGAAAAAAGTTGTAAACCAAGGTGTAAAATGTTGTAAACCAATTTCCAAAAGGTTTTGTATATTGGTTTACAACTTTTCATAAATTGGTTTACAACATTTTGTATGTGGTTTACAACTTTTTGTACACATGTTTATAACATTTTACTGGGTGTAAGTGTAAGGTGTATGTTTAGGTATGGACATATATCACTCTTCTATAGCCATATATCCTCAATTTATAAGAGCTAAATCTGAAATAAATAAATAGATGAATAAGGTTTAATCTTCATTTTTTTTTTTGAAACTTTAATTAATCATATCTTCCTTACGTTATTTATTAAAACACTAGCAAGTAAAAAGTAAAACAAAAATAATTATAGAATGTTACCAAAAATAAAAAAATGGAAATCCCCGAACCTGTAGTTAACATTTTGTACCACTCCTAATCTTAACTTCATAAATAAAACTTTATAGTATAGGTTTTGATCAAATTATATATCAGCAAGCTAGATCGGATAATAAAACAAGAAGACTCACGAGCATGAGTTGTTGAACTACTCGAGAGGGTAATTAGGCCTCATTACCTTAGTTGTTGCCTCCCACGTTAGCTCCAGAAGGTGGATTATCTCCACAAGATTTGAAACAATATTCTATCACTAAGATATCATCTCATACATTGTTTAGCTAGCGGGTCATAGTTATTGTTTGCTAGCTACACTCTTTAATATTAAATATTTAATTCAGGAATTCAATTTCTAATAGTATGAGTGAAAGAGGATTATGTGATAAAAGATAAAATCTATATTTATAAGTTCTACATCTTAAAAACATCAATTAGTAATTTCGACAGTGAATGCCCAGTTTCACAATATAAGAAATTTATGCCTAAAAGAACACTTAATTTTAGGTACACATAAAAGCGTTGCTTATGCACACATATACAACATTTTTTTTTAGTGTTGCTTTCGATAAAGCAAAGACTATACTTTTTTAAGTTACGAAATCATTTTTTTGAAGAGTTGCTATATCATACATGACCAATTGTCAAAGACAATATTTTTTTAATAAAAGGGTATATTTTTAAGCTAATGCGTCATTTTTCATAGTGTTGCTAAAGTAAGTGTGACCAATTGTTTAACGTAATATTTTTGAGTAGAGAAAACAATATTTTTTAAATATCAAAGACAACACATTTAAAAAAAATATTATTTATGTATATAAAAATAACTCTTTTTATATATTTCAAAAAATAAATATTCTTTTGGGCCAAATTTTGTGTAGTGTCATCTCTCAAACATTGTTTATTCCCTTTAAGGACATGAACGACTTTATTAGTGGGTCCATTTTGTAATGAGTATCCGCGGAAGGGAAAAGACCACTTTATTCTTACATTGCATGTAGCATGCACCCAAGCGCTTTCCACACAAGTTTAAAAATTTTATTCTTTTGATATCAAAAGAGAATATCCCTACATTTTTGTATCTCTAAAAGATGATCTCATTGTCCGCTTTAAAGTTAAACTTATATTTTTCTTTTGTTAATTATGTAAAGGGAGACTTAGAATTAACCCGTGTCCCTAGTGCAGCTAGGATTGATTGTCTAGCCAATTCCAAGGGTTTGTTTTATATGGTTTTAGAACAATGACCTTTAACTAATTTCACGTCCAACCTCTTGATTTTATCATATGAACATAAGATTCTTTTTGCTGATAAAGAAAGACTTTACTGATCATAGAGCAGACGGCAGAGATTGGTTTTAATTATATATTTAACCCCGCGCAATAAACTATATTAGTTTAATTAAGTCCATGTGGATCACATATATATGTCTAGTCATGTATATTAATCCAGAATTAATACTTTAAAAAATGATTGGTTATTACATTTTGGCAACATATTTCTTTTTGCTTACGCTATTCTAGTTCCTTTAACGGTGTTGGTCTAATTTTTGCATTGAGATATCTTAGATGCGTATACTTTTGTTAGAGCATAGTCCGCTTAAGAGAATTAACAACACATGATATGTTTTGTTATTGAATATGAAGCATGTGTACGTGTTGCTCCAAATACATGCAAAAAGATGAATTGAAGGGACGTATTACTGTTAGGAAAGTGTAGGGTGTTGCAGGGTGAGCGAAAGTAAGAAAAGAAAAAGGTGCACATAAGTTTAACTCAAAATGAAACTGTAAACAAAAGGGTTAATTTAGATGATATAGAAGTGTACTACTTTAATATAAGTTCACAACTTGAAATAATTAAAGGTTTGTTCAGCCAATAAAGATCGAATGCAGTAATGACTCACGTTCTCTTAGATATAATTAAAGTTCAAGCTTTTCAAAAAAATAATTATTGAAAAACCCTTTTAACTTTTAATTATTCTATTATCAATTGATCATTAATATAATGGAGTTGATTCATTCGATTGTTCTATTGCTCATGAATTATTATGACTTGATCTCATTTTCTAAGAGTATGTTTGAAAGGCGTATTTCAAATGACTTGGCATATAAGAGAATTTCAAAATTTCAAAATTTTTTATATAGTAATCTCAACACTTACAAATAGGGGATTTTAAATACCAACAAAATTTGACACAGTTAGTAAGGTGACTGAGTCCTTTAAGCATGTGTTAGGGATTTGACTCTTGTCGTGTGTATAGAAAGGAACTTTGTTGGGAGAGACAAAACTCATTTCGATGATCTCCACGCCTCAGTGGTATTAGTCTTTGGCTGTCGGCCGAGGGATACCCCCTTGAGCAATAAAAAGAAATAGTGGATTTTAAATTCCCTCTCTATAAAAAGAATTTTGAAATTCTCTATCATCTTTCTCAAATAACTTTCATTCTTGCAAGTCTATTACTATTCATCAACTATTACTTCCTCATTATTGTCTATTGTCTAGCAAGCCAATTGCTGCCAATCCTTGCCTGCCCACCATTGGTCCCCATCCATTGTCCACCGGTCACCACTGAATATCGACCATCACCACGCGTCTTGCCGCCCATTACTGGATAATCGTCTATCATCCACCACCACTTGTTTGTCATTGCATATCATGTAATACCCATCATTTACACTTACTCATAGAGAAAGGGATATAATTTCATCATGCAAGCACAAACAAAGTATTTTATAAATCAAATCATCTAATTACCTTATGCAAACAAAATAATTTAAAAATATAGGAAATTTGATTGAAGTAATTAGAATTCTTTATATTTTGAATTTCCCAAAATTTAAGAACACTCTATCCAAACCCAACCTAAGTTCTTCTTCACAGATTATCTATTAGTACTTAGGTATCTGTAAACGCTCTATAGACTCATAAGGTATAACTTAACTTTAATTTGGACTAAACAAAATTTCTTCTTTTTCTTAGGCCAAAGAAAAATTTATTAATGAAAAAGCCAAACATCACTTAATGAATTACAAATTGAAAGCATACATTAAATTCAAATTGAATAAAAATAAATACATTTCACACACTAGACTAATTAACGTATGATGATCAATAATTTTATTCCTTATCTAAAGACTATCAATATATAAGTATATTTCTAACCAACATGACTACTTATAAGCACTCCCTCTATTCCAATCTATCTATCAAATTTTTAACTTTTTTATATTTTAAATATCTGTCAATGTATAATGTCTAAAAAGCATTTTTTTTAATATGCCCTCAATCTAATTCATTTTATTCATTGAAGTAATAGTATACTAATGAAGTGATATATTAATTACATTAATGAAAATTCATAGAGATAATTTTTTTATTTATATAATTTTGTATTATTACCAACATCAATTTATTGCTTTTTTTAATATGTGTATTTTTTTTATTTTTTAACAAATAAATTAAAAGCGAGGGAGTAATTTTTTGAAGACCAAGTAATATTTTCACATGTCAACTTATTTAGATCGCCCAGAAACTTTACATTAAACAATCTTTCTATGAAAAATATATTGTTTAATTTTGATACACAACAAAAAATTACATTCAATCTCATTCTATTACATCAACAAATATAATTAATCATATCTCTCACTATTTTAAAAGCCATGCAAATATAGGATGATTTGATTAGATGACACTATCAGTACATACAAATTAAATCCAAAATCATATTCTGAAACTTAAAAATTTAATTAGAAGCATGTACCCCAAAAAAATTTAATTAATTAGAAGCGTGTCCTTCACTTTATAGGTTGAAATTTAATTAAATCAGTTTTACTTTTACATTCACAATGTAAAAAAGTAATTATGTTTTGTATTTTGTAATCATGAATTTAAATTTTTTGTTTAAAAGAATATTATTTATCTATAAAATTAATAAAGAATAGTTGGTATAATTTTCAAAATAATGCTACATATATCTAATCGTTTGCACTATTAATTGAATTTAATTTTAATATAGAAGCTTTTTATATTATCCTGCAATAATACATTGCTACATTCCCAAAAGTATTAGACTGTTATAATGTTAGTTTAAAAAGGTTATATTTATTCGTATATAATCAATATATAATATAGTAAGACATCTATCGTCTTAACTAATCCACATTGCTTTTTGAAAAAGTCTTGGCCTCTTAATTATAGCTCGAATTTGAACCCTATAAATGGAAAAAAAAAAAAAAATTTACTGAGGAACTCATGCCCCTTCAGGTGTGTGTACAGTATAAAACATTTATCGTAATAATATATGAGAATAGTTTTTTGTATTAAAAATTTCTTTACTTAGCTCCTACTCTACCCCAAATTGCATTAAATAACTACCAACACGAAATAATCTATTTGCAAGTCTTCTAATTTTTTTTTTAAACCATCCATGTTTGAAATTTTTTATATATATTTTAATTAATGTAGTTGAAGTTCAATTGACTTATTATAATAATAAAATTCTTTCGATATTAAATTTTTAAGCGAGATTAAATTCAATATATTGTCAATAAAAAGTTTTATATTATTTTCTAACCATACGATGTTATTTGTAAAATTTTTAAAGTAATCAACAATTGAAAATTAAACATTTTGACATAACTCAATATCTACATCTATTTTTTCATACAAAAAATAATAGTTAGAAATAGTTGAATTGTGGAGGCAGCTACAAGCCAATGGGGCAATGAACGCCCTATATTTTTATTTTATTTTATATATATTTTATTTTTTAAGATTTGACCACCTCTAAGAAATCTTATTCTCACACACACATATAGATATATGTTTTTTGGCTTTTTTGGTATCCATTATTTTGTGTATTATATGTCCATTTATAAGGTAGGCGATGAATACAAATTTTAAAATTGTTTTACTCGTATGACGAGAATAATATGTATATAATTATTTTTTAATATATAATTTTGATTGTAAAATATTTATTTATTTTATATGTAAATTTTTATAATATCTATATTCTTTGTATAAAATTAGCTATTAAAGCTATGTTTGTTGGAGGATACAAGAAAGGTAAATTTTTTGTGATTGAGTTTTATGTGTAATTTTATAAATAAAACTTAACTATTAAAAGTTTACTCCAATTTTCACTTTCCAATTAAACATATACTAAGAGAGTGTTTGATTAAAAGATAAAATAGAATGTAAATTTTTATGAATAAACTTCATATATATTTACATATATAACTCATCCATAAAAACTTAGCTGTTATTTTTACCTAAATTAAACACATCCTTAGGAATATTGTCTCTTGCTCCAGAGCGATTGTGGCTACATGCACTAATGCTAACTTGAGTAAATATCAGGCGTAGCAAAATGGTTTAAGCTCGTCGGATAACTCGCCATTCCATCACTTTTTAATGGGATGGGTTGAACTTTTCAATTTGTTAAAAAATGTTAACCTGTCCAACCCCACCCGTCTCGTATTATGACCAACCCATGGTGGGTTAGCAAAAATAGCTAAAAATGGACCAAAATTGGGTTGGCCCACCAACCCGTTATTTTTTTATAGGATGAGTTGATATTTTTAACCTAAATAATTAAAACGGATCAACCCGTCTCGTTCCGTTTATGGCCAACTCAAGGTGGGTCGAGAGGTCACCTGCTCCGTCTCGATTGCCACACCTAGAAGATATGCAAATTGATCCCGCGGAAATGTATCAAAGGACAAATTAGTTTCTTAGAGTTTGAAATTCTTAAGTTAGTCCCTTAAATTTTAAAAAAGAGGACAATTTGATTCCTCCATACAAACCTGTACGATTAAAAAAATATAGTATAAAAACATATGGATAAACTGATTTATTTCTTTTTGTAAAATATAAAGAATAAATTTGAGACTTTTAAGATATAAAAAATTAATTATCTTTTAATATATTTTTGAACTAAGACTCTGAGTATTTTGTCTACTATAAATTACTAATCCAAGAAAAAACCAGCAATAATAATAAAGTAGAATTTCCTTTAAAGCCGGCTTCGTTCACCTTGTTTCCTCTTTTTCACCTGCTTCTTCCGTTCTTCATCGTCTACTCACCAACTCGCTCATTCGTTCATTCTTCTCCCTCCTCTCCGCCACTCACATTTCTTTTCTTAGACTCACTCGCTTCTTCTCTTCAACCTATTTACTCAAATACCCTTTTCCTCTTTGCTTCCATGCTCACTCACTCTTCTCTTGTCACTTATCATTTTTATTTTATTTTTCTGCTCCAAATCTAAGCTCAGCAACACCCTCAAAGCCAAGCGTCTCCATTTTCACTCACACCTTTCACAGACTCAAGACTCTTCAACAACAACTGTGTTGTTTTGTAAACTTTGTTCATTTCTCGATGTTTCGTCAAGTTCCTCTTTTCTTCTCCTTGGCCGTGACCCTTTTCAGCTAACTTGTGTTTCTTCTGAGGAAATAGAGAAAAACACCAAAAAGGAAGAAAATTTTCATCTGGGGTCATGAGATTTGTAGCATTCAAGTTGAGTATTGCTCTGTTCTGGTTCTGAGTTCTCACCCCCTCTTTTTTTTCACTGTCTTTGATTTATTCAGATCTCTCTCTCTTCTCTCTCTTTGGCTCAGAAAATGCCAAGCTAGCTCTTTCAAGCGTTCAGCAGTACTCTGCAAGTTCGAGGCTTGTGTTGTTGAGAGCTTGCCCCCCTTTTTTCATTCTCTTTTGTTGTTGGAAACTTGGAATCACTCTGCCACATCCAAGGCTGTTCTTCTGCAATACCATTTTTCAAGGCTCTTAAGTGTTTCTTTCTTTCCAGTTTGAGCATTAAAAAAATTGATTGCATTCTCCAAAATGTGCTCCACTTTGGTCTAATTTGGGTCCCATCTCTCCCTAAAGTTCCAATTTTTAGCACTCAAAGTTCAATCTTTTGCAGTTATTTTGCGTGAGATTATGGGAAAAGATTCCACTTCAGAATCTCCTATCCTCCTTTTGCAGATGCAAGTCATAATGGGTCTGTGATGCTCATGCTAGCAGTCTGTGGTGGTGGCTTATTGAATTTTGCTGCTTTGGAGTTTGAACTATTCTTTCAGGTACCAGACTCGTTCATTTTCTTCCAACATTTGGTTTATTTTGAAAATTTTTCCCCTAGCTCTTCAATTTGTCACCATTCTTTACCTAATTTTCCTAGAAAATGTGTGCTTTTGAGCTCTTATCTTTGCACTGTTGAACCACACTTGGGGCTTGACAAAGACCTCTCCACCTTATCTGTTCACAGGTGTTTGGTATAATTGCCAGGGTGGAATTCAATATCTTCCACATTTAGATGTGACTTGCGGGAATAGGATTAATCCTTCTATACCTTAATTTATCTATCTTGAGCATATATAGATATGCTTGAACAGGAAAGTCTCCTTAGGTCACCATTGTTGCTTTGTGTTTTCATATGCTTCTTGCTACATCCTGTTGTGACAGCTGTGATACCTTTAGGTTCCAAATTTTCTGTGGTTGACAATGACTGTTGGGTTTCCTCAAATGGTGATTTTGCAATGGGATTCTTTAACACTTCAGATGAACCTAACCAGTTTAGTGTTGGCATTCGTTTCAATGCCAAGTCCATACCACATAGCCAACAAACAGTGGTTTGGATTGTTGGAGCACATGTCACAGTAAGTAACATGTCCTATTTCCAATTCACCCCAGAAGGGGATCTGGTCCTGTTTGATCCCTTAGGAGGCCCTGCATGGAGCAGTGAAACGGGTGACCGAGGTGTTGTTTCGGCTTCTCTTCATGATAGTGGCAATCTTGTTCTGATAGACAAAGAGCTGAACATCATTTGGCAAAGTTTTGGTAATCCAGGTGATACACTCCTCCCACGGCAGACTTTATCTGCTTATCAGACGCTTCGTGCTACGGCTAAGAGTGCCGTGTCCAGTTACTACAGCCTTTACATGAATGCTTCAGGGCAGTTGCAGCTTCACTGGGAGAGCAATATCACATACTGGACAAGTGAAAGCCCTTCTACTTCAAATCTCACTGCACTTCTTACAACCAGTGGAGCTCTGCAACTCCTAGACCAAAGTTCCAAAGTTGTTTGGAGTGTGTTTGGAGAAGACCACAATGATTCTGTGAACTACCGATTTCTTAGACTAGATGTGGATGGCAATCTCCGCCTGTATTCGTGGGTAGAAACTTCACAGTCATGGAGATCAGTATGGCAAGCTGTTGACAATCAGTGCAAGGTTTTTGCAACTTGTGGTAAACGTGGTGTCTGCATCTTCAATGCTTCAGATACTGCTGATTGCAAGTGCCCTTTTGAGGTAACTGATTCGAGCACATGTTTGGTTCCATATGAACAAGAGTGTGAATCTGGGTCCACTATGCTAACATACAGGAACACACATCTATATGGAATTTACCCCCCTGATGATTCAGTTATTGTAAGTAGTCTTGGGCAATGTGAACAATTGTGCCTGAATGACTCAAGGTGTACTGTTGCGACGTTTTCCAATAATGGTATTCCACAATGCTCGATAAAGAAAACTGAGTATGTCACTGGCTATGCAGATCCATCTCTAAGCTCAATATCATTTGTTAAGAAATGTTCAGGTCCTTTTGCTGTAAACCCCGCTCTCATGAACCCACCTCCACCAAAACTACCTCCTAGCATTTGTGTTCCTTGTCTAGTAGGAGCAGCCTCAGGCACATGTTTTGTCTTTGCGATCCTTCAGCTGGGAGTTGTTTTGTACATCTACAGAAGAAAATATTCTAATAGGAGAAAAGCTAATACATCTTTCACAGGCTCAAACTCAAAGGGCTTAATTGCATTATCCTTCTCAGAAATCAAGAGCCTCACCGGGGATTTCAAGGATCATATTGGGCAAAATATGTTCAAGGGCGTGTTACCAAACAGCTGCCTGGTTGCAGTTAAAGAGCTGAATGCATCCATCGAAGAAAGGAAGTTCCGGAGTGCTGTTATGAAGATAGGGAGCATCCACCACAAGAACCTTGCGAAGCTGGAGGGCTATTGCTGTGAGTTCAATCATAGATTCTTGGTCTATGAATATGCCAAAAATGGTTCTCTGGACAAGTATACAGATGATTCTACTCTTTGCAAGAAGCTAACTTGGACAAAGAGAGTTGAAATATGCTCAAGTGTGGCAAAGGCCATCAGTTATCTTCACTCTGGTTGTCGAGAGTTCATGAGCCATGGAAACCTGAAATGTGAAAATGTCATATTGGATGAAAACTTAGAGGCCAAAGTAACTGAATTTGGGTTTGCAATAGTAGATGGCGAGGCTGTGTATTGCGGCTTCTCGGCTGAGGGGGATGTAGGGGATTTTGGCACGTTAGTGTTAACCTTGTTGACTGGATGCAGAGATCATGGAGAACTTTGTGGGTGGTCATACAAAGAATGGATAGAAGGTAATGCTGCAAATGTGGTTGACAAAAGAATTGAGGGTGGCTTCAATTCAGATGAACTTGAGCGTGCATTAAGAATTGCATTCTGGTGCCTTCAAATGGATGAACGTAGGAGGCCTTCAATGGGGGAGGTAGTGAGAGTGCTAGATGGTACATTGAGTGTTGATCCTCCACCACCTCCATTTGCCTTCCAGAGGCCATTGTTGGAAGATGAGCCACAAGATAATAATGGTTCAGAACCAGAGATTCAGTAGTGTTTGATGCCAGCTAAAATTTGTAGGAACTTTCTTTTCATTTTCTTTTACAATTTTAGTCACCTTCATATTGAAAATGTATAGTAGGACTAAACTAACATCTAGGTGAAAAAAATAGTCATGCGCTTTATTTTTTTCCCCTTAAAGCTTTTTGGGGTTGTGACTATAAACTTCGAAGACTGTTGTTCATTTGATAATGATATTTGTGGCGTCTGCCTTAATTTAAGTCTCCATTTGAGCACATACTCGAAAGCATTTTCT
The DNA here is from genome assembly GCA_031216105.1 of Dalbergia cultrata. Classification (NCBI taxonomy): domain Eukaryota; kingdom Viridiplantae; phylum Streptophyta; class Magnoliopsida; order Fabales; family Fabaceae; genus Dalbergia; species Dalbergia cultrata. The sequence continues at coordinate 15,016,580 of CM062353.1, forward strand.
TCTTTTTGTTTTGTTTTTTTTTTCCTCCATAGAAAACAAAAAGCCGTGTGGATATTGCTTATGGTCACTTTAAGCATTAGGTACACTAAATTAGAAGTTCAGTTTTCAGTTGTCTGGGTGCATTCCACTTCTAGTGGTGATTACACCAAGAATGTAATTATGTAACTTGCAAATTGCAATTGCATTCACTTCAAAATATATTTATTAAAAATTACTAGGCATTCAAAGGCTGAAGCTTGGCACATTTTTTATAAGTATTTGTGATGAAAATTAACCTTATTCCAAAAGGATTGTGCAGGAACAGATTCTTTTATGTTGAATTCATATGATCATATTGTGTGTAATATCCTACTATTGATTCAAATAGTAGGATCCAAATATGATATAAACAAAGAAATAAACGGTGAAATATTACACATGACAGGATCATGTGAAATTTCAACATAAAAGGATCTATTTTGAGAATGCAGGATAATACAAGGAGCAAAAGTAGCAAAACATTGCAATATAAAATAAAATATTAAGTGAAATATCTTTGCATTGGGGTTGCCATTAAATTCTAATTCATGTTTTCTGTGGAATAGTGGGCTACGGTAGAAATGATGCATTCCGTCAGTGCCAAACGACATGAACCCATTGGGCTACAATGGCGTTAGCCGCCCCAAATAAAAAGCTATTTGTATATTTTATTGATTCAGGACACCAACTTGCCCGTCTAGCTCAGTCGGTAGAGCGCAAGGCTCTTAACCTTGTGGTCGTGGGTTCGAGCCCCACGGTGGGCGAGTCTTGCTTTTTATATTACGTGAACATCTTTCATTATTGTATTTGGTTGTTACGCATCATTAAAGCTATAATATGAGCTTGTGTTAATTTTGAAATGCAACATATTTGGGATTGCTTGCCGTTAAGATTATAAGTTGATCACACATTTAAATTCTGGTGATGATTTCTTGGTAAAAATTAATTATTTTTTGAAAATAGTAAAAAAATCTAAAGAATCCTTAGTTTGGCAATACCCTGAAACTTCATATTCCTTTTTTAACTGCGTTCAACTTCCTATTCAGTACATTTACTCCAATTTTATTGTCCTTTTTATTTATTTGATTGGATATTAGAAAAACATATAAATTGAGCAATCCTAAATCATTTTATCATTGGAAATAATCAAATTTATATGAGTTGGAAAATATTGCTTAAAAGGATATAAAGTATAAACACAGCAAACGCAACCAACATCAATGCTGGAAAGCACTCTTCTTCAATTGAATATGTGATGAGATTCCAAGAGTTATTTGGAGTGGTTGCTGCAATTTTGAAAATTGGTAACGCTGATATGCATAAAGGAAGGTTGATGGAGCACTCTCCATAAAATTCTTTTTCTTAACTTGTATCTAATTAAATCCCTGTAAACTGGATATGTTTCATGAAAAATGGTGATAAAATACTTGATATGATAGATGATATGGCAGAATAAAGTGCAGGTTGCTATGATTGTCATTTTGATGACAGTTATTCAATATGAATATCTGCTTTTCTCACCTGTATTCTTTGGAAGCAATTCTCTGATGTTAGGCATTAAATATAAGCTTTTTTTCAAAAATGTTGAAGCCGTGAGGACTAACCTCTTCTATTAGTTATAACCTCTATTAGTATTCAATGAATGCTTAATTATCTAATTTATTTTGTGATGATTTTTTTTTTTGGTACAAGCGAAAAAAACAAAGAAAAGAACTAAATATCCCATTTTGTTATGATTTAATATAATCATAATTTGTAATATATATTTGCTTGCAATTTACTGCCTGAATGAACAAGATGAATGCTTCTTTAATCCACAATTCAATGGTGTGCGATCGTAAGAATATATATATATAATTTTGAAATATTAAGTGATTATTTGAAATGTTTAATTTTTATTTGTAATAAATATGTATATAATTAATTAATAATATAAATTATTTTACATTAATAATTTATTTCAATTTTTTGTCGTATATATTAATAAGAATAATATAGTACATTATCGGGTCTAATAATTCTATGCATAGATCACAACTGTACTGTTGATCGATAGATACGTGATCTATCAATGACCACACGTATGTAGACATGTGCAGGGCGCCAACAACTTCGTCAATTAACAGTTTTGTACCGACGAAGTACCTTTGATAGAATAAGTCCAAGGAAAAGTCATAATCATTAGTTATATATCACACTGTGCCTTATTGTATCTATGTGAAAGATTCTTCTGTAAACAGTCTAAAGATAACCTATACAATTTGTTGTCACAAATTAAACCTAATGAAACATTGTATGCTAATAATTTTATCGAATATGGTTATGCTAATATTTCTTTGGTTCACTGAACAGAAATTATGTAAAAAATATATAAGAAAATTAAATCTCTGATCTTGTTCGTCTCTCTATTGTTAATTTTTTATTGAAAAAAATCACATAAAAGGAAAATGAAAAAAATTAACTAGTTATTAGATATAAAATTAATCATATACCCCTATCCAATAATTTAAGTCTTTGAGAAAAATAATTCATGGTATAATGTTTATGTTTATTTATATGAGAAGATGTGTTAGATATAAACAATTTATGTACTTATACTTAATAACTTAAACTTTTTGGAGAGAATTAGGGATAGTATACATAAACTAATAATAAATAAAATTAGTATGCAATCTTAATCTCTTACATTAAAAATATCTCTATGAATTTTAGAAGGAGAATTATTATATAAATATAAATTTAGCATTTTTTTTTAGTGTGAATCAAAGATATCCACCATTAGAAGTAATAAATAATATAATTCTCTTGAGGTGTATAGCCCATAAATATGAATATTGTCTCTGAAAATGAAACTTTCTCCAATATTAATGCTCCATCTCGTGTTTAAATACACGCTTATAATAAGATTGTTGGACATATGACGTTTTAGGATTTAATTTTATTATAAATTGCTTAAATATCAAATGTTAAATTTGTATTTATTATATAAACATCTCTTCAAAAAAGTATCATGTAACATCATTTTTTTTACTGCCAAAACAAAATTTAAAAGTAATTTATATGAACTAAAACTGTATGAATATCTCATAGTTTAATAATAATAATAATAAGGATCTATCCAATAAATATTCTAAGGACACTAGTCAAAGATTCAGAAAAAAAAGAAAAGAAAAGAAAGATGAGTTGTATATTTTCAAAGTATTATATTCATGATAGAGTTTTAAAACTTAACATTTTTAGTAACTAAGCGCACTGGCTAATAATAATAATAATAATAAAGATTTAGTTAATCAATGTGCAAAGATAATGGTTAAAAAATCATTATAAAAAGTGCATTTACTTTTTGCCTTTTATACTGCAATCATGAAAGGCAATACTATTACCACACTGTTAAATAGTCCAACAATAAAAATAACAAGAAATAGAATCAGAAGCAGCTTATCTCTACTTCTATGTGTCCCTTCTCCAACTTTTGCTTTATAAATAACGGAGAATATTGAGTGGGGTTATATTCCTTGTATGACCTCGATGGAGCTAAAAGGTAAGCAGCTTCCAGTTCATATATTGAGGGGAAAAGCTGGCTTAGGGGGCCTCCAGATTTTTCTACATCTTATCAGGATTTGGTAGGGCACTTGCAATAAAATTTAATTTTGTTCCTAGTCTAGTGGTAGTAGTTTTGCTCTAGTACTATGGTTTTCCAGAGTTATCTGATATGTTATGGCTTATGAGAGATGATATTTTCAACACGTGTAATCGTATTTTGCATTTGAAAACCCTTTGATGCTTCATCAGTACCAGAATATGCATGTTTGCTGCTGAGTGATGACTATCAACAACACAATATCGTTTAGTAGAAGCCAAAACAAAACAAGGGTCTTTTTTACAAAACAAGGGTCTTTTTCTGTGTCAACCTTTAAAGATACAAACTCATGTATAGCTTTTTAACTAATTATATTTGTGCAAGTGGTCATCAGTGAGGGAGTGAGGAGTGAAATACCCATTTAGGATTTATCTAGAGATGGCTTCGTCAGCTTCTACAAGAACTCAAATGAAGTGGCAAAACCTTGAGGAAGAAAGAAAGCAGCAGAAATCATCTTCAATGGCAAGGTCTAATTCAGAGTATGCTACTTCTTCTTCTTCTTCTTCTTCTTCTTCTTCTAGCTCCCAAGAACTTATTAGTACTAATAAAGATAATGAGGAAGATGTTTGTTCAAGTACTGGGTGTGCTACACCAAAGGCTAAAAGGTTTAGAATTCCAGAGGTCTTAACATGTCCACCAGCTCCAAAGAAGAGAAGAGTGAACCCCAACTACTCATCAGAACCCCCAATAGCATTCTTTGCTTCACCAGACATAGAGTTATTCTTCTTCTCTGCACTCAGAAATGTGTCATCAGCTTGAAGTTTGATCCCAAGTATAGATCAGTAAGAAGTTAATTTGATCACTTCGTCAGTTTGTTAAGAGGTGATGACTACTGCATTTTAACGACCTGATCAATTGCTAGCTGATCCTTTGAAGAAGCGATAGTGTTTATGACTATTTTATATTGTTCAACTAGGCGCTGATTAATTACTAGGCATGACTTTGTTGTTCTTGTTTCTTAATATCATGTTGATTTTAGTTTGCAGGTTCATGGTTGTGTGCATGTAAATTTAATTTATCTATCACTTCTACCTTTCTATGTTTGTGCACTATGTAGTTTTAATTTGTTAGTATCTTAACCTCGACACTCTGGGAATAAGTATTGCTTGCTGAAGGAACTTCATCGTATTATTTGGATGAATCATTGAAATTTAATTTACATTATATTATAATCAGTTGACTAGTCAATTAACATACACTTTGCTTGATGACTAACTATGCTGATATATCAAATCTTTCAAAGGTGAATTAAACTTATCTATAGTACTATTACTTTATCATTTGTTAGCTCTCCTTTGCTTGAATGTTACCTTGATATTGTTATCTCATCACAACACATAGAAAAAGAGAGGGGAAAGAGAAAAGAAAAAGAAAAAAAGCAACTTTTGAATGTGGAAGTGAATGCTTTTGAATATCCTTTCTTATGGTCCCTTTTGTCTCTTTTTTCCTTACTAGAAACTGATCAAATGCACTCAATACATAATGCTGCTATAATTTTATTTTATTTCATTTTTTCTGCCAAAGTCTACTTTCTTATTATGCATGTACTCGGAAGTGTCCACTCTACTTTATAGGATTAAAGTTGCATCTATCACAAAAGGATAGCATCAGCGGTAAATTAAAACGCGGGCTATCATTATCATTGCCACCCTTACCTTTGACAGCACCCCAAAAAGAATAGAAAAATGGAAATAATAAAAAGTACAGCATCTTGCAGCCTGCAAGATGAGAATCCAAAGATAGATAGCTTTGTGATGGAATTTATGTAACAGCAAAGTGTTGTAGTACATATGAATCATGCTACTTTTGGGTTTATTATATGATGAGTTGATGACCGAAGTGGTGTATTCCTACTAGAGGAAAACACACGAGAGCACATGGATGAGGAGAATCCAATGAAGAAGGGACAGCAAAAGGGGGGTCATTTTAAAGGGAGATCTTGTCTACACATAAATTATTGAGCAATGTCAGGCAGCTAAAAAATTATCAGAATCTTTCACATAAACAAGAATGATATATTTAGATCATTATATAAGCATGTCATGGTATATTAAGGTGACATGAATAATCACTTTCAAGTTTAAGTTGATGGGTAGAGTTACGTGAATAATTTTATACTTTAACATAGCTCAAAATGCAAATAACTCTTTTAAATTTGAAACGTGAACAATTTTATCAAAATGAGATTCAAATCTAGGAAGACTCTGATTACCATGTAATAATCTCTTTAAAAAAATTAATTTGGTGGGAAAAAACATATGAATAATTTTATACTCTAACATAAATAACGACATAAGATCTTTAGGGTCGAGGTAGCTCACTCTCAATATATATATATATATTGAGACTATAAAAAATACATATAAATAATTATTGAGCCCATTAAGTTATAATTAGTTAATATGTCCTATTTTGTGAGAGAAAAAAAACCACTAATATATAATAAGTCTAAGAATTATTTAATCAATTTCATTTAATTTGCATATTTGTATTTGAGTTTAATTTTTATGCACTGATATTGTAAAAAAAAATTTTACGATCATTTAATCAAAATATTTTATTTTCAGACATTTCAGGTAGCGATATAAGACTCAACTATATTTGATGATATAGAAATACAATATAATTGGATATAGGATAAGACATTCTCATTTTACTATCACCAAATTTAAATTTAAATTAAGTCCTTATTAACATTTTAAAATTTATTTGCTAAATATAATCACCCCCGAATTTTTAAGCTATCCTCCGCTGCTGAACAAGGTAAGGTCAATTTAGGCAAAATTTCTGATTCTGCAGCATATTTTGAAATCATTTGGTTTTTTTGTTTTTTGGGTGAGTAAATAAATTAAATAACAGATGTCATTTTATTTGGTGATGGCATGAGGTTGAGGTGAATCAGCAGGACTATCCCGTGAAAATTTTCAATCCTAGTAGCTACTGAGCACCTGAAAGTTCCCCAGACAAACAAACTCAGTTCCTAGATTTGCTGTCTATCGCCAAGTTGTGCTGCCTCTTCCTGTATAATTTATGTGACACCGAACTGCTTTCCTTTTTTTATCAATAGTCTGTTAAGAAATTGTTTCATTTTGGTATATGTAAAAGCATGTTTTTGATCATAAATTTATGATCAAATACATGAGCTTTTAAATGTATCAAAATAAAATAGTTTCCCACTATGATTATTAATAAGAAATGGAGGAAAAACTACTCATATCATATGTACGTACGTGTTTTTTCATATATAATTTTAATTCCTATTTCAAATTTCTGTGATTTTACAAGCGTTTAGCTAAAAGGGAAGGGTACTTTTCATTATAAAAGCAAAAATTTTATGTTTAAATCCTCAAATGGGTTAAAAAAATTGAAAATTTAATTGGAATTTCTTATGGACTTGTAGTTCAACCTGTTTTAAAAGAAAATTCAATTTAACTTTGAGCCTTACTAGTTAGCACATTATCGTAGATAATGTACAGATTCACCTTATATTCTACTAAAATTTAATTATTTTTATTTAAAATTTGGGACAATAAGGATTGAACTCTAGACCACTTGGTCGTAGAAACTCTAATACCATGTCAATATATCATGAAGTTAATTGTCCCAAAAGTTTAAGCTATTGAGTTAAGGCACATAAATAATTTTATATCTAATAAGTACTACTTATTACTACGATGCTAATCTATAACTCTATTTACTTCTACAGTACTTTGTTCCTCGGCTCAAAGAAACATCTATACTATCGAGATATTCTTGTTTAAATATAATTTTAACAACTCAAATTTAGATACATTTACAAATAAAAATGGGCTCCATCAACTTTATTCCAGAGAAAATTATTTGATTAAGAGTTGCACGACCCTTATTATGAGTGTGCATAAAAGTGAATTGTTAGATTCATGTGTATACAATAATTTTTCTTACACTATTATGTATCACAAATTTACAATTCACATCCTCATTGCCGGGTGGTGCGCCTATAGCGGTTGCACCATGTCACTGGAAAGCAAAGGATTCGTAAAACAGTAATCCTCAATCAAGTAAATTCATTGAACCTAATTTTCTTTTGAAGATGGTGGAAAATGTGAAGTGTCACTTGATGATTTAATTATTTTAGTCCTTCCTATGTGAATTCATATTTTTTTACCTCGATTTGTGAATGTGAATCTTATGAATCTATACTTTTATTATTATAAACCATATGAGATTTAATATTTATGATATTGTTGAACTGTAAAGATTCTATCATGCTTTCATTACTTGTGAATTGTGATTTTATTAAATTGTGAAATTTATATAATTTTAGAATTCAAATATAACTTAAAATTATTAATAAAAAATATAATTTTTTGGTGCTGTTTATAACAAGTGCACTTTTACATTTTACTTTTACAAAGACTTATGAATTAGTGAGATTTGGCTTTTGACAACTTTGCTAAAAACAATACCTCCATAGAAAAGTTAGAGAGGCACATAAAGGTCAGCTTAGTTGGTAAAAATAACTATCTCTGATAAATGGTGCATCGAGTTCAAGCCCCTAGCAGAGCTGGAGGGTGATCAACTCACCCCCCCCCCCCCCAAATATCCCCCCTCCCCCAACCTAAAAATTTAAAAAATAGAAAAGTTAGAGAGTAGACGAGATCATAAGGCGGTTTTGTGAATTTAGGGCTTGTTTGATTTTGAGGATGGAAAAGGTTTATTTTTTATTGTGCATAAATATTTTTCAGTTTCCTATTTTAAATTTTTTATTTCAAATTTAATAATTTTTCATTTTATTTTATTGTTAAAAATCAGAAAAAGGAAATTATAAAAGTGACTATTGCTTTATACTTGACCCAATTTTAGGGAATAATGATAATTTTGAAACTAAACCAAGCATGTTTTTAAAACTTTTAGTTTTCAATAAAAAAAAATGTAAACAAAATAGACTCTCTTTTTCTTTTTTGTCGAGCTAAACAAAATAGAGACTAATATTTCTAATTCTGTTGTTCTACATTGAGAAAAACAGACTTTTTCTGGGGGGATCTTTGAGAGAGAACATGGCTAAAGTGCTAAACGTTTTTCTTTTGTCTTGGAAAACAAGGCTTTTTGGTCAGAATGGGCCTCTTCCATATTTCTAGTTTGAGAATTAGTGTACCTGTTTTGCCACTCTTGTACAAGAGTAATGGGCTAAGGTCTATTGTTGTGTGTTGCGTTTTTGGTCTTTTGTTTCTTTGTTAGTTTGTACATGACCTATAGGCCAAAATGGGCCTTCTTGTAGTTTTCATTTGGGCCAATATGAGTTTATGGATTTTCTGCCCAATAGAAGGTTTTGTGATTTCTTTCCTTTCTATGTTTGCGTCTTTTCATAGTTTTTGTTTTTGCCCAAAAACTAGGTTAGTATATATCCCAAAAAAAAAAAAGCAATAGTTGTGCAATGAACAAAAATGAAAATATTAGTACTGTAAAACTCAAAACATATAATGCTGATAGGTCCTACTCAAAACTTTTGCTGTTGACTTTATAATCTTATATAAGACAGTTTTTCTTTATGTTCATTTAATGTGTATAAATTGTGTTGACTGATTATCTGAAGCTGTATCCTACAATTACATGGAAAATTTAAAAATGTCAATTAATAAGATTTCGAATGAAAGGACGTGTCATAACACCTTCCTAAGACTTTAACATTGGTTGATCCGGTCTCACAAAAACTAAATTTTAGTGGGGTCAATTAAATTCATAGATCGGCCAGTACTCTCAATTAAATTGCCCAGTAGACTCATACATGTCTCAATTAATTATAGGAGATCGCAAATTTAACTCATATTTTCATTCTCTATCCTCTAATATTGTAGTTAAAAAAAATTAAAATTATAAATCCAGAATTCAACCACCTAACTTGAAACAAGCTAGGTTCCGGATATTAATAATTAAACAAGCTAGGGTCCGGATATTAATAATTAAAATTTATTTAAATAATGGTAAGTCATACAATTGTAAGGGCGATTGTGCTTTTGTTTTTCTCGGTTTTATTCAAATTTGGCGGCAATACCATAGTACGTTCAAATGATAATGCCTAAGAATTTAAGATGGACCCATCACCCATGTAGGTAGCCATAAAGACAAATAGTTTTTCAAGAAAATGTTTAATTTGAATTATAATTAAGATAAAATGAATTTATAATAATAGTGCATCTAAATTGAATTTTTTTTTCCACATTATAGCTTAGTTATATATTAAATTATTAGATTATTAGATATGTGACTTACAAAATAATTATTTTTAAAATTACACATATAATAATATTGTAATTAATTGATAATATACCAAAATTGAACGCCGTAACGAATGAAGCATAGTTTAATTGGACACCTTAAAATATATATATAATTTAGTATATTGTTAATGTACTTTTTATATCATTATTCAATCACTCATTTATATTTAAAAAGAATTTTTGTCCCGCATATTAAAAAAATTTATATTTAACGGTAACATATATATAATAATATATTATTGATCAATAATGTAAAAAACTTTTACATTATTACATCAATTGTGTATTAAAGTTAGATTCAAGAAAGTGAATACAAAGAAATATTTATATTGAAGAATATATAATAATAACTAAAAGAATTCAGATTACAGCTACCATCTTTAACATATATAGGCATGTGAATTGCCCACAGCAATTACCTGTGAGCAGAGAAGGTACATTCTAGTGCATGTATCCAACTTGCTCTGGTGAGGCTCTTTCAAGGTCCCCACAGATGGCAAGTTGCTCTATCTTTCCTCAGATAGGAAGGAAGCCTCCCCCAATTCATTCCCATCTTTACACGTTGGTTTGAAAGGTACCAAAAATAAGTTGGCATTGGAAATTGGCATACCTAGCAGTACTTGTCTAGTCATCATAATAGATGGAATAAATAACACAGACCTTGCATTTGCAAATGGTACAACAAGGAGTTGGAATAGCATATGCTACTATGCTATGACCCCAACCTTATATATGGACACCAAACCAACCAGCACAGGATTGGTTAGTGGATATTGGCTAGTTAGGGTCCACCTGTGGGTGATCTGATGAGTCCTCTAGAAGAGTAAGTGCTTGTTTGATTTGATTTGAATTCTTATTATCAAAAAATATTTTCTTCATTTGATCATTTCTAAGTAAGAATAATTTAAGACAATAATATCTGAATTCCCAAATATACTTTAAAAGTCAAAGTGTATAATTATAGCTGTTGATAAGAAAATCAATAAAAATGACTTATAGACATGTATAAAGCCTATACTTTATAAAATGTTGATTTTTCAATAATAATTGTAACTGCGTGGTTTACTCTTTAAATTACATAATAAATTTGATAAATTACAATTATTTCTCTTGAAATTCACTTAAATTCTCCTATACACCCCCCCCTTTTTCTCTCTCCCTTTTTTCTCTCTCTTATGTTACGTCGGTGCGATAAGACATGCACTTACAGAGTTCAGAGCCAACTAGTCGATGTGATTGTACTTTTCCTTAGGTCGTGGGTTCAGTTCACACTTCACAAGTCACAACTGAAAACTGCATTAACGGCCTTTGCCATTTGTTGAGATTGTGCCCCCAAAAATATTAAATAGCAATAACATTTTGAAAAAAATAATCTGAACGCCAATGATGGGTCATTATTAGGGTGGAAAAAAGAATAAGGTTCTATCTTAAATTCAGTCTTTTCTTAACGATATGATAGGTCGACTGCTTTGCATAGAGAAAAAAGAACTATTTAGGATACAATCTAATTCGACCCTTTTGTTTTGTCATGCTTCTGGGTTGAAGCTTTACAACTATCTCCTGAAAAGAAAATTTTTTTTCTGCGAGAACAAATATAATTTGCAGTTTTGTTCACCGTCTGATCATTTGGCGATTATTATTTTTCTTGATTGTCACAAAAAGACCTGTGGCATTAGGGACAGTCAAACATAGAGTCCAAAATATCTACACACGATAAAAATCCTTAAACAACTTGGTAGCTTGATGTAGTCACTAGTCACATGAAGAAAAGGCTTTTTGTTTTTTTTTTTGAAAAAATACTGGAGATCATACAATTTCATAAATTTAGTCATATCCCTTCTTATGTTTTGTCGTGTCACAAAGTATGAACTCTACTCACGACTCACGAGTAATCAAGCGTAGGTAATGTCACGGGATCAACTCATCCCCTCTGCTGAATTAACTACTGCCACCATTTGAAAACACTTATCCATTTAGATAAGCGTGTACATTAAAAAATCAATGGAGGGAGTAAAATAGGGTCTTTTTTTTTTTATATGGGATTTTGGTGGTGTATTTACATCAATATGGTGTTTTGGGAAAAAATTTTGAAATATAATGTTTTTCAGTATAGAGTCCGCCAAAGGCGGATTCAAATATATTCAATCAGAATCAAATTAAGTGTAAATTAATAATTAACACAGAATCCGCCAAAGGCAGGTTCAGAATCCGCCTAAGGCGGATTCAAAAAAATAAAAATAAGACAGAATCCATAGGCGGATTCAAAAAAATAAAAATAAGACAGAATCCGCCACAGGCGAATTCTACAAACACCATGTACAAGTAAATTTACCCATTATCCCATATAAACATAAATCACCAACTAAAACACCATATACAAATTATTTTTCCGAGTAAAATACTCTATCCAAAATTATATCATATTTCTGCTTTATTGATATACAATATTGAACGATTTATTTTTTTATTTTTTTTTGTAATCATTATCCTTACTCAATTATTCGAACCTACCCTCAATTTTCTGATAAGGCTCTTGGAGCGTCTTACTTAATTCCCCAAGGGTTAGGAATTGATAACGATCACAGCCAATATGTGGGGCTAGAAGTACCCCCCAAACCTATTTCCGGGACCTTTGGCGGATGAAGCACTAAGTTCAGTTAAACGTGGGGCAATCCTCCTTAGTGGAAATGTAACCAAAATGGAGAAATGGGTGTTGACGAAGTAACGCCACATAATTATGAGAACCTAATGAGCATGAATATGACATAAAACATGTACACAACGAATTTAATGTGACGTCTTCCTCACACACACACATCAAATTGTTTCATGTTGTAGGCCCTTTATAATCATCCCTCTCATGCAGAAGGAATTCTGGTAAAAGTAGATAGACTCCAACCATGTTTTGTGTTTCCTCGTTGATGAAATATACTGGAGATGCAAAATATCACAAGCCATCTCACTGCTTATGTATGGGAATAATAGTTGTGTGATTGCCAACACTTCTCAAGTCAATCCAATAGCCATAACAATCAAAGAACGCCACAAGAAAGAAAGAAAGGAAGAAAAAAAAAAAAGGTTCAAGGCATGAAACTAATGCCTTATCACGTGTCCCATTTTCCTCGAGTTATATATGAATGGAGAAACCTACTAAGTCGAATGTTAGCTAAGCCTATCCATCACAGTCAAGCCATCCGAAAACAAGCTGATCGCTTGAAAATCCAGCCCTCTTGTCCGTCCAGGTGCACCCCCTTTTAGTGAGGAGACATCCAACATGATCCTGCCATGCCAAGAGAAGTTAGTAATTTACTCACACTTGGATTGCTAAATAAGTAATGTGCTGAGAAGGCTTACAAATTCTTTGATTCCTTCTCTTGTCCTGAAGAGATGCAGTTTATGATGATTTTGTCATCAATTTTTGACACTGGATGATCCATTGATAGATTGATCTCTCTAGGTGCTGGTGGATTGACAGATTCAACATATTAATTTTATGTTCATGTAGTTACAAACTCAGATCAAATTTATCTACAGCATGGATTCTTACCTGATTCAGGTGGAGTGGTGACAGAACCATCAAGTCCTAATAATGTCTGCACCAATGGATATTTTATATCAGGCTAATTAATGGTTAAAAACTTCTAAAAGTCAAGACGTCTGTGTATGAGTAGGAGTTACCTTCAGCTCCTCATAACACTCCTCAAGCTTGTCATTGTATAAGATGAAATCGAATATGTTCGATGACTTCCCTTGCTCAATCTCAGCCTCAGCATTTCGGAGTCGCTTCAGGATTTGTTCTTCTGCCTCCGTCCCCCTGGTTTCAAAGCACTGAGATTTAGCCCAAAATTGTGGGCGGTTCAAAAATTTAAAAGGGATCACTAGGCAGCTTATAACTGACCTGCCACGAAGACGCTTCTCCAGCTCTTTCATTGATGGGGGACAGATAAAGATGAATATGGCCTCAAGAGAACTAGACCTCACAGATCTTGCCCCTTGAACATCAATGTCAAGAATACATCTCTGAATTAAACGAAAAGAAAAAAGGTATCTCAGAGGAGAAAAGTCAAAAGACAATATGTAAAGAGACGCAATCTTACAAGATTGAAATAATATGGCACCCTTTCATCTCAGATCTTACAAGAGTTTGTGAAAACAAATTAACTATAAACCGAACTTCCAGAAAACAAAACATTTTTATCCGTTTAAAACCTTTAGTTGCAAATAAATGTTCTAAATATTCAAGCTTGCAATAAATTGCACTACAATAATACTTAAGCAGAAGGAACTTACTTTCCCTGCATCAGCTACCACTTCAACAGCCTCAACACTGGTCCCATATAGGTTACCATGGACAGAAGCAAACTCGAGAAATTTCCCATCCCTGATCTCTTTCTCCATTAAACTCTTCCTGGTGAAATGGTAATGGACCCCATCCTTCTCCATATCCCTCGGAGCACGGGTTGTGTGGCTCACAGAAAAGCCAAACATAGATGGGAATTCCTCCATCAGCATTGATATCAGTGTTCCTTTACCTACCCCAGAAGGACCACTGATAACAACAGGCTTCTCAGCATTGCCTACCACACCCTTACTCCATGCAACAACCTCAGTCCCCAACATTTTTTGCTGCTGCCTAACATATTGAGTGTCCAGCTGCCAATAATGAGAGAGAATGGAAAAAATTTAGCATCTCTAAGGAACTTATGGGAATACACCAATGTTTCAAAATTTCCCTGCATTAGTAGTGCTTTGATATAGTTTAAGGGCAAGGGTCTACAAAACACCAACCTCCAGAAACCATATTTGATCATCAGGCTTAGCACCCTTCTTAAGAATTAGTATTCTGTCCTTCAAAAGCACTGCCGAGTGGCCTTTGCAAGACATGGGTTTGGTGCCCTGCACAATGGGATGAACCCTGCAAATTAAAATGGACATCAGCACCGAAAAGCCTGATAGATGTAGCTATGGAGCCAAGAAGCCTTAAACTGACCATTCTCCAAGAATAGGGTCAAGAATTTGAACTTCAATGGACAAATTTCCATCATCAGCGCCACCAATGACATACTGTCAAACAAATGGAGGCTTATTTTTTTGGTCTAGGTAATAATTTAATTGATAATTAGGAACATATTGAGATGTGATTTTTATAGCAGCATGCTGTATTAGTCTTACCATTTTGTCGCCGATTGCAGTAGTTGTTTTGTAGGTCCCGTTTTCCAATTCAAAGCCATTAAGATGCCCAGTCTGAAGGTCATCAACAAGGAAAACCGGTGCTTCTCCCTAGTGATCACAACCAAAGAGAGATTTAGACACATTCAAAGCAAAACCACTCTGATCCACATTTGAACATCATGGTATAACTAACTGCATTCTCCTTGAAACTTGACAATTTCCTAACCTTTCCAATCTTCAATGAAACAGAAAGGGCCAAAAAGAGAGAGGGATGCTTACCATTGAAAAGTATGCGCTTTCAAAAATCCTTGATTAAACCCTGGCCAAAGAAAGGTATAATAAACATGGATGAATATCATAACCATACCAAGGGATCTATCAGTCAACAAATGCTAAAAGAGCAAACTTCCATTATAAAGAAAATAGAGAGCAAAAGCTATTTCATAATAGCAGACATTACAAGATGAAACATGAAAAATAATAGCCAATGAGATTCAAATAGAGCCAAGCTCGGATTTCATCAACTTCAAAGGAAAACAAAATCTAGAGAAATATGTAACAAGAAGAACTCACCAAGCTTGGTTTTTTATTCAATATATCACCACCCTGATCCCTACCCATAAAAAATTAGAAGAAAAGTTTTAATTTTTAAAAAATAAAAATCAAATTTTCCATCCAGAAAACTAAGTTGGGAATCCAAACAATAATAAACCAAAACAAAGAAGAGTGGTTTTTTTTTTAACAGGTGGGGGGTGTTGAAATAAGAAGATGAAGGCAATCAGAAGAAGCGGATCAAACAGAAGAAAACCCAGATCGCAATGGCTAAAAAAGCGAAATCTTGAAGAGATATAGAGAGCGCCAATGTTGGTGTTTACCTAAGCAAAAACAAGAACAAACTCTTAGGGGACCGTGTTTTTGTCTTTTTTAATTTTTTTATTCGTGGAAAGTTGAAGTCCTAGTTCGTGTGTTGAACAAGAACAACCTTAAAAAGGGATGTTTGTGTGTGTGTGTGTGTATGTTGGGGTCAGAGTTGTTGTTGTGACTTGTGAATGATGGAAGGAATGAGGGAAGAAGAGGAGGAAGGAGTTGGAGGAGGAAGAGGAAAATGTGAGGAGGAAGAGGCAGAGGGAGATATTCATATTTGTAGGCGAAGAGAGCAAAAGAGAGAAAAGGGGCGGCTTTCTTCCCTTTCCTTCCCCTCCCCTCCCCTCCAAATGGGACCCCAGCTTTCGTTTTCTTTTGGGGTGTGTTTGTGGGTGAACCTTCTTCCCTTTTTCTTTCTTTTCTTCATTTTCCCAAAATTCATCTATATTTTCTTTTCTTTTTTCTTTTTCCTTTCTCTCTCTCTCTCCACACTATTTCTCGGTTTTTGAACACTTGAAATAAGTTATTTAAAGAATGAAAAAAAATAAAAAATCAGCTGCTTACAAATCACGGACCTGGATGGAAAGATAAGAGCTCTCATTCCTTAATAAAATATTAAGCGTAGTTTATTTTTAATTTTTTAGATTTTATGGATAAAATATTGAAAATTTTTAAAATTATAATTTTTAGTTTTTAATTTTTTTAATTTTTTATTTATAATTTCTTGAAAACTGAAAATTGAAAACAAACAATTTCTTATGGGACTGTTTGCTTTCAATTTCCAGTTTTCAATATTTCAGTTTTCAGGAAATTGTGAAGGAATATTTAAAAAAAATGAAAATTGTAATTTATAATTTCAGAATTTTCAGTATTTCCTTTATAAAAACTGGAAAATTAGAATACTGAAAATGAAAATTGAAAACCGAAAGCAAACAACCATAAATTTCAGGTTTCAATTTTTCCTTCACAATTTTTTGAAAATTACAAACTGAAAGTAAACAACCCTAAGGTGTTCAATTCTCACATTAGAACTGAAACAACTTTAAAATTTATGACTAATTAAAATTGTTTTAATAATTAAATATAGAATAAAACTCAAACGGTCTCTCATAATATACCCTCGAACAAATTGAACCCTGTCGATAAAAACTTATGACGTAATTTTTTATATTTCAAATTTCAAATGAAATTTAGTCTATAACGATTTTAGGTGATAAAACCATCCAAATAAAGCAACAAATATGATATTTTATTTCTTGCTATTTCCTTTTTCTATTTAGGTGATTGCTTCATCAAAAATCATCGAGGATTGAACTTTGTTAAAAGAGTTTTGCTATTTCAACACCCCACATTCTCAAACACCTAAACACTCCATTTATAATATATATGGGTCTCACCACTTACTTTTTTTCCCAATTTATTCTCTCTCCATCACTCCTCTCACAATACATGGGATTCATACAAATGTCTATACCCATATGGGTGTTAAAATAGCTTTTCCCTTATTAAAATTTGGAATTTCAAGAACGATAAGATTTTTTTCTGGGTCAAAGTTCGACTTGTTTAAATAGTAAAATTGCGTGTGATCAGTCTGAACATTTAATCTCAAATATTGAAGTTACTTTATTCAAAATCAGAATAGATTGTCCAGTCGGACCGAAAATCCGCCCCTAGGTTAGTCTAATCGCAATAGAAATAATAAATTTTAGAAAATTGGTGAAAATCGATAAAAGCCAATAAAAAACCAATCAAAAAGCTAAAGAAATTTTAATCACAAAAAAGGCAAAAATACAACTTAGTTATTCGAATTAAAAATGAGTACTAAACCTCTTAATATTTTAAAAAGCCTAAAGCTGAATGCAAAGTAATTTGACACCGAATATTTATAATAGTTTTAAGAATAAAAAATTTATAATCTAAATAATATAGGGCATGAGTATTCTATATTCAACCCTTTATTTATACTTTTAATATTTTTTATTTATTGTATAACATATAATTAATCATACATATACGTGTTTATATTTAAACAAATGTCATATCTTATTCTGCCTCTTTCTAATTTTCAAAACCTTAACGTTATCTATAATCAAAAGATATAGCATTTATTTACATTAGGATTGTTTACACATTTAAAATATAAAAAATTATTATTCATGAAAATAAAATGATGAAAATATTATTTTAAGGATTTGTATTATTTTTATTTTATTTCTAGAAATTGTTGGATTTTTCAACGATTTCATGGATCAAATGCATTTGAAATCATTGAAAATTCCAACCATGTATAGAAATGTTTTTTGTTTTAATTTTTTGAAAAAAAGTAGTTTTTTCCGTTTTAGAAACTTATCTAAACAAGCTCATTTAAAGTAATTATAAATCATTTCTCAATATTGTAAAACTTTTATTTACTAATAAAAATTTATCATAAATATTAAATAGAAGGTGTTGAGTAAATTGATTGCATTAAATATTTTTTTAAAAGCTTAGTTTGTTATATTTTCTTAAGCAGTGGTCCACAATCGGAGGAAATCATGGGAGAAGCTGCCAAGTGGCCGACATAGGAAGCCGAGGGGAATGAGAAATAAATAATTATATATACATATATAATCATAGGAATTTAAGGAGCACGTCACGCTCTTTAAATGTCGGCTTGACCAATTTATAGTCATTGGATGTTGGGAAAGATTAATCTTTTATGAAATTTGTTTTCAATAAAATTATGTAAATATAAAAAAATTAATCTATTTTAGGGTAAAATTTTATTTATATGTCTCTCTTGTTTTACAAATTAACTTATAATATTTTTATGAATTTCATTTCACATATCAAATATTAAAATGAATTATTTTATTTTTAATAATTTATAATATACAATGAATTATGAATATGTAGATGGATTGATTGAGAGGAAATTATTCTAAACTTAATTTCACATATCAAATATTAAAATGAATTATTTTATTTTTAATCATTTATAATATACAATGAATTTTGAATATGTAGATCAATTGAGAGGAAATTATTCTAACTTAACTAAAAGTTTTAGGTTTAAACCATGGATATGCAATTGTATTAGAACTCGAGAGAGAGCAACTTTGTCGTCTCGGTAATTCTACTTGATTCGACTAGAATTGCCTGCAGTAAAAGGATAACCGTGGTTTCGACAAATATACAAATGATTTTATTCAATTGAAAATAAATTAATTGCCATTAATTATTAAAATAATCAAATTTCCATGCTGAATCCAAATCTACTGTTGCCAATAAGAGTTTGGATATTATTTAACTAATATTTAAAGGTTTCCTTTTCCTCAAAGAAAAATCTTTTCTGTAGGATTCACCACAATGCTTTCGCGAAGACAATTTCCTGGTTGTATTTTTATAATTTATTTGACATGTGAGTGGTTCCCCCTATATTACAGGCCTTTCCTTCGTTCCCTAATTTCCTTATTTTATTTCATATCTTCCTTTATTTATACATTATTACTTGCAAGAATATCATTCATGCATGAACCAAGCACAAAGGTAGGCATTTGTTAATATACCTGTTGAATATACCATAAGCATAATTGAATATATCATAAACATAAATAAAAATTACAACTTTTCCGGAAAAAACACGCGAAGAAAAACTAAAAATAATTTTCCTTTTATAATATATGAATAAATAGAAATTTTCTTTTTCATAGTAAAAAATGAATAGAGAAGAGATAAAACCCAATATACAAATTTTAATGCAGCTTATAATTTAAAAATCATCTTCTAATATGCTTTGACCGCTTTGGCATAGTCACGTTTGCAACAATTGCAATACAGTGTAATGAGTTGTTTTAACTTTTCCAACGTATATTGTTTCGTAACAGATAATAGAAAATTTATAAAGGCCGAACAGTATATAATTTAGGAAAAATAACACTTTATTCTCTTAAATTATAGATTAGGTATGTACCCCTTTAGTTTAAAAAATGTGTCAAACGATCTTTAATGTTTTCTAACCATGTATATCGACTCCTCTATTGATTTTCCTATTTATTAATGATGGAAATAATATATGTCCAAAAAATTCTAGGGTATAAATTGCATGTTGTTTTTAGTTTTAAAATATCAAGTTTTACATAACCGAAAATTCAATGGTATAATAATTTTTTTTTCATTGAGGACAGGTAAGGATTTATTAAAATGACTAAAATACACTTTTAGAAAAATTTAAGGATTTATTGTTCGATAGTGTAAAGTGCATTTTTTATTCCGGTGAATTTAATGTTACATTTATTAGTATATTGAATGTTAATGATTAAATTATAGTTCGATTGTTCAACCTTCTATAAACTAACAGTTTGATTACTGTCATTATTACAACTATTACTAATGAAAGTTATTTAAATAGTCAAAATTTCAAATTCAGTAATCCTAATACTTTTTTGTTTTAAATGAATTATTTTCAAGTTCTTCAAACGCATATCTTCCATCTGTTTCCAGCCTTTAACCCCATATGGGAAATTCTATTTATAGCCGAAAAAGATTTTCTTTTTCCCAACAATAATAAAATGCAGGGACATCGGTGACCACTTCAACCTGCTCGCACACTTTGCTAAAAGCGAGCATTTGCGTGGAAACTTCTGTTTTTGTTTTGCTATATTGGAGGGCCGTACTCAATACGCTAGGGTGAGGTAAAGGGCCCTTAAATAATTCCCTTATTCCTTGAAAAACAAATTTTGCATGCTCAATCAACACATTTAGGCATGTTTACTTTGCTGGAAACAGTTTTCAGTTTTTGTGAAGGAAAAATTGAAAAAACTGAAAACTAACTTAAAACCATAAATTTTAGTTTTCATTTTTTTTAGTTTTTCCTTTACAAAAACTAAAAACTAAAAACTAGAAATTGAAAACTAAAAATTATTTTCAGCAAAGCAAACAGGCCCTTAGTACTTACTCAAAAAATAACTATAATCATCCATTTTAATTTATAATATTTATAAATTATATAAAAATAAAAAATAAGTGATTATAAATATTTTGAAGCAGACATTAACTGTACTTCAGAAGGATTAAAATATTTCTCCTTTCGTTGACTAAAGAGTTTATTAAGCATCTTTTTGTTTAATTGGAAGCAGAGACAAAGAACCATTCAATTGCTTCTTCGGCTGTGGTTGGTGAGTCCGTAGACTCAGTCAGCCGAACAAGTTCTCTAGTGTGTTCTCTAGTGTGTCTATGTGTGACCAAATTCTTGGATCTTTTCACTATGTTGACCCACAAAGAAAGCAACCCAAAAACAAATATTTTTCAACGATTTTTTAAACATTATCTCAAAAGTTGACAAAAATAAAAATAAAAATCCTAAAAGGGAGTTAGATTCCAGCATTATTCTTTTGCAACTCCATCTATATTGAACAATTCCCATATCACTTTAGTATATAGATTTGAGGGTAATTTGATCATGCTTTTACTTTGAAAATACATGCTGCATCATATATAGTGAAGATTTTTACTGAGGTCTTAGAATTATTGGGCCGAACTCACCTAAAAAATTACCCCAAGGCTTTACATGAATACGTAAAAAGATATTAATATCAAAACAAAATTCGTGTTTGGGTTGGAAAACACTTCTTATTAGCTATTATCCCACAATTTTCAAGCCAAGGCCGCCATACGGTAACAAAATAAACATATAAGGCATTTACCCCATTTTTATCCTCCAATCAAACATAAAATGTGACTAAATACTAAAAAGTGTGGTTTAACACCTATGAATTTAACACATTTATATGGGCTAAATTTATGTCTTACAATTATTGCCACACTTTATTATGAATATAACTGAATGTTTAGTACATGATACACCTTATTTTATTTGATACAACATATACAAAACGCTAATATCACCTCATTATCCTTATTTTTTATTTTTTATTATATTTTTACTATTTTTAATTGGTTCATAACCTCCTTTCATACTATTTTTGACAAATCTTTTTCGTGCCAAATACTTTTTTTTTTCCATACGTACATGGTCCTAAAGGTAATCATATTTAAGCATTTGAGATATCATAGATGACATAGCTCTCCTAATATGGTTTTGCATACTTAGGACTCAAAACCTAAGACCCCTATTTTATGGGAAATGAGTATTTGTCACTCCAATCAAGAGAATTATTGGTCCAAATAGCATAGTTGTATATATGATTTCAGTGTGTCTTTGTATCAACTATTGATTAGAACTTAAGAGTAGTTTTACTTATAAAATTAAAATAGAAACTTATTAAATAAAATAAAAATAAAACATCTGATGTTAGGAACTTAAAAACGTACTCCAAATTCAATAATGTATTTTATCTAGACTTTTAATTTAAATTTCTTGAAGAGATTTGTTGACAAAACCGAAACTTCAACAGTGCCACAGGTTATTCTAACACCGTAACTCTTGTTAATTAAGCTTGCAATAACGATGTCATCATCTGCCTTGCACGATTAAATATGATGGAGATATATGGGAATATATATCTAGCCCAAAGCTAATTGTTTAGGCAAATGATCCAAGATTATATACCATGACCAAATATTCTATTCACTAGCGGATTCGATGTTGAATTCTCTGTAAAGTTAAAAGCTCATTCACTATTGAACTTGATTAGGTTGGAGAGTATTTATTATTCAATTAGATCATCCCATTTATATGACATTTAAAGTTGTAAGTGTGAAACAAAACTACTTTTACTTACGTGACAATACATGATTGAATGATAGTGTAAAAAAATTTTACACTCTAAGTGCATAGAAATTAAACTCTTTATATAATTCATTTTCAAAATTTAGGCCTACTCTTTATTTCAACTTTTATGTTGAGTTATTTTGGTTTTACAAAGTTCAAACCTTAAGAAAACTCGGCATAAATTTTGTAAAATACGACCAATCCAAATTCAATGTTAATCCACCAAAAGAAAAAGTTACATGCTGTATTCATAAGCAATCAAGAAATTCCCTTTGATTATAATAATAATAATTAACCTTTTTCTTTTAAAATAAGGTTTGGCCTAAAGATACCTTATTCCTTCATGGATAAACGTATAAATTTACTTTAATGATAGTATAATTTTAATCAAGCCTTAATTTGTCGCTTTGCTCTTTGGAGTATTTGGGCACTTCTATTTTACTTTAATTTTCCGTACGAAATTAAAAAGGCGTGATGAGTTTGAGTGCGCCAAATATGGCGTTCTATGCACTAGGTCTTGCCGATAATCAATATGGCACAGCTTACATCCACTTGCCTCTATCCATGATTGGTGGAGCAAACCCAAAAAATTTTAACTTTTAATAATTGTTTTTGTATTGTAATAACTAAACATATCTTTCGGAAGACTGCAGAGCTGACAACATTAGAAGACCCAAAAATATTTTGCTAGAAATCCTCTTTCATTATTTTGTTGTTTTCCTTTCTCAAAGAATCTTTCCACTTTAGAAAATTGCATCATTCAAATCCATGCTTGTTCCTTTTCTTTCTTCCACTAGTGGGACTAGCTATATACATCTCTCCCTTCAAAATTGCGTTTCTGTTTGGTCATAGTTCACAGTCCCTAGGGACTTGGGATTTTTTCCTTTTTCTATTGAGAAACGGACAAGTAGATGGATAATGGAAGAAGAGCATGTCCACCTTAGATGGATAATGGAAGAAGAACATGTCCACTTGACAAAGTTTCTTTCAGCTAAAGCTATACATAACATGAGCTCATTTTCAAAGTAGCTATCATCACTCATCTTCACCCAAAAGGCAACAAAAACGTTGGATGACAATTGACAAATCTAAAAGGTCCTCAAAACAAAGGGAATTGAACTTAATTAGGAGGAAACAGCCAAGCAAGATTGAATTAAACTTGCAAATTGCAATATACGTCTCTTCTTCTCTATATGATTTTAATTTGCGATATTAGAGTGGCCTCTACCCTTTGATAGTGACTTATCAAATAATAATAATAAATATGTACAGCTTTAAAGTTAGCATGCCGCGTGCCTTGGCCTGAAACCATGTGGACGCCTCTAAAAAAAAGTCAAGCCATGAGCTTCCTGTCCTGCTCAGCTGTGTGCAACTAACTACCATAACACAAGACACTGATTTTGCAGCCCTTTGAACCCTTATTTGGGCAAGTGAAATTATTGCCCTCACTGAAGGCTCACATGAAGTGAAAACACAAGGATCATAACAAAATCAAGTGAAAGTTAAAAGTTAAGGGCGGTGGAACATGAGCTGGAGAAACCTGTATTAAACCCAAAAAAAAAAAAATGAAAGCTCAATTTCATATAAGAAAATGGTTTTTCTTGTAGGGCATTAGATAAAGTATGGTGCGCTGCATACTACAGTCATTTGGCTACATTTACTAAATGTGGCTAAATGCACCACAAACTTAACCTAAGAAGATGCTTGTCCCCTCGAAAAGAGTTTGACCGAAGCTGATGCCCCGACTTATGTGGCTGGCATTCTTTGTATGGTTATGAGTCTCCCTATTTTGTTTCTCTCTTCACGTTTATTTACTGTTTTTTGTGTTGCCATGTGTATTTTGGCATGCAATTGGTTTCTGGCCATTAATTCCGACTGTGTAGAAGCTTTTTTTTTTTTCTTTGCTTATAAGCTAAAAGAAATGTGCTAGCATGATACTTTATAGCAACTATATTTCAACGAAAGAATTTTTTTTTATTTTTTATTTTTTATTTCTTATTTTAAACGTTCAATAGTATGTAAATACATTAGGAAGAGTTCAACCATGAAAATCACTCTAAAATTAGTTAAATTGTTTTAATGATATTCAAATATATAATTTAGTATTAATGTAAAAGGTATGTACAAATAATATATTAATATCGAATTCCCTCCATATATATATATATATATATATATATATATATATATATATATTTGCAGCTCATAGTACTTCTCTCAAATTTCGATATCTGTTATCTCTTCTGAAAACTGGAGGTGAATAATTGAGGGAGGGAGTCTTCATTCATATAATTTTTATATGTTTTATATATATAAGATTCTCACTCACAATTTTAGCGTATTGCCAAACGAACTAGGCTTAAGAAAGAATAACCCCTTAATTGTTTGACCAATGAGTGGAGCAAACTGAGCATTATATTTTTCATTTTTTTAGGATAAGTGATTCTTTTTTTTTTTTTTTGGGTTAACACCAAATTGACTGGGGGGATGGATAACAAGTGAAATGGGGAAGGAAAACAAACTGGGTTAAAATGAATGGGCCTGTTGTGTCGAAGATTTTGTGTCTGTGGCTTACTGACTGAATTAAAAAAAAAACAGATTATTTTTGTCCTTGAAAAAAAAGTTAACGCGAACTATAATAGCTCCGGTGTGGATTTGAAAAAAGCCTTCATAGCATTGAGTAGAGACTCAGCAACAATACTGTCCAGGGTCCAATAAGAAAACCGATAAAAAACAAAGGGTCCAATAAGAAATGGTAGTTCAGACCAAAACAAAACAAGCACTGTATAAGAAAGGGTAGTTATAACAAAACTGCTCGTTCGGACCAAAAAAAATTACAACAGTGCTCGTTGTTTTCACTTTTCGGCTTAGCGTAGGCAACTACAGGCCTGTAGCCCAAGTGAGGCTGAAAGAAAATTTTAATTACATATTTACCGTACCAAAATAAAATCGCAAATTTAACTATTTATTATGATACATAATTTTATTATGACACATACTAAATGTAACCAGTTATCGGATTAGACTGTAATTAGCTGACTGAATCGATCAATTTGTTTTCTAAGTATTGTTTTGGCAAAAATCAATAGAAAAATCCCAATCAATGATCACTAATATTTAATTAAAAAATATATTAATCACTAGATCGTTATGAATTAGATGCTTTAAGATTTGTGAATGGTAGTTGACTTACCAAGTTGACTAATGATGACTTCAAAATTTGAATTCAAATATAAAGATCTCTCTTAGTAGGTGATCCGTAATCACGTCACATTGTATCTAAATTTTAGTTGGGGAGTATATATAATTTTTCTTGACCTAGGATGAAGAGAACCACCACTTACCCCCTTTTTCTTGCCAGAAGGTATAGGACAGCTTTTTATTGAGTGGGCCAATTCGAATAGGGCTTCTAGTTTGGATAGTTTGGAGTCGGGAAAGCTAAAGCCCAATAAGATATGTTAAAATCCTCAACCAAAAACAAAAAAAGATGCGTTAGAATCCATTTAAGTGAAGAGACTAAAATCTTGTCTATCTTACCTGTATTTTCTCCCATGCCTTGCAAGTATAGGGTATATTACAAGTTGAAAAATAGACTCATAAATATATATATAGACACATGTTATTTTAGATTTTGAAAAATAGAAAAAGTTATATTATTTATATTTATTATTTGTGAGACACTATGTTAATCCACACATCATCTACTATTAGCTATGGTGTGGACCTCACGGCATCCAAAATACAATAAATAAAAATAGTATTTTTCAACTAGAATTCGATTTAAGATCTTTAAAAATCAATCAACTATAAACTAACTCATCATGAAATGTATAACAATTAAAATGGATGTCAAACCAGTATGATGAAAGTAAAAGATAACATGGACAAAACATTCAGCACACAAAAGATCACGAAATAATTAGAAAAATGTTATGTGTATTCATTTGACATAAGATACTCTGTTGACTCATTTTTTATTTATCATTAATTAGAATATGGATTACATTTAAATGAGATTCACACTCCATCCAATAATAAATTAGAAGTGAGTTGACATAGGATCTAACATAACTCAAACAATTAATATCGAAAGCTCCGAGCTTGTGGAGATGGAAGGAATTTTCTCAAATCGTAATTATACAGACGGAACTAGATTGCCATTCAAAATATATAAGCCTTTCGTAGCGTCTGTTTGTAGTGCAATTATGTCATCTCACATGTGACTCATCAACTTAGTTTCCTTTTTAATTTTTAATTTAAAGGTAGAACCTAATCTGAAAGTGTTCCCGATGATGCCGGGCATGCAACCATTATTTCTATCCCTTTGGAGAAATTTAATTATCAAAATAAGTGGTTAATTTCACTCATCAACCCAAACCAACCAAGCCCTGATGATGTCTCTATCAGTACAACTCAAGTTCCCCCCGAGTCGAGTATACCTAAATTTGTTTGTTATTGAGTGGGGTAACCCACGTCACTGTTACACCCTCATATCTTTTTCACACTCCAATTTCATCCAATGATAATAGCTATTAATTATTTTAAGAAAAGTCTAATATGACAAACTAGAGAACGTCCAAGTGTTAGTATTTGAATGGTAGCCGTAGCCTAAAGCTGGTCAACTAATCATTTTTAATTATTTCTCAACTTGGTTTTTGGGGCAGATTATTTTTTTCAAAATACTTTCTAACATTTGCATAATCAATAGGTCTTTTCGGCAATGCCTGTAAATCACAACAATTTTCTGTTTTCAACAGGACATAAGAAAACTTTGAATATCTGTACGAACAAACATTCGTATTTACATTTCTTTTCATTTGTAAATTATTCTCTCAAGATAAAAAAATTCTATTTTTTTTGGATTAAAGGGAGGTGGGAAGGATTCATATATCACAAACTAGGCTCTGCCTTGATTCAAACCCGAAAGCAATTAGTGAGAAACAAACAGATCAACTGTGAAAAACTCATTTAATTAGCACAAAAGAAAGACCAAAAACTCATTTAGTGGGTCGAAACGGAAGGCTCTTCTAACAGAGTCTGCTAACAAAACATGAGAGAATAAATGAAAGCAAGGATGGAGGAGAAAGGGGCAGGCAAGGGCATTGGTCCCTCCCCTCAATATTTTTGCAATATATATTCCTATATTTAACTAAAAATATAAAAAAATTTAAATTCACATGCACATATTAAAAAATTAAAAAAATTATCATACTTTTATTTTTATACACTCATTCAATTTTACTAATTTCTTTTGGATATATTAATTAGTTTATGAAATAAGATTTTAAAGTTATAAAAAATTTGAAATATAATATTTTTGAGAGAAATATTTCATATGCTATTCATTTATTGATAACTAAATTCATAGTTAGTTATGGTAGAGACACACATAGCAAATTCAAAATACCTAATTATATTGAAATTCTCAAGCACCAAAACCAAATATTTGTGATTTGCAATTTATAATTGGATTTTCAAAATATATTTTATTACTGGTTACTGATAAGTTTATATATATACATATATTAAAAAATATATATAATATAATTATGATTCAATACTCTTGACTCTTCCTTTAAATGATTTATGGATTCGTCTATGAATGAAAGCTAAGCAAGGGAAGAGAGAAATTGATATCAGAGTATATATGTAGAGATTAAACCCTCCCTAATCAATTATATGTTTTAGGAGTATGTATGAATGATAAATAATGAGAAAAATAAAAAGAAAATAATTTGTAAAAATGAATAGACTTCATTTTTTAAGAAGTTTAAATACAAATAAGGAAGAAAAGGCAATTGAATGATTTATTCCCCTATTTTTCTTTCAAAGACCAAGTCCTCTAAACTTGGAGTGGAATATGGAGCTACAAAACTTTTAAGGTCAAGAATGATTATTTTATACTGTTATCCCTCATTAGTTTATCAAATTATTAGAAAGTGTAGATTGACTTCAGCGAGTACTTATGTTTGGATTTGGATCATCTAAAGTTAGGATTTTATTTTATAAAGTAAATTAAAGAGATTTTATTTTTGAATCAATAAAGTTAAAAGTGATGGTCTTTTCACTTTATTACTTTTGGGTAAAACTCTTCATTTTACTCTTTAATATGAGATCCTCAGTTTAGAATATCCAAATCCTAATATTCATTTGATTCATGATTAATTTTGTGAAAAAAATGTAAGTTCTTCCTGCTCATTACAAATCGTACATATTTCATCTATATATTACATATATAACTAGTTTATATATGGAAAATTGTTAAACTATTCTATTTCAAGTGATTTTTTTTTAACTTTATTTTGTTTCATTGTCGATGTTATACTATATAATATAATTAATTTGATAGGAGATATATATATATACACACACACATATATACATTTATTTGAAAAATATAATTTGTAGTGTGTAACTTATAACCTTTACGTAATCAACTGCATGAATCTTTTGACATTTTTATAAAAAATTAATTTCTATATATCTAATGATGTAGAAAAATAACTTTTCAATGTTAATCAATAAATTTTAGCTAAATGATAAATTATAGAAAGTAATTACTCACTATTACAACTATATGTCATGATTTATTATTTTGATAAAATTCTATTTGGCTAATAATGGAAAATGATTTAGAGTGTTAGTGCATAAAAATTAAATATCTTTTATAATGAAAGCTTAAAAAAAAGAAATTATCTGGTTATCCCATGGGCATAGAAAACTTGATTTTGGATAAGCTAATTACTTATCTTGCTTTCTTGTCTTGATTTTATAGATCCTAGTTAACATGTTTAGAGCTAAATATGTCTTATAAATTGATATCTTTTAGACCAAATTTGTATATATTATCATGTTGCTTTTCATTTAAACTGGAAGCATTAAATTTGGAATATTTTTATAAAGAGATTAATTTTGATATTATGTAAATGTAAGTATTTTTTTGCAATAAAGCCAACAACCTAATGATTATGGTTGCCTTCTATACTTTTAAGTGGGTGATCTCGTGTTCGACTCTCTCCTCTATCCCTTCCTATACCTTCCCTCAGGAAGAATTCCTACCACTTCATAGAGCATGTCCGCGTCCACACACACAGATATATATATATATATATATATATATATATATATATATATATATATATATATATATATATATGTGACTTTTTCACTGTTAATTGAATGTATATATAATTTAATAATAGTGTAAAGATTTTTTTCACTTACAAACCCTACGCAAAATTTATTTGTAATACGGAGTCATTATTTTGGGTCAGACTTTACCTAACCACTATTCTTGTCCGAAATTTAAGTAATTTTTCAGAAAATTTTCGTTCTGTATACGTCATTTTATTTGTAATATTATTTATATGATTATATATTTTCTCTTTCATATTTTTAAAAGTTATTATAATTATTTTTAATTATTATAATTTAATTAATGTAAGTCTTGAGTCTTGAAAAAAAATATTTAAATGAGTCCAAGAATGATCTGATTTTTCAATTTTTTGACATTAAATTAATTATTAATAGATTTTAATTTTGATATATTGATAATATAAAATATTTTGATATTATCATTGAATCAAATTATTTCTTTTTCATCTATTCTATTTGGATAATCTATTAAGTACTGTATATGAAAATTAATTATATTATTATTTATTGATATCTGAATGATAATATAGTTATATTAAAATTAAATTCTTATTGTTATCATTATTTTAAGCAATAATTATCGTCATAAAATAGAAACAATAATAATAATAATAATAAATATAGTATTAGCGTGAACGGTGGGCATGTTGATTTCATGATTTGACAGCCCAAGAACAACGAGCTAGTTCAACCGCACACGTGGTGCGATTACAATGGACAAATGTCAATATAAATTCAGTAGCTGCATGTAGGAAACATACGTAGCTACATCCAAATGGACCTACCTATAAACTATTACAACGTGTAAAAGATCTTCATATATTCTGAGCTTTCAACATGACACGTGTAAAATCTTAGTGGTCCATTTCGTATTATTATAAATAGTTGGGCCCCCCAGAATTTCTAGCCGACAGCAAGTTAATTTAACGGGAAAAATCAAAGAATTTTGCTCTCGTGCCCCTGCATTTTCACTTTACCTTGGTTTTCCCATTTTCTTATTTTTTTTATATTTTTTAAATTACATTGATGACACAGAGATTAAACGTAGAACCCGATGCATGCTGCTCAAATTTGCTTGGACTACACCAGTCCTAGTGACTTGGTTTCCTCACTTCATAGCAATAATACGATTGTGCTTATTTGCTCTAACTTAGATGTTAACTTCAGAATGGAAGATAAATATTGATAAAATTTTAATTTATATTTCAGTTTGTAGACGGAAGCTAGCAAATCAACTTGTACAATTATTTTGGTATAGCAATATATTGATTATTCATCTTCTTTATAAGTTACTAAGACTCATGTTCATCATGAAATAGAGTATTTTGACTATTTTCCCTTTTCCAAATTTCGTTTATTATTAAAAATATAAAAACTATATCGTTTAAAATATATTCATTATTAAAAATTAATGCGTGCTTCGTATGCAAGGAAGATCTATGACATCATGATCAAAATATGCTGGAAGGATAAGCTTGCAGAAGAAGATCGAAAAATACTAACAGTGATAGTATGACTATTCTATATGTATTGAATGAACATCACTTTAAAATATTAAATAGAAAAAATACTTTAACTAACATGTCTGTTCTTCTGAAATCGCTGACACATTAAATTTGTTTAGCTGTCTGGAAGTTTGAAATCGACATTCCCATAAAGTATAGAGAAAACATATATATTCACTTAGTTGGCGATGCATTTGTCATAAATTGATAAAGGGGGTATATTTGTATAAATTTATTGTACGTGATATGAGCATGAACAAAAAGTTCTCATCAGAACAGAACAAATCGAGATACAATTATGTCCTAAAATTTGAGCGGTTAATCCTAATCCACGCCTCGAGAGATCAAATAATTTTAATCTTGGTTACTGAGGTGTCCTTGGAAATTTTGTATAGGAAGAAAGGAAGGATCCGGAAGGGAAAGAGAGGTAATTTGACAGGGTGATGAGTACAGGAATACACAAAAGGTCAAGGACTAAACAAGCAAAAAAGAGACATTAATCATTGCATTAACAAATCATAAATTGCTTTCTAAAGATTTTCATGTCAAAGCTATTATTGTGGCCTTACTTTAATCGTAATATTACTTTTTATTTCTTTAGAGCCCCCCTTCCTGAATTCTCCTTTTCCATCTCCTTCTGTGTGTGGTCAATACTTCTCTCTCCATTATTTCCATTCATTAAGAGCCCCCAGAGGAAAAAGAAAAGCGCACACCCACAAAAACACTACTATACTATGCTTAAATGAAATCTCTTCACTTTGTCGTCTCCTGTCTACTTTCCCAATTTCACTTCACTCTTATTCCACTATTGAGTGATATCAAATCATAATAACCCCTACCGCATAACAACACAACCTTTTTTTTTTTCCCATGTTGAATACTGATCAATTTGCTTCCACAAGCCATGCAAGAACAACACATGAAGATGATGATGATCAAGAAGGTGAACAGATAAGAGAAATCCATGCCTTGACACCACCTAGACCCCCCAACACAAATAACCACCATGCCCACCGTTCATCTTCTCTGTCCGTGGCCAGCACAGAAGGTGGCTCCAGTGAGAACTTCACAAGCATGAGTAGGGAGTTCAGTGCACTTGTTCTTGCAGGATCAAGTATTGACCACAACAACAATAGCCCCATGATGATGAATATTGGCCAGGACAACAGTGAATTAGGAGGGAACAACAACAATAACAACAACAACAACAACAACAACAACTTGGGGAGGATAAGGGAAGAGGACTTGATGGAAGAGACCAACCCTTTGGCTATTGTGCCAGATAACCATCCATTGGACCCGGTTCCATCACCAAGGCATGGCGGTGGTGGTGGTGCTAGTAGTAGTAGCCATCATCATCAAGGTGAAGAAGTTTCTGTGCAAAGGGTGAAGAAGGAGGAGGTTGATGCAAAGATATCAGCTTGGCAGAATGCTAAGATTTCCAAGATTAACAACAGGTTCAAGAGAGAAGATGCTGTGATCAATGGTTGGGAGAGTGAGCAGGTTCAGAAGGCAACATCTTGGATGAAGAAAGTTGAGGTAACTTCTCTTTTTTTTCCCCCTCTCTCTGGGTGTTATTTGCATGTTGTTTGTTTTTTATGCCTTGGTAAATTTTCTTGGTGGGTTAATGAGGATTCTTTTTGATCTTATGATTAGTCTCTAGACCAAAAACAGATCTCAGGCTTTTCATGCTTTACAACTGTCTAGGATTGATTGACTGTTTGATCCAATCAATTCATGAACAGGGTCAATTGTGGTGTTAAGAGAAAGGCTGGATATGAATAAGGTTTGGTAGTGAGCGAGTTCCCTGATGCTTGTTAAATAAAAATTATTCTTAATAATGAATTTATATGTATAACAAAAGGTGGGAAATTATTTTCCTTGGTTGTTGGGGAACCAAAATCAGGAGGGAAAGAAAATTAGTAATACGTGAATATGTATACCTATATTAAGTCTAGATTCTTTCTCTGTCATCATTTCCTTTGATACCTTTTTTCCCTATTCTGTATTTCTTCCCGAAGAATAGTGTCAGTTGTAGCAGCTACCCCTTGAATCTTGGTTGTATGTATGGGGTTCTTCTGCATGAATTCCTTGGGCTTGATCATAATATAATATACCACAGGTTTCATGTCTAAATCATAACAGGCTGAAAATGATGTGAAGACATCATGGCTAATTATGTTCTTTGAATAGTTGTATTAGGACTATGCTCCCTCTTAAACCAACACTCCTTCTTCTTTTATTTTTTTATTTTTACCCTTTTCCTCTTTCTTGCAATGGCAATTAGAAGTTAGAACATCATCCATCTAAAAGCATTTTCTATATTTCTTATGAACACAACACACACACGCGCACACACAGACAGACAGATATATATATATATATCTTCAGGTGAATATAACCTGGTGATGTGAGAAAAGGACTCCTATGATCGGCATTTATTGCCTTATTGTTGAAGCTAGTTTTGCACTTAAACAGCAAAAAAAAAAAAAAAACACAACAAAAAAACAGAAAAAAAAAAAGAGTTGGAAATGCGTTTGTTACGCGGCCGCAAGTATATAGCAACTAGCAAGTTGTCGAATGAATGATTTTCTTGTTAATTTTAACTTACACTACATATTAGTAAAACAGAACGTTGCAATAACCTAATGCACCTAAGTTGGGTTCCATTGACTAATCATTGATTATGGAAAATTATGATAATTATTAAGTTGCTGCCATATTTATTTATTAATGTGTGAAACTACACTTTGCTTCCTTCAAAGATTTGTGTTGTAATACTTTATTCTTCGAAAGATCAATTGCATATACTTTGATCCTCTAAAAATTTGGCGTTATAACAATTTTTGAAGTATTATGATGCCAAATTTTTGAAAGACTCAAGCATATGCAATTGATTTTTTGAGGATCAAAGCATTATAATTCTAAATTTTTAGATGGCTTAAGTGAATGCAATTGATATTTTGAGGATTAAAGTGTTAAAATCTTTCGGGAGCAAAGTGTAGTTTTACTCTATTAATTAATAATGTCAGTGGTAGCCTATTTTGTACAAGTATTTCTCCTGCACACAAAGTGATTGCAGTTTTTCCCTTCCCATGACGAACCAAAAAAATATTACTCATTATGCAGAGGAAGCTGGAAGAGAAAAGAGCAAGAGCACTGGAGAAAATGCAAAACGAGGTAGCAAAAGCTCATAGAAAAGCAGAGGAGAGGAGGGCATCAGCTGAGGCTAAAAGGGGAACCAAAGTTGCCAGGGTTCTGGAGATTGCCGGCCTCATGAGAGCTGTTGGAAGACCTCCTGCCAAGAAATCCTTCTTTTAATCTTAAGCTGTATACTGTCTTTTATATTTTCAAACACAATTTTACACAAACCAAAAACAAAAAATAGAGAGAGAAGATTATGGTTGTAATAGATGATGCCATTAGTCTGTGAGAGCCCCTTTTCCTTTTTAATTAACTGAGGGGTGCCAGAGGGCTTGCAATGATCAGCAGCATATTATAATAAAAAAAAAATGGAAGATAAGGAGATATGTGTCATATATTGTATGAAAAACCAATTGGAGTGTTTTGGAGGGATTGATTACTTACAATGTGTGTTAGAATATGGTGAATGGTGACATGCACATTTTACACTTTTGGTTTTGTGTATATTTTAATGAATTGCTTCTTTTTTGGTAATTTATTGGATCCCATCACTTGCAAATGCCCTCACCATACCTAACTGCGCCAGTGCCCCACCTACATTTGAACTGATGTGTCCTCTAAAACATGAGATTGGAGCTTATCAAAATGGATTCTGAAAAGTATAATGCTACTTACACACACACGTCTCACCTAACATCTATATGATTTGCATAATTTGATTGAAGAATATCTTATCTCTCTTTTTGTCCGTACAATCAGATTTTGCCATACAAATTTTATGGTGGATAGAGCAGCATGTCTTGTTCTATTCCTAACATTAAAATCCAAATTTTGAAGCGCACAGTGAACCACAAAGGAGAGTGGACCTCATTCAACTTACACGAAATGAAAGAAAGAAATCAAGTGAACAGTGATGCTCAGCTTGCTCACTGAATTTGCACATGGTCTAGCAATTTTACATTCACTGAATTTCCGTGCTTGCAATATAGATACAAGAGCTAAAGTTGAAAACAGTAAAAGAAATTAAATATTATCCATTTCTGGTTCACCGTTAATCACCAGTGAAAGGCATTTTGCATGATTGCTAATCTAGAAAAGGACAGGTTGCCGACATTAGAGACATTGTCAAAATTGTCAACAAAACATGGGCTAGATAAAGTGTTTAGTCTTGGTAAATTGTATCATCCAAAAAGTGAAAGTACAAGTTATCCACCAAAATTGGCTTTCATCCAATCTGACATCAGCTTGAGAAGATCGAAAGATTTTTTTTATATACACAAATTATTTCAAGCACGTTCTAGACACTGAATCGCACACAAACTTTCTAATTTTTGAGAGTAGGATTTTTCAGAAATTGTATTAAATACTCTGT
This sequence comes from Dalbergia cultrata, assembly GCA_031216105.1. Lineage (NCBI taxonomy): Eukaryota > Viridiplantae > Streptophyta > Magnoliopsida > Fabales > Fabaceae > Dalbergia > Dalbergia cultrata. The sequence continues at coordinate 15,052,422 of CM062353.1, forward strand.
TAAGTTAGTTATGATTGTTAAGCTAGTTTTTTTTACAGTTACAACTGAATTATAGTCTGTAACCTGATCATGTTTATAAATATAATTCTTATCCTTTCAATAACAGATCAAGTTATAGGCTGTAATTCAGCTGTGTGAAAACTAACTTAACAATCATAACCAACTTAATAGAATAATTAATACAATTTATGAAAGGTTTTGCTTTTGATATTCTAAAGATAAGCTTAAATAAGAGTAATATTATATTATTTGTACATTAAGGGTATGTTTATGAATTTTGATTTTGATAGAGGAAGAAATAGAAGAGGAGAGAAATAAAATTTACTCTATAAAACCCTCCCCTTCTCTTTCTTCTCCTTTTAAATCAAACCCACAAAGATATTTTAAAAACGAACACTTAAGATAGATAATATAAAGAAAAAGTGATAAAACATTTACTAGCAATAGGTGCTCTTTCTCTCCACCAAATCCATCCTTGATTTAATATATATATATATCATTGCTCTTCAACTAATAAGACTTTATCCACTTGTAATTCATGTCAATGACATATATGGTCAATATCAATATGTCATTCACTCATATTCTTAATTAAAGAAAGTCTCTACTCTACTTTCTCCTGTTGTGTCGTTCCCGTGAATAAAGAGAATCCATGCTTTTCGCCAATCCTGAATCCATTGTGTCGCTGACATTTCAATTTGTCTGCCAACGGAGGCATTTGTCGAGCAATTAAACATGATATGATGTTATTGTTTGTCCCTGCTTATGCTGCACCTCAGCAGATTGTAGTCAGTGAAAAATCATGTTCCATTTGTCTAATTCATAGATTTGGTGGAGATATGTTCTCAATTCTCATGCTTACATGCTTTGTATTTGGACCCGCTTGGCTCTTCTACCTGTTATGCCATCACGGGTACAATTAACTTTTCCTGATGAAAACATGCTATATGAACAGAATTAATTATGATAGGTTCATAATAATTATCTAGAGCAACTGGCAAGGATTGTTCTAACTTAACCAGAGGTCTTGGGTTTGAACTTTGGGTATGCAATTGCATTAAAACTCAGAGAGAGAGAGAGAGTGTTGCCATCTTAGTGGTGCCACTTGACTCAGTAGCAGGATACTTGTAGATTCGACCAAAAGAAAATGTTCACAACAATTTGATTCATTTGAATCTGTTACTAAATCAATCATGTACCTCATTTCAAGACTAGTGCAATAATATTCAAGTTCACTTCACCATATGTCAGATGTCTAATTTCATTTTTCGTGGAAATTAACTAATTAACCTGAATAGTACTGAGATGTGAAGGTATAATGATTATCATTTATGATATGAACTCCATTTCTGATATGTTCTAAATTTTCCTTGAAGATTATAACGCCATGATTTAAAATAGAATATTGAAACTCATTGTGTATCTCAGTCCACTTGGAACCAATGTCTAATTGTCTATAATTAACTTCTATTCATTAATAGCTGTTGTCATCTTGACATTCAGAACCTTGAATTCTCTGATATTCGGAATTGGAACAACTGCTTCTGAAACTACAGGTCCCAAAACTGGTAATTCACTTTGTTGATTTTACCTTTGGTATATGAGGAGAATATCTTGAATTTTAATTATTTGCATCTGAGGTGCATATTTTGTTGATTTGGATTACAATTATGTTTCGTTTGTCTATACTTAGGTTCACAAGTGAGTTTTCTACATGCTAGTAATCACTTCTTTTTTCTGAAGCACTCACACTGAAAATATGTCCTCATTATTTGGTGGATTAATTGTCTAAGAAAAATAGTATTGCTCTCCTCTACTAGAAAATGTGTTGTCCATTTATTTTGTTCGGTTTTCTTTTATTATCTGAAATGTGGCTGCCTATGGCTTCCTACAATAGGCAAATGTTATTTTAACACCTAAAAATAGGTGTCCCATTAGGATACAATCTCCATCACAATTGGATGTGATGGTGACCCCTATTTTTTCCACTAATCCATCACATTCAATAGTGATGAAGTTGACCAATGAGATATTTTTGGTGTTGAAATAGCAATCCTCCTTGCAATATATAGGAGTTAACACCCTGTGATGCCATAGACAAAAGTTGTCTTAGAAAGGTTCAATAGGCTAGCCATGTGATTAGATATCAAATCTTCTATCTGCTTCTCTATCTCACTTCTTGTCATTCTAATAAAATTTTAACATGTGTATAGTGATGATATCCCTCGTATTTTTTATCCAACCATTTTCTTTTAACTACTTATGATTTGAATTTATAGCAAAACTTGATTGGAGGTACAAGGAATAAGAGAGAGAGAGAGAGAAGTCACAGAATAATTCAATCCCATGCTATAGTTGTTGCCAATAAGATAGACCTTATGGTCATCAAGATATTATCTTTTTAAAATTCAACTCTGAATTAAACTAAATGCAACAAATGAACAGGTACTTCCTTTACACAATTTACACTGCTGTAGATTTTGTAATATTAACAAACTCAGTTGATAGTTTGTCACTAGCCAAATTTCAGCTACACGATTTTCTCTGTTTCAGGATGGTATGTGGGAGGAAACTAAATGACTAGTGATTTTAATTATAAAAAAGAATAGAGCATTTTGAAAGCCTTCCCGAAAGCTGTTATGAAACATTGCTAACCAGCATGGATAGAAATGTTTCAAACTACACAATTCCTCAAGCGAGTCAAATCGTATTATTAAGTTGGTATCTTCCTTTATGAAAGACCTAATAACAAAGATTCGCTATTAAACAGAAGAACACTTGTTGTATCCTCCGGGAAAAATCTCACACCTTCCAAACCTTTGTAAGGAATAGTCGTAAAGGCCCAACAAGATGGTAACGTTCCAGGAAGAAAATTTTTATGGAAAAATTAAAAAAAAGGTGGAGAAGGAAAGATCAAGTCTATTAAACAAGCTTTATGAAATCCGATTAACTTTCGAAATTTCTTTTTTTCACCGTCTTATTTTGAACATTATGATCATCAACCACTTCTTTATTACTTGGAACCTGACTTAAGTTTTTCCGGTGAAAAATGTCATTGACTACTGTACTCCTCCCAAGCAAAGCCCAATCTACATGGGCCTAATTTCAACACCACATGGAAGGGCAGAATCCCAAAATCCTTACAACTGAATTGGTGGGGTGCGCCAGGCCCGTGCAGTAGTGCAACGCATGGGCGACACTCGAGAGGCCCAGTAGCAAGCTACCGAGAGGCCCCTCTCCCTGAAAAAATTAATTTAACATCATGTGGACCGATGGTCCACGTATCAGATATTAAACTGATAAGAACAGATACTACACTTGATCTTAGCCAAAAGGCCGAGAAAGGTATGCTTTGTTAAATGTTGGAGTGCTGATTTTATAATATAAGGTTGGGCATTCGTGGTCTGTTCTCAGCGGTGTGGGACTTTGGGATGAGTGGTTTATCAGCATGCTCCAAACCTTTCTATGGCCAGAAAGCAGCGTTAACGTTCAACTACTCAGGTGAATCATGATGCTGCGTAATTAACAATTTTGACAAATGAGTGAACGAAGAAGGACAAAGTATTGAGTAGTTTGAGAGTTTCCCTTCCTCGTCTAAAGCAGTAGTCATTTGCCGTCTGAAATTTATGTGCCAAATAATGTTAGTAACAAGTAAAAAAGGGTTAAACCAAAAAAGGGCCAAATAAATAAGTAACAAAGGGGAAGCAGTGTATACGCAGAGTGATGAAGAAGCTACGCTAGTTCCTTCATCATGATCATCTCACATTGGAAGTGCGCGGCTAATTGACCAACCACGCAATAGGAAAATGAAAACCCAAAAAATAGATACATTTTAGAACCCAGCCTTTTACAGAAAGAGCAGCGAAGAGGTAGCTGGGGGCAAATGTTCCTCTCATTCTTTATGGATAGCACTATGTTAGTTTGTGAAATGAGTGATCCCTTGTTGCTTTTGAACGTGGCTGATATCTTAGAAGCAGAACAAGTAGCATCTCCACATGTTTCATTTGGCATACTCCTCCACATGCTTCATTGATGTGAAGGATTTGAGTGCCCACTGTCATACAGGAAATAAATCATTTGAAACAAACTTTTGTCCATTGAATGCATGAATGATTGGTTTATAAGATTTACGCGTTTTGAACGTACTGGTAGAAGGTTCAGATCAAACCTACTTAGCTGAAAGTTTCATAGGCACATTATCTATAGAGATTGTTGATTGTGGGTTAAAATCTTATTTCGACAAGGCTCAGATGGGATTTATATTGAACCGTAACACTTATTAATCGGCTTAAGTATAAAAAGTTGCAAACATTAACTAATTAATAACTGTATCTTTCGACTTAACAGTAAGTGCTCAATTCAATAAGTGATATTAGAATCAAGGTCATGGGATTAATTAGAAAAAAGAAACAAACTACTGTCAGATATAAGCTAACATTTTATCTTGCCACAACTAAGTTGGTTGGTGTTAGATCTGCTTGAAGGCCTAATTCCTGGAATAAAGGGCATGGACTGAGGACAATAGATGTCAAGAAATAAACCAAGAATTAAGTTTATATCATGTTGAAATCTTTCAGTTGCACATTTACAAATCTTTAACATAATTTATAGCCTTTCTATGATATCCTGGTCAGTATTTTGTTGACTACACCATCTATCAAGTTTTGAAACCAATCACTTACTTATTTCCCATACTTAAGTAGTCAATGAATGAGGTTGTTGAAATTCTTTAATTTGTTTTATTCCAAGCCCTTCGCATATAAAGGTAACTTGGTTGTACGTTGTATGATGAAAAATGATGAAAAGAATGAATTTCACTGTATAAGAAAAAACTCTGCCTTTTTGTTACTAGTGTGTTGCGCCTTTGTTTATTTTTAGAGAGAAAATATTAAGCGAGTGATTGTGTGTGGATTTGACATCACTAGATGCTAAGAGGGGATTGTTGCTTTTAAGCTAGTATCCTGCATTGACAAAGTCAGATAATAAAATCGGAGCCAGATCGAATTGTGACACTTAATATTTGATTCATGTGAAAAAAATTACACTGTGTAATAGATATATATAGTTCTTGACCTTAATAGTAAGTGTTTAATCTAACAGATATTAATGTTAATAAACTCTTAAGTTTTACATAGTCATTTACTAAGAAAACAAGCAGTATAACGGTTTATGAAGTTCATATCTGTCAATGATTTTCTGATCACTAAACCGCCATGGTAGCGCTTGGTGGGAGATGAGAACAACTTTTACTCTCGCTCTTTCTGTTCTTTCCCACTAAGCTCAGCTTGAAACCCGTTTCACAATTTGCGAAATTTTGGTTTTCTAGAAATTGAAAATGAAATCAGTCATTAGGATGAATTTTTTGGAGCCTGCACCCCAGAGACAACTTGGCTAGCCTAGAGAAGTCAATCCCCGGAATCATGTCATGAAAATGGAAAGGTACCAAAAATAATTTTCAACGGCAATACCTGTAAGCTGGACTCTGTTTAATCTCAAATTGCGGATAAGAAGCTTCCATGAAACACAATTTTGTCAAATCTCAAATTGCGGATAAGAAGCTTCCATGAAACACAATTTTGTCAGCAGATATTAGGAAAAAAAAAGGCATCGGTCACAGACCCACAATAGAAAGTTTTTAGAGGTAATATAGAATACAGCACCGTGTATGAATATCTAGTCCCATATCATTAACTATGTCATCCTCACTCTAATTGGTTTAACTAAACATCGTTGACTTTAATGGTTTAGACAGCTTCTAGATCTCAATTAATCATCATGAACTGGGATTCTTCCACGTATGTGGTTAACGATAATTCTATACTTGCCATTGTTGACTTGGCTCATTACATTTCTTTCTTTTTTCTTTATTATTATTATTATCTTACGGGTATCCCACGACTTACATGCGGGACCGCTAATGCTGTATGCAGGTGTTTTTGGCGGACTAAACATTAGTACTCACACAAGAATCTCACGGACCATTAATTGGGGAGGCCACTTGTATTTATGTGAGCGAATCTTACTTTATCCACACTAATCATTATTTTAAGAAGAATTTACACTCATCTCTCCTCAAATTTAGTGTAACTACACACAGTATTTCTCTATTTTATAAAATTATCATTGACATTTTTTAAGATTCACTAAAACTACACTAATCTCTTATACAGATACTAATTTATTAATTTAAGTGATAAAAAAATAACATAAAATACATACATAATTATTAATACAAATTTATAATATTTTGATATTATTTAACACATTAGTTGAATAAAATACTTTTTTATAAAAAATCTTATAATAAAAAAGGTATTATAATTAATATATATGTCTAATATTTGCCAAAATATTATAATTTCATCATTATGAATTATGTATATATATCATATATTATCTTTCTTTCTCATAATTCACAAACTATTATACAGGGGAGATCAATTTAATTGTAGTGAATCTCAGAGGAGATTAATGATAGTTTTGTAAAATAGAGAAATGGTGAGTTAGTTACACTAAATCTCAAGGGAGGGTAGTATAATTTTCTCTTATTTTAAAAAAAAATACTTACAAATTAGATTAGCATTTTGGTTTCCTTGTTTTATTTAATCGGTTGAGGACTTGCCTTATGCTCATAATAGTTGTCGAGTAACTTTTTTTTTTTTCTTTTTTTCCTTCCTATTTTCCGGCCAAAATGCTTTATTTTTGTCTTTTGCAAGAGTCGGTGTGAAGGAACCATTCAATTAACACAGAAATAATGTCGCTGGTTAGTGATTAGAGGAGTTGACTGGTAATTTAGTAAGCAGAACACTTGTGGGAATTGGAGGAGGAGGACGGAATAGAGAGGGGAAAGAATTAAATTAGCAAGAAAAGAGAAAAGTAGAAGAAATGAGCGGTTGAATGAAATATCATTATTGTAAATTAGACAGAAGAAAAGAAATATAGGGCTAATTTTTTTCTAGTCTATTGACTCAATTTTAATATATTTTGATAAATTTTAAATAGTTTTTCCAAAAGAAAAATATTACGGCATGTTCCAGTAACAATACCTTGATGAAATCTTAAATTAATTTTGAGATTATAATAAAAGATTTATGGTCCATTTGTTTCGGATTTGTTTTCATAGAAAAGTTATTTAATTCAAATGAAAAAAATATTTTTCATAGAAACTATTAATATTAATCAGTTTCGTATCAGCTTCTACGCAAAAGTTTAAAAATAGATTATTTTAAATCATTTTTAGCTTTTAAGTAAAACTAATAACTTTTATGAAAGGCATTAGTTGAAAAAAATCTTTTTTCATTTAAAATATCCAAGACAAACACACCGTTAATTTGGGTAATGAAATCAAAATATATATTTTCTTTTTGATACTTTCAATATTTTTTGATGAGGACACAAAACTAAATTATGTCTATAGAGAGAAACAATTATTATTTGAATATGATTTTAGTCTTTATAAACATCATGTTGTTTTAGTCCCCTTAAATTTTTTTATTTTTTATTGAGTGTTGTTTTCTTGCATTTTATATTAGATTTTTGGTCTTTACCGATGGTTCATTATTATTCAGTAGTGATATTTATAAAGATTAATTAAAACAAGATTTTCAAAATATTTATACGTAACAAAACAAAATTTTGATATTTATAAGAACTAACACGTATTCTAAAATATTTATAGGGTCTAAAATATAAAATGACCTAAAACAGAAAATATAAAATTAGAAAAATAGGACCAACAGTTAAGAAAATTTTTTGGATTGTGAATTAAAACCAAAACAAAATATGTTTATAAGGACTAAAAATATATGTAAGCAAAAAATTATAAAAACGTATAACATTTATATTATCATAGTTAAAAATTAAATATCCTTATCAGTAGTTAATTAGACCAAATTATCATTAATGGAGTATTGATCTGAGTGGAAAGAGGTTCGAGTCATCCCTTGCAAATGAGATCTCTAGTTCAATCTTGAGATTCACGTGTATAGGAAAAATACTATTGGGAGAGTTCCCAACTTAATCATCCAACAACATCACTTGAGATTTTTCTCTTACTTGTGAGATGAGGGGATACTTTAGAAAGCCAAAAAATAGATCTAATCATCAAACTATCTCATGAATAATTTATTGAAAGAAAAACTCTCTCTTATAATTTTTTTTAATTAAAATCATTTTTCTTATTGTGAGTTTAATTTCTTTGCATGGATAATATAAAACTTGTTTCCAACGTCTTCCAATCAGATCAAGTCATCCCATTTTGATGACTTTTCAAGAAGTAATGATAAAATTTAATTACATTTATTGATATAACGATACATAATTCAATAATTATATAAAAGAGTTATACTGTTGGTGCATGAAAATTAAACTTTTCCATTTCCAACAAAATTGGATAAGCACCTATTATATCGAAACTTCTATTACTTTTTAAATACTGCTCATACAACAGGGCATTACAAATCCTTAAGATCATAGATGTTATGAAAAGGTAAAATCTTTCGTCTTGTTAAAGAAATGGTATCATAGTAATGATCTTCTAGAACATTGAATACTTCTCACTATCAGATCAAATGATTAATTACCAAAGTAGATCGTTTCTTAAATGAATTTGGAAATTGTTTAAAAGAAAGAGAGTAAGTATACTTCTCATATATATATATATATATATGTATGAGTGATGATCCATTTATTTTAGGAGTAAGTATTGCATATTTACTCCATTCTATAACTCTTCATCTATATAGAATTTAATCAATTCGATCATTGATTTGTATTATATTATATTGATGATCAAGTACATCAAATTTCAAAAAAATTGGATAATAATAGTTATATAATCTATAAATCGATATTTACTTGTATTTTCAAAAACATACTATCCATCAAAATAAAATAAAATGATGAACTAGTAAATCATTTTCAAATTATATGAAACTTTATATACTTGATCTACTTGGTATAAACTTTAAATTCAACAGTTAGATTGATGCAATTTCATGTTAAAAAAAATTATTAGATGGAGTAAGTATATCAAAAATATATATACGTATATTTGTTTACTTCAATTGTATATGAAGATGGTTGAGCTCTAACAGTCTAATCGAGTTAGTATGGACTAAAACAATAACTCTCTGATAGAGGATTAACTTCAACCATAAAGATGATAAAATAGGTTCAATCCATCGAGTTAATCCACCTAGCTTGCTCAAACTCAACCTCAGGGTAATATTTCGTAAGGACTAAACTTAAATCAATAAAAAAAATTAAATGAAAATATTTTTGGCAATTAAAGGATTAAATTATTAATTTTCGACACTAAAATAAAATCTGTGCACAATTTCAAGGAATAATGTAAACCTGGTTAACTCATCATGCTAAAGTATTACATAGTTGTTAGCGCCGACTAATTGAGATCTTTCTTTAAGATTATAAGAAATGAGGTAAAAGTTATAAATAAAATCTTACATATTTCTCAGTTTAAATATTTGAAGTCAATTCAGTAATTTTGCTTGATCAGTCAGTCTGAACATTTTGAAAAATTGGAAAGTTCAACGTACAAAAGTATCTCAGAATATTTGGGAGATTTACCAAGGATTTCAATCTTTTGTGGATACATAGCCCGTCTACATGTCCATTTCAATATTAATTACGGTTGGGTTAAATAGATCCATGCTTATTCCTTTATTAGCCAACAAATATTCATGATCCAACCGAACACCACGTGAAATTATTATCCAGCATTCATCGATGTGTCAAAGAAGACACACTTTCAGCAGGAATCCTTTCAGTCAATTTTTTGGTACCAACCCAAATGGAAAATTATGATCCTTTCTTTTCATGAAGCTAACCACTTATATTAAATGTTCCATACGTTGCCCTGTTAAATGAACCCACATGTATGGCGGGAAGATGACCTAGGCATCTGCATCAGCAGTTGGCACCAACCAACCATAGTTGCATAGTATTATCAAACAATGGAGGGTCACAAGGAATTTGTATGCCCTAAAGAAATAGATGGTGGTGAAAATTTCAATTTAGCTTCTGGTCGTTTGAACATGGTTAAACTTCTTATTTATAAAAAAAATTTACTATCATAATATTTGAAAGTCATTTTATGAAAAATATTACAAGTATATTTCATACAGAGCTTTAGGGTACACGTGTCATTCATATAGTGATTTAGGACCATTTTTTTCAACATTTATGTCTACAAATCTTTTTACTTAATTTACAATTAAATTATTAATTATTAATAAAATCAAATCTACTATCATTAAAGATTATGTGAATCAATAAAATTAGAATCATTAAAATATATTCATAGGATTACAAATAATTAAAATTACAATTTATAGTTAAAATTAAGAATAAAAAACAAATATAGAATTAAGGATCATTGAAAAATGGATTAGATATAAATGTATTGGGGTGATTAATATATTAATGGGGCCATTACAACAAAAAAATTGTGTGATATGAAAAAAATAAAGAAAGATGAATGCCTTAATCAGATCAACTAAACAATCTTTATTACAACAAAAAATCGTGTGATATGATTAAAAAAATGGAGAATGCCTTGATCAGATCAACAAAAAAGTCTTTTATTTACCGTGTGATTATGCCATGCAGGATTTTTAGTGACAAGTCTTTCTATTTTATTATTTATCCATTGTTATTAGATTTGATTTTGTTATATCCATGGGATTCCTTGATCTGTCATATGACCGTAATATCGAATAAAGCAAGACATGATCACTATTATTGCTCATTGAATCCCTATATATATATTTAATCACTGATTTAGGTGTAAAGTAAACATTTGTTAATTGCATTTGGATCACACTACTAATATTTAACAAGTCTAACAAATTGATAAACGGATTCATTTGGCTAGAATAAAATATAATGAACCAATTCGTGATTATCTATTCTAATTTGCCTAATACTTAATTAAGGATTTCTTTAGGTTGATCATAGAAAAGAGATGAATATCTCTTAAAATTTTACAGAGGAGCATTTTTTTTCTATCGATCTATTTCAGATTGAAATGAAAGCAAGCATTTGTCATTTTAAAATTAAACAAAGTAAATAGCCACCTCTAAAAATATAAGTCATCCTCTGTGACTTACATATTTATAAAAATAACAAACCCAGTCTTTTACTTTTTTTTGGAGCCAAACATTTATTTATACAATAATATATATCAATTGAAAAATATACATAATATTATATATTATATGCAAATATATTATTATTATTATTATTATTATTGTTATAATTATAGATTGTAAATCTACTATACTAATATTTCAAATTCATTTTATGAAAACTATTACACGTGTCATTCATATGGTGATTTAGGTTTCACGTGTCATTCATATAATGATTTAGGCCCCACCTTTCTCTATTTTTATGTCTAAAGATTTTTTCTAAATTTAATTTATAATTTACTTATTAATTATTTTTATATGAAATAAAATCAAATATTACAATCATTGAGGAATTGAATATTAAAATTATTAAAAATTACAATTTCCACTAAAAAAAACTCATGATAATATAATTACGATGTACAATTGAATTAAGAACCATTAATAGTCTCACATTATGAAGGTAATATAAAAATGTTATAAAGGAACTATTTCCAAAACAAATAAGCTTTAAAATTAGTATTTTTTTAAAGAAAATGGGTAGGTCAATTTGTTAAAGAATTACTAATTAATTGATTTTGATATGATAATAATTCAAAATTCAATTTCTACCAAATTTATTCTTAATCAAATATTTAAGACTCATTATAACACAAATATGTCAACTTATTGTTAACCAAATATGATAACAATTCATATAATACTAATATTTAAGACTCATTATATAAAAAATTTTCTATGCGTTATTCATATAAAAATTATACCCCATCATTTCATAATCTTAATACTTAAAGTAAGTTTTTGAATTTAATTTACCTTCTAATTATCAATTATGTAAGACCTAGTGTACACGTGTCATTAGTAAGTTCCGTATGGCCCTAGGGTCCCTCGGGATCCACCGATGTTACCGGGTCCGGGTTTTCGCTAAGTCCGGAACCCTACACCTCCTTAGAGAGCTATATATTAGAGTCACTTTCTTGAGATCAAAAGTCTCAGTAATTGTTCTCTAGAGGGATATGAATTGAAGTGTGATTTTTTAATAAATTTTAGGAAACCTCTAGATGTTCCTTTTCTAACCACCCAAGTTTAGAAAATTACCGAAATTATGGAATTTGAACTAAAACTCAAAAATGAGATTTTGATTGGTTAGGGTTTTGATTTTTTTTCATATTTTATTTGAATTCAAATGGGGGGTATTTTCTTATTTACATTTATGTTTTAAAGTTAATAGGAAGTAAAGAAATGATTAGCATGGCAAAGAATAAAGTTCTTGATATATCAAAGAAAATGTTGCTGATATAAGCTGTTACCATGGCAGGAAAAATGTTGCTATCCACGGCTGGAATTCCTTTGCTGTCCATGGCTAAGGATTCCATAGAGGAGGTAGTGTTGGATTTGCTGTCCACGACTGGCTAATTTGCTGTCCACGGTTGGCTAATGTGCTGTCCACGGCTAAAGAGTTTGCTGTCCACGACTAGAGAGTTTACTGTCCACGGCTAGAAAATTCCATAGAAATAGTATAAGTGTTGGTGAAGCTAAAATGATAGCAAAATGTTCAATGACAGCAAGAGTTGCTGTCATAAAGAGTTTCCACAGCTGAGAATGAGTTCTCACAGCTGGGAATGAGTTCTCACAACTGAGAATGAGTTCCCAAAGCTGAGCATGAGCTTCCACAGCTGGGAATGAGTTCCCACACCTGAGGATGAGTTCTCACAGCTGGGAATGAGTTCCCAAAGCTGAGAATGAGTTCTCACAGTTGGGAATGAGTTCCCACAGCTGAGGATGAGTTTCCACAGTTGGGAATAGGTTTCCACGGCTGGGAATGTAATTCCATAGCTGTGTTAAGTTTGTCACAGCTAAGGCCTTAAGTGCACAATACCCATAAGTGCATAGTACCCCAACCCTAAAAATGTGAACGGAGGGGTTAAAACCTTTCCCCCTTATTTTCCTTCCATTTCCTTTGAACCAAAAACCCTACCCTCTCCTTTTTCTCTCATTTTTCTTAAACCCCATTCCAACCTAACTCCCATAAATCATCAAGGTGAGTATATGTTATAAGATCTTGTCTCCATTTTTGTCATTCTTGCACATTCTCGAAATGGGCATTTTTTTTCTCTCTTTTTGTCAAATGGGTGCTCCCTCAATATTGTTAGGGCTAGATTAGAGTTATTTAGGTGTTGATAAATTTTAATACTGAGTTTATTAGTTATTTTATTTGACGTGGTGTCTCCCCCTATTCCCCAAGCTCAGTTAGAGTTGACGTCACCTCTCCCTCCCCTCCAGGTGAGTGGATTCAGATCCTATGACCCTTATATTGGTCATTAGAGTTAATTTCTTTAAATCATAATATTATTTTCCTGATTTTATATAATGACTTAAGAGATTTGAGTTTATGATTGGTTATCAAAATTATTGGAAGAAATGATTTTCAATATGAGCATGAAATATTTATTTTAATATAAACTCATGGGACCATTATTGATAAAATGATTTTATCAAAGAGCTAGAATATGATTGTGACTTAATTTAGAGACTTTATAAATTTTCTCCGATGCTTCTAAAATAAACGTAATTATGTATTATGGAGTTTAATTACTAGAGAAAAGCCCAGAGCAGAGATTTTAAAAAAATAATATATTTTATAAATTAGAGACCAGGCAATAACTATAGAGAAATAAACGGTGAGTTAATAACTGAACCCGATCGTTAATCTTGGTACCAAGTTATCCAAAAGGACAATCTCACAGAGTAAAGAATGGAACCTAGTTAGGTGTCCAATTTGGATCCCAGAGATTAGAGAAATTGTTATGTCATGGTTAACATACATAACCAGAGAAATTATATTTTGTTATGCGAGGCATAACCATAGATTCTTATTTCTCTAATAGATTTCTGTTATTTATGCATTACCAGAGAATCTCTAATTTTATTTCCTTTGTGATGTTATATATTTAAATATGATCAGAGTTAATGCATTAATCAACTGGATGTTTATATATATATATATATATATATATATATATCCTTGTTATTGTCCCATGAGTGATTTATGGGTGAGGACCTACTCACTAAGTTTTAGATGAAACTCACCCCTATTCCTTTTCCATTTCAGATACGTTAGCTGCTGCGGGTTCTTCTCAGTCATTTCCTCCCCAACAGTAGAGTTGTCAATTGGTGAGCTTCACTTGGGGTGAAGTGCTTTTTGTATTTTGTATATGATAGAGTGCTCTAGTGTATATTGCGGGTAGGGTCCCAGACCACAAAGATATTTACATTGATTCATCATCATTATTTTTTGTATTCACTTGATTATGGTTCATGGATTTATTGTATAGATAGCAGTATATTTTGTATTACAGAGAAATATTAAAGTTTTAAATATAATATGTTATTGATGAAGAGCATGATTTCAAATGAGCTAATTAATTAGTAGAGATGAAACAATATTTTATAAATGGAATTTATTATCTAATTATGCATATAGAGAGACTCAGAAGTCACGAGGCTTACGTGGGGATGAGATTCCTCACGTGCCGGTCATGTTACCAAGTTGGGTCGTGACAAATTATTTTTTCCAATAAGACCTTCATATCTCTCTACCATTAACAAAGGTAATATAAAAAATAAAAAATAACATAAACAAAATTATAATTCAATATATTATATCATAAAAATTATATATATAATTATAGTATTAATGATAATAAAACTATTATATTTATGTTGCATTTGTAGTATTTGTTATTATGGATATTTATATTTTAAAGTTCAAAGTATTTTTAATTTTTTTAATAAATTCATAAATATCAATAGGGATTCAAATCTTCATGTGGAATGAGGAATGGAGACCCATGATCGAGATGCGAATGAGAATTGAGGCAAAATTCTAAATGAGGATGGGATTACAGGAAATTTTCTAACTTCAAATTTGGCACTTTTGAAATTCATAATAAAAAAATTATCTATCTACCTTTATCACTATATTCTATTTAATTTTTTACAACTTAAATATTCCAATCTATTAATTCCATAAATTTTTTTCATACTAATTTTTTTGAAAAAAAACCTTTAATTTTTCAACACTAAAATATTTTTAAAAAATTAATTCCACAATTTACACTTCTTTGATAATGATACTAAATATTTATTAATTTAAAAAATTAAATAATTATATTATTTTTATTCAAAATAATATTATAATTAATATACTACTCTAATGATTGAGATTATATAAATTATAATTATATATTTTTTACTAATTATTACACATTAATTATAACATATATTTTAATATTGATATTTTAATTTATCAAAAGGATGTACAACGAAAAGACGCGTAATTGAAATCGTATAAATTAAATTTATTCATTTTTTTAATTAGAAAATATATTTTTATAAATTAAATATTTTAATTTACTAAAATGATATAAACGTTTAGGGATGATAAAAAAATTAAAAGTGGATACATGCGGGAATTACCTCACAATGGAAAAGGGAGTTGAGACATATTTGTCTTCATAGGAACAATCAATGGTGCTAAGTCCCTGTTTGTTAAACGGGATATCGATGGGGATATCATACCATTATTTTTTTAATAATTTTTATTGTATTTTCATTATTTATGCATTTTAATTTAAATTTAGATTATGTTTCATTAATAGTAATTGTTATTATGGATATTTATTTTTCAAATTATAAAATATTTAAAAAATTTTCTCTTTTTGAAATATGTTAATAAACCTCTGAATATCATAGAGATTCAAAATTTTTACAAGAAATGGGAAATAGAAACCCATATGGGAGATAGGGATGAGGATGAGAGGCAAAATTCTAAACAGTGACAGGAGGCGTGGGACATGTCCCTTTTTTCATGGATACTCATTATCCTCCCTTTAAGTGGCTCATGATATAGTAAAATTATCCATTTATTCTCTTTATTTATTCAATAATTTTAACTTTCGAAATGTGTAAAATTTTTCATAAAATAGGCCCTTTATTGTTAGTTATAGTTCATCTATCGAGATTTTTTCAACCTTATAAATATGATATTCAAAATAAGATAAAAAATAGAACGACACATTTATATTTTGTTCACGTATTTAATTATTTAAATATTAACTTATTTTTAAGATAAATTTATATTCTCAATTTTCAATAAGATATATTTAAATAAATTATCATTTATTTTTTATAATAATCTATAAACAATTTTTTATTATCTCCTCGTGCATCGCACGGGTCCAACGACTAGTAAAAATAAAAAACAAAGTTTCTTAGTTGATTTAGTTAGTCTCATATTTTTAAGTGTGGAACTAATGTCATTTTAATGGTGAAATCCTTTGATGTGGGGTGGTATATTATTAGTGCACAGACTAAAATGATTGTGTATTGGACTATTGTTTCCAAGATAATATCTGTGTGAAGGTCAATTAATGTGTAATGGAGGTTATGGCATTAGGAATGAAGTTTAGTGATAGATCTTTGGTTCAAATCATCATGATGATCTTTATCTTGATTGTAGATTGTGAGAGGATTTGGAGTAATAGCTTATTTATTAAAAAGGCTCCTAAACTCACCCTACAAATTGTTCTTATTTGAAGGTAGGTAAGAGGGGCGCACACATTCTTCTGAGTGTTTGTGCGAGTGATAGGGATATCTACAGGAACATTTTGATGCCAAAATGAGTAGCAGTGATAAAATGGATTGGCCCAGCAATCCGTCATTTTTTTTATGGGGTGGACCAACACTTTCAATCTAAATAAAACAAACAAGTCAACCCACTTTACTACGTTTTATGACAAATCCATGGCGATATGGGATAGGTTGGCAATCACTCTATGAATATAACCATAAACGTGTTAGTCTGCCAACTTGCCATTTTTTTACTGGTCGAGTTGACACTTTCAAATAAAATTACTAAAACGAGTCAATCTACACCGCCTGTCTCGTTTGCCCCCCTAAATGAGCAATGGTTTCAGACAATGAGGCATGAAAGGTAAGAATTATTAGTTGGATTATATATACCTAGAGGCATTAAGCCCCTTTATTGCTAGGTTATCCCATGGACAAATCTAGACATGATCTTTCTTGCATTTTCTTGAATAAGTAGATTTGTGTAAGATTTGGGAGACAATAGATGCACTATATATTGGTGAGGGATATACTCTAGAATTATGCCATTATAAGATTGGTGAAGAATCTTGCTTAGATTGTGCCCAATCAATGGGTGATTTAGGTTAGTTGGTAGAGAATCCTTCAAAACATTTCATGTTGTACAGTCGACTTATGGGACCTTTTGTTTGAGCTCCCTAAGGACTGACCGAGATTTCTGATCTATATTTATAGTCTAGTACACAAACTAAACTCAAGATTGGAAAGGAAACAGAATCAATTAAAAGAGAATTACAAAGATGATACTAATCTTGCACCAACAATAATAACTTCTTCAGTGATCCAACCACCACATTTTGAAGGATCAAGGACAAACCAAAACCAAATCAACAATTCAAATTGCCGTCTCCTCCTCCTATTTCATCTTCACCTTGTTGGAATTCACATTAGACCTCAAGCTCAACAAATGGGTCGTCCATGGCAACACATTGTCATGACTAAACCTTCCCAACAATTTCCTATCAATAATTTTGTTTTCAAAGTATCTCTACTCTCAAATATTGTCATGACTAAATCTTCCCAACAATTAAATTTTAAAGATTTGAACTAATTTTTTTTTCTTGAAAATGTAACTCTCCTATCGGTGCATTTATCCTTCATTAATAAGAAAATATTCATGACCACATATGCAAAATAATTAATATTCAATATAATTATAAAGGAAGTTACTTGACTTATAAATATAAGTAAATATAAAGAAAAATGTTATTTATACTCGTTGTAAGAGAGATACCGTGTCAACTTACCCTCCATCCATTATTGAATTGTGTGTGAATTCTATTTGAATGGAGTCTACACTTTATTTCATGATAAATAAGATAATAATTAATATGATTGTTACCGACAAAGGTCCGGTTCCCGCCCTCGGGTTTAGTCGAAATAGAGCAGGAAGACTCCGAATTAGAAGAGTAACCCCGGAACCTCGGAAGAAGGACGGATAGGTGTCCAACCCCGCGCTTCCGAGGGAAGACGTCCGAACTGATAAATTACTTCCGTACCGTACGGATGGAAGGGACGATTCGTTTCCCGCCGTACTATCCAGCTCATCAAGACGATTGGGATGCCATCCGTACTGCACACCTCAGCCCTAGGGATACTACGTAGGAGGAATGAATTAGTATAAAAGCATGTAGAGAGGATGATAAAAGTTATGCTATCTTGACCACCTTCTACAGTATCATTTTGCAACTGACTTGGGCGTTGAGCACTCCCCATGAGCAGAATCTACCACCGCAATCCACCCCGGACACCAAAGTTATCTCTTCACCGATAACAATGATATTTCATATACAATGAATATAAATAATGTGACTCATATAAAACATTGTGATGAAAAAGAAGAGAGACAGAGAGTAATAACGAGAGAAAGCGTAAAAAGAAAACAGTTTTATCCGTAGATAGCATTATGTTTTTGTTTGGTGGCCTGGCGTGCTACTGCAAAAGTACATATGTTTATGTTTTTGTTTGTTTGACCATAGGCACCACATCGCAATTTCAACTTAATACTATATTATTGGGAGTCAGAATCGTCGAGTTTGACTGACCTGTCACCAAAGAATTTGGATTTGCGTTTTGGAGGCTTTCCATTGTTTTCAGTTTCAAGTCATTTTTGACCTTTCTTCTTTTTCTTTTTCCACCTTAAAATTCTTTATCTTCTTTTCTTTTTCTTTTTCTTTTTTTTTAAAAGAAAGGAAACATCTCATTCTTTCTCCTAAATACCCTTTTGCCCGAACCAACTTGGAAGAGGCCTGAACGAGACACTGACATCATGTCGCACTTACATACATGATACATGCAACACAAACCTTTTTGGCTCTTTCACTTTTCAATTTCACATTGGCCTCAGACAGGGATCATCAAGAATTAATGTGCTGCAGTTGTCATTCTAAACCTTTTCATTTTATTTTATCTGTAGCTTTATTAATTCTATATAGATTATAGAGTATAGACACACACATATACGCTTCTCGCCAAAAAAATAAAGCACATCGCACCGGTGGATATTGCATTATACAAAAGTTTATTAGTGTGATTTCCCTTCCTTTTTTTTTAAAAAAAAGTGAGAAATTAAACAACCAGCACAAACGCTAGCTAAAGCGACATGTAACCAAAAAAAAGATGCTAAAGCGACAAAATAAAAGATAAAAGTAATGTACAGTGAGATTAAAGGACGTTATCATTCCATCTTTAAGAAATTTTAACCCAAGAACGTGCTGTAGCTGCGATGTCATTCACAGGCACGCGATATCGAAAGAGACATGCAAGTAAATCATTTAGTTGTAACAATTAACAAAGAAGTGATTGACAAGAAACAAGTGCAGTAATAAATGAGGTGCACTAGGATTAGTATTTGAACCCATTAATTTGGGTTAAATGAGAACACCACACTAAATTAAATGTTATATCTTAATTTAAAATTTTAAAAAAATGAGTCATAGTTCATTTTATATTATATATTATTCATTTGATTCATTTTCAATCAAGGTAGGATTTCACTTCTCACACTTAATTTCAATATAACTTTAAATAAAAATAAGTTAAACAAATTTGTTGATCTAGGGTGCTTTTGTTATTTTAAACTTTTAAAAAAATTATAAAATTTAAATTTTATATATAATTGAAATATCAAAAGCTGATTTTTTTAAAAGTTAATATTTTGCAAAGTTAATATTTTTAAATTCTACAAAAAAACTGATTTTTTTTTAAATTTGGATTATTTTTAAATTTTTTTTAAATGTATGAAAAGTAATTTTTTAATTGAAAAAAGAAATTTTAGGACTTTAAAATCCCATGCAAATGCACCCTAACGACCTTGACGGAATTAATCTCACATTAATGCTTAAAAAATCCTAAAAATTATTAGGTAGTGCAATTCAATTTTGCACAGACTACAAACCTTTTCCACTTGACTGATATTTTGAAATGGTCAACTAATAAGATTTTTCATTTTGAATTATAAATGACTCAATTTTAACTGATTTTCTCTCAAGTTTCAGATTTTTTAATGCATCTCCTTTGTCCGCCAGAAAATTTGTTGGAGTTTTGAAATAATGAAATGACTTATTCTTCGTTTATGTGGAAGGCAATAAGCCATAGAGATGAAGTTGTGGCAGGAATAGCAAGCACTAGGAAATATTATCCCACATTAAATAACAAAGACAATAGAAAAGTATAATATAAACATGAGTTTATCTAATCAGTGCTTCAAGAATAATAGTTCAGAAAATTAAAATAAAAAGTTTCAATTCAATTAACATATTTAATATATTAAAATCGTAATAAATTTATTTTTTCAAAAGATTTTTCATTTCTAAATTTCTTAACAATTGTCCTTATGTACGTATTAGCAAAATCTTATAAACATGTTACTTACGTAACGTGAACAACTAGAAGGTCTTGCAGGGGAACGTTTTCCTAGCAATACTGCATCTTTGAATCTTTCAATGAAATGACCAATATTTAATGCGCCGGCATGGATGTTGACTATCAAACTGTGGCATGGACGCTACTCTCTCTTTATGGCAATAACTTATTCTTTTTTTAAAAAAAATAAAAATTTATTAATAAATGCCCTAAATATCAAATTTCTTAAAACCAGACCGGATATTAAACCGGTCACGGTAAAGGTTCAGAGATTCAGAGATTAAACCGGTTTAACCGGGAATCCAACCAGAATATAATTGATATATAATAAAACTTATATTTATATAAATATATAAAAATATAAAATAAAATATATGTCATAAATAAATAAAAATTAATTTAGGTATCAATAAAACCCATAAAATATAACATAATTCATCTTTTAATCAAAATAAACATTATTTATATGGATTAAATCTCTCAAATTACTAATTCTCATACCAGAAAAAAGAAAAGAATTAGGAAAAATGAGATTTTAGGTTTTTTTTTTATAAAAAAAAAATTACTATTTTGCATCTCTTTTGTAAACAAAAAAAACTGGTTTGATGGGCCAGGCCGGTTTGCCCGGTTCCTGGCCGGTTGAACGTGGTTCGAAGCCGGTCCGATCTCCACCGATTTTGGGGGCCAACCCGGACCGGACAGCAGGCCGGTTTCTGGTTCAACCGATCCAACTGACTGGTCCGATCCGGTTTTCAGAACCTAGCTAAATATACTTATTACGAAATCAAAAATGAAATATTTAGCATTAAGAAAATATTTATCTAACAAATGCCTTAAACTGTTAAGGCACTTGTTAAAGAACTAAAAATAGAAACTTTAACATTAAAAAAATAAGTCTTAATATATCTAAAGGGAATACATTAAAAACCTTTCAATTTTGATTTTTCTGATATATTTAATCAGTGTCCTAAAAACTCTTAGAAACATGAGATTTTATGTTTTTAAAAAATAAGGCTTACAAAAAAGTTTTAAATCTCATCTCTTTTAATATTCTTAAACAATGCTTTAAAGGCATTTGTTAGTAAAATCTAAAAGTAAAATATACTCCCTCTCATTTTGTAACATCCCCTGCTGCTTTATGGATTGACGACTGTCCCCACAAACTAACACGGGTCTTTTCAGCATGCTTTGTCCTCACTCACACACTTCCTGGGAAAACTTCCCAGGAGGTCACCCATCCCAAAATTACCCCAAGTCAAGCACGCTTAACTGTGGAGTTCTTTCAGTTTGGGCTACCAAAAAGAAGATGCATCTTGTTGGTATAGGTAATACAAATCAATTCATATAAGTCCTCCTCAACTGTATAGTCCCATACCTATACAGTTTCAGGATCCCTCTCATTCGGGTGTGTAATCGGTTCATTCATGTACCCCTCCGCTTAGAAGACCTTGCGAGGAGCCGCTCCTTGTCCGTGCCCTCTTTGCCGCGATCACTCCGTGCACTCACCGGGCGTTACATGCCCACCGCTTAAGCTTGGTTCGCCCTCAACCACATCAGACTTGGGAGAGGTGCAGGCTCGATACTATTTGTAACATCTCCGCCGCTTTATGGATTGATGACTGTCCCCACAAACTAACACGGGTCTTTTCAGCATGCTTTGTCCTCACTCACACACTTCCTAGGAAAACTTCCCAGGAGGTTACCCATCCCAAAATTACCCCAAGTCAAGCACGTTTAACTGTGGAGTTCTTTCAGTTTGGGTTACTGAAAAGAAGATGCATCTTGTTGGTATAGGTAGTACAAATCAATTTATATAAGTTTCTCCTCAATCAGAGTAGTCTCATACCTATACAGTTTCAGGATTCCTCTTATTCGAGTGTGTAATCGGTTCATTCATGTACCCCTCCGCTTAGAGGACCTTGCGAGGAGCTGCTCCTTGTCCGTGCCCTCTTTACACCGGCGATCACTCCTCGTCCTCGTCACTGGGCGTTACACATTTCAAATGAGTGTCCATTTAAAAATTTGAGGTAGTATTAAATATTTTTCTACTAATACCCATAATAAATGAGAGAGAACAAGTGAGAAGAGAGAGAATAAGTGGGAAAAGAAAATACAAGAGTAATTTTATATAATTAGTTAAATTTATCACAAATTAATATGTTTTTAATCATTTTCTTAATTCATGTACGTGATTAAAATTGGAGGGAGTATTCATGATTACTTGTTATTCAAAAGGTTAATAGCACTTATAATTGGCCAAAATGTTAGTTTTGAAACAATTCATCCATTTAATTGGAAGGAACATGCTTACATGCACTTGGAGCAACTATTTTTTCTTGCTTTAATTGAATGTCAACCACTAGATGTGAAACAAAAATATAAAAGAAAAGATATATTAAAAAATTATGAGTAGTTTAGATGTGATGTGGAGCAAAAATCTTTTATTCAAATAGTACTACGGAACAACTCTTATGGGGAGTCCCTACGTACTACTGCTATTTAATTTGAGGATATAACTGGAAGAAGAGTACATACATTAGGATAAAAGAAATGAGAAAATTCTAGGGCCAGTTTGGCACCTATTTTAAAAAATAATTTTAGACTTTTAAAAACAAAAACATAAAAAAATCTATTTGGCATCTAATTTTTTTCACCTTTGTTTTAAAAATTGAAAAACACATTTTGGATTTTAAAAATAGAAAAACCAAAAATTGATTAGGGATATTTTCAAAAACAATTTTGTTGATTTTACTTCTCCTCCCAACTCCTCCATCCTTCTTCAACCCACCACAATCCCTGGATACCAAGCATCGGCCACACCGGTGAGCCTCGCAACCAGCTCTCGCGACCCCGTGATCAGTGCCCGTGAGCAATAGGGCAGTCGCAGCCCCTAGCAGCCCCTCTCACTGCCGTTAGCAACTGCAAGCAACCCTTTGGTCGTCTGGCCTTCTACTCCTGCACTTTGTTGGGTTTTTAAAAAGAGTTACCAAATAAAGTGTGTTTTTGTGTTTTATTTCTTAAAAATTGTTTCTAAATTTGTGTTTTAAAATAGTTTTTAAAAACAAAAATAAAAAAATTGTTCCAAACAGCTCCCTAAATTTTGAAAAACTGAATAGACAGCAAAGTTAGATTAATTAAATGAGAACGATGAGGGAGTTATTAGAATTAAAGTCTTAAGAAATTAAAAAAGATAAAAAAATTAAAAAATAAAAACTATAATTGAAATTTTATTGCTTCCATTTCATATAAATTATTTAAGGTTAAAATAACAGTCATTTAGCCATATACATGTAAGCAGATTAGACTAAATAGTGGTGTCAAGTTTTCTTCTATCCAAATTTAGATATGATTCATCTAAAGTGAGAAAGTTGATCAAATGTAAAAAAATAAAGAGTTGATCACTCTTGAATAATTTGATAAAATTCAGCACACATAATAAAAGTATTAAAATTAAAATAAAATTATCGATTAAACTATAAACACGTAGATCTTTTTTTTTTATTATTATTACAGTGAGTTGACCCTACATATTTTGTGCTTAAAAGTTAAAAGTTCAGGTAAGGAAAAAACGCACCCTAATTTAAATATGCACATGCTTTGAATCAATTAATATGCTACATGCATTTTTTTATGGTTTAATTAAATAGATTAAACTGATGGAGTACAGAACCACCTGTTTAACTAATTCAACCCACGTATTAATTATCTCCTTTTTTTTTTGGGACGGATGTATTATTAATTGTCTCGCGTCATCTAACTAACCACTTTTTAACGTTACATTGTTTAATTATAAAATTAATTCAAGCAATAAAAGTTGATTTAGATTTTGTTTTTAGAATATTAAAAAAATCCAAGTCTTAAAGTGAGAGATTGAAAGATATAAATGAAACAAACAGAATAATTGAACTACTTTAGAATTTAAAATGAAATATAAAAAAAATTGTCATTAATAAGCTACACGATTCCTTAATTGGGCTTACCGTACGTGAAATGATTAGCCACTCTATTCGACGGGTGATATTCTAGAAACCAAAAATAAGCTACATGATATAATATGAATGAATGGAAATGCTTAAGCATGCCACAGAGGAAGGTATATATAGTTTTTGAACCATTTTACTAGCCTTCCTTGTTATGATGAAAGTTTTTTTTAATGATTTAAAATTGGATTTTGTTAACCTGACATTGGTTAGAGATATTAAAAAGAGTAAATATTAAAATTTTATGATAGGTCCCTTGCATTGAGAATAAAAATTCTACTTCCACTTATGAAAATTTAATTTTTTAATTTCTTAATCATTACTCTAAAACCAGATTAAATAAACCTTTTAAATTTTAGGTTGAGAAAACAATATAAAGTTAGAATATGATTTAAAATTTATCAAGCACTTACAAAGTGGTAGAAGTGAAAAAAATACTTACAAAAGTGGGAATGAGTCCTCTCATGTTAAAAATTTCACATAATTTTACTGTGTGTGATCTTTTACTATTGATTTAGATGATAGACTCCAAACAAGATATATAATGTGATACAAGAAAATGAATAATGAAAGATAACATATCATAATTTTATGTGTAATTTCAAATTAGATAATTCCTGTTAAGAGTATATATGTTATCACCACCGGAAAAAAAAATTTCCCTAAAAATTTATCTCAAATCATGACAATATACTAACGAAATATTGACTAGGCAAACCAATTTTGTTGAGAAAATGAAACTACATAATTCCGGAATATCGATCTTAACATGCTAATACAGATATGGTAAATACCACAAAACAGGAGAGAACAAAATGGAAAATGATCTTCCAAAATGGTCACAGTATTATTGGCATTGAAAATGGTTCCATATGTATGTATCTTTTACAACAGAAACCATATAAATTACACCTTCAAATGAAAACCTCACAGCCGTCAGCAAAATCGAATCCACATTTTTGTGGAATATCCACCAACTCCCAACTCCATTGCCATTTGCCCGAACGCTCCATTTGCTGAATTTCAACTTTTCAAGTGAGTGACAATGGCCACGGGGGACTGAAGAAACTGCAGAGCTGTCTGTCGCTGTTGACCAGTCCACATAGCTTCCTTCCAAAATGGCACAAACGAAATTAAACAGTAGAAATGAGGGCAATCAATGAAACACAGCAATGTTCGGTCACCTACAGTTATCTTACACGAGATATAAAAAATAGATTAACAAAAAAGATAAAAATAATTAAAACTGTCATTTGGTTGGACAGTGAATGTTTAGACAAAACAGCGTCGTTGAGTTGCCTTTTCTAGATGGAGAAAACAAAAAATCAAAATATCCAACAAAAACAAAAAGGCAATAAAGAAAACCGGGTTCATAAGAGAGAGAAAAAGAGGGTTAGGAAGAGGAACAAGAAGAAGAAGAAGAAGGAGACGGACGAAGTCTCTGCGAAACAAGTTTGACCATCTCATCATCTTCACATTGATCCCTTCCAATAACAAACAAAGATCTAACCCCTCATTTCGTCCATCGTGACCAAAAACACGCTAATTAAATTCCTCTTCATCATCTTCCAAAAAAAAATAAAAATCAACAATCCAAAACCCTCCACCCACCCTTTTAAAATCACACCCTTGTTCCCACAATTTCTTCCTACCCATTTCAAAAAATCAAATTTTTTCTCAACCCATTAACTCCATTTTCTTCATTTCCCCTACCATAATCACAAATTCACAATAAACCTCTTCACTTTCCCCTTATTTCTTAAGACAAATTTTCAGCTTCAATTCGAAGCTGGATCTCGCAATTCTCACCACCCAACAACCCAAAACCTCGTAAAAACCAAACTTTCCTGCATTCCAATTCATGGGTAACTGCTGCGCGACACCTTCGGCTACCAACGAAGGTGGGACCCCAAAGCCCCAGAAGAAAGGTAAGAAGAAGGAGAACCCTTTCGCCTTCGACTACGGCAACGGTGTGGGAAACGACGCCGTTCGAGGAGGAGGCCCAAAACTCACCGTTTTGAAGAACCCAACGGGCCGCGAGATCTCGCAGAGTTACGAGCTGGGGCGCGAGCTGGGTCGCGGGGAATTCGGCGTGACGTACCTTTGCACTGACAAGGAGACGCGCGATGAGTACGCGTGCAAGTCAATCTCGAAGAAGAAGCTGAGGACTGCCATAGACATAGAGGATGTTAGGAGGGAGGTTGAGATCATGAGGCATTTGCCGAAGCACCCGAATATTGTGTCTTTGAAGGATACTTATGAGGATGATAGCGCGGTGCATCTTGTTATGGAGTTGTGTGAGGGTGGGGAGCTCTTTGATAGGATTGTTGCGAGGGGTCATTACACAGAGCGTGCTGCTGCTGCGGTTACTAAGACCATCGTTGAAGTCGTGCAGGTTTGGATTCGGATTTTGACTCAAAATTTTGATTTTGACTTTCTTTTGGGGGTGTTTTTAAGCTGGATCTGGGGTTTTCTTTTGGTGTTGGATCTGTTTTTTGGTGTGTTGTTTTTTGTTGTTTACTAAAACACACAGGTTAGTGGATTGAGTTATGTGCGAGCTTTACCCGCAAGGTCGGGGTTTGGAAGCTGGGGAGCTTAGGCTGCTTCTCCGCATAACCTTTTATACAGAAAACAAAAATATAAGTTATTTGTAGGATTGGTTCAAGTGGTTTGATAGTGCTGGAGGAGCTTTACCCTTTTTATCTATAGTCGGAATACTTGAGCTAGATTAATTGGAATCTGGTGGATTTTTCAGATGTTGATATTTTAGAGTCGGGAAAAAATGGTTGTTATTTTTGAAAGAGCGACACTTGGCCAACTTGAATCATGAGTCAGTTTCATTTTGGCATCTAAGTGGATTCTGCCATAGCGGATATGGATGGTGTAGAGAAAAACAGTATTTTTGTTTTGTGACTCTGGATGTACTAAAATTGATATGGGTTGCATGGTTCTGATGTTTACGGGGGTGGGGCGTGGTATGGCGTGGACACTGACGGGGAAGTACGCATGTTCTTCTTTTTGTTTCTTTTTTGTGTGTATATATATATATTTCAGCTTTTGTCTGGGTGATTAAGCGTGATGATTAATTATTGGGTTGGTGTTTACTGTGTTATGCTGAGGTAAAGAGCTGTTTTATTTTTTTTAAGCTCTCTAATATCAGGCTATTACTGTATGAACAATAAAACTATTGTCGTGTTGGTTGCCTTGATTGGGAGTTTCAGATCTTTCAGCTTTAAAATGTTTGGCCATGTATAATTTGTTTGTTTCTTGTTTTTGCTTTGGTGTGCTGCATTTTTTTTTCCCGTTAATTTTTTGCTGTGCTAAAGAAGGGTTTTAATCTCGATTGTTTTGTGTTTCAGATGTGCCACAAACATGGTGTGATGCATCGGGATCTCAAACCTGAGAACTTTCTGTTTGCAAATAAGAAGGAAACTGCAGCTCTGAAGGCTATTGATTTTGGATTGTCGGTGTTCTTTAAACCAGGTAATGCTCCTGGTTAGCAAGCGAAAGCGAATGAATGAATCTCTTATTAGTCTTGTTGTTGCTTGGTTTTCATCATTATCATTGGCTGAAGTTTTCCATTTTCTGCAGGGGAAAAATTTAATGAGATTGTTGGAAGTCCATATTACATGGCTCCAGAGGTATTAAAGCGATATTATGGCCCAGAAGTAGATATATGGAGTGCTGGAGTAATTTTATACATCTTACTTTGCGGTGTCCCACCGTTTTGGGCAGGTTAGTTTTGTCTTTTTAATTGTGTTTCTCGGCTTTTTCAGAGACAGATATCTAAATTGTCCGCTTTTAAGTCACTGTGGAGTTCATGCAGCTAATGTACTATGTTGTAGGAATAGAAAATGTAGGTAGAAAGATAAATGCGTTTTTTATATTAGATTTCAGTCAAGAAAGTGGTTTGTTAATTAGTTACTAAATAAATATCTTCCCTTGTCCATGTCATCTATCTAGACTGCAGTAAAGACAAAAAAGTGAAAGTTGTACTTTGGTTACACTTGCTTATCATGGGTGATTTTGGACTCATTTGCATGGTTTGAATATAAGACACTTAAATGACCAATGGTCTGTTGGCCTTACTGGCAGTGCCAGTTTGTATTTTGCACTTGTCCATTGGATTAATTGAGTCACTGAGTCACTGAATCAGCCTTTTTTTTTTCCGTTGTTGTCTGTAAAGGGTCTTATTCCCATTAATTCATCCACGCCAATCTCTAGTGTGGGTGAAGATGCTTAACTCGTGTATGGTATCACTCGTGTTCTATATTTTTCTCACACTGCATTTGCATTTTCATGTTTGATTTTAAGTTTCTGACAAAGGGAATTTTTTATTTGAATATTGTTGTTCACTTTTCCTCCTTCACTTCAGTGCAGTTTCTTTTACATCATTATTACTTGCTTCCTTTTGTATAGTATCTCGTTTTCTAAATCTTTTCCCTCTTCCTCTGTTGTAAAATGAAGAAACTGAACAAGGAGTTGCACAAGCAATTATACGATCTCATGTTGATTTTAAAAGGGATCCATGGCCGAAAGTGTCTGATAATGCAAAAGACCTTGTGAAGAAGATGCTTGATCCTGACCCGAGGCGGCGGCTTACTGCACAGGAAGTGTTAGGTAACATACAGTTCATAAGATGAAGACAAGTGTAGATTGTGTTGAACATATTTTCTCAGCAAATTAACATTTTTTTCCTAAAAGAATTGCAAACAAATGAAATTTGTGGATGCTAACATACTTGTTTGCCAAATGCAGATCACCCATGGTTACAAAATGCAAAGAAAGCTCCTAATGTTTCATTAGGAGAAACAGTTAGGGCAAGACTCAAGCAATTTACTGTGATGAACAAGCTTAAGAAAAGAGCTTTGAGGGTAATGTTCTCAACCCTATTAAGTATCCCCTGGGGGAATCATCCCTGAAATGTTTATCCATATGACCATTCGAATTCACAAGTTATTCATTTTTCTGATGGTTGATGTGTTATGTGTACAGGTGATTGCAGAGCATCTGTCAGTAGAAGAAGCTGCTGGAATAAAAGAGGGATTCCAAGTTATGGATACGACTAACAGAGGCAAGATTAACATTGATGAACTACGAGTAGGGTTGCAAAAGCTAGGTCATCAAGTTCCTGAGTCAGATCTCCAAATTCTTATGGAAGCTGTGAGTATTACTATCACCCTTTATCTGGAATCTTTGCTTCAGAGTTGGTAGGTTAAAACAAAAGTACCTTTGTCAAATTTTGAGCTCTCTTGGTTTTCCAGGGTATTCTCTGTGTTAATTTGTAATATGCCAAACTGAATGCAAATTTGGGTGATTAACTTTGTATATCTAACTATAGTAGTTAATTTGCAAATGCTTATGGGTTCTTTAAGTAGGTATGTTTGAACTAATTAATTGCAACAAGCAGACCGGTATTCTTAATTCTCTCAGTGCCAGTTTCTGTCTTCTTAAAAGAACCTTAATGATAAAAAGTGATATGTGGATGTACTATTTTCATTAAATTATTGTTTAACATATAATGCCTTTAAAAATGGCTGTTTCTTCAACTACTAATCTTTGGGGGATCCTTTTTCAGGGTGATGTAGATAAGGATGGGTACCTAGATTATGGAGAGTTTGTAGCCATTTCTGTTCATCTGAGGAAGATGGGAAATGATGAGCACCTTCGCAAAGCCTTCCAGTTTTTTGATGTGGACCAAAGTGGGTATATTGAACTTGAGGAGTTGCGCAGGGCCTTGTCTGATGAAGTTGACACAAACAGTGAAGAAGTTATCAATGCAATTATGCATGATGTGGACACAGATAAGGTCAGTAATATATTTTCACATAGTAGATCAATATTAGTTTTTTTTAGGGGAGTTAAAAGGTAGATTTCGTCATCTTGTTTTATTCAAGTGCAGAGAAATTGGACAGCCTTTCTGTCTTCTTAGGGCCTGGTTGTTTGAGTTTCCATTTTTTTTGTTTTCTGTTTTTAGAACTTTGTGAACAGTGAAAATAGAAAATTAAAACAGAAAGCAAGATTTTGGTTTTTTACCTGTTTTCACTACATCTGTAACAAAAATATGAAAATAGGAAAGCTAGAAATGAAAACTCAAACCAAATGGACCCTTAGGTTTCTTCATGTTCCTTAGTATACTTGTTTTTTATGCATGAGGGTCCTTAAGAGGCTACTAGCCTACTACTTAGTCATTGCTGCATCCAACCCCCCCAAACAACATATCCAAATTTACAGACATATCCTTAGGGACCTTTTATATGGTGTTTTCCCCCAATATACATAGTGATTAAGTGTGGGGTTTAACAGAAAAAAATAAAAGAATTTCTCTAGATATACTTTTTTATTTGGATTCACCATTTAATTTTGTCCTCATGAAATTTCAGGATGGAAGAATAAGTTATGAGGAATTCGCCACAATGATGAAGGCTGGCACAGATTGGAGAAAAGCATCAAGGCAGTATTCACGTGAGAGATTTACTAGTCTCAGTCTCAAGTTGATGCAGGACGGCTCATTGTCATTAAACAATGAGGCTAGATGATTTTAGAAACCCCCAAAATTACCTTTGCAAAGAAAATATATGATTAAAGTCTTTTTTGGGTTTTTCACCTTCCCTTCACTGTAATTCTTTTATCTATTTTTGTTATATATATATCCTTTCAAGAAACCCCATTTTCTGGGTGAAAATAGGATACTGGTTCCAGCAGCAGTGATTTGTATGTGGTTTGGAGCATGTCTTTTGTCTTTGGATCTTTAAGCGTGTGGTAGGAAACAAAGAGAAGATGAGAGGATTAGACCAAGTCTTGAATTATGGATGTAAATATTTTAAAGTTGTCACACTTTATTTGTAATCTGCATTTTTAGGTAAGCCTTGGTTGATGTTTTTATTGTTTAAACAGCAATGTTAGTGCCATGAGCCCTTGAATTATTTCTGTATATTTCTTCTTTATATGAATCAGTTCGTTGTATCTAAATATATGTTTTAACTAATTTTGTATCTGAATATGCACGCTACAAAATGAAACATGAAAATCAATCACATCGACTTACTAGGGATAATTTTCTTTTGGGTACATAACTAGAATACTATAACGAAAAGGACACACCCAGCATCTTCCACCAAGAAGTGTAACTGCAGCACGAGGACTCTTGAGCTCTTGGAAACAAGCCTCATCTCCTGTAGGATGATATATGCAATTGATATAAAGGCATTTAGCGATCTGATTTTTTATTGTTGAATAAGCTAATTATAATCAACAAGATATCCGAGTGAAAGGGGCCAAGTATAAAATTTGAAAACTCGTAAAATGATGATTGTAAAGTGAGAACATGAAAATAATCTTTGGATTATTTGATAGCACCTCCACATAAATATAATTATTGATGCAAAGATATTTAATAAATCATGTTTGAAGAGTCCAAATTCTCAAAAGTAAATATTATATATATATATAGACTAAATTAGTAATTTTGTCTCTTAAAAATGTACCTGACATCAATTTAGTCAAATATGAATTGATGTTATACCTAGAAAGAAATTCTAAATAACATATTTAATTATTGATACCCATTGGATGAGTAAATTCCCAATTTAATTTTTTATGAAAATAATATAGGATAAATTAGTTCTTCAAAAGAAAAAAAACCAAATACCATTTTTGTTCCTCACAATTAAACTAGGACAAATTGATTCTTAATAATTTAGTGTATAAAATTTTTATTTCCTAAAATATCTTTTATGCACAAGGATTTGGAAAAAGTTAAAAAATAAATTAAAAAAAATTATAAAAATTAAAAAATATGGATTGATAAGCTTGCAAGATCAATTCACTAGTAATAATTAATCTATTTGGCCCTTACAAAAATACAAGTAGGGCAAGTCCATGGAAATATTTAGCAGATACTAAAAGCTTTTGATGCCAACTACAACCAGTGAGAAGTTCAAACCAATGATTGGTTTAAATAAACCATAATAACTGAACTAATCATTTAACTGGACTAACCATTTGCCCAAACACACTCGCACGCACCGAACCAAAGCATCGAAAACGTAAGTAACCATGCCCCTGCCAATCCTCTTCTTCCTCCTCCTCGCCGCCGCCGAGATCTCAACCTCCCTCGCCGGGAACCGCCACGTCATCACCTTCCGGTCACCCAACCTCTTCCCGGAAGGCCTCGCCTGGGACCCAACGGGGCAGCACTTCCTCGTCGGATCCCTCCGCCAACGCACCATCTCCTCCGTCTCCGACACCGGCGTCATTAAAACCCTAATCTCCGACCCCTCCCTCCCCGAAAACGTCACCTTCCTGGGCCTCGCCGTCGATCCCCGCACCAACCGCGTCCTCGCGGCAATCCACGCCTTCAAACCCCTCGCTCCCTTCAACGCCCTCGCCGCCTACGACCTCCGCTCCGGCCACCGCCTCTTCCTCTCCCTCCTCTCCTCCTCCTCCTCCGATTACGCGAACGACGTGGCGGTGGACTCCAACGGCAACGCTTACGTCACGAACTCGGCGGGGAACTACATCTGGAAGGTGAACGAGAAAGGGGAAGCTTCGGTGTTCTCGAACTCGCGCGGGTTCACGGAACACCCCTTCGACCACGACGCATGGTATAGCTTCTGCGGCCTCAACGGCATCGCTTACGTCAGCAGCGGCGGTTACCTTATAGTGGTGCAATCCAATACGGGTAAGGTGTTTAAGGTCGATGCGGACAACGGCACTGCAAGGCTCGTGGTTCTGAAGGAGGACCTGATTGGCGCAGACGGCGTCGTTTTGAGGGGAGATGGCGTCGTTTTGGTGGTGTCACCCGTGACTGGGAAGGTGTGGTTCCTCAAGAGTAGTGATGATGGGTGGGGGGAGGCTGTCGTGTTTGACGAAATTGACCTTGACATTGAGAAGTTCCCTACTTCGGTTGTTGAGAGGGATGATAGGGCGTATGTGTTGTACGGGCATGTCGATGAGGGTATTTCGGGGAATTCGGAGAGGGAGGGTTTTGCGATTGTGGAAGTGAGGTCGCCCAAGGAGAACGAGAATAGTGTTTGGATCATGTTTGTGATGGTTGGATTCGGATTGGTGTATTTCTTGTATTGGAGGTTTCAAATGGGCCAGCTTGTCAAGAACATGGATAAGAAGATCAATTGATTCTTGAGGAAATTTGTGATGAACATGACCAAAAACAATAAAAAAACTAGGAAGTTGGGTGTTGTAAACCCACCTAAGTAGTGGCAGTTTCTTTCTGTTTTTGTCTTTGTGTTTTGTTTTCTTTTAATTAGAAGTTCATGGAAAGAAGAAAAGGGGGGGTGTTATTGAAATGTTATGATTTACTACATAGGAAGAACATTGCCTTGAGACAAAGGATACAGCAGGGAAGTTGTTTGTGAATCTGATTCTTTGCGTGCAATGAAGGTTGTGGAAAGTTCCATTGATACTAGGCGGCAATCTTTGTCCATGGGCTGCTGGTTGCTATTAGAAACTGTCTGGCTTGGACAATAGGGCCTGGAACCCAACGGGCCAGCGCCGCAGGCCAGAAAAGCAAACAAAAAATGAAAACATAGCTGACTGTTTTCGATTCATTTAGAGCATGTTTGGAAAAACTTTAAGATTATACTTATTTCAATAAGCACTTATTTGTACAGTTTTTTTAATAATATAATTGATTATTTGAGTATCAATATCTGTTTGGATACTTTAATTGAGAATTGGTTTTAAGTTAATCTGTTTTATTTGATTGTTGAAAATAATCGCTTTTTTCTGTTGATAAATTACTAAAATGGCTAAAAAAAAAAAACTTGAAAGAGTGAAATATGAGCGTGTTGGGTGTCCAGATTAATTTGAGGACACGTGTCCTGTAGTAATAGAAAAAGCTAGAATGCATAAAAGAGGCATAGTGTTGAATGATGAGTGGGGAATAAGTTAGAAAAGAGTCCCATGTATAAGTTAAGCAACATCGTTGAAATAAGGTTTGAAGCGTTGTGTTATGCAGTGGGATGTTAAGATTTTGAAGATTGTGGTAGGGTGAACAAGTGAAGATAAAATATACCAATAAAAAAGAAAGCATGTTAATAAGATCGTGGGTTCTTGGAGAACATGCAAGCAAGAGAGAGAAGCTAGTACGTTGGACCAATCAGAATGAAGAAGTCATATATGGTTAGCGAGATTTTAGGATAAAATTTATCTATAAATAAAAGTTTTGAGCTGAACTGTAGAACACTCAATTTGACAGTCTCTCTCTCTTTCTCTCTCATACACACACAAGTCTCTAAGTCACTTAACACATATGAAGCCACAAGCTCTTATTCATGAGTGAAGATTGTTCATTTTCTTTTAATTAATTTATCCTCTTTCTTATCCAAATTTACATTTGAATTACTCGTTTTCTTTTCTTTATTTGCTTTCATAATTGCAATTTCTTTTAAACTTTAACTATGTCTTTCCACTTCTTTGTCTGGAATCATCAAACACTTCATATAAACCTAGTCTTGTTCTTTGAGAATGAGTGGTTCCATTTCCTAAATTGACATTTGGAATCAAAATTGTTGCGCCTGTGTCGAAGGTCACTAAAAATACCAACAAACATATGGTTTATGATAGATTGGGCTATTGCCTGTTGTTGATATTTCAGCTTACACAAAAAAGTCCAAAATATAGCTTCAACTTTTTTTAACCAAAAACACTTCTTCTTCCAACACAAAAATCCGAACAAAATCATTTTTTCACACCAAAAACAAAAAGATTATCTTTTTTGAAACAGCTTTTTTGGAGGGAAAAAGTTCTCTTAGCTTCCCAAACATGCACTTAAACTGTTAGAATTATAGATATCAGTTTTGTGGGGCAGGGATATCAGTTATTCTGTTTTATTTTGGCCGACAGTTATTAAAAGCAGTCTGGGCAATGCATTTTGATCCAATTTGATGGGTACATTTGTCACCTGCTAAGAAAGCAGATTTTTTTTTAATTATTGTTATGTTTATGGTCAACGACAGATGAGTTGTGCCTGTTTCTATCCATTAATGAAATTGAACTCTGTGACCATAAGGGGCAAAAAAAAGAAAGAAAAAAGAATACGGCCAAGCCCAACATGATAAGAAACAATGTGGCCTCATATGAAAAAACGAAAAGGAAAGAGAAAGATCAAAGCTATAGCCTATAAATGACAATTGATACTTAATTGGAGTAGTGTTACATGTGCCACAAAATTATACAATAATGTTACAACACTCACAATGTTGTTTTGTTTTCTAGTACATTAATATCCATTCTCACTAAAAGATAAAATAATATTGTGAATAATGTTGTCACATTGTTGTGCAATAAGTTGTATACCAAACATTAATATAATGCAAGAATTTATTCACAGTGAAATTGATGGAAAAAGCGTGTAAATATTGCTATAGGAAGGGAATTGTTTAGATTTAGGATATACCCGTCCCAACCTGCTCTATACTCGATTTAATTTGTAAAATTCTTTCGTTCATTTATGCTTAATCCTTCTCGCTTTGAATTCTAAATTCAATTCCTATTAAAACCCTATCTCATGAAAGCATTAAAAAAAGGATAACATACCGGTATTTAAATAGGATGCAGATATTTATTTTGAGAACCATGTTTAGGAATAAGTTGAGACCTTCTTAAAGGACGTGGGACATAGCCAAAATCCACACCTACCCCATTGCCACGCCAATCAACCTCCCCATAGAAGCAAGAACAGTGAAGTGTAAAGAAGATCTTCAACTTAGGAATTAATAACATATATATTTTGACTTCGCTCTCAATTTTTCCAATTAATGGAATCACCTTGTTTTGACCAAAAAAAAAAAATTAATACTATGGCATCGCCTGAGTCATATAATTAATCAACCTGGTTTAACGAGATGCTAAGCTTAACGTACGACTGTTGTAACTGAATCACCTCTATATCCTCCTAATAAAATGGAATCATGGTAAATCATCTTTGTGTAACAAAGTTATAAGGCATGTGTCATGAACTAATTTACTAATTTCTCGCATGT
The DNA here is from genome assembly GCA_031216105.1 of Dalbergia cultrata. Classification (NCBI taxonomy): domain Eukaryota; kingdom Viridiplantae; phylum Streptophyta; class Magnoliopsida; order Fabales; family Fabaceae; genus Dalbergia; species Dalbergia cultrata. Next base: position 15,089,091 of record CM062353.1, read on the forward strand.
ATATGTACGTACGTATATTCAACAAACGTAGTTATGTCTTTGCCTATTACCAAAAAAATAAAAAACAAACGTCGTTATGTATATATTAGGATTAGGATTTAGGACTTGAGAGCAGCTACACACGCAAATGGATAGCACTAACTAGTAAAGCATTGTGAGATGGAGTGGCTCCACATAGGACGTGCATGATGAGTGATGTTTGGTTAGTTATAGTTCCTTCCATGGTCTTCCTTCATAATTGAAGGACCCCAGCCCAGAAATCTTGCCTACGATTTCAAGCACTGTGACCACTCATCACATCGGATCCGGCCCCCCTTCAATCCACTGATCTTTTCATCTCCTATATCTTGATGGATCTGCAAGGACAAAATGTTTAACATGTGAAATACCTAAGTTCAACACGTCTCTCTCTCTCTCTCTCTCTCTATTGTACTTCCATGTTTTGAGATCAATAATTTGTTTGGTTATCCATTTGTAGAATCAATTCAAAATAGATTAGACTCTTTCAAAATTAGTTTAATTAGAATTGATTTTGAAATAAGGTGATTTAGATTTAATGATTCATTTAAAAGTGATTACAAAACCACTTGGAGTGGGTCAATGATGAAGGTTGGACTTGGATAATTTATATAAAATCGTAGGTTTAAACCTTATTGTCGTTAATGTGAAAAAAAGTGATTCTGACCAAAATTAAGAAACTTTCCCTTTTCTCCAAACATATATTAGTATTGTATAAATTCTATGTTGATGACTCTTTAAACGTGATTTTAGGGTACTTAAGCAAATCCAAACACAGTATAAGTTGTTAGAAATTGTGAATAAAGTCATTTTTTCCAATATTCTAAAAATCGGACCAGATCGGCCAATTGGATTGGGAATTGGTCTTGTGTCCAGTTTGGGTCAGCCCAGAAAACTGCTTTCTTAAAAATCGGTCTGTGAACCGCTCAAACCAGCTAGAAACTTGGAAACTCGATCGGTGAACTAGATTGGTTTCGCCGATTCAGTGGTTTTCCTCCAACATCAATGCAACAGATAGGACAATGGCTGAAACTACCATGACAACAGAGTGGCGCCACCATGATAGCACAAAGGCACCAACGCGCAACGAACTTCCAACTGCCACCACCACCGCGAAGCGCCGCACCAGCACCTTGTTATGAATCACCATCATAACACAGCAGAGACATCGCGGTCCACAACAGCCAAGCAATACCATTGCAACCAACTGCCCAAATGCTTCCAGGCATCACCACCGTTAAGTGCCGCGTGCAACCTGCCTCGGCAACGTAGCATTGCTTCGTTAAAGAGCACCCTACACTGCCCTCGTATATCTACGGTCCATGGTTGCCATCAACAGTCCTCATTCTCACGATTGTGGCCACCCTCAAATTCTCAAATCCCTATCATTGATTTGCGTCACCGCCCCCCGCATCGTGGTTTTGAGACGTTATGTACGGGTACGTAGCAATTGCCAAAGTGGTTGCTAGGCATGGGTATAGTTTTTTTTTTTTTTCTAAAAAAAACGGAGAAAGCTTTTGGGCTCTGCCCAGCTTTATAGGACTAGTGTTGTCATACTTCTTTCTTTTTCTTTAATATTATTTTCTCATTTTTTTTACTATATTAAAATTATATTTGCATTATTTGATCATTTTTATTTGTTTTATAGAATACGATTATATTAATCATACATATCCGATCCATTTATATATGACTATATATATTTTATTATATAGTGGTTGAATTCCAATCGAATCCAGTGTAATCAGTTGAACCTCTGAACCAGTAACTTATCTTGTTCGATTTTTAGAACCTTTATTTTTCCAAATTGTTTGTCAAAGTTGATTGCATAGAGCAGCCTTCCACTATTTTTATCTGTTTTGTTTCAAATTTTGGGTAAAACCACTTGCAACCAGTGAATAACAATTTTATGGAAGTGTAACCATTTGTATTTTGATAAATTACACTGCTTGTCCCTAAAGTTTATTGCTCAAGTTATCCACGTTATATTAATCTCCATTAACTTACTTATTATTTTGGAAAAGTTACAAAAAATGTTTAGCCTCAACCTCAGCCCTCCTCTCACTCACACTTTCCTCTTTTCTCTTCTGCCCCTTCCTCAACCAAATATCACACAACAAACAAATAAAAACTTATTGTTTTTGTGAAAATTTAATTTGCTCATATCCATTAGTGGAAGTTTGGGAATAGTCGATTGATATTTCCATCTTCGACATTGAAGACACCAATATCTTGATCACCAAAATCATCTTCCTCAAAATGAAATGTCAGCAGTTAAGGGAGAGATGTGGAAGGCCAATATGGAAGAGTGGAAGCCATGGACAAATGCCGCTACTGACAGAGCAAGAAAACCCGCCACTACAATTAATGCCACTGATGAAGAATAATGAGCTTCTGTGACAAATAAAAGAATGGAAGCGAGGGTTTGGAAAAAGGGTTTTGGGAAAGGATGCTTATTTTTCGTTTTTATTTGGGGCGGTGTTTACTGTAAGCCTTGCGCTGAGGAATGGGAGGGAGGGAGAAGGAGACTGTGGGTGTGAGATGGTGAGAATAAGGGTATTTTTTATATTTCATTTTAAAAATATGTAAATTAGGAGAAATTAATATAAGTTTCACAACTAAATGGAAAGTGAATATAATTTATCCTTTTTATTTTCAAACCTGTTTGTCCTCATCCCAGAGTTATCACATGTAACCACAAGCTTAATTAGCTCTGTGCTACATGTGCATTTTGTCTTGTCTTATAATTTAGTAAAACTGTAAAATTTATTTATGCATGAACTGTGTGTGATTGCCATAACATTAATTTTCTTTTGCATAACTTCTTCAGATATAAAAGTTTTTTTGATCGAAGTTTTTAAAATTTGCCACTTGTTATTTTGTTCTTCAACCATTTATTGGTTCAGTTCGAGTCCTCTGCACCTGATTTAACTTTTTATTTTTTCATTCTACCATATTAAATGGTAACTTTATAAGAGAGATTATTGAATCTAATAATTAGAATAAAAGTAATGCTACATATTTAAAAAAAATATTTGCAGAAATTTTTACATAAATTATATTAATTATTATTGGATGGAGATGGGACATGAGGGGGGCAGGTAGGGGCTTGGCCCCCCTCCCTCCTTCCTAATTTTATATTATACATATACGGTTAACATAATTGTGATGCTTGGCAACCAGGATCAATCCACATAGTGCCTATGATAATTTTAAGCTTCTATTGTTTAGGAATGGGTGCCATATTATAAGGGTGGAAGTGTTTTGAACTTTTGATTGTAAAGTGATTGAACTTGATTATGTGTAGTTTGTGTATGGATCCTTTTTCTTCCCAAGTTGGGTTAAGCTTTTCTTCATGAAATTATTGAAAAAAATTATTTCAAATTTAATTTTGATAAACTAATGATATAAAATTTTTTATATTATTTTTCAATTATATCATTTTATTTACATAACTTTTCAAGTAATAAGTGTAAGACTTAATCATTTTTAATTACTGATGTGATAATATATGATTGAATAAAGTAAAACTTTTTAATATTGTCAATGGATAAAAATTAAACCCATATTTTAATAATATGATATTTGATTAAATTTTTTGCAGTATGTTAAGAATTGAATACCAAATTTTAATCTATATCTATTTAGTAGTAATAGTTATAAGAATAATTTTGAAATTTTCATATGTTTTTCAAAATTATGTTAACGAATGGAAAGTATATATTTAAATTTTTTTTATGTATAATTATCGGTAAGAAATCATATATTTAATTAAAATTAGATATAATTAATTGAATTTTTTTTTATTTTATTACTTGTTTTGACCCCTTCATTATATATTTTTTGGATATGTCAATGTTATTGAATAAAATAAAGTAATATATCTCCTTTATTTATCTAAATACTAATAATTATGACTGATCTAGTTATTAGGGATGGTACTCCTCTCCCTTTTTTTTCTTATTCGGCTGCCATCCCAAACTCCACGTGGGTCCTTGAATCTGCCTCATCCCCATCTTTACTACTAATGAGGAAAAAATTCACGACATAGAACAGACTCCTCCAAACATTGTCAATCCAAACATCATCATCTAAACAATTTATTAGAACCGGCGTGTCTCTAATGTAGGCAATTGAGATTTTTAGTCTGTTGTAAATTATTATTCACACAAATCCAATTGCTTTCCATTTTCTCTCATATTCTCATTCTGGCTCTTTGTATGACTAAACACTCAATTGAGTGTCAAAATTTTCGAAGTCCCAAACTCTCCCAACAAGTTTGACGCCGTGACGATTTTTCAGATTTTCCATTAATATTGTGATTGTACAACTATCAGCCATGCATGGCTGGATCCAACAAAAGATGCATTCACCACCCAGAGAAGCGTCTTTAACTTTTCCTCCTAGCAGCCTTAATCTAATGGGAGGTTGAAAAAGTTACACGTATTAGTACTGAAAATGATGGTATATATTTTGATAATGAAATTTGTGGAATTTAATCATCATTTCACGAAGAAGTACAAGTTTCAGTAGCCAAGGAAAGTACCTGTGTCAACACCAAATTTCAGTTTGGTGCCACGTACCAACAATCATGCTGGTATAGCTAGAAGAAGCTATATGGATTATATATTAATTTACCGCTCCTGATTGGGATCCCCTCTCTCAATACTGGAGTAAACTAATGACCATCAATAATTGCAACCCGAAGTGACATGTATCAATTAATTGACAATTGATAAGAATATTTGCCCCACAGATTTAAAAATCATACCGTTAATCGATTCAGTTAAGGCACCGGGTCATTTGATCACTAATTCAAGCAGATATAATTAAATTAATATATAACATATAATTTAAGACCAACTAATATATATATCAATCAAAGAGCGTGGCTAGCATAGTGGTAAACACACTTCCACTTGCTGCCATGGTGGGGGTTTGAATCCTGCCAATGGGATTTTGGCCAAAATTCCCACATGCTTCCATGGTTGGTCTAGTTGCAATGGACCAGCTGAGCGATTCACTTACTGGTTCGACAAAAACTGGCCAGTTAACCTCGATTTTGACCTTGGTTGATCAATTCAGTTGCATAATCGATTTGATCACATAATTGAACCGGACCCATGACTAGTTTACCAATTTCCAGTTCGAGCCGGCCGATCTTGTTCAGTTTTTTAAACTATAAGTTGCACAACATTTGCGGCTCAACCATACATTTGAATAAAGGGAGGGACTCAAATTAGGGAGGTGGTTTATTGTGAGAGCACGGACAATAAATATTGATAATTGAATCTAATACCAATGATTAATATTAAAGCATAAAATCGTATAAGTTTTTAAGTGATCATATCAACAATAATAAGGATTAATTAATTTTCAATCATAATTATATAGCCCATATTTATACCTTATAATAAACTATTCATGCCACTTGACTCTTCCCTTTGAAATATATATATATATATATATATATATATAGGGATGTATCTAGTGAGAGGAGTGGTTTTATAAGAGAATGAGAGAATTAAATCTGGACCGTATAACCATACATGGATGATTAGGATTAAAAGTTATTAAAAAGTCACATGATCACTTAAAAAAGTCACATGACTTTATGTTTTAGTCCTGACAATTAATACGGATAACTCAAATTTACTCCTCTCACTCTAATATAAAGTCACTCAACTCACTTGATCATCTTCCTATTGCTAACCTCCAAACCTTTATGTGGTAGAGATTAGCAATGTCCACATTTTGTGAAAAATAAGAGTTAAAAAAAATTATAATAGTATCCAAAATTTCAAATTGAATGAACAGAGAGAGAAAATGGAGTTTTAAGTCCAAAATAAAATGTGGACATTGCTAACACTTGAAAATATGGAGGTTAACAAGAGTTGGTTTATCAAGAATCGACGGGTTGGTGGGCTCGGCCTCGGGGTTCAAGCTCTTGTTTTTCATGGTCGCTTACTCGGGCTACAACAAAATCCAAAAGGATCCAGAAGATGAAGAAAGGACGGTGCTCATTACACCAGGGCCGTATTATTGCTACAAGGTAATGCTATCCGAATTGAAGAATGTAGACTCAACCTACTAGTGGTTGATGAATAGGGTTTTTAGGGTACAATAAGGAAAAACCATGGAAGTGTACATCGATGAGATGCTAGTCAAAACAATGACTCCGAGCACTAAGTATGCCGCACTAAGTATGCCTTTGTAGTCAATGCTAGGAGATTCCTCGAATTCATTTCTGCCCATAGAGACATAAAGGCCAACTTGTAAAGGCCAACTTGGATAAGTGCCAAGCTATTTTGGAGATAAGGAGCCTAGACAGCTCTTAAATTTTTAGTACTCTGAGAGTTCCGGATTCACATAACTCTAATAATCTGACTTTAGTATAAATGTGACAATGAAAGTTAAGCCCAAGGATCACCGCTTGTAGGCATTTCGATTTCAAGCCATATAATATGTATCTGGTAGTTGCTATGAATCATACTGAATTTCGTACCTCTTGGTACCATAAAACTAACGTTCTAAATTCATTTCTTAAACTAACATAGTTTTCCATATACTATAACTCTAAAATCATGCTTCAAACACTGGGGTTTATAATCATAATAACTCAGAAATCATATAATATATTTATTCATAAGCTAAATCATACTTTCAACATAGCTCAACTTAACATTTCAGCAAAATGATTTCTGAAATTTCAAGTCTTAAAGCATAACAATATCATAAATCCACAATACATATTTGACATTTTCATAAACACCTTTAAATCATTTTTTTTCTCAATAATCATTCCAAGAGCATATAAAATATTTTCATAATATTCATCAGTCCAATTCATGGTCCTATGATTTCTAAAAACACATTTTTCATGCTACCATCACAAAATCGTAGTTCTTGCCATTTCAACATAATAAGTAAAATCAAATTCTCATATCTACTTTTATATTTAGCAATCAAAATGCATAAACACACTTGTAATGGCTAAACATAAGGTCATAAGTTTAAACTCACCCACTATTTATAGCTAGGAGTATAGAGGCACCATCAACTTGACCTCTAAAGCTTGGAATGACACTGACAACTGTCATAGAGCAACAAGAACTCATAAACAATCTATGGGTATCTTCAAATAACCCTTTATCAACTCTAACAATATTGGAGGAGCACTCCCACTTGACAACAATGAGAGAAAAGACAATACTTAAACCCAAAAACATAGGATGGAGAGGAAGAAGATAACAAAATTCATGAAATCTCTTACCTTTGATCTTTGGAGAAGGAGGAATGAGGTTAGATTGAGTGAGGAAGAGAGAAGAAATGTTTGGGAGAGGAAGGGTTTCGGTTTTGGGGTTGAAATACCAAGTAAGGGGTGTTTTATAAGGGTTAGAGGTTCACTTATCGAAACTGTGTCATTTTGAACTGTGCTGACATTGGGTTTACTCGTTGCATCGAGTAAATCTCATTGTAGTGAACTTGGAAAAACAATAACTCGTTGCAGCAAGCTTCTGGCCTGTCTACTCACTGCAGCAAACATAAGTTGCTGCAGCGAGGTTGTTTTGCAAAATTATGCAACAACAACACCCAAAATACATCTGTTTGTCATTTTGGCACCTGGGTTATCTCAGTACTCATTTACACATATTTCTTTTATTCTCCATTAACTTTAAAACATAAATGTAAATAAGGAAATACTCCTCATTTGGATTCAAATAAAATATCATAAAAATCAAAATCCCCACCATTCAAAATCCAAATTTGGGATTTTAGTTCAAATCCAGGAATCTTCCAGATTTTCTAAACTCGTGGGTTAAAAATAAAATGTTTAAAGGTTTTATAAAATTCATTAAAAATTACTTTTTAACTTATTTTCCTCTTAGAAACAATTACTGGGACTTTTGATTCCAAGTCTATCATATAACCTTCAAAGGAGGTGTAGGATTCAGATTTAGTGAAATTCAGGACCTGTTAATAAGGGTGGGTCCTAGGGGATCTTGAGGCTATATGGAAAAAATTTACTGACACGTATATCTTGAGTATTACATAAATAAATTGTTGTCACCTTAATTCTACTACTGTTGCTGTTAATGAGTGCTTGATTGAGGATCACTTATCACTTGATCATGAGGAAGAAGAAAATCATCACTTATCACTTGATCATGAGGAAGAGGAAAATCATTGTTCAATATTTTGTGTCTAGATTTGATGTGGGGTTCTCACTACAATTGTGCTCTTGGAAAAGTTAATTTGAGAGTGATTTATTTAATTGCTTTTTTTCACATAAGCAAAACATGGTTAATTCTCGTCATAGGGCCAAGAAGTAATCCCAAAGGTCTCCAAAGACCAAGAAAGAAGGAAAACTCCTCAAGATTAAGAAGTCCAAAGACTAAGCCATCTTACCTCCACTGACCAAAGAAGGGCATAAAAAGCAAAGTCAAAAACCACTAAAATTAGCTGGCAATTGAGTTAAGGGCGATTGTTACAACCCATGGTTGTGAAACTAAGAGCCTCGGTTTAGAAGATGGACCCATTGATGACGGGTCGGAGGACAGACCCACAGATGACAGGTTGGAAGAAGGACCCACGAATGATAGGTCGAAGGATGGACCCATTAATGATGGTTTAGGTGTCCTCTACTCCTTGATATCCGGGAAAGGAAACTTCTCCGTAACATCCAAACACAAGGGCCTTTAAAGGGATGTTCCTAAGGACATTATGAAGGAGAAACAAGAGGCTTACCTGAGAGAAGGCAAAGAGACACTATCCTAGGACAAGAGGAGTGCATAACAAGCACATTATTAGCACAGATCCTAATACAGGCTTGAGAGGGGCCCAAAATGAGGGAAACACCAACAGTCCTTGACACAACCCAGCAATAATACCTTGTATAGAAGTACATGCCAACTTAGCCTTAAAATCCCTCACTTATGGCAAATCTGAAAGGTATAAATATGAGAGGGAAAATCCTACAAAGATATGCTATTCACTTTGACATTTTCCCTTCATTCACATTCCTTAACTGACTTGAGCATTAGAGTTCTTTGTAGATACCCACCCTTGGTGCTCTAACCACTATGAATAGAAGGAGAAACACCAAAAAATCCACCGTACGTACACCAAAAGGTAGTGCCCATGTAACTTTATGCTAGAGGGGTTATTCATGAGAAAGGAACAAAAAAGGATAGGTCATTTTTATGTTTAGAATAATGTTAGAAAACAAATGCAAAATTAGCATGTAATAACCCCTTGTAATTGTAGTGTTATGATATGAAGTTTTAATTTCAATTCTGGTTTTTTAAAAAATTGGAATTGGCTTAGTTAAAATCTTGAAGTTTACATTTTAATTTGCTGGGGAAGTAAAATATAAATTCCAATTCTAATTTAACTTTAACTATATCAACGATACATGTGAATAATAATTAAATTTAATAAAATGGTTAAAATAACCATTTTGTAATACTATAGTAATATTTTTATTTTTTTACGTCATCTATATAAGATAATAAATTACGATCTATACGTTTTTTACGTTATAATATTTTGAATAAAATATTAAAATTTATTAAATATAATTAATAGTCAACAGATGAAGAAAAGTAGAACTATATCACCTTTAGTTTAACGAGATATTTAACTTTCAACCTTATAGTTGATAATTTTTAAAGGTATAGTTAAGGTTCATTTCTAATTGTTTTTCAATCTCGTGTGATTAGTTTAAGTCCACACTAGTGTTATAGTACAATAAGGCATACATGCAACTATTTAACACGATTTGTTTGGTTCATTTATATTGTGACACCTGCGTTAACCTTTTTGGTGCGTTACAAGTGTGTATTTCAATAAGGCATACATGCAACTATTTAACACTAGTGATTAGTTTATGAATTCTAAGTCCACACTAGTGTTATAGTACAATAAGGCATACATGTAACTATTTAACACGATTTGGTTGGTTCATTTATATTGTGACACCTGCGTTAACCTTTTTGGTGTGCTACAAGTGTGTATTTTATTTACAATATGGTCCCCAAAATCGAAAGTGTCACAAACCAACCTAGCACTCCGACAAATACTGACTAGGACTCAGTGACGTGGCTGAATTTTCAACCCAGTTGGGGATTATTGTTGTGTGATTCTTCCAAATTTGACTCATCTACGAAACTGCTGTATGCCTATAACGGCTGGAATATACGTTGGCAATTCCTAAATCATTTTTATTGGTACGTATTATTAATTTAAGCTAATTTTATATTAGAGAGTAAACATCAATTTTGGTCCTACTATTTTCAATTCAATATCAATTTGGTATTTTTGACTTTAATTTAACTAGTCTTAATATTTTTTAATTTCAATATCAATTTAGTCATTTTGTTAGATTTCCACTTGAATAAAATGACTGAATTGATATTAAAATTATAAAAAAACTACGATTAAATTGATATTGAAATTAAAAATACTAGGACTAAATTGGCATAAAAAAATTTGTTAGGATCAAATTAATATCAAAAAATTTGTTAGAACTAAAATTATAAGAAGTATAATCCAATTTGAAGACTTCATTACAAGTTGTCATCCAAGAAGAAAAGAAACAATTTGAATACGTCACCGACATTGATGATGGTCAAAGGAAGTCAATGAACTTCACTAAAATTATCTTGACAACTTGGTCCAATGGTGTTGCTTAGTTGGAAGTAATCAAGATCAACTTGATTAAGCATTAAATACTTTTGTTTGTTATGTATCAAAAGTTCTATAAATAGAGCATGCATTGGAGTTTGAAGACATACTCCTAGATGCATTCGAGGTTATGGCATTTGGGTAGTCAAAGAAGATTTTGTTCCTTTGTTTTCTTCTCTTTGTATGCTATCACTAGTGGTCATTTTGAAGTCTATTAACTCTTTTAGTGTTAGAGAAGTTTTCTCTTGCTCTTTTATTGTTTCTCTTTTATGTGTTAAGCGTATAAACATGTGAGAAAATACTGTGAGGTATTTTGGGGACTTGGGTTTGAGTGAAGTGTAAACACTTTTGTATTTTTATCATATTTTCATAATGAAATATTTAGTTATCACCTTTACCTGTAGACGTAGGCTATTTGCTGAACCACATTAATCCCTTTGTATTATATTTGTTTTACTCTTTTGCATATTTATCTTGTGCTATTCTGTTTGTGCTTATCTGGTCCACCAACTTTACAACATTAATATTTTTTTGGTAAAAAATGTTAATATAATTTTACACAATAATAGTTGTTACGAATTAGTATACGACCCAATAGTAAAATAGGCTTGAGAAGCCATGAGGGCCTAAGTTCTCTCAAAAGATAACCACCGGATTACCCGTTGAAAGGGATTCTAATTAGTTTCTAACCTATTCTTAACTCGTTACCTGGTACTCCCCAAATTTGAGAGAACTAGAAATCATATTTGTGAGTTCTCCATGGCAAGATTGAGTTGGTAGCTCTAGAAAATATTTTTTTTAGGTCAGCAGAGGTAAGTACTTTTCTCCTAGTTTTTGTGCCTTTTGACCCTTACTACTTAAACATCAAAGGTTTAACAGGCACACACTATTGGAGAAGAAGATCGACTAGCTTTGAGTTCCCAAATATATTTTCTCCTTAGTCGAGTGCAATCATCCAAGTAATTTGAAATTGATCTTGGTACTTTACAATAATTTATAGTACTCCCTCCATTTCACATTAACCTTTCAATGTACTAAAATTATACAATTTCTCAAGAACAACTATTAATATGGAATGAATGGATTAATTGTATTTTTCTTAAATTTAATTGTCATGACTAATTAACTCCTTTTAAGAGACTTGAATATTAGATAATTTAGTTAATTGATATGTAATATAATTTTTATTTGAGTTTAATTTTGATGTAATATTAATGCGATTTTTGTATAGTATATATGAACCAAATATATTATGCTATAAACCTCAAATATTTTCATTGTCATATCAATTCATAAATTGAAAAAAAAATGATATCCATTAATAATTATGGTAGTATAAATTTTTTCCCTCATAGAAGTAGATTAAACTCAAATTCTTTTATTCATCATCACATATAATTACCGATTTTAATAATGAAAATAAATAAATGAGAATACTTCACAATGATTTTTAATGAAAAAATTAATTTCCCAAAGATAATTAATAATCAAAATTAAACTCACACCAATTAGATAGAACTGGTGTTCATGGAACTTGTTGGTCCCCACAATCATTTCACGGACGACGTATGCTGGCGTTCAAAGTTCAAACCGCCCTTGCATATATTTATATTTTGTCGGGTGTAGTAATTATGAGGACAAGGAAATTTAGGATGCGTTTTGTTTTGTATTTTTCAGTTTCTATTAAGAAAAAATTAAAAAAATTGAAAACTAAAAAATGCAAAACAAACGCAATCTTAGGGATCGGGTAACATATCAGAAGCATGATTTAACTAATATTATTATGATTATTATTATTATTATTTAAATTTAGCATTATACTTATCAAATTATTGTGTCGTTCACCGACTTTGTTTTATTGTGATAGGTGTTAAATTTTATATTGAGCGGGTATAAAGTTAAATGAACTTTTATAGTGATTTAGACAATCATTTTTATTAAATCAATTTTTTAATAGTTGGGTTTTAATTTTTTATAACATCTATTCATTTAATTTAAATTTAACTTAAAAATAGAAATAAATCTAACGTATTTCAAGGGTGAAAAGTGCTCGTGATAGGATTTTAGAATTGATTTAATTCAAACCCATTCTTAGATAATAGCAAATTACCAATTTTTAAGTGATTTGGATTGACCTAATAATTAGAAGCTAAAATAATTTATTATAATATATATATCGAAAAGGTGAGGCATCTACATGCGAATGTGTTTTTCATTGTCTATTAACAATGATGGAGTAATCCAAGCCATTGCTACTTTTGAATCCCTCCCAGATGCCTTTGTATTTGTTTTTTTGTTTTCTGGTTTACAGTTAGCAAATAAACTTTTTTATTATTATTATTATTTTGGAAAAACTATCTCATTTCTTTTTATCATTCATAAAATTGTAAAAATTTATGTTACATCCTATTTATGTATATGAGTTTAATTTATATGTATTAATAATGTAAAATTTTATTATTTTATACTATTATTTAATCAAATAATCTCTTTGAATGATTTTTCAAATAGATTGAGACAAAGATAATTAAGCTCTCATTTTCATACTTTACCAACTTCTTCTATTGAGAGAGGAGGCAAATCCAGAAAACATGTTGCGCCGAAATGATATTAGACAAATTTTCACTCCCTGAATAATCTAGATAGACAATTAGGCATAAAAAATCTTTATTTTTTGGTCGTAGCTACCATACAAAATCTTTGTTCGCGGTGGAAAAAAATAATTCTGCTAAAGATTCTAGGTACACTTTTTTTTTTTTAATAATGTAACATTACTCATTGGAAATAACGATGCCATGTTAATCTTGATCTTGAAAAAAATGGAAAAGGGAACATCACGTTAATTATTTCGTAAAGTAGCCTGCTATAGTCCCCTACACATACTAAAATTAAAATTCATCATCCATCCACTCTATGCGGTTCCAAACGGGTCTTGTACATTCTTGCGCTATATATATAGACACACACACTATCAGACTATCAGTTCAACATAATTATTCTCTGACGATAAGATCAGCATATAATTCCTTCTTAATCACTAGGTGACTATTTTTTTTCCCCTTTCTTTTTCATTCTTGACATATTGACTAGGCGACTTTCTAGATAAAATGGAAAAGATCAAAATAGGGTCTCTTTTTAAATATATTGGATCGATGCTATTGCCGCCTATTGATGATAAGAAAACAAATAATTCAATATTGACGTGATTTGTAAGGAGAAATATACTAATAATGTAATCATCCAACAACAAAATTGCACTATCTTCCTTTCATTTTGTCTATCAATTTTTTTTTGTTTTTTTAAATATATTATCATTTGTGATATCAAGAAAGCATTATTTTTCTCAATACTATACTTAATTAGTGTAATTAATTATGTCATCACTTTTATTTTTCAAGAGTATTATAATCAGTTTTATTTATTATTTAATATGGATAGCTTTATCCACTTATATTATTTTTTATCCTTATCAAGATTCATTTATTATTTTTTTAATATTTAATTTTTTGTTTTTGAACAAATACAGTGAAAAAGAGTGTTATCCAACGTTTATACACCGCAAAAATGAATAATAAAAATTGATTGTGGGGCTGAAAAAGTAGTACAAACAATAGTGGCACAAACAATAAGCACGTGATTCCTTTTTTTTGTAGGACTCTCTCACTAAAGTAAGGAAGATGGGAAGGTGGTCTAGTTCATGTATCGGTAGAAAATGTTTAGGGTTTGTCTAAAGGATTTCAAAGTGGTAAACTTTTCATGAGAAATTGTGATAGAGGTCCATAAAAAGAGATATATAAACTTATTTTTATTGAAATTCTTAATCCAAAGACCGATTTAAAAAACTCAAATCATCAAAGTAGTCTTTGAAATTGTGTATATAAATTATGGTTCTTAAAATTTAGAAATTAACATTTTAACTCATGCAGTTGGAAAAAAAATGAGTCATAATAGATTTTGACCTTCTTTTGGTTATTGTATCATCGTTTTTTTTTTTTGGTTAATGTGTCACATTAATTATAATGTTACTGATAACCTGTCATTATGTTTAATCTTTACCAATTAAACTATATAGAAATAAGCATAATTAAAAATTATAATATAAATTTTATATATAAGTAATATTGTTAATATATTTGGCATGTGAAGTAGCAATTTGAATCTGTTATTTAATGATGCCACCTCCGAGATCAAGTAGGATATTAACTTATATATATATATAAAACATAAAGGTAAAAAGGGAATCAGGGAATAAATTAACTCACATTATATCATTTCAGAAACTAAAAATTTAATTAATTTATAAATTTTCTAGACTAAAATAATTTACACATATAATTTTAGGGAAAAAAATGAGTTTTTACTCATGCGTTAAGGAATTTTAGCGCTGAGTGAGAGAATTGATCCCTATATATTCATTTAGTATGTTATTTTTATTTTTTTCCCTCCAGAGAACCATTGCTATCTCGACTCTATTATTGTGAATTTGGACTAAATTGGCTTGATATAGCAAAGGCTTTCGAAGGGGATAACCGTCTCCAAAAGAGATTTTTTTTTTTTTTCAATATCTGAATCCAAAACTTTTGATTAAGAGCTTAGTGCACCAATCAGCTAAATCAATCTCATCTTAGTTGTTATATTATTTCCTATTGAAAAGGAACTTGAACGGAGAAAACTGTATTTTTGTTTTACACCGAAAATTAATGATAAGTGCAATGATATTTGTTATACCTTGTTTAATCATGAGTTTTGTTAATGTCTTAAAGATATGGTTAATAAATCAAATGTTAAAAATTTTGATTGACAAAAAAAGATTTTGCTAACAAATTATTTAAGGAATTATTTAAGGAATTAAAAGGAGATATAATTAGAAGTTTTTTATATAGTTTGCCCCTAGTGTCTTATTAATCTTGACCCCATACTAAAATAAAAATCATGTTATTTTTATAATAATATTTTCTATGTTATTTTTATAACCTTGACCCCATTTTTTAATAAAAATTATAGTTTGCCCCCATTGTCCTTTTAGGCTTTTTTGTATATATTAATCTTTGTTGTAATAAATAAATAATTCTAGTAAAAGGTAAGCGAACATTTAGTTCAACAGGTTGAATTTCAGTAAGTTTAAATTTAGTTTTGTGTTTATCTATTGTGGGGGATTTTTAATTTACTTTCATAATGTAGTAATTTATTTATTGTAATTTATGT
Organism: Dalbergia cultrata; assembly: GCA_031216105.1. Taxonomy (NCBI): domain Eukaryota; kingdom Viridiplantae; phylum Streptophyta; class Magnoliopsida; order Fabales; family Fabaceae; genus Dalbergia; species Dalbergia cultrata. The sequence continues at coordinate 15,105,000 of CM062353.1, forward strand.
ATATTATCTTGATCTTTTTTTACTTTCATGTTTGGTGTATGATTTGCTTTGATAATTTGTAGGATTTTTAGTGGCAGTCAAATTTATATTTTATCTTGTAAAAATATTAAGAAATGAATAATAAATTAAAATTAAATTGAAAAATGATAAGTTAATTGAATTATTAGTAATGGTCATTATTCTTAATTGGTATTTTTATACTTTTAAATTAGTATGGTTTTATTGTAAAAGCGTGTGTGAGCTTGTGAGTGAAGTATCCTAAAAATCTACTATAGTCGACTTTAGTTATGCAATAAAGATTATTATAGTCGACTGCTATAGTCTATTATAGTCGACTTCTGGTTCATGATAAAGACAACTATAATCAGCTTTTATTGTAAGTCCTTCGGTGGAAGTCAATTTTAGTCGACTTCTATTATATATGAAATATGACATATATGTAAACAAATCTAAACCAAGGCGATTGCTGTAATATAAATTTTTTTATTTTAATCGTGTAAAAAACCCATATTTTAATTAAATATTTATTTTTAAATGTTAAAATAATAATATGTTCGGCAACTATATTTGTTTTATTCTAATCCGAATATATCGCAATAACAGTTCTCAGACCCATGTTGTGCCTGCGCTAGCTGTTGCTGCCAGCTAGTTTCCAACATCATCTTTCAAGTTGACCAGAGTTCCGAGGTCGGCTTACCCAATAGTTTTGCGTGCCAGTCCATATCCTTACATGAACCAAACAAACTGACAACTTGTTTTCAGAAAGAATAATTCCGAGTTTTATTAATGAATATTTTAAGAATTTTGTAAATAAATAACTTAATAATTAATACTGTACTTTTGATAAATTAACAATTAAAAATGAGAAGCACTACTAGTACATATCTGAAAAATAAAACTTTTAATGTGTTAAATATTTCAAGAAAGTTATTCTTTTATATAATGCTCTGAAGTCTAAATTTGTAATGAGAATACTTGGTAACTGAATTCATATTTTAGACACATAGACTGAAAAAAGATTTATTATAAATATACTTTAGAGTTGGATAAAATGATAAATAAGTTACACTTTAAAATGAATATTTAAATGAATACTAATAGTGTATGGGAAAACAATATAAGAAATTTTATTTAAAAATACCACTACTTTATGCGATTATTATTATTAGTGTTATTATTATTAACCTAAAGCGATTATATTCTCACACACACATATATATAGGTTTTTATTTTGATACCTAAGTTTATTGGTTCCTTTTTTAATCTAAAGGACTTGATCATGAGTGTTTAAAATATTAATAAATTTACTTAGTAAGATACATAATAAAATTTCAACTACAAACTATATAAACAGTATTGATATCAATAAATTTTATAGGATCCAGGAGAAATTTTCATATATATATATATATATATATATATATATATATATATATATATATATATATATATAGTTGCCGTAGTGGTTTAATATCAATTTAATCTTCCTTTGTCTTAGATCTTTGTGTTTATGCAATCATGTTTTGTGTGATTAGGTGTATAATGACATGTTGAAATCAATCAAAAGAAAATATGTATTAACATGTTGAACGCGCTATTAGGACTATCATGCTAAGAACTAATAAAGGAAGTATTATGATTATAAAAAATAAATAGATAAAGAAAGTATTATGCACACAACTCATGTAATTAACACCAATGATTATCATCTTTTTTAATTTTAACTGACCATAGATTTATGCAAGATAACGGGAATTCCTCCTCATCTATGTGTGTGTATATATATATATAATATATGCCTCATATTTTTTAAAATTTTTCTGACATGACACAATATAAATTCCTCATATAATATGTTTAGATATTACGTTAAGAAGCAATTATTTCGTCACCTTGTAAATCAGCTTCAACACCCTCAGCCCTCACGTCACAATCACATGTCCCCATGGTTCTACCATTATTTACTTCAGATAGGCCGTCATTAGGGAACCGTATATTAATTAAATATCACAAATCATGAGATAATGTACGGTTTGCGATGGATCCACCACCATGGAAGAGATTCCACGTGGCAGAATCCTGAGGCATGAGAACCCTCCAACTTGCTCGATATTTAGCACCAAATACCGTATAAAAGCCAGGCCCGCCCGAGCCTCTCTTTCTCGTCTCACATCATAATTCAGAACCCCCGTGAGCAGCAACAGCGCTGTGCTGAGTGCGTAGCTACGTGCTTTTCGATCTTTTTCCATAGAAGGAGCATTCCCTCTTAGAATGCACTTCTGCTTTTCTCGAAATTATTATCTGATTGATTTTTCGTCCCTTTTCGCTCACGCTTTATTTGCGTTTGTGTTCATAAATTTCTCCTACCTCTTAAGGAACCCGTGACGGTGAGTTCAGTTCGTCTTTCGTTCTTTTGTCGTGTTTGGTTCAGTTTTTTTGAAGCCTGGACTCTCAAATTTACAATAAGGTTTTAAAAGGTTAACCGATAATGTTATCAGTGGTCCTTAACATATTTTACGTGACCAAATTCAAAATATTTCGGAGGGTATTTATGACAATTTCAGTTTCTCGTTATCTCGGTTTTGTGATAATTGATGAATTGTGTGTTTGATTTTCTTTTGTTTTTTCCATATGGTTTGGAAACTGATCATGCTTTGGGATTTGTTGTTTTTTTTTTTTTTTTTAGTTCGGTTCAAAATCGATACAATTAATCGGCTTATAGTTCTACTGCCAAGGCGAACAAAGTCGGTGTTAGTAGTCACTCCTCTAGTCCGCTTGGTTGATCTGATACCATTTTTTATTTTATTTTGTTGTTGTCATCATGAAGTCTTTGTTTTTGGAGACGAAATTGCCCTCGGATCTAGCAGAAACTACACGGTTGACCCCTTCCTCGATTCTCTCAATTCATCCGGTGCTATCTCTTTTACCGCAGTTCGCTTTCGGAAAAAAAGAATGTCCTAAAAGCGAAGTAACTCAAACATTGATGAGAGCTACGATAAAATATTATGCATTTATTAGGGGAAAAAAAAACCCATAAAGACACATATTTTCTATAGGTATGGCAAGATATTATATAGGTCCATCGTGTTTTTTTTTTTTTGGCTCCTATGTATATATATTCTTTTAATTTGGGTCGGTAAAAGTAAAACTGATGATGCTAAGGGCTACTTCAGTGCAATCATCAACGCGGATTCGTCTTTCACGGGAGGCACATCGCAATCCCTCTAACGTGTGCTTAACCGTTAGCATCGGTCACCATCATTGTCATAACTCCCTAGGTCCATATTACTGATAGATCCCCGTGCTATTCATGTGAAGTGATGATGATAATAATAATATGCCTATTCAAAATCTGGGGTTCTGTTGTATCGTGCAATATTTATAATTTGTAGTAAAAGTTAATTACTATAGTATGGTTGTACAGTGAATTTAATTGTTATTTTTTCACATGATAAGTTTGTCTTATTACGCTGCTGTGAATATTTGCTATACTGTAGTCAGGTGTTTGAAGATGACGGTGACACCTAAGATCTCAGTTAATGACCGGAACCTGGTTGTCCATGGGAAGACCATACTGACTGGGGTGCCGGACAACGTTGTGCTGACCCCAGGAGCAGGGAAGGGGCTTGTGGCTGGAGCATTCGTTGGTGCCACAGCTTCCCACAGCAAAAGCCTCCATGTGTTTCCCATGGGTGTCTTAGAGTAAGTTCTTTTAGCTTTTGTACAACTTCTCATGCTCTCTAAGCTGATCTATTCCTATCTATCATGTTGTATATTGTCATAGATACTAATGAAACTGCTTTAAGTTATAGTCCTAAGTATATTTTATGAATTTAATTTTGATGTACTCTAAGCATACTTGAAAAAAGGATTTAATTTTTAGGCAAAAGTTTTTTACATAATTATGTGATCATTTATTGTCATATCAATCTTTGATAGTTGATTATTCTGCAAATGTCATGTAAATAACATAATTTTAATTCAATGATTAAACTTTTGAAAATATTCATTCGACTCTTAGTGAAGACAAGTATAGTGATATATAGAATTGGATTATATTGTAAAATTCTTTGTATTGAAGTGTGTATCAAAATTAATTAATTGCTTTATTGCTTAAAATGATGGAGTGCATTAAACTGGGTGGTGCGATGGGTGTTGATTTGTAATCACGAGCATGAATAAGCTAAATAACGAGTGCAATTTAGTTGAAATTTTGGTTTGGCTCTTGATGGATCTAGTTTACTAATTTTATGTATTTATTTATTTTATGTACACAGGGGGCTCCGGTTCATGTGTTGTTTCCGGTTCAAGTTATGGTGGATGACTCAGAGAATGGGAACATGTGGAAGGGATGTCCCTCTGGAGACACAGTTCATGCTTATTGAGAGCAAAGACAATGAAGGTGATGGAGATAATTCTCCCACCATCTACACTGTCTTGCTTCCTCTCCTTGAAGGCCAATTCCGTGCTGTCCTACAAGGCAATGACAAAAACGAGATAGAGATTTGTCTGGAGAGTGGTGAGTAATAATGGTTTGGTGCATGCTAAATACATGAAAACTCTCTCCGCCACCATGTCATAGTTTTTAGTGCTATGACAGCTGTTAAACTCGGTTCCATCCCCCCTCAGCCATGTGTTGAAGGAGTCTCACTGTGATTACCAGTGACTATCAGTCTCAATTGAATCAAACAAATGGAGTTTATAGCTTTGGAGAAAATATGTATTGGGTGGCATCCAAAAGAACCGAAACGACCCTTTTTCCTTTTGGCATGTGGTTTTGGTTTTGCAGGAGATGGTGATGTTGTAACCAGTCAAGGCCTTAACCTTGTCTACCTGCATGCTGGGACTAACCCCTTTGAAGTCATCAACCAAGCGGTCAAGTAAGGCGCCTTATCGCTTTGTATTTTGATTTTCTCCATGATCTTGGATCTTTGTCCCCTTCTAAATAGGATTGCAATGATGTTACCAGGCCTTATTTGCATTAGCTAGAATTTGTTTTTCCATTTGGTGAGTATTAGTATCTGCGTTTGGACAATTGTGGTATTACTGATTCTTTTTTCCTAATTTTCCTTCAAGGGCCGTGGAAAAACATATGCAAACTTTTCTTCACCGTGAGAAGAAAAGAGTAAGACCCTCTTCCATATAGTAATATCAGTGGCTCTACAATTATGTCAAGTTAATATCTAATGGATCTTGTAATATTGTTTTACTGGTTTTATGCAGTTGCCATCTTTTCTTGACTGGTTTGGGTGGTGCACATGGGATGCTTTCTATACTGATGTCACAGCTGAGGGTGTTGAGGAAGGCCTGAAAAGGTAATTAGTGAGAGAATTTTGTATATTGCATTTGTTTGTTTCTGGTGAATGAAGAAGAGATGACACTGGAAGGTAATGTTTAAATATTAGTAACCAAACACTGAATTTGTTCAATATAACTGCAGTCTATCAGAGGGGGGTACACCTCCACGGTTTCTCATCATAGATGATGGCTGGCAACAGATTGAATGTAAACCAAAGGATGCAGATTGTGTCGTACAAGAAGGAGCGCAGTAAGATCTATCCGTTTCAGCAATTAATAACTGTTTTGACTTGCTTGATTCAATAACCACATCACAATTAAACATTCTAATATCGATGGTCAAAGGAATTCTATTTGTTTGTAATTAGTATGGCTAAAGCACGTGTAATTGAGATCATGAAAATTGGGATTATTGCAGGTTTGCTACTAGGTTGACTGGCATTAAAGAGAATGTAAAATTTCAGAAGAATGGACAGAACAATGAACAGATCTCAGGCCTGAAGCATGTTGTAGACGGAGCAAAGAACCACCACAATGTGAAGTATGGTCCCAGATCCTTAACTTCACTTCAATTAACAAATTTTGATGCAAAGATGTTTCTTTTCTACGTGAGTGCTAAAGTTTCTGAATTCTGCACTGTGGACAGAAATGTTTATGTATGGCATGCTCTAGCTGGTTATTGGGGTGGAGTGAAGCCAGCAGCAGCTGGCATGGAGCACTATGACACTTCCTTGGCATACCCGGTTCAATCTCAGGGTGTACTAGGGAACCAACCCGACATTGTCATGGACAGCTTAGCTGTACATGGGCTCGGCCTAGTGCACCCAAAGAAGGTTTTCAATTTCTACAATGAGCTCCATGCTTACTTGGCTTCATGTGGAGTAGATGGAGTGAAGGTTGATGTGCAGAACATCATTGAGACCCTCGGTGCAGGACATGGTGGTAGAGTCTCACTCACACGCAGCTATCATCACGCGCTCGAGGCTTCCATCGCTCGGAACTTCCCTGACAATGGATGCATTGCGTGTATGTGTCACAACACCGATGGCCTTTACAGTGCTAAGCAGACTGCTGTTGTGAGAGCGTCCGATGATTTTTACCCGCGCGATCCTGCCTCCCACACCATCCATATTTCATCTGTTGCATACAACACACTTTTCCTTGGAGAATTTATGCAACCAGACTGGGATATGTTCCATGTAAGTGGATGTGAATTGTTATCAATTACTAATTAGTATGCCTGCTTTTTCCAATTTGACATCTTCTAGGTGTTGGCTTGGAAAAATTCAAAATCTATAGGTTTCTTGCTAACTAACCATCTTTATAATTCCAGAGTTTACATCCGGCAGCCGAGTATCATGCTGCAGCTCGTGCAATTGGTGGATGTCCAATTTATGTTAGGTATAGAGATATTCATTCCAAATCTTGTTTAATACTGAAATGAGCACATTTGTAACGGGTGTTTTTTTTTTTTTTTTATGATGCTTTTGTAGTGACAAGCCAGGGAATCACAATTTTGATCTTCTTAAGAAGCTGGTTCTCCCTGATGGTTCTGTTCTCCGTGCTCAGTTACCTGGAAGGCCCACCCGTGATTCCCTCTTTGCTGATCCTGCAAGAGATGGGACTAGGTTTGTTGACATAACTCCAGGATATGTGTTCTTTTAGTGCCATGTTCCTTATGTTAACCACCACCACCACTACTGTCAAATTTGTGATTTTATCCTACACCTTATACATAATTTGCCGATTCTTTTTTAACTGAATTGCAATTCCCAGCTTGCTCAAAATTTGGAACTTGAACAAATGCACTGGAGTAGTTGGTGTGTTTAACTGCCAAGGTGCCGGATGGTGCAAGGTTGAGAAGAAAACCCGCATCCATGATGCATCTCCTGGTACACTTACTGGCTCTGTGTGTGCCTCTGATGTGGACCTCATCAGTCAAGTAGCTGGTGCTGAATGGCCTGGCGATGTTATTGTCTATGCTTACAGATCAGGTACTGCTAATTTTGCATTTGGTAATCAGTTAATTTTTAGTTTACAAACGAAGACATTCATCATGTTTGGTTGGATTAATCATGTTTGCTTGGAGGTTAGAATCGATTTAAGGGCCTTTTAAATTGATTTTGGTCGATTGGAAACATGTTTGGTTTTCAATTTAGCCAAAATTTCAAAATCAATTCTTGCCTTTAGAATTGATTATGGAAGAAGTGAAAAAATTATTTTCTCCCAAAATCATTTTTGGAGGAACTATTAGGAAAAATCACTTTAAAATCAGTTCCTTTTAAAATCAACTCTATAGACACATTACCAAACAACACATTATCTAAAAGCGAACAAATTCATTTCTGGCTTTCAAGAAGTTGAAGTAATATCTATGTAGGCTAACACCATACCTAATATTGAAGAATTTGATTTTAGTATACATGTGATAAAGTAAGCTCCTTCCATATTTCCAGGTGAGGTAATTCGGCTACCGAAAGGTGTTTCGGTTCCAGTGACACTAAAAGTTCTGGAGTATGAACTATTCCATTTCTGTCCAATCCAGGTAAAGAAGCTTCTCTATCACATCTATTAAATGACATTCATTGTTTCTTGAATTTCTGCATTTAGTTCATAATACTAAAATATGTAATGTTTTTCTTTTTATTGGACAGGAAATAGCACCAAGTATTTCATTTGCACCAATAGGCCTACTTGACATGTTCAACACTGGAGGAGCTGTCGAGCAGGTTGAAATCCATAGAGCCTCTGACAACAAAATGGAACTATTTGATGGTGAGGTGTCATCTGAACTGACCAATGCTCTCAGCTCTAACCGATCAGCAACAGCAGCCATTGATCTGAGAGTGAGGGGAAGTGGTAGGTTTGGGGTGTACTCCTCCCAGCGCCCACTGAAGTGCATGGTTGGTGGCACTGAAACCGACTTCAACTATCACTCACAGACTGGTTTGACAACCTTCTCCATCCCAGTTCCTGCTGAAGAGATGTATAGATGGCCAATAGAGATCAAAGTTTGAGTCACCAATGAAAACTTTTGGTGCATTAAGGGAATAATTTTCTGTGTCAGGAGAAGGGTTTTGTTGTAATTAGCATTGAGGGAATTTTTGGGGTCAGGTAGTGGTGGATTGTTGTAATGACTAGAGAGAGTTATGTTAGGTGCATGCATGGGGTGGAAAATGTGGGTTTTGTTGTAATAACCAGGCATCTGGCGGTAGCATGGGGTTGGGGAAAGTAGGTTTTGTTGTTGTAATGGATGTAGCTGAGTAACATGTTTCATCTGTGGTGGGGGAGCAGAATAATGATGATCTTTGCTCAGGGATGTATGTAACATGTTTTTGTTCCTTCTAAAATAAAAGGTCACGATCTGTTTTCAGATTTCACATGTAACTTGGACAAGAGTATATTAGGATCAAGTGCAAAAATATTTTTCTAGATGTTAGACTTGAATGATGAGCCAACTTGAGCCTGAGTCCCAATTTTCAGATTGGGGCGTTGACCCTTAATTGAGCCATTTATCCTTGAACCGATGGATTTTCCAAGTTGGTTGCAAACGAAAACTAATGGAAGTGAATTGAAAAATGTTTATCACTACGTAAAATTATGTACAGGCATAGCTGGTCAATTTTTTTCTTTTCTTTTTTCTGCTAATTTTTTGTACTCAACTTCTTTTGTAATTATTAGCATCGCTAGAGACAGATGTGGAAAGAGGAAGATTGTAGAGAACAATTGACATGCAAGATTAAATGAAAAAGAAAAACTTAATTTTAATATATTATCCATGTAATTTCATTATTCCATAATTTGAACTTCCATTGATATTTCATTTAGCAATTTTTTAATGGAAATTCAATAAACTCAATTGTTCTAAAAATTATATAAGATATCTATCTCACATAAACTTTTATAATGTATAATTAATTAATTTCTTTTTATGTTAATAGTACATCAAATAAGGCATTTTTTTTTTATACTTCAAGGATTCCATTAATTGTTATAAGGTTTGAGCTAATGACTTCATATATGCTACCAAAACCCGTGTCACACCAATCCAAATAAGGCCTGTTTATTTCACATTTACTTCACCTTAAAAACAACAAATTATTACAGTTCTACTGGAGCCAGTTTATCTCGAAGTAAAAACACACAGGCTCGAAAAAAAGTTGCTCTGGACCGAAAAGAGATCTCCAAAACCAGGTTGGCAACATAACGAAAACTTGGCCCAATGTACAGACTGGGCCAACTAGTGCGGTTAGCCAGCATAAAAATAGGAGAAAAAAGATGAGAAAAACATCAATAATCATGACAAAAAAATAAAAATCAATAACGATCTTTCTTTGTCTTCCCTTTCTTCGTAACGAAATTACAAAAAGTAAACAAAAACCCCTTGAAAGATTAAACAATTGCATGAGACATAACATGAGTCATGGTGACAACTAAAATACATAGCAGAAAACAACAACATTAATATTTTTAAAAAAGAAAGACTTTGGAGGAGACTTTATGAAACAATGAAAGGCCATCCCTATCGAGAAGGAGACGGGAAAAGGGGCCGTGAAGTCGTCTCGAAATAATTTCTTCTCTTTGCTTACTCATTTCGCTATAATTAATCTCGTCACGATTTTGGGTTACTACGCTCTTAAATATTACTTTGTTAATTCTTCACTTGATTTTTGACTTAACAAGTAACACCTAAGTAAAATAAGGATAACTTTGGTTGAGAAGAAACATGAGTTAACTTTTAAGTAATTCAATTCGCATGTTTAGTTACATTTTTAGCTAGTTGAACTTTTTCTTTCATTTTTAGCTAGATAACTTTGGTTGCATTTTTCTTTCTCTTTGTGATGGTTCAGTTTTTTGAGTAAAATTTTCGCTCTGACTCCGAACTTTTTTTTTTTAGCACTTTAATTCTTTAAATATTAATATCAAAATCCTCTAAAGCGAAAGTGATAACTTTCTAACTTTACAATCACTTCTCAATTTAGAGGATCCTAATTCCAAAGATTAAATGCATATATTTTAGTCATCAAAATATTTCACGTTATAATGTATTAATCTTTTAACAAAAAAAATATATTATATAAGCGTTAGTTTCTATAAGATTGATATATTAAAAAATATTTTTTCAGGGGTTAAAGATTAATATGTTAAAAGTTGATTCTTTTAGGGATTAATATGTTAAAAAAAACTATCTCTATTCTTTAATAAGTATCTATTTATAAAATTTTATTTTTCTATTATTATATATCTTTTTAAGAATTATAGACAATATTAATTATTTTTTTCTTGATACTCTTAGGAGGGGGAGGGGGAGGGGGAGGGGGAGACAATTAATGGATGGACTAAATATGAGAGAGGTATGTTAGAGGAGATAATAAGGGTAATGTTGTAAAATACGCTTAAATTTATCTAATTTTAAGTTTATCTAATCATTTTTTAAATATATGTGCATAAATGAAGAAGAATATTTATTAGAGAATAGAGGTAATAATATCTTAGAAATTATTATGTGTATGATTTTCCTGTTATATGGGATAATATCATGTGTTTGGCATGAAATTTTTTAGGACTAAAGTATGTGAATTTAATTAATCTTTACACTTTCAATTCTTTTAGGTTAGTTTGATTTATCAATAAAATATGATGATACGGGTGAGCGTGCAAATCAACTGATAAAGGTTGTTCTAGTTTAATTTGAGGTCTCATGTTCAAGTTCTATGTATGTAGTAGTTGTGTTAAAATTTGATAGTGAGAGTTTTGTCGTCTTAGTGATTTTATCCATGCCAACTCGAGTAGATTGACATCCATAAGAGGATACATGATACATTGGTTTCAAAAAAACAAAAAAGGAATTAAAATCTAATTATTTTGTTTAGTGACGTATTAATTGACTAATGGTGTGAATGAACATTAAAATCTAAACTGGAATTAAAAACATATCTACAATTTTCATTAAAAAAATCCACACAAACTAATTCAAAGGATATATGCAAATCGCCTTCAAGTTTGTTTGTCCTATTTTTTATTATCCGATTTACTTGTATAATCATGCACACTATCTAATTAATGTCTTTGCTTCCACAGTAATAAATATATAAATGTATCAAATAATTTAGAATTCGGAGAGTACAAAAGGAATACATTACACGATCAACTGATCAAGTACACCAATTGAAAAGATATCTAATCGACCTTTGTCAATCATCAACTTCAACTTTTCTTAACTTAGTTATGTTGCCAAATAAGGAGGTTATGCATCTAATGATATCTCCATTCCTTGATGGGCTGCAACAATTAATCCAAATTTTAATGATGACATGCCATGTATCTCTCCAGAACCACAATCATGGGATTGTAGACTATGTACGTAGAACATATGCCTGCTAATTAATGCCAAATGGCACCAACAAATCTCTCCATGTGTGACCATCTTACGTGAGAGGCTCTATTATCCATATAGAGTCATTGCCTCTCCTGGTGCCTTCCTGGATTGATGGTGCCTTCCTGGATTGATTGCTTGTTCCATTACCCTTGCTAATCTAAACCATGCCATACACGTACAGTTATTAACTAGACGGCTATGTCATAATGGAAATTACTTTTTCCTTTTTAGAATATCTATTTATTTTGGATAAAATCATATAAAGGAATACTCTCTTATCATATTATTTATAATATTTTTTAATATCTGGATTTGTTCAGATTTGACAGATATTTTATTAGAGAATGAGTGACATTTTGAACATATATTTTTGTGGATAGAAGAGAGATATATGAAATTTCAAGAGCTGCTTTGAGGTCTAACATATCATCATGACATTAATATAGCGTCAGAGTAGTTAAGGAAACTTTAGGTCATAAAATGGCAAAAGAAATGTTATTTGTATATAAGAAATTGAATTTAATATGTATATAATGCACAATGCTAAGAAATGAATTTAAAAGAGAGACGAAAGTTTACTTATCTTATTTTTGTTTTATTTTATTTTTACATATCAATATAATATATATATTTCTTATATAGAAGTAATATCGCTCAAAAGTTAATGGTGTTTCAAAGTGATACAATGAAATGTCTTCTACTCCAAAGCCATCCCTCCACCCATTTTTCTAACATTTTACGATAGCAAAACTATGATGATGCTAATTAACAAAAATATATAATGCACGCAGAAAAGCCCTAATTCACACGCTTGACCGAATAAGGAGATGTGAAGCTGATAGTGAGCCATTCTCATAGGGACAAGTGTCTATCTTGGGTTTGCATCATGCTCTTGTTGATTAGATCCACAAGCACCTGCATGTGCTACTTAACAGTCCAACTTCACACGTTAAAAACCCTTTGAAACCAGCAAAAGTAAAATAAGAACTAAGAAGTGAAGTCATATTGTTCCAAACTGTCATAATTGTTAGAGCGACCACCTATGAAGATATAAAGTGCATATATTTTCCCAACACATACAAGGAACCAATTATCAACTCCATTGTCACAAGTACTAATACGCAATGATATGTGAATTTCTCTCTACTTCAAAATAAAAACAATGCATAAAAGACTCAACTTCACGTAATAACTAACCGTTTAAAACCCAAATAAAATGATTAGCCTGACGAAAAATAAAAAAAAGGCTGGAATATTCAAATATTTCAATGGGGGTACTCATGATATGTTTTCTTTTCTTAATACGCCATATGCGATGTGGACTCATCACTCATGGATACATTTATTCATCAATTAATATGTGTGCAAGTCTGTTAGGTATAATAATGGATTGATATGATTTACATAATCTTTAATTTATGGAATTATCATGGGGTGTAAGAGTAAACCAACCTTCAACTATAAATTATATATTCTTCTCATTAAAATAAAAGGTCTGGAGCTAATTAATGGAGGGGACGATTAAAACAAATTGTGATGGAAATAAGAAGACTATTTTTTTCAGGAAAAAAATAAATTATTGAACTTTTAATTATATCAAAAAGTTATTATCAAATCTCTAATTTAAGGCTTACCCAAATTTATATTAAAAATACTTAGTTGCTCTAAGAGCAAATAAGTAGGAAAACAGGTAAGTACTTGCATGCTTTTGCATTTTAATACCCATCAATCATAGCGTGATAATTACATTTGATGGCAAAAGCTTCAAATGTGTGCAAGGCTACTCGATCCTAAAATTAAATATGCCCAGAATACGAAACATATTTTTGTTCTATTTGCTAACAAAAAAACTTTGCATACTCATTCCTATTTTTTTATATATTCTTGAGATTTATTAATTAATAGCATGTATATATGCACATACATGCATAAATTTGATCATCACAAGTATTGAGCTGCAAAAGTCAGAGGCTTGTTCCGGAGTGATAATTTCGCCTCAGTCTCATCCTTCCATAACGTTATCCCTATATTTATACGATTAAGAGCATACAAAAGCTAACATATCTTTCGTCTTTCCTTGCTATAAATACACAAGCTTCCCCTCATTAGTCCCAACATACCAATTAAGCTAGCAATTTAAGCTATAGCCAATTTCCCTTCAAACAATAATACAATTCCACACCTTTCAAAGATATTTTATCTTGGAATATACGAAGGGAAAATCAATATAATGGCCCTCCATAGACATATTCTCCTCTCAACATTCTTCATCGGCATAATTTCTTTTGTTGCTTGTTATATAACAAGGCAAGAGGACCCACTTGGGAGTATATATGGATCTTGGAAATTCAAGGGCCTGTTCAGGCAAAGCGATGTTCCGAGTTTAAAGAGGTTTGGCGAGCTTGATGGCACCTCCCCTTCCCTCAAAATTGTTAATGTCAAAGATTATGGAGCTGGTGGAGGGAATGGTTGTGATGATGACACAGAGGTGAGCACCTATGCCAAATTATTAATCGAGGAATATTTAGGCGCCATTAGAATAATAAGAGAAAATAATGTATTATTCTATTTGTTTGCAGTCGTTTCATGAAAAATATAATAAAAGTAGGAAATAATAACGACGACTCACAACAATATAGAGTCATAGGTGAATGAATTAGAGTAAAACTCTTCTCTTATTCTTTTTTTTTTATTAACTTTTCTCTTACTCTAAAACTATATAAAAATTCCTCAAATCAATATTTTAGTCCTTTTCTAAAAGTATACTAAATTGGTTTTACACTGTAGTTGGAAACTTTGACATTATTTTCCACATAATTGCATTTGCCTGTATGTGGACTATTTAAGGCATTTGAGAAGGCTTGGGAAATAGCTTGTTCTTCGGAGGAAGCGGTCCTTATGGTGCCTGAAGGAAATTATCTACTCAAACCAATCAAATTCTCTGGCCCTTGCAAATCTGACATCGAAATCCAGGTAGTTACGCTCAAAAGCTACACACCTATCACACAAATATCTCATTTGGACTTAAAGTGACATGAATAATGCTAACAAAAGAATAATATTTGATATACAACTAAATTGTACAATAACTGTACACCACACATCTTACCACCATTTGATATGATGTGTGGTCCCTACTCATTCATTAAATCCAATGTGATAAAGTGTGTGATATGCATTTATTGTATAATTTAGTTGTACACCTAACATCACTTTATAAAAATGAAGGTTTGAATTTCAAACTATTTAATTATGATAGCTTTGATACTATATCATAAAATATCTCTCCCAAAAATTTAAGCTAATAAATAGAATTACACGAATTACTTGATATTCTAATAAGCTACTCCATCTTATGTTTAAGCGTCACCCCTTTTTCTCTCAAACAGTGACTTTGACCATGTACACTTTGTGATAATTGTCAGATTTATGGAACCCTTGATGCATCAGATGACCCATCAGATTATAGCCAAGACAGCAGACATTGGCTTGTATTTGAAAGTGTTAAGAAACTATCAGTTAATGGTGGTGGAATCATCAATGGAAATGGCGACATATGGTGGGAAAACTCATGCAAAAGGAACAAAAAGCTCGTAAGATATCATAAGCCCAATATTTTTAAGAACAAAGTTTAGTGAATGTTTGAATTGGCCTATTTTATATGCAAAATAGTTCATAATTTAAAGCTTTACAAAAAAAACAGTTTCAAATAAGTTTTTTTTTAATTTTAAATTTAACCAAATTTAAACATACTGCTATATGACTTCTTTTTTAAGAACTTTTAACATTGATCTCTAATAAAATAAAATAAAAATATATTAAGTGCATTATTATATTTTTTAACACCTCATTTATAAACACTTCAATATATATATATAAGGCGTATCGCATGAGAAAATTGGTTTATTATAATAGTGTGATGGGTAATTCTGGACTGTATAACCATACATGAGTGGTCATGATTGAAAATTAATTAATGTAATTAATACTCATATGCTTATTTAAAAAAATTACATAATTTTATGTTTTAATCTTGACTATTCATGTAATCAATGATCAAGATTCAATCTTCTTACTCTCACAATAAACCACTCCTCTAATATATATGATACCTCTTATTTTATAGATGTATATTGGAATCCAGCATCACAAATATCTGAAGAAAGTTTGGTTAAAACATTTTCATACTTTATTAGTTTAATACTGCGCACACGCACACACACACACACACACATATATATATATATATATAAATCATATTTAAATGATTGATCATATTCCCTGTGCTTTCTTTTGCAGCCTTGCAAGGATGCCCCTACGGTATGTATAACTAGTTTACTCCCAACGTCTACTTTTAAGTATATTCTTAAAAAATAACAAAAATTTAATACATTAAGCAATCAATATATTAGGACACAAATACATTGATTTTGGAGGTAGTAATAAATTGGATTGATAATATTCAAAATTACTCCTTGCTAAATTATTATTTATTATTTATTTTGCAGGCTTTGACTTTTCGTAATTGCCAGAACTTGGTACTTGAGGACTTGTCTATAATAAATGCACAACAAATGCACCTTTCATTCCAGGACTCCATGAACGTTAAAGCTTCTGGCCTCACAGTTACCGCACCAGGGAATAGCCCTAACACCGACGGGATTCACGTCACCAACAGTCAGAACATCCAAATCTCAAGCTCTGTTATAGGAACTGGTATATGTTACTAGTAATTCATAGACATTTATCCAATACAAGGCTTAGTTGTTGTTGTACTTGTGAAGCATTAAAATCCCATAAATGTATTAGTATCTCTTTCTTAATCACTTTTGATTTGATTTCAATACTGAATCAATTTTATGTATGTTTCAGGTGACGATTGTATATCAATTGTAAGTGGGTCCAAGAATATATTAGCCACAAATATAACATGCGGACCCGGTCATGGTATCAGGTAATTAATTACTAATAAATTAAATTAATTAATTTCATTAAACAAGTATCTTATACCAGTATTCAATTTTTAGTAAGTTTAATATTTTCAATAACTTTGCATATTAATTGTGAATTTTATTTGGGATGGTTATCTCAGTATTGGAAGTTTAGGGGCTGGAAAATCCAAAGCATTTGTTTCAGGAATAACAGTGAAGGGAGCCAAGCTTTCTGGAACTACAAATGGAGTTAGAATCAAGACATGGCAGGTAATCAATTTCAATTTGGAACTTTAATTTAGCCCCCTTGATTGCACTGTATGCTCAAATTTTAGAATCGCAGAATCCAATTAATGAATAATAATGGTGACAACTCCAATTCCCCTTTGGTCTAATGTGTAAATGCAGGGAGGCAAAGGACTTGCTAGCGACATCCAGTTTACGAACATTGAAATGAAAAATGTGACCAACCCCATAATAATAGACCAGAATTATTGTGACCAACCGAAGAAGCCATGCAAAAAACAAGTAATTAATATAAACTATTACCATTTAAATAGAGACGGGTATTTTCCTGTGAAAATTTCGCCTGATTTGGTCATGTGTAAATTTTCATTATTGATTATGTTTCAAGTGAACTTCGATCTTAGTCCAGATTTCTTAATCAATAATAAAAATCTACACATTGATCACGCCGTATGAAATTTTCGCATCAGAATATCCATTCTCCGCTCTATGTAGTTACTGGCAATTTGGTGCTGTTGTTGCAGAAATCGGCGGTTCAGATTTCGAAGGTGCTGTACCAAGATATATCAGGGACAAGTGCTTCTGATGTGGCTGTGAAGTTTGATTGTAGCGACAGCTTCCCATGCCAGGACATAGAGTTGGAGGACATAGACCTGCAAGGTGAAGGAGGAAAAGATGTGGAGGCTGTATGCAACAATGTTAAATTGTCTTATTTTGGAAACGTTAGCCCTAGCTGCTGCTAGCTAGGTAGCTCATAGAAATTAGAAGATAGATCAGAGGCATTCACCTTCGCATGGTGTGAATTATGAATCATCAAACCTTGCTTTGCAACGACACGCCATCATTGCTGCGTGTATAGATATAGCCGACCAAATAATAAGACAGATTTGTAACGAATAGTTAGTGTGATTCTTCAAACAAAATGATTGTCATAAACGAATATTAACATTATTTCTACATTGGTTCAAATAAATAATGTAACTTCCTATTAAAGTTATATGCTAGTGTATGTTTATATCATTGTCAAATCTAATTTGGCTGCTCTCTTCAACCATTTTTAATCACAATTTAATACCCAATACAATACCTCACTTAGGTAAACATACAAATATATTTATCTTATTTTGATGCATCAATACTAATAAAGGTTAAAAGAAAGGACAAATTACAAAGAATTTCTCTAGGATTGGGGGAAATTAACCCATATCCTCTCTATTTGTAAAATTTGTTGGAAAGATCTTTGAATTTGTGAAATTACTACACCAATATTCTTTGAGTTTGTAAAATCATTACATTGCTCTTCCTTTTATCACACAAATAAACAATGTATCGAGGGAGTTTAGTATCACTCGGACAAATAGAGGGGAGACGATTTCAATTTCATCAAGCTTCACGGGTGGTTAGTGTAATTTGCCTTTAAAAACATTGGACCAGACACTAAAACATATATGATACTAGTTCAAAGATTTATTGATTCAACCAGGATTCAACCAATTTAAATAAAATATAATAAAATTTATATTTATATAACTGTAAGCATTTTTTAACAAGATAAAATAATATATTAATAATGGAATCCCATTTTTTAAGAAAAAAAAAGTGTAAGGAATCAGCCACAATAATCAATGTTTCAAGCCCAAGTGTCCAATATTAAAAAACAAAAGAGCAAATAACCTTTTCGGATATTTACTTTAATGAAATAACTAAATTGATATCGAAATAAAAAATAATAAGACTGAATCGCGTGAAAATTAAAAATTTTAGAATCAAATTAATTTCAAATTAAAAATGTGAGGACAAAACATATTGTTTACCAAAAAAATATATTTAGTCCATTGGGCCCAAACTAACAAAAAGCCATTAGCTCTCATAAGTCCACCTTGTTACCTAGGAATCAGACTTGTATAAGTCTCAGACCTAAAAAATAATAATAATAATAATAATCAAACTTGTTCACCGCTCAATCCCGTCTCCAAGGGGAGTTCTGCTTTGCCTCATAACGAGGAGAGAACCCCGTGAAGGGAACCCTCTACTGGCAAACGAAACAACCCTCTTTGATTGTTAGGAACACTTGTCTTGTATCTAAGCCGCTATAGCTGAAATTTTCATTTTTGCACCGCTTACAAGCTTACAAACTCAACAATATCTTCGTGGTCCATTAATTACCTTGCAAGCTTACCAAATCTTGGCGCAAAAACACATTTCAAACAAATTTATGTGGGAATTTTGAGGTTCAATCAATATAAATAGTAATTTAAATTTTGAGGTTCAATCAATATAAATAGTAATTTAAAACTTCTACATCTCAATAATATATCAATTAACCCTAATAATCATAATAATAGTTACCAGATTGGATATTAAGATTACCTAAAAATGTTGGAGTTGAAAAATTCATAATCAAAATATCACCTAGATATGAGTGATGGAAAAAAGAGAACTAGGGAGAGAAATTCATCTTATCCCATCCCGCAATAGTTCAGTGTTTGATCATCCACGTAAAAGTTTAAATTAACCAACACTTCGTCCATAATATTAATCACCGCATCAAAATAAATTCTTTCTTTTAAAGCATGTATATAACTAGTAATTTCAACGGTAAGATTCCAATTGAAAGAAAGTTTGGACACTTTGTTGGGCTTTTTAATAGCATTAGGCAACGGCTTGAAGAGCTTTTTGCTTTGTGTTGTCTAATTGCAAGTCCGTGCTAAGATGTTGGTGGCATCTTTAAGCACACATTGATTTCAGATTCTACGCCAAAAAGTTACGCCTAGGGCCCAAACGGAATCGCCGCAAGATTTTCTGGGACTCAAATTAGGCCTAGTCATGATAACTGGCTCCACTTACTTAATGAACCAATAAAACAAAATTGTGACTGCAAAATGGCTTGCTGTTGTAGCTACTTGAAAAATGATTGCCGAGAAGGTATGGTGGACACATGATGTTGTAACATTATAGGTTAGGTAATGCCTAACTTTGTTATAATTATTATAATTTTTTGGTTATAACTGTTAATTTGTTCTGTATTTAAAATGGGAAGATCTTTCCTTCACTTTAAACTCTTTTCTTTTTTCAAGAAAAAAAATCCTTGGTATTTTGCTTAACCATTTTTCTCCGAGATAACTAGATAAGGTATAGAAATAAGATGTTCTTAATGAGATGAACTATTAAATACCATAAAACAATTTTTCATTAAATTTCGTTAAGGATGCAGTTGGATGGGGAGTAAAATGGAGTAAAATTTTTTTATGAATGAGTGAAAACTTATCCATTAAATTTTTCACCCTAACCAAACACACCCTAAAAGTTGAAAATTTATGCTACTTCATGTTTGCTTTATGTGGAAACTCCAAGTTGCCTGAACATCATGCATCTCTGCAATGTTGGAATGTTTCTTTGTTTGAAGAAACCAAAATATGATTTCTCACAGGGAAAATGATTTTTAAAGAAGAAATAATGAATGACCAACAAAGTAAAATTGAAATAACAGTCCAATAACAGCAACTAGATGAGCCTAACATCAATGGTGCTACTCCTCTATACATCAGTTTAAAGTTGTGTTTTACTTTCTCCAACACTTACATATCTTAAATCACATGGTATTAACTGGCTAGCAAAAACAATGCATTCATCAAGCTCTATAACCAACTTACAAATTGTTGTGTTTAACTCATTTGAGCCCCTTTTTTTCATTTACTTTGCCTCACTTGCTGTTGCTGTTGCTGCTGCTGGCTTTGGTTCTTCAGGTGGAGGTGCTGGTGGGAGCCCCCCATCAATGCAACTTCTACACTTCTTTTCAACCCAACCTTCAATGTCATGCTCCCCATTGCCACCAAAGTGCCTTCCACCACACAACCTTGCTATCATCCCAGCAATGACACCAACTATTGTGATCACAGCTATGACCACCACAAGGGTCTCAATTGACCTATGTGTATAGCGGCTTGGCTCCACAACTCTAGGTGGTGATGTCCCAACAAAGGGTTGCATTTCACTCCCTTGCCTTGCATCCATGATTCTGTTGGAAAACAGAACCTTGAAGTTGAAGATGAATCTGAAGTCTTGAACCTCTTGGATTAGCCCTTTTGGTCAAGACACTTTTCTGATTTTGGTACAGTGCAGTCAAAATACTGAAGGCAATACAAACAAAGAGGGTAATAGCCACAAGGAGAGGAAAACTACGGAGAATAGATGGAAAGGATGAGCTGTTGTGGTATATGGATTAATGCAAGGAAGATAAGTTAGCAAACATGAGCAGAATGTGGACATGAGACTGCTCAAAAGTCAGACACTGAACTATATGGACTACAGTAAGTGTCAAAAGTGAGTTTGGTATCATTAACTAATACTGATAAGAGAAAAATTATTGTAGCTATAAAATAGGAATCCAATGGTCATCATAATAAGTACATATATCATTCTTGCCTTTGTTACTTTGGTCTTTTTATGTTATTAATTATGTTACATGTTTTTCTTTTTTACTTTATCTGGCTGGTTTTCCTTTTAAAATAAAAGGGAGGGTGTGACTTTTGAGGTGCAAGACATATCATATATGAAGGCCAAAGGAAAAAGGCTTCTCTGAGTGCCCATTAACTCAATAATAATATAGTTGAAATGGGACTTGTGGCCTTGTCAGTGAAGGGTCGTGAATTGCATTGCAACTTCACCCTCAAAAAAATATTTAATTTGATTTCTCCTCCCCAAGTTTGTCCTTTGTGATGTATGTCACATGTTAATGTTCAATCTGTGAGCCTGTGACCTCAAAGGACCTGGTGATTTTGTTTTGTTTTTCCGCTTGGCGCTTGCTGCTAGCTACCTTGTCTTATATCTGTCCCTTCAGCAATTTGAGAGCTATGTATGAGTTCTGCCTTCATGATCAGTGTCCCAAATTGGCTGATTTGTCAACTTGCACAAACTATTATTGGTGCGAATCACCTGAATACTGAAGACTATTTAAGACTCAGGAGACCCTTTCTGTGTGACTCTTCAGAAAGCTGGCTCTCTTATCAGCTGCCTTCCTTCATAGCTTGGACCATGGACTATCATAATTTGCACTAGCTAAGAAATATTTGTGAATCCTCAAGATTAAGACAAAGATAGAAGAAATATTATAATAATAATAATAATGATACATGCATGTATAATATTATTCCATGCAATACCAATATTATAATTAAAGGGGGGAATGGTAGAGCCCCCTATGTAATATTATTCTGTTATGTTTTCACTCACTAGTATGTGCATGTTGATCCATATATTGTCTCGGTTTAGGAAATGTGCCTTGGCAGTTCGGGCTTAGAGGCGGGCTTTGAGAATAGAGACATTGGTACTTGTCACTTGGGTGTCTTATGGTATTTTTAAATAATTATATGACATGTTACTTCCAGATAATATAATATGGAGGCTGTTTTAGATATACATAGCATGTTTGGTTTGCTTTCAGAGAATCCCAAAACACAATTTGAGAAAAATATTCTCTATGTCTGCTCGTAGATCGATTCATTGTTAGAATTAAACAATGATGTCAATGTGTGGCAACGAGTACAAAGCTAAACTGATAGAATTAAATCTACCAATCGTCAAGAAATAAGCAATAAAATATGAATCAGGATGAATAGTAAATTTTTCTACAGTGGAGCACTGGTCACTATTCACGTAGGCCCTGCTCTTTACTATTCACATGGGCCCACTGGTCACTATTCTCGAATAGTACTATTCACACCAGTATCAAGAAATTTGCACACCGAATTTTTAACGTGGAAACCCCCAAATATCGGAGGAAAAACCACGGGACAAACTCCGAAAAATATTCCACTATATTCAGGATAATTACAAAATATCCTTTCCACATTCTCCAACCCAAGAGGTAAATATAGTGTATCCCAGTGAGAACCCTCCTATTCAAATACTACAATTTTACAAAGATTAAGGAGCAATAGAGATGATACCCAAAAATATTCCCAGTATATATACCCACACCCTACACTTTAAGGGATTTACTCACACTCTCTATTTTTCTCTCTCACTCTCAGAGAATAACTATCTCTCTCTCACTCGCAGCTCCTTATTTTTTGCTGCTCGTTGTTGTGTTTTCCAACTGAGCCAAATGCCTCTATTTATAGAGGTTCAGGCAGTGTGAACAACCACTGCGTATGTTGGCTACGGATGAAAAATTTTGTTCACGTGCACCGTCTTTCAACCACTCTTCACTGTGTACTTTGAAAATTTTTTTTCTTGCATGTGCTTCTGCATTATTTTCCTTCCACGTTTTCTCTCTTTCTATTGGCTGGACCCACAATTCTCCCCCTCCAGCGATGGAAATAATCTGGGAGTAATCATCTAGGATCCATGCCGATCAACTTGGCACAAAGTTGAAGCTTATCTCGTGCTACAACTTTCGTCATCATATCAGCAGGGTTTTCATCAGTGTGAATCTTTTTCCACTAAATTGTTTTTCTTCTATTGCTTGACCTAACCAATGATACCTGACATCAATGTGCTTCGTCCGCGAGTGATACATCGCATTCTTGCTCAAATCCAAAGCACTTTGACTGTCGCAATGGATAACGGACCTACTTTGCTTCATTCCCAATTGTTCAAGGAATCTTTTTAACCAAAGCATTTCTTTTCCAGCTTCAGTCATAGCAACATATTCTGCCTCAATAGTGGACAAGGCAACACACTTCTGTAGTTTTGACTGCCAACACACAGCTCCACCTACAAAAGTAAACACAAATCCGGAAGTAGATTTTCTACTATCCAAATCACCTGCCATATCAGCATCTGCATAGCCTTCCAAAACTGGTTCTGGTCCTCCAAAGCTCAAGCACATTCTTGAACTACCTTCCAGATATCTTAAGATCCACTTCACAGCTTCCCAATGGTCTTTACCTGGATTGGAAAGAAACCTGCTAACAACTCCAACCGCATGAGCGATATTCCTGAGTACGCACTATAGCATACATCAAACTCCCAACTGCAGAGGAGTAAGGAATATCAGCCATAGCGTTCTTCTCTTCATCAGTCGTGGGACAACTCTTTTTACTGAGTTTGAAATGATTGGCCAATGGTGTGCTAACTGCTTTAGCATTCTTCATATTGAATCTTCCTAAAACCTGCTCCACATATCTTTCTTGTGACAACTAAAGCTTTAGCCATCCGTCTCGCAAAATCGTGATGCCTGTAATTTGCTTTGCAGGGCCTAAGTCTTTCATATCAAAGGACTTTGATAGCTCCTTTTTCAAATCACCAATCATCTTTGCTTCCTGTCCGACTATCAACATATCATCTACATACAACAGAAGAATGATAAACTTATCACATGGAAATATTTTAACATATACACAGTGATCTGCATATGTCCTGGTATATCCATGACCCACCATGAATGAGTCAAACTTCTTGTACCATTGCCTAGGAGCCTGCTTTAATCCATACAAGCTCTTCTTCAATCTGCAAATCATGTTCTCCTTTCTAGCCTCCTCAAAACCTTCTGGTTGATCCATGTATATTTCTTCCTCCCAATCACCATGGAGAAGCGCAGTCTTCACATCTAACTGCTCAAGCTCCAAATCCAAGCTAGCCGTTAATCTGAGTATAACTCTAATAGAACTCATTTTGACAACTGGAGAGAAAATCTCATCAAAATCTATCCCTCGCTTTTGACCAAAGCCTTTAACAACCAAGCGAGCCTTGTACTTCACTAGCTTGTTACCATCTTTCTTCAGCTTGAACACCCATTTGTTCTTCAAGGCTTTCTTGCCTTCAGGGAGTTCTACCAGCTCATAAGTATTGTTCTTCCTGGGCAAGTGAATTCATCTCTTCTTGCATGGCTTTTGATCCAATGAACTTTATCCTTATGAGTCCTGAACTTCTTCAAACTTTTCTACTCCCTCATTAGTGAGAAGGATATATTCCGATCCGGGGTACTTCTTGGATGGTTGTGGCACTCTATTAGATCTTTCTAAGTCAGTGGTGTTTGAGCTTGCTCTCTCGTCAACACCTCCTCCATCTCCATCATCATTAATTGGCTCATCATCAACCCCATGATCTTGGACCTCTCCTCCCTTATGGCATTTTCTTTAGGTTAGAGACTGTAAAATCAATCTTATCACCACTTCATCGCTTTTCTCTGAACAAAGAGAATCCGACATAGTTTCTTGCTCATGAAACACTACGTCTCTGCTTCTAATAATCTTCTTCTTTTCCGGATCCCATAGCCTATAGCCAAATTCCTCATCTCCATATCCCATAAATATGTAAGGAATGACTCTATCATCAAGCTTCGCCTCGCTTCCTTACTTACGTGAGCAAAGGCTTTGTATCCAAACACCTTTAGATGAGAATAACTAACATCATGTCCTGATCATACTGAATGTCAAAGCCCAAAGGAACAGACGGAGATCTGTTAATCAGGTAGCACGCCGTTTGAACAACTTCACCCCAGAATGGCTTAGACAGCTTAGCCATTCTCAACATACATCTGACTTTCTCCATAATGGGTCTGTTGATTCTTTCGGCCACACCATTATGCTGTGGGGTGCCAGGAATTGTCTTCTCATGCCTGATGCCATGTTCAGAACAATAGTTCTTGAATTCATGGGAAGTGTACTCTCCCCCATTGTCACTGCGAAGACACTTCAAAGGTTTCCGCTTCTCCACCATGGCATGAAACCTCTTGAAGTATTGAAACACCTGGTCCTTCCTCTTTAGGAAATACACCCACACTTTCCGTGAAGCATCATCAATAAACGTCACAAAATATCTGCTACCACCCAGAGTCTCCACCTCCATGGGACCACATACATCAGAGTAAACCATATCCAAAATATTCTTCTTCAGCTTTAACTTTTTGATGAAAGATACTCTATGATGCTTGCCAAATAAACAATGATCACAAGGATTTAACTTTGTACCTTTGGCATAAGGAATGAGAGATTTCCGAGCCAAAATTTGCAATCCTTTTTCACTCATATGAGCCAATTTTTTATGCCACAAATTTGGCGAAGCATTGTCTTCAACTGCATTCAACCTCTCGACCGCTTAACTTGAGTCTTATACAAAGTGTTGTATGCTTCTCCTCTGGCAATCACCATCGAACTTTTGGAGAGCTTCCACTTGTCATCACCAAAGTTATTGTGATATCCGACTAGATCCAGAGCATGCACGGAGATCAAATTAAAGGCGAATCCCAAGACATGTCGCACGTTTCTTCAATGTCAAGTGTACATCCTATATTTGTTTGAATGCACACATCACCAATCTCCACAATGTCGATTACTTTATTTTATTACCCATATTCACTTTGCCAAAGTATCCTTCTTTATACAAAGTAAAAATTCCTTTTATTTGGATGATCACGGCTGAGTTAACGACCCATTCAACACATGAATCTGCAACATTACATTCTTCATCTACAAAAGAAAGCACCACCACTTCCCCATTTATCACAAGGGTTGTAGTATTTTCATCATCACCAAGGCTCCGACTTCACGATTTTTATTGCCTCTATTCTTCCAAGCTTCATAATTCCTTTTGATGTGTCCTTCTTCCCACAATGGTAACATTTAAACCTTCTTCTTGATCAGGATCGCGATCGATCCTTTGGTTTTCTGAACCACCCTCTGCTCTTGCTTCTCCCCCTGTTCTCTATGAGAAGGGCCTGGGAATGATCAATTCCCACCAAGTCTTTTCTTCTAGTTTCTTCATTGAACATGTCATTTTGACTTGACTAAAGACAGTTTTCCACTTGAAGCAGAGTTGCTCAGTGACACCACCAAGGTCTCCCAGCTATCCAGCAAAGAACTCAAAAGTAATAGTGCTTGTAACTCGTCATCCAGCACTATCCGCATAGTGCTTAACTGATTCACCATATTTTGGAAGTCACTCAAGTGCTCAAAGAATGCACCTTCCATCTCTCAGATTTGAGATTTACCAGCTTTCTAATTGCAAAAGCTTTATTCTGTGCAGTCTTTCTCTCATAGAGATCTTCTAACTTCTTCCACAGAGTATGTGCATTCGTCTCTGTGGCCACATGGTGGAATACACTGATATCCATCCATTACCTAATTAACCCAATGGCCTTCCGGTGCATCTTTTTCCAATTTTCTTCACACACTTTTGTTGGCCTTGCATCTCCCTTCTCTACAGGATCATATAAATCCTTATAGAAAAGTATATCCTCCATTTTTGGCTTCCAGATGGAGTAATTTGCTGCCGTTGAGCTTGATCATGGTACCCATATTCTCTTCCATTTAATTTACACAAAGACAATCCCGAGCTCTATCCCACTTTCGACACCAAGTGGCTCTACAAGTATCGTGAAAATTCTTTTTCCGATGTGGAAGATCGACAAACCGCAACCACAGAGCATACTAAGAATAAATCCCATCACTCAAAGCTCGATACCACTTGTTGGGCTGCAGACATCTCACAACAGAATTAAATGATGCCAATGTGTGGCAATGAGTACCAAAGCAAAATCTGATAGAATTAAATCTACCAATTGGCACAAATAAGTAAATAAAATATGAATCAGGATGAATAATAAATTTTTCTACAGTGGGGCACTGGTCACTATTCACGTAGGGCCTGCTCTTTACTATTCACGTGGGCCCACTGGTAACTATTCCCGAATAGTATTATTCACAAAATAGTACTATTCACACCAGTATCAAGAAATTTGCACACCGAATTTTTAACATGGAAACCCCCAAATATCGGAGGAAAAACCACGGGACAAACTCCGAAAAATATTCCACTATATTCAGGATAATTACAAAATATCCTTTCCACACTCTCCAACCCAAGAGGTAAATATAGTGTATCCTAAAGGAGAACCTCCTATTCAAATACTATAATTTTGCAAGACTCAAAGAGAATAGAGATGATATCCAAAAATATTCCTGTATATACCCACACCCTACACTTTAAGGATTTACTCACACTCTCTATTTTTCTCTCACTCTCGTAGAGAATAACTCTCTCTCACTCACACTTTCTTTATTTTTTGGTCGCTGGTTGTGTTTTCCAACTGAGCCAAATGCCTCTATTTATAGAGGTTCAGGCAGTGTGAACAAACACTGCGTATGTTGGCTACGGATGAAAATTTTTTTTCGCGTACACCGTCTTTCAACCACTCTTCACTGTGCACTTTGAAAATTTTTTTCCTTGCATGTGCTTCTGCATTATTTTCCTTCCACGTTTTCTCTCTTTCTATTAGCTGGACCCACACTCTATTCACCGAGGAAAAAATAAAAAGCAGAAGCTTGTCTCCGATAACTTTGTCCAAATCTTAATTTTGGGGTTCTACCAAACATGCATGTAGTATAAACCTTTAACCTGTTCTTCATCCTCTCTCCACGCTAACATTTGCACCTCCATTTTTTCAAAAAGTAAGTGATAATTTTTATTCTTTAAAAAATATGTGTCGTTTTGGTCATCAATTTATGAATACATGTATAACGTGTTCCATTAAATTAAATTTTTGAATGAATATTCTATTTGGTCCTTCAAGAGTTTTACGTCAAACTATTTTATCTTTCAAGAAAAGAAATTAATCTCATGATCCCTCAAGATTAAAAATGATGGACACATTAGTCTTTATGTTAGTTTTTCATTAGTGGACTTACACATGACGCAGTACATTAATGATGCATTATTAAAATGCTAGAAGTAAGCTTTATGAAGCTATTTTGGAACTTATTACACTTAGTCTGGTGTCTAAAATTGTGAGAAATGAATCACTTTATGACTATAATAGAAATTTAAATAACTTATTTTGTGAATTTTAATCACTAAAATGAGTCATTTGAAAGTAAATTCCACTTCAAATGACATATACATCACTTAACATCATGTTAGCAGGTCAATATATAATTCTATTAGTATTTAAAGAATCAAATATATACAGGGGGACTAATGTGTCCTATTATTAAAATCTTAAGGGACTGCGAGTTTAATTTCAATTTTTGAGGGATTAAATAATATTGTAAAATTTTCTTGAGGGATTACATGACATATTTACTCTAAATTTTTTGAAAAAGAACTTGATTCTATGAATTGAAATTGACGATTCATTTTGATATTATTTTACAAATATAAAATTATTTTTTTTTTATTTGGTCATGAAACTAACTTTTTTAAGTAATGGAATCCAATATTTTAGATTGTCTTTTGCAGGACGTTAAACAATAGTTTTGGTCGTGCTATCTTTTTCTTTTGGTCACATTTTTTTGTAACGGTCGATGTTGATTGCAATATTTGAGATTATTTTTTAGCCCACTTAGCTTAGATAAAAAATTGTGATTTGGGATTGGTCGTGGGGGGTTTGTTTGTTCAGACAAACATGTTTGGGGTTCAAATTGGGTTGACCCATTCTTTTAGTCCACGAATCAAGTCAGAGAAAAAAGTGTAATTGGATAGATCCCAAAAAACAAAAAAAGGACAGAAAGAGAGAACAATTCCAACCTCTTATTAATTATAGAATTAAAAAAAAGATATAAAATAGATCGAATTTAAAAATAATTAAATTTGATCAAAACCCAACGTAAAGTTAAACTTTTAAAGTTTAATAAAGTTTGACTCAAACTCAAATTTGACTAAGTTTTAACAACTCAGCTAATTCTAGAATATGAAACTAAAGAGTTTGTGATTTTGATCTATTGTTTTGATTAAAATTATTTGATCTATTGTTACATAAAAAAAGTGACATCTGAATGTAATTGTTATCATAATTTCTTTTTTTTTTTTTTTTTAGAAAATGGAATTTCATCAATCAAATGCAAAATAAGCTAAGGTTCCGTCAATAGAGGCATATTCGAGTACTGCGGTTTTGGGCAATAAAGTATAAAAATGAAGAATTTAATGAAATAAATTTTACCAAAAAAATGATAATTTAGAACAAATGAGTTTTTTTGTTTTTGACGTGTAGAACAAATAAGATTTTGACTACATGCGCGTCGTGTATGACAATAGTCACATTGAAGCAGCGTTGATTAGCTGTAACTTTACCTTGACGGCGACGCAGTCAAACTAGCAAACCAGAACTAGCATTATTTATTTCCAATAATTAATTGAAAATATGAGTTAATTATTGAATTTGTACCTGACAAAAACATTATTATATCATTTTATTTATAATAAATATTTTTTTATTAATGTCTCCAAAAAATTTTAAAATTTGTTAAATTGAATTTTTTTTTTTTAACAAAAGACATTAAAGCTAAAGTTAAAATTTCTTCTCTAGACATAATCTATCTCTTTGAAAAAATTAATTTGATCTTCATTTTTAATTCTCAGAAATTATGCTAAAGTTTTTTTTTTTTTGGGAAAATTTCTTGTTGACAACTTTGTTGCGATATTTTCGTGTGTCACTAATTTGGACATTATTCTAAAACTATTAATGCTCTTAACTATTGTTTAATTGGCTAGAGGACTTCTTTTTTTTCTTTCTTCTTTTCCAAAGAGGCCAGGATTCCCTCCCAATCCTGGATTTCTGGTTTCTGTTGGTTTGTTTGGCTCCTTTTTTTCTCGCAATATAGGCGGAAATCAAATCAAAATCCTTTGAAGACTTTCAGATTCTATTTTCCACTCCATCTTTCCCAGAATTCAATTTCCGTCGTCTCCGAAGAGAATAAGGGGAAGACGAAGAAGGTGAATTGGGATGGGGACTCCTGAATTCCCAGATCTAGGGAAGCATTGTTCCGTTTCCGATTGCAAGCTCGTCGATTTCTTGCCCTTCACTTGCGATCGCTGCAATCTGGTAAGGTTTCTCTCTCTCTCTCTCTCTCTCTCTCTCTCTCTCTCTCTCTCGTTTTTTGTTTTGTTTTGGTTGTTGTTGCTAATTTATATGATTTTGGTTTAGCAGTTTGTTTGTGTTGTATTGCACCTGCCTTGGTTGCTTTTGGGTTTTGATTTTTGATGAAGGAGACTCGAAGAAGTTTGCAATTGAGCTGAAAATTGAGATTTTCATTTTTTTTTCCTGATTTTCTGCCAATAGGAATGTTATTGAATTGAAGGAGAAAACTTGAAGAAAAGGACCAAAACAAAAAGGAATGTAAAATTAGGGTTAGGGATAGTCTTTTTCCCCTTCTTTGGAGCAGGGTGATTGGTCAACGAGAGCGCGTGATAGATTTTGAACAAACGTGGTTATAGATATTCACTGATATACTGAAAAGTTGTGGGTTCTTTTTGGGAATTATATTTGTTGAATAATGGCTAAACTGAATAAGCTCGTTTTGATGTTTTTTATGTTTTGCTTTCCCAAATGCAAGTTCTTGGCAGTGAGTTTTAGTCTTTAAGATACTGGTATAAATAATGTAATGCCAGATATAAATGATAGGAGTTAGATTTAGGTAAGTTTTAGTCTTTAAGATACTGGTACAAATGCTAGTGGAGCATGGTGGAGCGGAACAGAGTGGAATAGAATGGAGTGGAGCGGAGTGCAGTGGAATAATTACTCCGCTCCATTGTTTAGATAACTTGCATTTCATCTCATTCCTACCAATTTGAGGGGAAAGAAATTTGTGAAGAGTTGGTGGAATTGAATGGAATAGAGTCCATCCATCTCTGGGTCATTCCATCCAAATTTTACAAATCCAAACAATAAAGTAACTTAAAATCCTGCTCTGCTCCCTCCAACTCCATCAATCCAAACATCCTCTTAGTTGAATCTTGAGTACTACAACAAGCTAGGTGGAGTCAGCTACAGTGTTCCATTGTGTATCATATTGATACTTTAGTTGAATCTCAAGTACTATTCTCCTTTAATGGTTTTCTTAATCAGAAAATGTGGCCAACATCTGTTAACACTGTTTCTTTTTTCTCTCAACTGGTTTGTTGAATAGCCTTTTCTTGTCCTTTAAAATGTTGCTCTAATATTGCTGGGGCAGCATTAAAGTGTCTGATTTATCTTTGAAAGTAGTTCAATATGATGTAAAGAAAAAGAAAAAGAATTTGAAAGCTAGATTTAGGTTTTGTACATGCACACTGATATGCATACATGTTGGTTTGTTGTAAATCCATTGACTTTGTTAGAAATGAATTGAAGATCCTTATTGTGCAAGGACTAATTGCTTTCAGGTTTCTATTGAATATTTACAGTAAGCTCTGTCATGATTTTCATGTTTGGTTGTGTATTAGTTTAAAAACTTTCCCAGTTTTGATAAGCATTTTCTTATCAAATTCATTGGGATTCGAATATGTGATGACTTTCTGAGGATGCACAAGTATGGAATTATGGGTTATTACTATCCTTGTTGTAAATTTAGGAACACTTGGTTTGTGATAACTATATTTGTCTAATCTCTTGCAGGTGTATTGTTTGGAGCACCGAAGTTATATTAAGCATCAGTGTACAAAAGCCAACAAACAAGATGTCACTGTTGTTGTATGTCCACTTTGTGCGAAAGGAGTCCGCCTAATTCATGATCAAGATCCAAACATAACTTGGGAGAATCATGTTAACACTGACTGTGACCCATCAAATTATGAGAAAGCCACAAAGAAGAAAAAATGCCCTGTCCCTGGATGCAGAGAGATCTTAGTATTCTCAAACACAATTAAGTGCAGGGACTGCATGGTTGACCATTGTTTGAAGCACCGGTTTGGACCCGATCACAATTGTCCTGGTCCCAAAACGTTGCAAACAAGTTTTTCATTCATGAATCTTGTGAATAGGAGTAGAAAAGAGGAGCCAAAGCCCAATTTGACATCAACCTCATCATCTAAATGGACGACTAGCCTTCTTAATGCAGCTTCTAACATTAGGGCTTCTGCTGAAGCAGGCATGTCCAAATTGAGTGGCGAAATTAACCAAGCCTGGCAGACAGCAAGGGATGGGAAGGGACAAAGCAGTGGCAGTGGAAATAGAAATGGTCAAGTGGAGCAATGCCCTCAGTGTGGTGCAAAGTTTTCCTCGGTCACTACTTTGGTGGATCATGTGCAAAGAGTTCATGAAAGGAATGGCAACCGATCTGGGGTAAGGAAGAATGTGACAATTGATGCCTGTCCTAAGTGTAGTAAGGGATTTCTGGACCCGGTTGCCCTTGTGGAGCATGTTGAGAGGGAACATGGTGGTAGTTCTAGATCGTAGGTGTGGGGTTAAGGGTTAAAAACACAATGAAAATTCTAGCTTTGACGAAATTGCACCTTTTTAATGGATGATTAAGTTTATAAACATTTTTCTACCCAATTTTATAGCAAAAGGATGTGAATATGAATTTGAAGATGTAATTGGGTTTCTACAGACCAGTCGTGTAATTGTAGCACTGTTTGACGGCTCGATTATTTGCTACAAGATTCTACCTTCATTCTGAGAATTAATCTGACTGCTTGAATTGTGGTTTTAGCCTAGGACAAGGCTGCTTCCTGAAATTTCATTTTTCAAACAATTGTGAAATCTGCTTTGTTGCCAAACCTTTGCTCGAAATTTCCTTTTTCATTTTTTTTTTGTAGAATAAAAATGTTGCCCTTCAATTTCTGGTTCAAAACCTAGTGTTTAAGTAGGAAAGATGGCTAATATGATGGTTTTAGAACGAGATGTTTTCTTAACATGTATTTTAGAAATTTGAGATCGATACATAAACTTTTGGCCACTCCTCCTGCAGCACTATTGGTTTGGTCACAACTAGTGCCTATCACGATAGGTTGGAGACGGCAATATGATAATATAAATAATTATAAGTAATAATAAAAATGAAAATTGTTTTATTGGATTTTGGTAAAATAACTAAATTTTTAGTTTTTTTTTTTTTTTGATAAAGAGGAGGCTCAAACCTCTCACAGGAGGGAGCAGAAGCCAAAAAACAGTACAGGAAAACAACCAAAAGCAAACAAGGTTCACAAACAAATTACAAAAGCAAAAGGAGACCAACAGGAGACATTTAACAAATGCAAATCAATAGATGATGATCTAGCTGAGAATAACTCCTCAAATTTAGATGCATTTTCTGTCCATGCTCAGAAAATATGCCTCCACAATAAGTGAACATAGTCAGCAAGTTCTCAATAAATTATAACATATAATTTATTATATTTATCGATAAATAAATTCAATAATGATGCAGTTAAAATCCTTAGATATTAACATGTAATTTTCTTTATGTCCCAATAATTAATATCTAGAAAGTTGGTGTAAATAAAAGTACTAGTTTAGAACTACTTCTGTGAATGTTGCTGCTTGTACCATTTTGGACTCTCCAATGCATTGCTGTCCTTGAGGTATTGTAATGCAAAAAAATTGAAGTTTGATTATCTCAATTAATACTTAGAAAGCATAACTCAATGATCTCTCAAGGTATCATTTATAATGCTAAGAACTTTAGACAACAAATAAATCAAAATAAAATTCCTTTCAGAATGTATGCAAGAAGTAATTAATATATTAGCGACACTATAAAAGAAGGAAGGAGCCTTCACTTTTCAACCTTTTTTCAATGTGCATGAGGGTTGTTGATTATGTCATGTTCAGTTGTGGAAATTCGCTCGTTCATGCTTTAATTTAATCATGATAAAGTCATGAAAACATTCCATTACTTGGTTTCAAAAGTTACCAAGAAAGCAACAT
The DNA here is from genome assembly GCA_031216105.1 of Dalbergia cultrata. Lineage (NCBI taxonomy): Eukaryota > Viridiplantae > Streptophyta > Magnoliopsida > Fabales > Fabaceae > Dalbergia > Dalbergia cultrata. The sequence continues at coordinate 15,139,420 of CM062353.1, forward strand.
CTGTGTTTCAATTCCTCCAACCATGCCCGCTGTTTTGCTCTTTCCATGAGCCATGACAATGTATCATATCATATTCCTCCTCTTTTATCCTTGACTCCAATTGCTTTTTGCTCCTTTCGTTGAAGTACTCATGAGGTTTAATGTTGGCTTCATGCATATATGAAAAGGCTCTTTCTTAAATCCTATTTTTGCGGGAATGGACATTTGATAGGGCAGGTTTGATTCTACATATACTCTTCAGTTGTTTTTCGTTTACTCAAAGGGAAACTCAAATAAAAAGAAAATTTTAAGTTTAGTAATTGAGGAACTTACATAATATAAAACATCGAACTCATGAAAACTTGTTCGAAGAGACAACCTTAATCCATCAAGAATCCATTTTTCAACATAAAATATTCGAGTAAGAAATGAAATGGTAATATATAATTGGATTATTGTATAAAATTTATTTATTATTTATATTATTGTTGCATAAAAATTAAGCCCAACTAATTTTCTTGAAAAATTTTATTTAGATATTAATTTCCATAAATATAATCATTAAATTGAAAATTCTTATGAAATATAGTAGTTTATAAAATGTCATACAATTTTAAAAAATTAAATATTATATCAGCATTTCAACTAATCTAACTCGAGCCATGTCAGCTAATTATGGGAAAAAAAAAAGGAATTTTGGACTAAATCAAAAAATATAAAAAAATCTTAATAAAATTTAATAGATATAAATAAAACTTATCCCACTTACAAGATATTAGATCAAGTATTGCCACGTCAGTAAAAAAATTATATTTAATCACTTATTAATTTCAAAAACCTTGCACAATCACAAGCAAATTATTTAATGACGAGGTAGAACTTTTTTTATTATATTCTTAATACGTCAAAATTAAGCTAATAATAAATAATTATTAACTTATCTATAAACCAGAGTTAGAGGAAGGTAAAAGGGGCCCACAGCATCCGCCGAAACCGTTGCATTGTGGTGTGAAAAAAATTAAAGCATCGTGTCATGGGAGGCGCCAACACCACACCACCCAGCGCCATGCCCATGCCTGATGCCTGATGCCTGCAACATAAATAAATTCCCCTTTCCTCTGCGTTTCATTGCATAACAAGCTATTATTAATTTATTGTACTACAACTAAACTCCCTGTCTCTGGCGTACCACAACAAATTGTTGCTACTATCATATCATCACATAACATTATTCACATCATCACATTTTCTTTTTCTTTTTCCTTTCCTTTTGAGGGTACCACCCACACCACCTCATTCTCTCATTACACAACTAAGAAAAATAAAAATACAAACATTCTTCCGTGTTTTCAGGGATTCCCCTTTCCCCCACCCTCTTCCTCCCACTTTTGCATGCATTTGTATTTTGTACCAACGAGGAGGCAATGCAATCCCCCTCCTCCTTAAAACTTGACACTATCAAACTCCAAAGTTTATGACATTTTGTTTTTGTTTTTGTTCCCTCATTGAGGGGTCAAATCCCAGTGCTACATTTTCATTTTTCATCCACTTTTTCAGACCCAGCTTGATGACCTTCAAATTTTGCTATCTTGAGGTTGGTGGTTGAATTTGAGGGGGTGCCCACCTGAGATTTTAGCCTTTCTTTCCCTTCTTTGCCTTCAAAATCCGATTTTAATTATTGGGTCGGAAGGGAAAGAGAGCACAAATTGTTCTGCACCTTTTTTTTCTCTCCCTAAAAACTCTGAAAAAAACTAAAATTTTTGTTGTAATTAACAATTTCTTTCATTAAATTGCTATTCAAGAATGAGTGTGGTGTCTGGTGTAATCTCCCGCCAAGTTCTGCCAGCTTGTGGGGGCCTTTGTTTCTTCTGCCCTTCATTGAGGGCAAGGTCTAGACAGCCTGTTAAGAGGTACAAGAGGCTCATTGCTGATATTTTCCCTCGTAATCAGGTTTGTTGTTCATGGTTTTCTGTGAATTCTGTTAATTTTTAGCTCCTTGTTTCTATAATCATGTCCACATTGTCATTGCAATAGCAATTACTCGTCCAATGTCCAGCACTTATTATTACGTGTTAATGCAGCCAGCCATGCTTGAGGGAAGGACCTATAGTGAATTGCAATTCATGTTAGTTTAATGCACTATTTTTGCTGTTTAAGTAGTCAGTGAAGTTGAAGGCGAACACATTCTTCGTTGTAGAAGACTAGCCAGCATGATATTGAGAACACTAGAAGGACTGCAAAGCGATTTTCCTTTGTATTTGCGATTGAAGTGCTTATTTTGCTTCTATGTAGTAGCTAAACAATACAAGCATGATGCATACTAGTTGAAAGATCTATGGTTCAATGATGGTGGTCTTCAGCTTGATGCAACATAGTATACTAAACATGAAATATATATCTGTTTCTTTAATTGACTTATATGTTCTTTTTGTAGTAGAATTTGTCTCAAAATGCCTGGCATACTCATTTTCTTTTTGTTTTATTTGAGTTGATAGGAGGAAGGGCCAAATGATAGGAAAATAGGAAAACTATGCGATTATGCCGCCAAAAATCCTTTACGCATCCCAAAGGTATGGAGTCTTTTAACAGAAGCACAAAAGAATGTCAATGTATCATATTTTGTTAATTGATAGTGTAGGTCGACTCTTGTATACGGTTACCTAGATGAACTTTTGAAAAATTGAAATTATATATCTTGTTGCATAGGGAAATTTCTGAGAGAGAAGGAAATTATAGAACAAAATGATCAACAGTCTTTGGACATAGAGTGAAAAAAAAGGAAAAAGGAGGCGGTCAAAAGTTCAGCCCAAAAGATCTCTTCATTCCCTCTGTGTACCTGACATAGAAAACCCCATAAAAAAACTAGTGCTTACATGCACAAAGAACTATCCTAACTTAAAGAAGGCTCACTAACTGCAACTTCTTACTGAAAGTTCTAGAATTTTGCTCTAACCAAGTGCATTTCATGCCTGCAAAAGGAGCACAAGTTCACAATACCTTAGTTTCATTTCTCCTCTCAGAGGATCTATAACAGGTAGAGAAAAGAATTTTGTATGTCGGAAAACAATTTCAGTGTATACCAAACATTGCAAACAACTTGCCCACATTTCCAAATTCTTGTGGCACATAACATAGACAATAACATTTGGGAGACTTATGTAACACTTAATGTTACTGTTTCTTGCCAAACAAAAATCTCAATCCTAGAGGTAGCATTTAACTTCAAAAAGGATAGCAAAGGAAAGCAAATTTACTATTGAAAAACCTGCTAGATTCCTGTCGATGATTGCACAACAAGTGAAGATACCTTGGAGAGCAAATCGTAAACTTCATGCACATTGAGATTGTTGAATTCAAGATCTAAAGATTCAGCCACTGGAGTGAGAACCCCTTTAGAGCCCTATTAGAGATGTTTTAACATTTATAGGATGGGTAATTCTCTAACCTGTACTGTTCTAAATATGCTTCTTATCTTGAAAGGACTTGCTGTAATCATAATTTCCTTCTCTTGTTCCAACTTAAAAATATTATCCTCTGGTCTCATCTATTGTACAATTCTCTTGGAATCCATTTTTATTATGCTCGACGTAGTATTCACGAACGTGTCATTTAGCTCCATGTTCTTGGTTATTGTGCATTTTACTTTTTAATAATAAATATGACCCTATACGTCAAATCCTTGCCACTTTCTGTGAATTTTTTTTTAAGCAAAGCTTATGTTTAAATGCTTAAAGGTGGTTGCTATGCTCACTAAGGTTATCTAATTGGCGATCAGATTGTTAATGCCCTTGAGCAAAGGTGTTACAAGGAACTGCGAAATGAGAATTTGCATTCAACGAAAATAGTCATGTGCATTTACAAGAAATTACTGTTTTCTTGTAATGAACAAATGTGAGTTCATATCTCCCCTTTCCTTTTAGGCGTTTAATAGCTGCTAATTTTATGTGCTGTTCTTTTTCTAATCTCTGCTTAACCTGCTGGAAACAAAAATTTTAAATGTGATGCATTTATTATTTCTATGTTTCTTCATAGGCCACTATTTGCAAGTAGCTTGCTAAGTATTATTCACACGCTGCTGGATCAATCACGGCAGGATGAAATGAGAATTATAGGATGTCATCTTCTTTTTGATTTTGTAAATAATCAGGTTCGTTAAACTAGTGGTTCCAAAGTTATAGTTTTTAAGTTTAATGGATTAAACATATACAATACCAATTACCACTTCTTGCTATCCTTCTAAGTTGTGACTGGGGAAAAACTTGAGACTCACATGTGTGTTGAGTTTTGCAGGTTGATGGAAGTTACCTGTCCAACTTAGAAAGCACTATCCCAAAGCTATGTCAGTTGGCTCAAGAAACAGGGGAAGATGAAAGGGCAAGAACTATTCGTTCAGCTGGTTTGCAAGGCCTTTCATCAATGGTATTTGTTTTATGATTCCACAATTTTCTTAATAAATAAAAATCATTGTTTGACAAAAGAACATCACATATTTGGAAGAAATCAAATGAGCTCCATGCATGTACAACAGAGCTATGTTTTACTTTGACATTAATATTCCACCGACTTGTATTATTCTACTATTATTTCCCTATATATAAATCTCAAAGGATATTAGTTTGATTTTTATACCTAGGTTCATCCGTTTGTGTAAAGATTTTCGTCCAAGTTATTACTTATCATATGAAATTGGATACCTCCATTTATATGTGGTATCCAACATTCCAACTTAGCTATTTATACCTAGGTTCATACAGTTGTGTAAAGATTTCCTCCGAGTTATAATCTGTACTTTTCATTCTTGCATTTCCACATTTTTATTTTTATCTCTATACAGGCGGCCCAAAAACTCTCATCTATTGAGATCTGAGGAGGGTAGATGTATGTAGCTTTACTCTTGTAAGCGAAGAGACAGTTTTTAGGATTTAAACAGTGACCTGCATATCAGAGGGCAACTACTTTATCACTATGTCGAGGCTCAGCCTCCTTTTATACTGTCTTCAATTGTCCAATAATTTTTTGAAGCTTCCCTAGCTTGTAGTCCATGCCTAATGCACAAACAAGTAGTTTTTTTTTTTCTTGTCTGCTAGCATGTCTGTGGTGTGGACCATTGTGGATAGACAATTCTTGACATCTTGTGTTGTTATTGCTTTAATGCAATTTCTGTGTTTTCATTGAAAGGCTTAGTTAATCAATTGCCACAAAGTCATGTGAACATGTTCAGTTCTATTTTCTTTTACACTCACTTCCTTTAATTGGATACTTTTGAGTTTCCATGTGAAATTGCAGGAATGAAGTGGATTTAACAATCTCTATTTTAGTTCCTGCTTTCTGAATAAATTTACATCCTTTTCTTCTGCCAAAGTTATAATCTGTAGTCTTATCTTTTAACTAGTTTTCTCTGTAGGTTTGGTTTATGGGTGAACACTCTCACATATCAGCTGAATTCGATAATGTAAGTTCATTATTTCCTTCTTATTTTTTATGACTAATTATATAGTTTTCTCATAGCTGGTGCCAATGGCTTTTGCGCTTTTTCACTCTAGAGAGAAATTAAATTCTTAAGTGGTTGCAGCGACTGTGTATACTTTATTTTGTGTGGTCTGATTCCTTTTCTCCAAATACTTCTTATTACCATATAGGCATGCCACAGATTAAAATGGTAATGGATAATATGAGGGTAAATCTCAAAGAGATTTGATACATGAGCACTCTTCGAAGAATTGTAATTTTGCTAGGTAATTGAAAATTATCTTCATTTTTATATTATTCAAATATTAATGGAGCATATGAGAGTAGCGCTCAAGGAGATTTGATACATGAGCATATGACACTTTTGTTTTTAGATTGAAAATGACCTTTTCTGTTTGCAACTTGAAAGGTAATTTGTCCGTTGTTTTGTCTAATATGGACTATGCCCATGTTTGTGGCCATCTATGGCTGCACTTCTATTGGTCAGTACATAAGTTCCTTGTTTTTTCAACACTAAATAATGAATATGCCAAATCAATGAGTGTAGGGCTGCTTTTTCACTTACATAATTTATTTGTTTAATTTGCTTGAAAAATTTGTAATTTTCTCTAGCAAATCAATATTTGTCAAAATAGACAAATTTCATACCATCATGTCTGCAATTTCTATTGAAGTGGCATGTCCGACAAGCGCCGGGCTTAGATAATTAGTGGACACATGTACAACATGTGTGGGACGGGCTCCTACATGTTCAATCAAAAGTAGTTCTTTCGTCTTGACAGATTTCGGACACTAGACATAACTCAAATGCATGGGGTACAAGGCTTGGACACACACACGCACACATATATTCTCATTTTTTAATGTACCAACTCAGATATTAAAAGGCTTAACCCAATACCCAACTTCATCTATTTTTTGGGGAGTGTATTTTGTCAATGAAGGAAATAACAACAACAATAAAGAACTAAGTTAATCTCTAGATTGTCGCCTTAGTTATTTCTTTTGTGTGGGACATGTACCTATGCATTGTTGTACTATGATATGTTCAATTAGGAATTTTTTTCAGAAATGTCAATAAAAATGGAACCCCATTTTTTTATGGAAAGGGCTTAGAATCAACAAGTATTGGCACATGACACATATAAAAAATGCTCCAATTTTTCCTAGGAGGGTCTTAGAAAGTAGTGAAACTTGAATGTGTATGTATGTATGAGATATTATAAATTTTGAATCTTTTTTTTCTTCTTATATATATGTTGTGTCCTATAATTTTAAGAATTTTGTATGTCTTTTTTATCCATGTCAGCATCTATGCTTCATAAATATTAACTTATTATGCACTGTTTCACTACTTATCTGCCAGATACCCTGATTAAAAATATTAAATATCTTGTTTGGTCTAGAGTATTTATTTTTTCTCTCTTTCATTGCAGATTGTTACTGTTGTGCTGGAAAACTACGAATGTCCTAAGAAAAATGCAGTAACCCTTGGTCATGAGGAGCAAGGTCCTGAGAAAATGGGTGTCCAAGAAGTGATGACAAAAGAAGATAACATCTCTTCTTTGCTAGATGTCAAAAAGAGAAACCTATCCTGGAGTAAAATTGTTGATGACAAACGTGAATTGCATGTGGCTAAGTAATAGTTTTTATTATGAGAACATCCTTAAGATAGCTTTGTGTTATCTTCTATTTATTTCATTACCTTTCAATGATTGATGTGTCATAAACTCATGCAGGGAAGATGCCAAGAATCCCTCCTTCTGGTCCGGGGTTTGCCTACATAATATGGCCAACTTGGCCAAGGAGGGTTCTACCATACGTCGTGTAATGGAATCCTTATTCCGATACTTTGATAATGGAAGCTTATGGTCTATAAACCATGGCCTTGCCTTTTCCATTTTAAAAGATATGCTATTTTTAATGGATGACTCTGGTATACAGTTTTTCTCATTTGATCATAAAGAGTATCATATAATCTTTTCTTGATTAATCCTGCTCTTCTGGTTTCCCTTTAATTTTTCTTCATTCTCGCTATTGCAGAGAAAAACACACATGTTTTGTTGTCAATGTTAATTAAACACCTGGATCATAAAATTGTCCTCAAAGAGCCCAATATGCAGCTAGACATTGTTGAGGTGACCACTTCGCTTGCTCAATATGCAAAGGTTCAACCTTCTGTATCAATAATTGGTGCATTAAGTGATGTGATAAGACATTTGCGGAAAAGCATACAATGCTCCTTAGATAACTTGGATCTGGCCACTGACGTAGTCGAATGGAACAAAATTTTTAGAGAAGCTGTGGATAAGTGCCTTGTACATTTATCACATAAGGTACCTCAAATTTCCCTCAACTTTCAATCAAGTTTAGACCACACTATTTTCAAATAATTGAGTAACAAATGCTTTGCGGGATCAATGTGGTAGTCTAGTGTTGTCTTTCAAACTTTAGTTGTGTTATTGTAAATAGCTGTCTTTTAATATTAGATCTATCACAAAGGAAGATATCTAAGCTGCCATTCATGAACAGGTTGGAGAAGCAGGCCCAATTCTTGATGTTATGGCTGTGATGTTAGAGAATAACTCAACTGTTACAGCAATATCCAGAACCACAGTCTGTGCTGTATATCGGACTGCTCAAATTGTATCCTCCTTACCAAATTTATCCTACAAGAATAAGGTAAGGAGTGAGTATTTATGGTTTTCTTCTTTTCTCTATGGTTTTCTACGTTGAGTTTCACAGATAAATTTGATACTAAAACCATTCTTTCCTTCCTCAGGCAATCCCTGAAGCATTGTTTCATCAACTACTCCTGGCTATGGTCCATCCAGATCATGAAACACGAGTGGTAGCGCACCGTATCTTTTCTGTGGTTCTTGTGCCAACCTCTGTTTCCCCTCAGCGATGCTTGTCTGTTTCTGACACCAAGGCATTTGATGTTCCACGAACACTTTCTAGAGCCGTCTCTGTCTTCTCTTCTTCAGCTGCCTTATTTGATAAGCTAAGAATGGAGAAATGTTCTTCAAGTGATAATTTAACTCAATATAACAAAGAAAATATTGCTGGAGAGACTGAACCAGCTAATAGCAACAGCGGGAGATTGAAGTCAACCAATAGTAGGGTGTATCACGGGAGCAACCCTCCTCAGCTAGCTACAGTGAATGAAACTACTGCAGATGATGATAATAGGAACTTGGTGAGTCCTGCAGTGCTTGAGTGTCCACAAGTGCTTGAGTATGATCCTTCATTTGGAACAACCTTCAACTTTCTCAGAAGCCCAAATAGTTACATGACTATTGCTCCCCCTTAGTTTGCTGTTTTTACATTGGCTTGAATTTGGTTTACTACCATGGTTAACACACTAATCTGCTTTTCACTTGAACACAGGAACCTGCTGCCCTCAGGCTAAGTAGCCATCAGATAAATCAATTGCTATCATCAATTTGGGCACAGTCTATCTCTCCTGCAAATATGCCCGCAAATTATGAAGCACTTGCTCATACATACAGTTTGGTGTTGCTTTTTTCTAGAGCTAAGGTATTAATTGGACTCGCATTGCATGATAATACTCCGTCTTCTTGTATGTAACAATTTTTCTTGTTGAAGGGACTCTTCTCTTTGAAGGGTGCTATGTCCTTTTTTATTTCATGATACTATGTGATTCCTGCCAGATTGTTGCATTATTGTTAGTGCTTGATATTTTAGCATTCCAATGTTCAAATTTCCTCATAACATGGAAAAATGGGAAAAAAAAGGGGAAAAAATAGAAGAGAGAGAAGAGATGTGCACTAAAGGAATGTTTTCTGCAACCAGGGAAAACTAGACCTAACAATCACTTGTGAAAGAAAGAAATTATGTTAATTGTATTGTAACTATGATACGGGTTGTACTTTCTGGAGTTGCTCTAGCATTGCACGGAAAGTCTGATGGGTTAGTAATTGAGGGTTTTGAGGTCAGTCTCAAGAACCTTTTCAAATCAATTGACCATTCTTTTGTCTACAGATTTGGTGTTATATCATTAGTTTATTTATTTTTTAAATAAAAGAAACTTACTATATATTGCAGTAGAAGGATGTACACAAGATTGGAAATATCATTAGTTTTATAATTGGTATAAGACTATGTAATACGTGTTCAGGACTCATTTCTGCTACAAGAAATATTTACATTTCCCTCGAAACTGTAATGAAGGCTCTTATTGTACTTGTGAATGTTTTATGGAATGCTAACATCCATGATTCAACCTAATGTTTTCCATTATTCTTGATAAAGATCTGTTGTGTCAGTTTCCATTATTCTGGGATCATGTTGCTCAAATAGAGACGAGGTTTAAGCTTGTCTACATTATCATTGACACTGTCTTCTTTCCCATCTTTCTTTCTTTCTAATGAGAGAGACTTTCTTTTCCTTTAAAATGATCTTGCAAATTTATTGTCTTTGCAGAATTCTTTTCATGAGGTCCTAGTTCGGAGTTTTCAGCTTGCTTTTTCATTGTGGAAAATTTCTATTAAAGGAGGTGAGATTTCAGCCATAGAAAATTTACATTTAATTTTCCTTTGAAGAGAATTTATTATGATATGGAGTAACACAAGATTTGCTTTTTTCTCGGTCTTGTAATGATGGACAACGTGGTTTATCCATTATGTCTCATGTTCATATTGGAAAACCCCATGATACTTCTTCCCATTGTTTAAATTTATTTAGACTGCAGTGCGTAATAGCACTGTTAATCATATCTGCAATGCAGAAGACCTTATAAGGCTTTCTTCTATAATGACTTATAAGAAATTTCTGAATATATTTTCTGGTATATATTGATAACACAGCAAGTATAATGGGTATAAGAGAATAAGTTTGTCTAAGTGTCTGAGAAGAAGAGATAAAACAATGGTAATGAAGGAGAATGATATCCAAATGACAGTAAGGAAATAAAACAGGTAAATCAATCTCAATCCATCAACTTCAAGGCTCCACCTGCAAGAAACCCGAAATTGGATTCAAGACCAAGAAAGGAGATAGAAGATTATCCACAAGGATAAAGAAGGCTCATACCAGAATACTCTCCTCTGTTGAGTGCTTCCTCCTTATACCTCAAGTTGCATATCCCCTTAGCCTGGAGTTGGTTATTTTCTTCCTTTTCCCTTTGCCCATCTCAGCTTCGGCCACGTGGCTATCTGTTGCAACCAATTCCATTCCTGCCTTCCTTCTTTCTTCTGTTGCAATGACTTCCTTGCCCTTTTGTTGCATTACATCTTCCTGCATATTGTATTATGTGTTACAGCACTTCAGAGAAACCCCATGGTACATTAGCCAATTGTTTGTGCACTGCACAAAGGCTTGCAGTCAGTGGTTTGTCGTGTGTGCTATTTGGTGCTTCTTAGGAAGCTTGAGTTTAGCATGCTCCTCATGATTTGGGGACATCTTGGTAAATTTCTTAGCAAAGAGGGAAATATTCTATGAGATGTGCTGTTTCTTAATTTGTTTCCTCTGAAAAATTGAAGCCAAAGGGTGTGAATTGCAGCAATGGGCATAAATGCTGGATTGTGATTGATATACTGCTAAGAAACCAGTACTTTTGATGAATAACACAAATTCCAAGTCTTTCCATAGGAGTCTCACAAGATAAAATAGCAAATGAAAAATATTCTTGATAGCCGTTTTATTATAGGTCAAATATATTTTCTTTGGGAATGGCCGCGAAAATTAGGCCAAGAATATAAACTGTCTGTGATATTGAAATGCGAAGCCTTGAGATCTCAATTCCTACTTTATATTGCAGGGTCATTGCCACCATCTCGACGGAGATCACTCTTTACTTTGGCAACTTCAATGATTTTGCTTTCTTCAAAAGCATACAATATTGTCCCTCTTATCAATACTGCCAAGGCAGTGCTTACAGAGAGAAAGGTGAGACTTTTTTTGGGGTCAAGAGAAAGTTCAGACGTTTATGAAGGTCTTCTGCATCTTGACTCTCATTTTAACTCATTATGGAGATCTCAAAACCATAATCATTATGATTATTTATTTATAAGGACACTTTGTGTAAGAACTTAGATAAATTTTATGTTTCGCCGTGCATATAGTGTCCTATGGATAATTGAGAGTGCCTTGTATGTAAATAAGTGATCCTGTAATTCTCTCTCTTTCTTTGAGCGTAAAATATCTTATTTTGCCTTAATGTTTCAATCTTACGGACTCAGGTTGACCCGTTCCTTCATTTGGTTGAAGATTATAAGTTGCAAGCTGTCAGCTTTGCACCTGAAGAATCGACCATCAACTATGGATCCAAAGAAGATGATGACAGGGCCTTAGACACACTTCCGGAGTTATTGACTTTGACACAGCAAACACAGGAATTCTTTGCCTCTGAAATCATTAGGAGCTTGGAAACTTTGTCCGAAGTAATGCTTTTACTTATTGTGGATACTTGTCTGTGAAATATATGCACACTCCTTATGAGCCTTTGTTCTTTTGTGCAGGATGAATCATCCTCAATAAGGGAGCAGCTGCTAGAAGAATTTGCGCCGGATGACATGTGTCAAATTGGATCTCAACTGACCATGAATATGCCTGAAAAGGTGTATCGAGTGGATTCCTGATCAGATAAATTTTGTGTGGAGCTAATAACTGTCTCTATTAGTTCTTGTTTCCTTTGATTATAGTTGTGAACAATGACTGACACAGTTACTCTCACATTTTACAGGATTCTTCAGTAGTTTCAATTGACGATGACTTCAATCCTGATTCATTTGGAAGTCAAATGAAAAACAATTCGAGATTGTCCACTGAGGTTCCCAGTCTTTTGAGTGCTAATCAACTGTTAGAATTAGTATGTGACCCATTTCTTACCCTCATACATTTCTTGGTCCTTTGGATTGTGTTCTATTCTCTTTCCATATCAATAACAGGAAAATCCACATGCACTTTATATCATTATATGTGTAGGTTTTGGACCCATCTCAACAAGCTGGGAGGATTTCTGTATCAACAGCATTTAATATGCCTTACAAGGATATGGCTGATAAATGTGAGGTACTTCTGATGGGAAAGCAGAACATGTCCAGATTGATGAGTACCCAACAAAAGCAAGAATCTTTGCTGGACTCCCCTTTACTAAATCATGACAATGAATTGCGAAATGTGGATTTTTCTTTCCTTAGGGATTTGAGCTCTCAGAAGGTAATTCCTTTAAGACTACATACTTACATTAAATATTTCATAAAAATATACAGTGGTGCTTTATTGAGGGAGAGCCTTTGGTTAAATATTTTGTTGCTGTTTTATGACCTGAAAGTCAAGGACTTAAATCTTGTAAACACTAACGAAGGTTTATTAAATTATCTAGATAAAGTATGTGGAGGTAGAGCACTGTGACTTAATCTACAACTTCCAATTTTGAGGCTTTAATGCCCTTTTTTCAATGGCCATCTGGTTTATTAAGTTATTATCAACATATACAACCTTTTAAGTGCGGTATCTAATTAAGTTAATATAACATGCAGGTGAGCAATCCTTTCTTAGATGAGAATACTAATGTGGATTTGTACGTACCAAATTCTGGTCCTGCTCCAATGCTGTGTACAAATGAATGTCAGAACCATCCTCACTTGTTCAAACTGCCGGCGGCAAGTCCCTATGACAACTTTCTGAAAGCCGCTGGTTGTTGATGCTGTGGTAGTGATTACACATTGTAGAAGGTAGTTAGGAAAATCATAAGGAAGTGAGCATCATCATAATGGGAAGGTCTCAGAGCAGTGTAAATTTTCTGGTGGACAATGCTTACACGTACCTGGAAATATTGCTGCTGCTGCTGTTTTGATCATGATTGATGGGTTTTGTTTCTAAGCGTGTTTGGTTTTAAGTTTACATTTTCTGTTTTTCATTCATGTGTTCTTTGTTCGTAGAATTTTGTGAAGAAAATAGTAAAATCAAGAAATGAAAGGTGAAATCATGATTTTATTATTTTCAGTGTTTTCAATATTTTCTTTATAAAATTCAAAAAAATAGAAAATGAAAACAAGAAATAGAAAGAGTAACCAAACAGACCCTAAATTTGGATGTTCAATTTTCTTCTTCACCTAATCTCGTGTGAGGTCCCGGAAACGCTTCATTGCTATGCAGTCCTTGTAAAGTATTGTTTATTTTGTTTTTCTGTTTTCCATGTACATATGCAGAAATTTCAGGTTTTGTTGATACTAGTAGAGCATTTAGTATTTGCGAAAACGAATTTTGATTTGGTACATCTGATAAAGTTCTTCTGCTTTTGATATTGAAGTATTATTTCCATTTCTGTCATTGGTCTATCTGTCTTACACAATACCGTGACTCCTGAAAAGAATGAGTTTGGTTAAAATTGTGCGAAAGAATCGTACCCCTAAAAAATGATATAAAGGAATTATAATGAAGTGTCCAGTTGACATTATTGAAAATGGAAAATGTATAACTGAATCCACTAAATTTGAAGACCCTTATCACTTTATATTAAAGAAATGTCTAAGATTCAATCATGAATTACAAGATTAATCTTAGCCATCCATTTTTCTTTCTTAGGTCAAAGATCATTAAATTACACCATATTATATTTATTCTTTATATATATGAGATAAATACAAACCGAGCTTCTTTAATAAGCCAAAATTTCCACCAGCAGCTATAAAGAGAAGAACATCAACTCCATATCCAAGAGCTCAAAACCTCACTTCAAATGCCAAAAACAATAGTCTAGAATTGTCAAAACTACCAACTTCCTTCACTAAAATTGTTCTACACCTCAACACCTACAAATATAACCGATTAGAATTTCAATCCATCACCAAATCTCAACCTTGATATCTTATACCTCACTGTTTTGAGAGGGATTTGGTCGGGTCTTGAGAGCTTTAGGGTGAAGAGCATCACTTTGGAGCATCCTAGACACAAAACGACCACTAGCTTCCAAGAGTAGGGTTTTATTGGTTTTTTCTTGCAAAATTTATATTTCACATTTTTGATTTGGTTCTATCTGAAATTTTTGATTAAGTGGGTTGATGATATACGATTATTGATGCATGAGTTTTTATGATGTGTTTGAATGATGATAAAAATCATTTTTGTCAAAAGAGATTTTGAGTTATGTTGCTGGATTTTCAGTTTGGCTACAGACAGTGAAATTTCGTGAATTTGTAGACCTATTTGTAGTCATAGTTATGAGCTAGGGAAATTTTATGTTAGAACTAATATCTTAAAATAAATACACGAATTTTCTTAAGCACTAGTATATCAATGTACCATTTTAAAATGATACATTGACATACTATTTGTCTTTTTAATTAGAATGAAGTTTAAAATAACTCATTTTAGTATCTAATATTAAACGAAATAAGTTATTTTATGATTTAGAATGAAAATTTTAAATAAATTATTTGCTGTAATTTTAGACACTAAAATAAGTCGTTTGCAACTCCATTATACTTCAAATGGCATAAAGTATGTCAAGGTATCATTTAAAATTACCTATAATCATTTAATTGATGGAATGTTAAATAAAAGTGGGTTGATGAACTACAATGACCCACATGTTACAATGTCAGATACTAAATTGACTCATTTTAAAAGTTAAGGACTAAAATAATATATGGGTGTAAAGCTAGGGACTAGAATGAACAATAGTTGGCAATTACTTAAAAATCTAAAACATAGAAGTATAGCAAAATTAATTTCATATATTAAAGCAATTAATTAAAAGTATATAATAATAATAATAATAATAATAATAATAATAATAATAATGTAATTATTGATTTTTTGGTCCCTCCATTGTAGTAAGCCAGTAAGTGTTACAAAAAAGGAGGTTCCAAAAGTGAAAAATTTCTTCAAGACTGGCTTATGTCAAGAGCTCTAAACATGATGTGGGCTATCTATCTAGAGATGTCAAAATGGGTTGAGCCGTCCAATTTAGATCTATCCTACCAAAAGCTCAATTAAATGAATTAAAATAGTCAGTCTAACCATTTTGCGTTGGACTAGTGGAGTGGTGGATTAGTCAGCCAAAAAATGAAAAAATTGTCAAAAAAAAGATTGATTGTTTAATGACTTTTTTAAAAAATAATTTTTTTTATCGATGCATATCCAATTTTTCAAGGTTCATAATAATTATACACCAATTTTGACTGAAAAATATTATCATTAATAGTGTTGTGAATTTGTGAGTTATGACTATGTTTTACCTTTAAGTTTTAATTTTGAGTGAGTAATGTCTACTATACGGTGTTACTGTGTTGATGAGTGTACAAGTTTCTTACCTTTTTTTAGGTCACATGTTTCTTTTTGTTTTTTGTTCAAAACCATTCAAACATGTTTAATGTGATTTGAGCTTGGTGCCTTGGTCCCATGTCTTTTACCAACAAATTGTGATTTTTTTCTAAAAGAAAAGGGAAAAAGACTTGGCCGTGTATGCCAAGTCCGCCTCAACCCACTTAAACTTGTGGGTTAAGTGAGGCAAATAGGTGGGCTAGAATTTTATGTTCAACTCAAAAGTTCAGCTCAATTTGCTAAAAATGGCAGTTTTAACGGACCAATTTAGTGGATACAGAGAAATACTATTTCAATAAACTTTTAATTATAATTTATTTTATAGCTAAATTAAGCTTACCCAAATCCACGTGTCAGTTATGCATTGTGAAATAAGTGCTGTGTAAGCTAAGTGCCTTTGATTGCATGGGTGTAACCAAAAATGAGATTCACAAGTAACGAACTAAAGATAATAAACCTAGAAGATTCTGACAACCACCATACAGCCGTGGAATATAACTCTGCATACTGCAATGCTTGTGATACAATCTTTGCCAAAAGTTCTTAACAAAAAGAATTAACTCTTATCCATGCACATGTATTTGGCTCCAGTCACTCCAAGTTCCCAACAAGCTGATCCGAAAAAAATTGCTGTACAATTTTAAAAATACAACTAAGCAAATTTTTTTTTTTAACGTCAATATAGACTTTACCATTTAAATCGAGATTTTATGTTTTTTTTGTCGGAACCTATTTCTGGACTTATCTGAAATGGATACTGGATTTGGGCTTAGGCTTAGGCTGAATATTGGGCCGAATAGAGTTAGCCCATCTGGATTCGTGGTACCCTCTAGAAAGCAGCAAAACGTTCTCCTGTCGCAGCTTCTCTGTATACTCGGTCATCGCTGTGGTGCTCTCCCTTCGACGATCCCCCCGTAGATCTCAAGCTTCAGGTACCAACCCTAATCCCCCCCCCCCCCCCACCCCTTTTCTGTGCTCTCTCGATTTCGATTCATTTGTTTCTTCAAGTTCACAGTCCGTTTGATTGGATGTGTTGTCTGAAAACCTTACTCCCTCGAATTTGTCGCCTGAATTTTGAATGGTTCATGAGAATTTTCTTTCGATATCTTTTTATCCCGTTTTTAATCAAACGATTTAATGGATTAATTGGGTAGATATGGATGTCAAACTACTACTAGTAGTAGGTAATTAGGTTGGTCAATTTGTGTATAGGGTTTTTGTGCAATTTTGATTTCATTCCGTAATTGTTAATTCTATCTGACCATATAACATTTCCAAATGTACGCTATTGTTATTTTCATAATGTATCTATATTTTGCATCTTATAGTGCCTATGAATATGAAGCTTCTCATCTGGATTCTTCTAATCGATTTTTGTTCTGTAAATGTATGGGTTTTACCAACAGTGCTCCTTTAGGTGGAGACAAAGACAATAGAAGCTTCTGCTTAATTTCCTTATGTGCATAATCCACCATCCTGCAGGCATATTGTTGTTTTTGGTTTCTGGGCAGGTCTAGAACTGTCGCCACCATGCAAATTAGGAGTTTTGTGGTGACATATATTGCAGTATCCCACCTCCTTCGTCTTCTTGCGGTTATTGGTTTCTGCATTTGATCATGTTGATCTATGTAATACCCCCTAAAGCTAACATTTTGAATTTGTGGATGGGTCGGAAGGATTCTAAAATTCATTTGCTTCCAGTAGTTCTGATATTTAACATTTATATGGAGTTCTACTGTCACTGGGGCCTCCTTTTTTATGTTCAAGAATCGCTAGGAATCGTCCTCTGCACAATGGTTGTTAAGGATTCCATCCGTTTAGAACCTATGGCTTTGCATGAAGTGGCCATGATTTTGCAATTTTCCTTGGCCGTTTGCTACTTTTTTTTGGATAGGGTGGTTTCTTTTGTTTAGTTTTTCTCTCTTGTTTTACTTATTTATGTTTTGTTGTGCAGTTTACTCTCTAATCATGTCAGGCAAGTACATCATTTCTGCTGTAGTTGCATCATTTGGAGTTGCATGGATCTGTGATGTTGTCATTTCAGATAAGAAGTTATTTGGAGGTAAGTTGTGCTTTCCATAGGATTTAATATGATCTGTCGCAGTTTTGGCTGCCTGTAATTGCTGATTTCTTTCTTCAGGTACTACCCCTGGCACTGTTTCAAACAAGGGGTGGTGGGAAGAGACTGACAAAAAATTTCAGTCATGGCCTCGTACTGCTGGTCCACCAGTGGTCATGAATCCCATTTCTCGCCAAAACTTCATTGTGAAGTCTCAGCCTGAGTCTTGAGTTTTGATGTTAATTGATTTTCTGTTGCTTGGTTCACCTTGTTCATGGGAGTTGGCTCCATAAATGCTAATTGTGTTTTGAGGCTAGATTCTTGCAGTTCAATTAGTGATGCCTACTTTTTCATTACCGACCTAGTGTCGGATGCTTTTTATCATGTGAATGTTTTTATGTCTTAATAAACTGTCACTGAGGAAATCTTGGATCGAACGATACATAATGTTGTATTCGAATTATATACTTTGTCTTTACATTGGTTAAAACGGGAATCAATGACTACAAATATGTGTAGAAGGCGTACGTTTGTCAAAAGCTAACAGAGCGTGTGCTTACTAAATTTCCATATTTTATCACGGAATCTCAGCTGGCTACGGAATTTTACTGTTAATCCGACACAATAGAATAGAATACTCATGCTTTGCAGAATTCTAGAAGTCATCGTTCGGTGAGGACATGCTCTTTTCAGCAAGACATGGAGATTGATGATGATAGAAAAGGGATTTGAGTTGTTAATGGAAGAGTAGGCTTAAATAATGAAGTTTATTCATAATGCTACGCAATAATAGTATCTTCACATCTAATGGCTGTGGCTTACTTTCAATTGGTTTGCTGCAAGTTTGAATCTCTGCTCAACCTTAAGTACATACTATGAGTAATGCCACAGTGCAAATTAAAGTTAGGTCCATGTAATAGGCAGTTTAGAAAGAAATGATAATCGTATCACTTTTCAAGATGTTTTTGTGAATATTTGTTGAGGATAGTTTTAGTTTTTCTCTTAGTATGTAAGGAGATGATTTGAATTGTTCTTTTAAAAATGTCTCAAAAAGTGATATTAATAATGTGTCTCTTTTAAAAAATACTTTCATAGTTAAATGGTGGTGTTAAAGTCAAATCCCTAAGCTAATAAATTTTGCCCTTTGATAAGCACGGGGAAGGCCTGCATTGCTTCGCAGCTTCTTTAATTTAGGTATCTCATGCCATTAATAAGGAATTAATTTTGGAGAATCTTTTCACTCTCTTTCATATCTCGTAGCAGCTTGATTGAGAGTAACCAACTTCCCTCCATTTACGCATATCAGATAATATTTCTTTGCTATTATATATTCCACGAAATTGGACCAGAAGGGAATTCAGTATTGACACGTAACGTAACAAACTTTCCATTCCGTAACTTGTACTTCCTCTTTTGGTCCGTGGCATCGTCCATCACATCACTCTCTCGTTCATACCTCTTTCAATCTCTCTCACATTCGCTACCTTTCACATTACTTTCTGTGTCTCTTTCTCATTGTCATAGCCGAACCGTCCCTGCACAACTTGACCGATGTGGTGCTTGCAAAGTCGAAGGTCGTGCCATTCAACAAAGTTGGTGGCTCGAGCTCATCGAAGCAACAGAACCAAAGGTAGAAATATTAAACCTCACACTCACTTTTATGTACTTCTTTCATGGGAAAGAAGATCCTCTCATGTGCCTCAAATTCATAAGTGTTTCAAGTTTTAGAGAAAAGTTTTAGTGGTGTTTATTACTTGTCATCTCTTTATTATTTTCTCACATTTTTATTATAAATATGATACCATGTGGCATCGTCTTATCTATGTAGCCAGTCTCACCCAATGGGATCAAGCATATGTTGTTGTTGCCATGATAGCGGAAGTAGGTAGTATACAAAACTTTTCCCTTACTATGAGGGCATATAAAAAGTACATACCACATGAATCTTTTCTTCATGTAAATGTCTGTTCTTTTCACATATTTGAGCTTCAAAAGTACTTGTAGTGGAATCAGAATGAAGTTGTGTAGTTACTTATTATGTTTGGTGAATTGTTTCATTATGCTAGAAGTAGTTTTCAACTAATTGAAGTACTTTTGGGAGAGATATTATATTTTTCATTATATAAAATGTATTTTTGAGATAAAATATTATTATTACTCTCACATTAATAATTAAAAGTAATTTTATTTTATCCTGTCTAAAGAAAAATCATTCTCTTAAACTTACTTTTAGTATACTCAAACCAAACACAAATCAATTCTTTTAAAAGTAATTTCTCTAAAGGTAATTTTTTTTCAACTTAATTCTTTCAAGTGATTCTCCCATAAGTTAAATAAAAGGGACCCTAAAACATCTAAATCTTATCTTAAAAAGGTTATGTAAAAAATGTAAAGAGTTCAAAATGTGAAAATATTAATAGTGAATATGTAACTATCACTAGATCATGTTATGACGCACAATTTATTGGGTGGCAACTTGCTGCGGTTGCTGGATGAGCCTATTGATGGGACAACACATAAATTAGAAAAAAGAGAGTTGTAGAATTGGAGAGAGAACACAGGAGTAAGAGGGAATTTAGAGAGGGAGAGATATTTGTGATCGAATGTAAATTAAACTCAAATCACAATTCACATATCTCCTTACAATTTTCCATACACCTATTTATACTGTTAGGTACTATAGCTAAGTTTAACTCCACTAATTAAGCTATTTGGGTCCCTATAATGAAAGCGTGTTGACTTGGAGCAAAGGATGATGAGGCCACGCGAGCTTTCAGAGAGTGATGCCAAACGAGGTGGAGGAGGAGGCTTTGTGCGGAAAAGGATGGTCTTGGGGTCGCTTCTTTCTGTCTTTGTGGCGTTCATGTTAGACTTTTCATGCTAAACACTAGTTGTGGCTCCATTTTTTTCTTCAGCAGTTGTGTTAACTCCGTGAATATAAATGGAAAAATTGGTTGGTAATAACTTGTTGGGCCTAGAAGGGATGTACGAACTGTTCAATATGATGGTAAATTAATGTTACTAATGTATCCCTTTTGTACCCATGTTAATGATTGAAAAAGGGATTTGAGTGGTTAATAGAAGCGTAAGCTTAATTAACATGTCGTGAACTCTCTCAATGACGCTACGCAATGATCACATCTGATCTTCACATTTATCGGCTGTGACGTACTTACTCAACTGATTACTGCAAGCTTGAATCTCTGTTCAACATAAAGCACACACTATAATTAATTTGTAATGCCATTGTACAAATTAAAGTTAGGTCCATGTAATAAGCAGTTTAGAAAGAAATTATATTTGCATCACTTGCTAAGATGTTTTTGTGAGTATTAATTTGTTGAGAATAGTTTCAATTTTCTCTCAATGATTAAGGGGATGTTTTAAATTGTTCTTTTTAACAATATATTTTAATTAAATGGTGGTGTTAAAGTCAAATATCTCCAAGATAACAAATTTTGCCCTCAGATAAGAACAAGGAAGGACTGTATTATATGCTTCACAACTTCAAAGCTGCTTCCTGAATAAGCTATTACTTTCTTCTATTTTCGTCTCTGCTGACCAAGGTTTTGAAAACCGGACCGAATATCGAACCTACAGAAGGTTCGTATGCTCAATCGGTCGAATCAGATATAATAAAATCTGTATTTATATAAATATATAAAAATATAAAATAAAATATATGTCATAAATAATTAAAAATTAAATTAAGTATCAATAAAACCTATAGAATATAATATAATTCATCTTTTAATCAAAATAAATATTATCCACATAGATCAAATCTTTAAATTACTAATTCTCATACTAGAAAATGAAAAGAATTAGGAAAAATGATATTTTAGACTTTTTTTTTTAAAAAAAACCCTCAAAATGATTTTTTTTTGCATATTTTTCGTAAAAAAAAAAAAAAAAAAAAAAAAACCGATTTGACCAGCCGGTCCGGTTTTCCCGGTTTCTGCCCAGTTCAAAGTGGTTTTCCACCGGTTCAAAGCGGTTCTCCACCGGTTCTTTCCCAATCGATTTTAGGGTCCAATCCGATCGGACAAAGAGTTTGCTCTGCTCAACCGGTCTAACCGGCCAGTCCGGTCCGGTTCTCAAAACATGGCTGCTGACGATGGTGGGGACAAAAGATAAAATGGGTATGGTTCACAAAGAAAACGTGTTGCTTGTTTTGGTTATTGTTAATATTAATTTCTTTCCTTTTATCTTCTGTGATGCCGGAAATGTGATAGGATCTTTTTTGTTGTGTTTTTGTTCGATATATGTGTCATAAAGTCACCATCACTTTCGTTTTTAAAAATTGATAAGGGTGATGGATTTTGAATATTTCACAATTCTCTATATTTGTTACAATACTCAGTTTATTATTGTAGTTATATTGCTTGGAAGCATTCTTCACAATGGTGTGTAATAATATATTTTTTTTCCAAAATTGATGTTGTATGATGTTGTATAATAAGTATTAGGTGATTTTTGTCATTGTATTCGCCTAATTTGTAAATTTGTTTTGATTACTTTTTTAAGCTTAGCCTGAATGTGATTTAACACAATGATGCACTTCAAGAGATAATTAATATAGATTCATCAATTGAATCAGATAAACCTTTCAGTCATTTACAATTAGTTAACAAAGGCAAAGATATGGACCAAAGAAACTATGATAGATTTTATCCAAGGGCACACACACACAAATAAATAAATAAATAAATAAATATGTGTGTGTGTGTGTGTGTTTGAGTTGAAACAAGGACTATAAATCATTTTATACTTCTTATATTCCCCTATACTGGGTTTTTATGCAATTATATGATATGAATTGCACAGCAAAATTTTAAAATTGGGAAAAATGCAAATAACCCCCTTGTACTTTAGGGCTAATGCAATTTAGCCCCTAACTTTTTAAAATGAGCATATTGACACATTGTGTTTTCCATATAGTGCAAAGTACACCCTTTAATAATTTTAAGGACAAAATTGCCCTCATCTTCTATTCCCAATACCCTAAATCCTCTTCATCCCAAAAGCCAAAAATGCAACCTCCATTACAATCAGAAACACATTCAATCCAAACTATCAAACACAAACACCAAACAACATCACAATAACTCATTTGACAATTATCAATTGCCATTCACAATATCACCCACTACTAATGCTACTATAACGCAAGAGAGATAGTCAGAGAAAGAAGCTTGAAGGGGGAGATAGAGCAATGACAGCAGGGTTGGTAGGGTTAGGGCAAAGATGGTGGTGCACGCGGTGGTTGTGAAAGCAATCCTTTATCATGAAGGTGAGGCCCAGCCTCATGCGATGCCTCTGCTCCGAGAACGCCAACCACCTTGCAACTCCGCCACCGCAAAATCATATGCCATGGTGCTCATTCTTTAGCCAACCCCCTTCATCCTTAGCTGGTCCCCATTATTTTGATTCTTATGATGGCCATGACTATTGCCGTTAGTGTTGCTTCCTCCTTTTCATCTTCCTTTGGTGACGCACTTCAAGTTCCAGTTTTATTGAGGCCGCCGCTTCTTGGTCTTCTTCGCTTTGCATGATTAATGGGGAACTTCATTTCACTACTGCTGTTAGCAATTCTTTGAATGATGAGGTGATATGAAGGTTGTGAGGGAGACATAGAGCACATCAATCGAGAATGAGAGTGTTGTGTTTTTGGAGTTGGGGATAAACACGATTTAGGGCATTGAGGACAATTTTGTCCTTAAAATTATTAAAAGGTGTACTTTGCACTATATGGAAAACACAATGTGTCAATATGCTCATTTTAAAAAGTTAGAGGCTAAATTGCACCAGCCCTAAAGTATAAGGGGGTTATTTGCATTTTTCCCTTTAAAATTTTACAAAAATCTAAAACTCGATCCATGCAAATCGATCATTTTAAAGATAGGGATCAAATTATATTCCTTGGAGTGCACTTTACATATCTCAATCCTTACATTTGAATTGTAGGTGTTGTTAGATGAAGAACCGCCCTCTATCGGTATCCACACACAAATGGTCAAGAACGGTTGTTAAGCACCAGCTCAGTACGATTACAAATCGTGGTTGTAGGATTTTCTTTAATCTGTTATTGGCTTTTGAAGTTGTCTCATGAATGCCCTAAACTGAAATCCTTATCTCTTCTATTTATAGAGAGATACGTGTTCCCAACTTATTATGAAAAGAATATTCAATTTTTCAAAAAACATCTTTCAGAATCTAAAAATAAATATTTTCGAATTTGATTTAATAATATCCAATATATTTATCATCAGATTTCAAATTTATATTATCTGGTAATATAAAATCGAATCACAAATTTAATATCCATATATCCAAAATTCGAACTCCTAAAAAACAACGAATCTGTTCGTTACATTATTAGTATGCAACCCAATAGATTTATATTACATTGACAATAGGCCTAATACCACTATTATGCCTATAAGTCATAAGTGACTTCTAGCAAGACATTATGGCTGATCCAAGTATTAATGAATTAAAAGTCCATATTAAATTAACCAATAAAATATGCCGTAACCCTTTTATCGCACAATATCTAATTTGAACATAAGACATAGATAATGTCATCCTTATATTGTTCAGATATAATTTCTCGATCTCGAAATAGACTGATAAATCAAATGACACTGATGACTTCTTTTAGTTCATTTATGCATGGTCATGCATTTTTCAATCTCATTTATCAAGGGGCTTAATAGATATATCTCTCAACAAGAGGGACAAGTCCCATTTTGTGTAGTTATTATCCTCTCCACAAATTGCATCATATTTAACCATAATCTTTATAATTATCCAGTTAAGAATAACATTTGATTATATCAAAATATAATGTTCTTTATGTAGTAAATTGTGTAAACTCCGGCATGAGGATTTATTAACATAACTATTTTGAGAATCACCTATGACATTAATCCATACAGTGATCTCGCAATGGGTCTATCTGATATTTTATTCTCCAATAAATATCTATGCATAAGCTTAATTTTGTACTATACATATAATTATCTCATAATTATCAATTATACTTATACTAGTCTTCATAATATTAATGATCAACTAGGAATATAATTATCATTATATGTAATATGTAAATATAATAATAAAGAAAATGAATAAAATATCTCTCATCAATAAAAATACAACTAACAATAAAGATTCAATAAATGGCCTAGGGCACAATCATTAACATGCTACATCTTCCTCAAAAACTCATGAAGATGCATGTTGGTATTGTTAGACATGGCGCTTACCACGTGTTCCATGATGTTTAAAATGTCAAAATTTTATTCAAGGACATGATTATAAATTTTTAAATAATTAGAAATATTTAATTGAAATTTTGAGTAAAATCATAGGGATTTGGAGAACAATTGAACCTTTATTTTATTTGTTGATTTTCGAAAGCATATAACATAATTATTAAATTAGTTATTAATATATGTAACTAAACTTTTGAGGATTGAAGTATTATAATTCTAAACTTTTAAAGAACTCAAGTGTATACAATTAATTTTTCAAGGATTAAAGTGCTGAAACATCACTACAAAAAAAAGTTATTAAAATATAAATCTTTCAGAGATCAAAGTTAGTTTTATTCTTATAATCTTTAAATGTTGACTTTGCCATTAAACTTTGTGATATATCTTATTGCTATGACTTTTAAATTTAATATCTTATAGCTAAATTAGTTATAGCACTGTCAGTATAAAAGTACTTATTCCCTGAATAGTTTTGAGAACAAATAATTTAAATGATCTTTGTCTTGAAAAAAAGAAATCCCAATAAAGAGGTGTTATTCAATACAATAAACGAAGGTCAAAATAGCCATATCAAACTATATAAATTTATATTTGTACAACATTTATTATATCATAAAAAATTATATACTGTATTGTCCAAAGTGACCTTATCAAAATAATAAAAAATTATTACAATTAAAATATATGCATATATAAATATGTATATAACACTAAAAATGTTGTCTAAAACAATAAAAAAAAGTATGTATTAGTTCTGATAACACGTTGTACTTCTTAGCCATGGAGAGTTGTCATAGTTTTGTGGCATCAAGCCATCAACATAACTTGTCACAACTAGATCGCTTCCACAAATTATTGTATGTTCCTGGTGGAAAACGCAACACAAGTGTCTTTTTAATTATTTCATTTCCTTTACAGACCAAGTATACATATATCAAAGTGTAAATTATCCTTTTAAAAATGTTGGGTATCAGAGTAATGGAAACAGATCAAGCACTTAACTAAAATAGTGAGAGAGTAATAGAGAACCCGACACACAATATTTACGTGGAAAACCCCCTAATGATGAGGGAAAAACCACGGGCAAGAATGAGAAAGATTTTCACTATGTGGAAAATAAAATTACACCTCTCTCTAAATATAAGGAGAGAACAATAACACCCTCTCTTATACTAAGAGAATACACCTCTCTCTATAAAAATAGGAGAAAATCTCAAAAGACACTATATATTTTTCTCTCAACTATGCTCTCTCTGTTTCTACTGATGCAATGAGAGCCTTCAGCAACTCTCTATTTATAGATGCTCGGGAAGTTACTGTGCAATCAATGCCTGATAACTTCACATACGACTTCGGCGGAGTGCACGAACCCTCTCACATGTGCACAGTAACAAAGCACGTTTGAAAATTTCGCCAATAACATTGATGCACAGTAGAAATTCTACTGTGCATTTTGAAAATTTTACACCGTGCATGTGCTTCTTCTTTTCCTTCTTTGACTTCCTTTTTTTTTTAATTAAATAAGTGGCTTTACACCACTAACAATCTCCCACTTAAAGCCACTTTTGGTAAGCTTTCAAAACCTTTTCTCATCTTACTAGTTCCATGCTGCCTACATTTCTGATAGGCCATAGGAAGATCTACACCATTTAAACTTGTCAGTGTTGATCAGCTTTGTCATGACATCTGCTAGGTTATCTTTCGTATGAATCTTCTGCATGTCCATATTTCCTTCTTCCACTACTTCTCGAACAAAGTGATATTGAACTCCTATGTACTTTGTCCTGGAATGAAATGCTGGATTTCTTGCAACATGCAAGGCACTCTGATTGTCACAATACACAGTAACTTTTGACTGTTTGTGCCCGAGTTCCTCCATTAACCTTTGAATCCAAATAGCTTCCTTGCAAGCTTGGGTAGCTGCCATATATTCAGCTACTATAGTAGATAAAGCTACAACAGTTTGTAACTTGGATAACTTGACTCATGACTCACTTTAAGTGTAAACACATAGCGTGAGTGGATTTCCTTTTATCAAGATCACTGCAAAATCAATCAACATATCCTCGACAATGAACTCACGATCCTCCAAAACATAGTGCGACACAGGTTCCTCTAATATATCTCAGGATCCTCTTCACAAACATTCCAATGCTCAAGATTACTGGATCGCCATATGTGACTAACCAATCCAACTGCATGGGCAATATCTGGCCTAGTACAAATCATGGCGTACATAAGGCTTCCCACCGCTGATGCATATGGTACTCGAGACATTTCCATCCTCTCTGCTTCACTGCTATGACACATATCTGAGGATAATCTGTAGTTCACAGGAAGTGGGGTTGATACTGGCTTGTAATCTTGCATGTTGAAGCGTCACAAGATTTTCATCAAGTAATTCTTCTGTGAAAGCCAGATCTTCCTGTCCTTTCTATCTCGGTGAATTTGCATCCCTAAAATCTTATTTACGAGTCCCAAGTCCTTCATATCAAACTCCCTAGCCTATTGTGCCTTTAATTCTTGGATTTGATCTTTGTTGGGGCCTACCACCAACATATCATCTACATACAACAACAGAATGATGAAAACATTGTTATCAAACCTCTTGTAGTATGTACAATGGTCTGAACTTAGTCTGTTGTATCCGAGGCGAATTATGAAGGAATCAAATCTCTTGTACCAACACCTTCGTGCCTGCTTTAGACCGTACAGAGATTTGGTCAACCTACAAACCAAGTTTTCTTTTCTTTTTTCCTCAAAACCTTCTGGTTGGAGCATATATATCTCTTCTTCAAGTTCTCCGTGAAGAAAAGCAGTTTTCACATCTAACTGCTCAAGATATAAATCAAATGCAGCACACATAGCCAATACTACTCTGATAGTGGTAAGTCTGACAACTGGAGAAAATATCTCATTGAAATCAATACCTTCCTTCTGAGCAAATCCTTTTACCACCAGTCTTGCACGATGGCTTTTCGACCTTTTGGAAGTGCAACAAGTTCCCATGTTTTATTCCTATGCAATGCCTCCATTTCTTCCTACATTGCTGCCATCCACAGAGAAGCATCTGGACTATTCAAAGCCTCCTGAAAGTTTGATGGCTCTCCTTCTTCTGTTGGAAGACAAAATACATCGTGACTTGCCATAACATAGTCTGAATGCCATGATGGTGGCTTTGTCTGGCGTGTTGATCGCCTAACTTCTGTATCATTGGCCTCTACTGGTACTTGTTCATCATGCTCTGGTTCTGCTTCAGAATCTCTTTCTTCAGTTTTCTCATCTATCTGAATAGTAGTGGTCTCTTTAACAGATCTTTGTCATTTCTTTCTTCACTTTGATTCATTTTACGCCAAATATAACATCCTGCGACAATAACCTTGGCGGTGGGATCCTAAGCGATACCCCTTCACACCGTCAGCATAGCCCAAGAATATACATTTCCTGCACTTCGGGTCCAACTTTCTTCTTTCTTGGGAGTTGTACATCACATATGCCGGACATCCAAACACTTTTAGAGAAGAATAATCTGCCGGTTTGCCATTCCACATCTCCATTGGTGTCTTTAAACCAATTGCAATTGATGGCAACCGATTGATCACATAACAGGCAGTTTTGACTGCTTCTACCCAGAAAGACTTGGCTAAACCTGCTGTTCTCAGCATTGCTCTTGTTCTTTCTAAAAGAGTCCTATTCATCCGCTCTGCTACACCATTTTGCTAAGGTGTATGTGCAACTGTAAATTGCCTTTGAATACCCTCATGCTTGCAAAATGCTAGAAAATCTCCATCTGTGTATTCTCCTCCATTGTCTGTCCTCAAACATTTGATCCTCTTTCCGGATTCAAGTTCTACTCTTGCTTTGAAGTCTTTGAATATTTGAAACACATCTGACTTCCTCTTGATTGGGTACACCCATAATCTCCTGGAGTAATCATCAATGAATGACACAAAATATTTTGCACCTCCTAAGGACATTTCTGGTGACTCCCATACATCAGAATGAATTAAGTCTAGAATGTGCTTACTCCGAGCAGTTGATCTATCAAACTTTAATCTATGCTGTTTGCTTGTAACACAATGCTCATAAAATGGTAAGTTCACCGATTTGAGCCCAGGAATGAGATTACGTTCTGCAAGAACCTTCAAACCATGTTCCGGAGCATGTGGCCTAGTTTGCGATGCCACATCATTGTCGTTTCTTCTTCATTTGCTGATGCAACTGATGCATCTGCCTCTTACAACGTATCTCCTTGAAGTTTGTATAGATTTGTTGTGGTCTTTTCTGCTTTCATCAACACAAGAGCACCTTTAACAACTTTCAAGATTCCCCCTTCAGTACAGGTCTTGCACCCAAGATCATCTAGTTGCCCAATAGACAATATATTCTTCCTCAAACCCTTCAAGTGTCGCACTCCTTGAATTGTTCGAATGGAACCATCAAACAATTTTATTTTGACAGTACCAACACCAGCAATTTCTAAGGCATGGTCATCTCCCATGAACACAGATCCTTCCGATACAGGTTCATAACTATAAAACCAGTCACGGTGTGGAGTCATGTGCTATGATGCTCCTGTATCCATTATCCAAATATCAATGAGCCTTTTGTTGCCTCTAGAACCAATTGCTGCCTCACTACATAGGATTTCTCCATCCTCAGAGGTACTTGCAACACATCCTTGAGAGGTTGATGCTTCTGGGGCTTTATCTGCATTCTTCTTGTTATATCAACAATCTTTCTTCAAGTGCCCTCTCATGCCACAACGGTAGCATTTGAAGTTCTTCCTTCTTCTTGACTTTGATATACTCCGACCATGACTCCCACTGGAATCACGCTCCATTGATCTCCCCCTCATCACCAACAACGCCTCTCCATGCTTTGAGCTCTCCAATCTATCTTCCTTATTCTTGCGCCTGGACTCTTCTTCAAGAATAGCACTGGCGACATCATCAAAGGATAGATAGTTGGCAACATTATTATTTGTGATGTTGATAATGAGTTGATCATATAGTCGGAGTAGACTTTGAAGTGAAGCTCAGCACCTTCATTCTCGCTATTTTATAATCGATCTTTGTAAAGTGGGAGAATAATGTGTTGGATTGTTGATGTGATGCATTGCAGATGTGGACTCACTCATCCGAAGAGTATACAGCCTCCTCTTTAGAAATATTCTATTGTGAAGTGACTTGACCTTGTACAATTTGACATGAGCATCCCAGATCTCCTTTGCTGTCTTCTTTTCTGCAATACTAGACAATACTGAATCTGCCATTGCAAGATGCAGTTAACCTTGACATTATCATCCATCTCCTTCCACTTTTCATCAGTAATTTCAGTTGGTCTGCCTTCAATTGCTGGTAAGCAATTGTCCTTCCTTAAGATTGCTTTTATCTTTAGTTTCCATAGGGAAAAATTATTCCCATTGAACTTCTCAAACTCAAATTTTGTTGCCATGGTGTTTACCGGAATCTGTTTCTCTACTAGACTGGTCACTTTTTTTTTATTGTGAATAGTACCATATACGTGAATAATGGCATATATGTGAATAGTATCTTACACGTGAGCAGTACCGTATACGTAAACAGTACATATATTTATACCGTATATAGAACAAATTCAGTATACGTTAACAATACTGTAAAAGTATACAACTACATTATAAAGCAGTGACAGAGTAGTAACGCATGGTGTGAACTATAACCAATGACTTTGATAAGTACTAAGTAAAAATTCTTTTACGATGTGGAAGGTCGACCTAAGCGCAACCAGAGCATACTAAGAATAAATACCACCAAACCAAAGCTACGATACCTTTGTTGGGTACAGGAGTAATGGAAACAGATCAACGATATAACTAAAATAGAGTGAGTAATAAACCGACACAATATTTACGTAAAACCCCTGATGAGGAGGAAAAATCACGGGCAAAAATGAGAAAGATTTTCAACTATGTGGAAGATAAATTACACACTCTCTAAATATAAGGAGAGAACAATAACACCCTCTCTTTATCTTTAGGAGAATACAACCTCTATAAAAATAGAAGAAACTCTCAGAAGACACTATATATTTTTCTCTCAACTATGCTCTCTCTATTTCTGATGCAGAGAGCCAGACTCTCTGTTTATAGATGCTCGGGAAGTTCTTGTGCAATCAATGCACAGTAACTCACATGCATTTCGATGAGTCTGTAGAGCCTCTCACACCCATGTCCACAGTAACTTTGCATGTTTGAAAATTTCACCAATAACATTTATGTACAGTAGAAATTCTACTGTGCATTTTGAAATTTTGCAGCTTCTTCTTTTTCTTCTTTGACTTCCTTTTTTTTTTTAATTAAATAAGTGGCTTTACGCCACTAACAAAAAATATTTCAAAATGTTATATATATCTCTTTTGAAAAAATATCTTAATTAAATGGTAGTGTTAAACTACTCAAAACGCTAAGCTAATAAATTTTGGCCTTTGATAATTATCACCTCGCAAGTTCAAAGCTGTTTCCTAAATAAGCTATTTTATTCTTCATTTTCTACGTCTTTGTTGACAACGGTGGTGGACAAAAGTCAAAAGATAAGAAGGGTATGGTTCATAAAGAAAAGGTGTACTTCTTATATGCAGTTATTATTAATTTCTGTTCTGTTCTTATTTCCTTAACTGTGACACCGTAACTGTGATAGGATTATTTTTGTTAAAATGAATGTTTAATATTTGTATGTGTGTTCCATATATATGTCATAATTTTTGTTTTGGAAAATAGATAAGGGCGATGGACTTAATTAATTAGTTCTAGATATTTCACAGTTGAGTTCAGTGTATTTGTTAAGAAATACTATTTAAGTATAATTACAGTGCGTGGAATCATTCTTCACAATGGTATGTAATAATTCTTAGTCCTAAATTGTTGTCGTATAACAAAAATTAGGTGGGTTTTGTTATTGTATTTGACTAATTTGTAAATTTATTTTCATTAACTTTTGAAGCTTGATGTAATTCAAGAGATAATTAATATGGATTCATCAGTTGAATCAGATGAACCCTTTGACTCTTTTACAATTTAGTTGACAAAGGCATAGGCATCAACCCCAAAACCTTTGTTAAGTTTTATAAAAATTAAAAACCCACATATGCTATCATTGTTTCTATTAACATAGTACGTGCCAACACATTTTTTTTTAAGAGTAACGTTAAAATGTTCAGAAAAAAATATAAAATCTTTTATATATCATGATAATTCTTGTTGAAAAAATAACATCATCCATCAATTCGTTTAAAAACTAATAATCATGACACATTACTCATTATCCAAAGTTTTGATAAATACAAAGTTTCTGGATTGTATAGTATTTTTGTTTTGAAAAACAAAATATCATTTCATTATTAAATAATGGATTGTGGTTGCCGTGGACTTTAAACGCCGGTTGCACACATGGAAGTCTCTGATTCGGTCGCCGACGAGAATGACCAGACGCAGGTCTCTCATTTTTCATTTGGATTCGAGGGATTTATTATTATAAAGAAAAAGAAAAAAGAAAAGAAAAGTCGGAGATACAAATGATAAGGTAATAGACATGTACGCATAATGATTTGTACACTTGATTTTCTAATTTATAACCGTGGCACTGCACTTCATTCTCTATCTTTAGATTAGCAAAGTCAATATAATAATATAATATGCAGTAATATCAGATGTCCTTTTCTTCCTTTTGCTGTGACATTCCACGAAGTTGGACCAGTTGGGTGTTCAGGTACGACACGTAAACCTAAACTCTTGTTCTTCTTGGGCTGTTCCGTTTGCGGCTTCTTCCCTAAATCTTCTTTCATTCCTCTCTCTCTCTCTCTCTCTCTCTCTCTCTATTTCTTTCTCTCTGTCTCTCACGCTCACCACCTTTTTACCTCACTTTCTGAGCTCTGTGTCTCTTTCTCATTATCTTGTCATGGCCGAAGCAACAACCCTCCACAAGCTGACCCATGTGGTGCTTGCAAAGTCGAAGCTCCTGTCGTTCCCCGAACTCTGCAATGAACTCGGCGTCCAAAACGACATGGAATTGCTGGAGGCTGCCATGTCCCAATATTCCGAAGCGTACCTCACGAGTGCTGTTCATGAGGACATCAAAACCAAACTCTATGACACCGAGGACATGTTGGACAATTTGTACAAAAGACGACACAATCTCATCATCAAAGCAACACAACCAAAGGTAGTGATATATAAAACCTCAGCTCACATAAACTGATGATGCTCTCGTGTGAAAACTTTACATTTTTGTTTACGAGCGACCTGTTGTGTACACGTAGTCATCATTAATAAGATAATGTCAAAGATGTGAAAAAAGTACAAAAATGTGAAAGACTAATGGTGAATATGTAATAATTTTGATTGTGGGGTTGCAGGTGGTGGGGGAGCCGGGGCACACTGGAGATGAGCCTGATGCTAAGTTGAAGCAAAGGATGATGAGGCCACGCGAGCTTTCAGAGCGTGGTGCCAAACGAGGAGGAGGAAGCTTTGTGTTGAAAGTGGTGATGGCTTTGGGATTGCTTCTTTTCGTCTTTGTGGCGTCCATGCTAGACTTTTCTGCACATGTTGTTGCGCAGCACTAGTCTTTTGGCTAATTCTGGCTCGCCTTTTTGTTTGTTGTCGTCGTTGGTGTAGGGTCATATACTATATAGTATAAATGGAAATAATTTGTTGGGCCAAAAAGGGATGTATAAACCGTTGGAATTTAATGTTAATTAATGTCACAAATGTGTTGCCCTTTTAGTACCATGTAAATTAATGGATCATTTGTGTGCGCAACATCATGGAAGGAAACATTGTTAATAGCAAAAATAAGCGCCTCACTAGTCCAGTCTCATACGGACTTAAATCTGAGAGCACTGCTCATTGTGAATTCCATTGCCATCTCTCAGTTGCTATGAAGAGTAAACGGACTAAGGACAATGCCATTCTTATTTACCTATATTCTGTAGATTTATATAGCCTTGCAATTCTGCAAATGCAGTTCTAAAAGTAGCACATATTTGTTGTA
This sequence comes from Dalbergia cultrata, assembly GCA_031216105.1. Taxonomy (NCBI): domain Eukaryota; kingdom Viridiplantae; phylum Streptophyta; class Magnoliopsida; order Fabales; family Fabaceae; genus Dalbergia; species Dalbergia cultrata. The sequence continues at coordinate 15,173,529 of CM062353.1, forward strand.
ATTTAGGAGGCTCCAACATTAGGAGGCTGATACAAAGTGGATGGCCTAGGATTTCTTGTCAGAGACGAAGTTAAATATGTTGGGAGGAAAGAGTTAAGGTTATTTGAGAGCCTTTTATGGTGCAGATGCCACAAGCCTCGCATGATCAAGGATGGTTCAACAGCCCAGTCTCCAAACTTTGTTTTGAGACACCATGAAGTTGATCAACATGTAATAATACCAGCAAAGAATTGTTCTCTCTTGTTGCTTATTAGATACCCTTCGTAACGAGGCATGATACGGATGGTTCTATTAAAACCAGAAAGCCACCCTTGGCTCCTTTGATGAATTTCGCGCCACAAGCAATTTTCTTTTGTGTGCATATAAAGTAAAGACTGAGTTTTATATCCATAGATAGAAGATAGAAGTACAAGTAGAAGATGTGTTGGATGTAGAAGCCTGAAATCCTTATCCTTGAATTTGAAGGACCAAACCGTATTAGGTACTCTTACCAATTGCAACCTGAGAGGAACATGCCCTCTTTGAAGGAGATGGTTAATACTCCAAAGTGTGGCTTTTAACAGCCACACTTAACGGGGGTGCTTAGCCTCCTTTGCTTCCAGGTTCTGATAACACTTTGCACTTCTTAGCCATGGAGAGTTGTCATAGTTTTGTGGCATCATCATAGCTTGTCACAACTGCTTTCCTCTAATTGTTTTACGTTCCTGGTGGAAAACATAACACAGGTTTGTCTTTAGTTATGTTACATTTCCTTTATAGACCAAGTATACATGTTAAGCTACAATCTGCTTTCATTTCCCTTCAAAAAATGGAGCTAAGACCCTCTAGTGGTTTAGACTCCCCTCATCCTAATTTCCTCTTATCCACTAATTTCTTAGAAAGAAGAAACAATTTGCGCATAAAAGGTTAGATTCATTGTTAAACAAGGAAGAATGTTGTTATTATCAAGTAAGTTACATTGGATTTGCTAGGATATATGAATTTACCATAATATATTGGGCTATGAAATAATAGTAAAACATATCCAGGAGGTGCCGTATGCATGGACAGTTCAGATGTACAACATCCGATCTCAACAAAAATAAAATAGAACTTCAATTTCAATGAGAAGAGACTGATATGTAGATGGACTCATCTCCAAAATGAGTGAAATACAATATAAAAACCGGAGGCTAGCTCACATGATAGTAGGAACTTACACATCCTGCATCAAGGTCAATTCTTGAAAGTATCCTCCCTCCTATCTAATACAGCGTCCAACTCAAGCAGATAAGCTGCCTTTTCACAACTAATCCTTCGGACAAACTAGAAAGGTGAAGACCTAACAAAGCCAACGGCATTAATTTTACTTTGACACACAACCTTCACCATGTAAAGTAATTCCTGATACAAGATACTATATAAAGTTGCAACTCATTCAGTTCCCGGTAGCCATGATAGTCTCACACACATAAAATCTTCGACGGTGTAGATCATGGTGCAGAAAACTTAACTGGCTAGCTGTCATCAGTTTTGATTTATCTCTTGAAGCATCTCTACGACATTCTTCATTTTTGGTCGTTTGGCTGGCGTCGTGTCAGTGCAGAGCAATGCAACCTTTAGAGCAGCAAGCATTTCTTTCCTCCAGCCAAAGGAAACAGTACTAAGCCTTGCATCCAGTATCTGCTCTGGAGTTTCCCCTCTTACCGGAGCACTGTGAACCCACTTCACCAAATCTACACCTTCACCAAAATCTTCATCAACTGGTTGTCGAGTCGTAAGGATTTCCAACAGAACAACACCATAGCTATAAACATTTCCTGGTGCTGTAACTTGCATCGTATATGCATATTCTGCATCACAAGAGAAATGTAATGTGAAGCGTGCAAAAGTCAAATAAAAGTTAACAAGAAGAATTGTATCCCAGAAAACAGTATACCTGGTGGTATGTAACCAAAGGAACCAGCAACTGCACTAATACTTGCAGTGCCTTTGGTTGGATCCAGAAGTTTTGAAATCTCAATCTCCCCAACCAATGGCTTGAAATTTGCATCAAGAAGAACATTGCCAGAAGAAATGTCAAGATGGATAATTGCCACGTGATGAAGGAAAGCCAAACCTTCTGCGACTCCAATGGCAATGGATAGCCTAGAAGGCCAGTCAGGCTGATATTCTGGCTGCCTTGTTGATTCATGAAGAAGCTGAGCCAATGTTCCATTTGGAAAATAATTATGCAAGACAAGAGCAACGTCTTCATAAATAACATAGCCAATCGGTCGCACTAGATTCTCGTGAAAGACTTTGCCCAGTCTTTCGAGTTCTCTAATCATCTTGTTCTGGTGGTTGATTATTGTCTTGTCAACTGACTTCAATCTCCTTACAGACAAGACCACCCCAGAAGGCATGACTGCCTTGTAAACTGTGCTGAAAGTTCCACTGCTGAGCTTATTAGAGTCTTTCAGAGTTGCTTTAACAACAGCATCAAGGTCTACTGCTTGCTTTAGATTGTCAACAAAAACACTCCCTGCTATTATTGTTGGTTTATCATTGGTTCCATCATCAATAATCCCAGTATCTTTGGCTACCCTTTCTTGCCTCTCTCTGATCATAAACAGCAACACAACTATACTTACTGACATAAAAACTGCCAAACCTGAACCAATTACAGCCAATATGATTCTGTAAGAAACCCTGTGATGATAGGTCTTGCGATCATCATAAAGATCTCCACATGAAGAGTTCAATGGCTCTCCACAAAGCCCTTTATTGCCCATAAAACTTGAACTAGGACTCTTTTGGAATGGTACAAATGTCGGAACGGGTCCTCCAAAAAGATTATTTGAGAAGTTCACCTCTATCAAGCTCAGCATTCCCTTGAGCTCAGTTGGTATATTACCTGAGAGCCGATTGTTTGAAACATCCAGAGAAACAAGTTTATCCAGTCTTCCTAATTCAGGGGGCAGTGGTCCATGAAGATGATTGAAGCTCAGGTTTAAAGCTATCTGTAAGTTCCTAATGTGACCGATTTCAGGAGGAATAGTTCCAGTCAGATAGTTACTGCCCAATTGTAACTCAAGAAGTTTTGCACAATTTCCAATTTCATGAGGGATCTCTCCTCTTATGGAATTCTGACCCAACAGCAAGTACTGCAACCGAGAAATATTGCAGATTTCACTTGGAATTGTCCCATTGAATCTGTTGTTGCTAATATCAAGCTTGTTAAGATTTTTGCAACTCAGAATTGACCTTGGGATATCGCCATATAGGCCATTTCCAGAGAGAATTAACTCCTGAAGGTTCATAAGTTGTCCAAATTCTTGTGGAATTGTTCCAATAAGTCCATTTGAAGCTAAATTCAAGAGGGTGACATTGGAGCACTGAGCAAATTCTGGCACTATCTCACCAGAAAGATTATTATTATCGGCTTCAAAGTATGTTAGGCTACTAAGATTTCCAATCGTCTTTGGAATAGAACCTGCTAGATGGTTGTTGCCAATTCGAATGTTGGAAAGGGCATGGCAATTGCCAATTTCCTGAGGAAGATCACCACTAAAATTATTCTGGGTGAGAACCAGAACTTCTAGCCTCCCTGGAGCAAAAATGCTTGCTGGTATTGGGCCCTCAAGCTGGTTAGAGTGCAGGTTAAGTATTTGAAGCTCAGAAATCAAGCCTAGAGAATGTGGAATCTCGCCGCCTAAACGATTCTCATAAGCAGTAAAAACCCTCAGGTTGGTCAAATTGCCAACCCAAGAAGGTATTAGACCACTCAAATGATTACTAGAAATTTGCAAATCCTGCAAATTCTCTAGGCCATGAAGCTCCATTGGTATTTCCCCCACAAGCACATTATTGGAAAGGTTCAATGATCTAAGGCTCCTGAGAGCACCCAATTGTGGTGGAATTGAACCCTCAAACTTATTTGTGGACAAATCCAGAACTTCAAGATCAGATAAGTTTCCAAAAGCAGGAGGAATCAAACCATCAAAGTTATTATTTGACAGGTCAAGCCACTTCAAAGCTTTGAGCTCAGACAATAGAGTTACATTACCTCGAAGATTCCGGTGAGCTAGATCAAGCTTCTCCACCATTGAGTGATTACCACAGCCGACACCTTGCCAAGTGCAGTAATTTGAGCTATTGGAATCCCATCCAGGGACTGCAAGCTCTTTGCTGATGGCAAGTAATGTAGCTTGGTCCTGTAGCTCAGCACCAACAACAAGCTGAGAGCTTGAAAGATACCAACAAAGCAAAAGATGCAACAAGCACAGAATTCCCATCACTGAACAGAACACTGTTTGCTCTGCTGAAGCGAAGTCTTATGAGCTGCCACCTCACTCAACAGTGCTCTTTCCAAAACCCCAACCTGTGATCAAGGCGCTACCAAAACTCTGTACAACAACAACATCAACAAGTTTTGCTTCTTGTTCTTTCAGAAAAAAAAAAAACCCAACTTTCCTTCACAATTTACCTTCCCTTTTTCTTTATTTGGCAAACGTGGGGGATTTGGAAAGAGATGTTCCGAGCTGGAACAAACCAAATCCCCTTGTATCCCTTGCTCGGCTAGCTGATGCTGCTTGCTTCAATGAAGATGCAGAGCTTCAAAGGCAACAACTTTGGAAGGTTTCACTGCAAACAGCCCTGAAATGCAACAAACCCAGATCACATATCAACATTTTTTAACAAACCCAGTTGTGATTATCAGAAAAGAAACAGACCCACCTGCTACTAACTACTACTCCTCCTCATTTCAAAAAACAAAGAAACGGAAAAAAAAAATCAGTCAAAAGCAAAATTCCCAAAAAGAAAAAGGTTTTCACTTTCAAGGTCCATAAACTAAAAAAAAAAAAAAAACATATCCAGAACAATAAAGTGTGAAACTAAAAAACAAGAAGGGCAAAATCACAAGGGAAAAGAATAATGAGAGAGCATGATGAAAACATGCAGTGCATACTTTGGCAGGAGAAAAACAGAGAGAGGGCGATGGAAGTAACAGAGAGAAAGTGAGCACAGTGATGCAGAGAAGGGAAACATATTGTTGTTAACAAGGGTGACGAAATGAATGAATGAATGAATGAGGACAAGGAGGGGCTATGAGAGATGAGTAGTACAAAACTTTGGTGTTCTGCTGTGTCTCTCAGAGAGAGAGAGAGAGAGAGAGATTCGTATTGTGATAGTGGGGGAGTGAGGACTGAGGAGGTAGAGGAAGGGAATTGTTTTTGGCATGTAAACTACAGGAAAAGGCTTCTCACTCACGAGAAATGGACAGTGATCAGTGAATGAAAGCTGCATAAAACTCCTGTCTCAGTCTCAGTGGGGCACAGTTCAAACACATTTTAAAACTATTCTTAAAACTAATATTGTATCTGAGAGAAATTATTGCCTATTTTAAAGGTAAGAAAATGTATTTATTTATTTTATTTAATAAATAATATATAAGTTATCATATTATTTGTATGCAAATAAAGGGACAATAATAATCTATAAAAATAGTATGTTACTTATTAAATCAAATAGATTAAATATATTTTCTTGTTATCAAAGTAATTAAGAATTTCTATTGTATCTAAAAGGGAAAATTGAAGAGTATCCATCTTTATTGATATAATTAGCTATAATTACTATTTTAATAATTAATTTTAATTTTAATATACCTTAACCATTTAATTATATTTATCATCATGCCATTTTTTCTAACTTTTAAGAATTCATATATATATATATATATATATACTTGATGTTGTATAATTAGTTGGCTATGGAAAATATTCTATATTGATTAATTGATAATGTATTAATATTAATCTGTTGCTATGGAGTATTAATTTATGTTGATGAGCATTATTATCAATCAAGCATTGGCCACCATCAACTCATTATGAAAAACTAAATCCTTACTGTCAGTTTTAGTCTTAGGGTTGCTGAAAGTGGAAACATAAACCACTACTAAATCCAAAAATTAAAGTAGGAAATTGCATGTTTTATTGATCAAATAAAAATAATCTAAATATATATTTGGCCCTTAAAAAATGAACAAATTTTAATTTTAGTTTCTAAAAAAATTGTTTGATTTTGGTTTAAATATTTATAAATTTTTTTAGTTTTTGTCCTGTTATGTGTGATTATGATTATCATGTGAAGCTGAATAACATGATACTCTATTAACCAGTTTAACAATTGACATAAACAGTTTAATAACATGAATAAAATCAAATAATTTTAAAAATATTTAGATTAAAACTAAACAAAAAATACAAAAAAATCTGAAAAAAAATTCAAAATTTACTTATTTTTCAAAAATTAAAAATATATTTAAGAAAGTAAAAATTTAGTTAATTTTCTAACCAAACATTTTACTTCAATTAATGTACAAAAGATTGATAAACTGCTTCTATTTTTGAGTTTTGTTAAGCTATTAATCTGCACGGCCCTCTGTCTTTGCCGTTACTATATGTTTAATTAAAGTAAATCAGCAAATAGAAAGGAGGGAAACTGTAGGTCAGTGCCTAGTGTAGGCCATATGCTCTGATGGGAAATCAGTGTACAAGGCCCCTACAGCCTCTTTACTGAAACTTATCATTGATTTGAGAAGACAATAAAGTTGTCTTGCAAATCTCACAATACCTAATCCTAGGATTCCCTGCATGTAGGCTTACTTTATATTGGGGCATAAGACTTGCCATTTTTCCAGAACACATTTCAATTCCTTTGTTAAAAAAATTTCTGCACAAGAAAGTAGTTCTGAATTTCTGGGAGATGTCTTTATTCTTTCTCTCTTCCTTTTTTTCCCCCCTCACTTATCTATTGTGTCCCATTAATGAGTCTCACAAGCACCTACATGCTCAAAAATATAACTACAACAGGTTACTTTGGTGCACACTCACATTAGTCTGCATTTTCTACCATTAATGAATCTAGCCTATCCACTCATGAAAGGGAAATCTTAACAAGTATGCATGAAAAAGGATTAGAGGTATGTATCAGAAGGATAATTAGTAATACTCGGTTTAAGATCACATTTTGGGTACACCATCTGGAGCCATGATGATTCCATCACCAAGTTATTATGTCAATTATAAGGTACTTAGATTGGATGCAGTTTGAACTTATCTTAATTCACATACCAAACTAATAATTTTATTGATATACGAATTCCAACATTACATTAATTTAATAAAGATGTCAACTATAAGATACTTGGATGAATTTGCTGCCTACACTTTATTTGTTGGGAGGGAAAGTGCATGATTAAGCAATCAAACTATCCAATTAGTCTTCCCTATGGTGCTTGATTCCCACCTCCCATTCATGCTAAGAGAAAAGGCTTTTTTTCCCCTTTATTTTTCCCCTAGGAGACATCACTATACAGAAACTCCAACAGCTTATTGGACTCTCTATGCAATATTGGAAAAGCCAAATCTCTTGAATGGAGTGAATAAAAGGCTCTACAACGTATCATAATAAGGAAGAAGCAATACTAATGTGACATGGGGTATGAAACAAACCATCAGCATTCCATCAAGTGGCATTATTTTATATATATACCTGCTCTAGTTGTGTGATTTTTAAATCATAGTGATAGTTCACCGCAATAACTAGGTACAACATTTAAAAAACATGTTTAGAAAAAATAAATAAATCAATGTGAAAAATGGTGTCAAAAAGCAAACTATAGAAAGTATATTTTGTCCTTTAATTGTTCCCCCTATGTTATCATTGCCTCCATTAATTACTCCACAAGTTACCGCTATACTTTCTGCTAGGCAATGTATTACAATATACATGCAGTATGCAAAAGCTTTCTACAAAGTCAATCACAGTGAATATGGCTGTGGACCATTTGCCTGCAAAGAAAGCGGAGAAAAGGGAAAGTGTTACTGTTTTTGCTCACAAAACATGATACGTGATAACGACGAACGATCGCATTCATCAGAGAAAATTACAGACCGAAAAATACTAATAATTGCTGTCACTGAGATATTTAATTCCAACAAAAGGCTTGAGGACAAAGCAAAGAATGCAATTATATGAAAAAATTCTACACGAGTACACATAATATTAAGTGGATGAATTCGGAGCCTAATGACCATGATTGTCTTTCACCCCTCTGAGTTGGAGCTCCCAACCCTCACCTCCTCTTGGGAAGGCACGACATTAATTGTTTTATTGCTTAAGATTTTATATGTATACGTCTATTTATCCATGAGGATGTTGATGATAATTTTTTTTTTTTTTTAACTTGAGATATCTATTATTAGAAGTGGTGACTACTTCTCTCTATGACTTACTATGAACTATCTCTAGTTGTGAAAACTATCTACATACACACAGGCAACAATTGAATATCTAATTAGATGTATAAGAAACCCAATTAGCTATCAACTATGTTAGATATTGTGATTTATAAATTTTAAAATTTAGTACAATTAATGTATAAAGTTTAATTTTGATATATAGATAATGTAAAAAAAATTTATTGTATAATTTTTTAAGTAATGAAATGAAAATTAACTATATTTACTTATGTGTCAATAGATTATTGAATAATATCTATGTAAAAAAAATTTATAAATTAAATTGTAATGTAAATATAATTTTACAATGACACGTAACTTTTTGCTTAATCCCAAATGAATTTGGTGACTAGAAGCATTATAAGTGAAACTATACTTATGTCCTTTTCTAGTTTTTCATAGGTATGATCTCAATAATAGTTTCTCCATAAGCTCGAATCCAAAAATATTGATTAAGGGGAAGAAATGTAGGTCACTCCAACCAAAATTGTGTTGGTTAAGAATAGTTACGCCTAAAATCATTTCACCCAAAAAAAAAAGGTGGAGAATGAAATTTTGACATGATCAATCATACATGTTAGGTATAATTTAACCCAATTAAGCATGCACCACGTGGTTATTTGTTTTAAGACTTATTTCTTCTAGCGGTACTAATGTGTAGCATTTGGAATGATTATAGGAGTAACGTTTTCTTACTTCTTGTGCCCTTTTGGTCATTTTACACACAAAAAACAAAGCACAAAATCAATAAAGGATGCCAAAAATCGAATTATTTCATATGGAGAGTGGCGCCAAAGGAATGGGCAAAGGAAAGGAGGCATCTTGCAGACAAGTAGGACCAAAACTTGTCTGTGTGACAGGAGGGTGGCCACCACCATGCATTATCATAGTTATGATGTACTAAGAAAATTTAAATAATATTTGGTAACTTACATTCCTCCTTGACAAAATTCCCCCCTATACTAACTTTTCTTACGAAAAGGGAAGGACAGCATCATGGATGTCTTAGCACTCTTTGTTTTTGGCCTTTCCCATTACTTTCCTATTTAGATTATCAAAATCTTTGAAAATCTCCTCCCCTTCTTGAAAGCGAAATTTAAATAGCTGCTTGTTTTCTTTTCTTTTCTCAAATTATTAATTGTATTTTGATTTGATTCTTCATAGAATTTTTACGTTTCTTTTCCTTTTGCAACAAAGTTTAATTTGAAAATATAAAGTGAAAAGGAGGAGAGACATAGAGTAGGCCGGAATTTATGCTGGCATCAGTACCTTACCATGAAATTTCAAATTAAAATCTCATAATGATGCACATTCTTAATTTATTGTGAAATATGTTTAAGTTAAGTGGAAAGCTAGATCCACCTCAGATTAGGATATGTTTTTGGCCTAATTAAGTACTTATAGAAATATTTATAAATTATTTATTAACATGTGAAACTTGAAAAATCAAGCCTAAATCATAATAAAAGCATTAATAAAAGATAACATCTAAGATATTTTTTATCCTCACAAATAAGGAACTATGGCTAGAACCAAGTCACTTCACCAAGACCTTCCATGAAAGAAACTCTCTTATGCACCTAAAGTATCTTATAGATATGCTTCATACACATTAATAAAATGCTACTTCAACTAAAAGTGTAGTTTAAATGTGGGAGTTTTAAATGAAATATTATTTTACTATTGAATATGAAGCATATTCATGTAACGCTCCAAATGTATCTAAATATTTCTCCCTTGACGATTTAAAATTGTTCTTTCAAAATATCACCTTTCCTTTATTTAGCTTGTCCCTTTGTAAAATATTTATGTTTAATTTTTCAAAAATTATTTCATTTTGTTTAATTATTATTATTTATATAAAAAGTTTAGGTTGAGGAGAAAACTCGCCCTAGTCTTGGATCAAAGCATATCTCCGAGCTTATCAAATTACAAATAGATTTACAAATCACTCACTGATAAGGAAAAATTGAGAATCGAACCTTATGACAATGCATATGTAAAAGGTTGACCAAGTGCTACCTAGTACTGTTAATTTTCATGGAAGTATCAAAATTGAACTTCTAAATCAATCGAACTTACCATTTTATATAATGCCTAAAAAGTAAAAATATATATGTGTCGGTTTAATACCCTGTAGTGTGTACAGCATACTGCACCTCAGCCCCTGGATACCATTCAATGAATCATTATGTATTTGATTTCTGGACTGAAGGGTGGGTTATCGCACCTGCCATATGCTAAACAACAGTGCAGTACCGTATAAAATCTTTAAAAATTGTTTCAATTCAATTTGGATCCATGAGATATTGTATAAGTAAAAGGTTGCTGAGAACCTTTTACTTGATTCCTACTACTCACTTCTTTGGCTTATTTTATACGAAGTTCATGAATGATTATCACTTCAACTAATACTTCAAAAGGATTACTTTCAAGAAGAGAAGTCCGATGACGGAATTAAAATTTGCGAAGCAAACTAAAACCATGATTATTAGCCAAACGGGTGTCATCTTGCAATGATCAGAACCTAAATTCAAAACGAAAAATAAGGGACCCCACTTGTTATGCACGGCAATTGGATGGTGAATTATATTCTATTCAATAAATTGGTATTTTATATAAAAGTACAGACTAATAAGAATTTATTACTAATTATAATTAAAATAAGAGTAAGTATCTATTTTGGTTCATGACAAATACTTGGAGTGCCAAATTGGTGACTTAGTATTTAAAACTCTCTTGTTAGTCCTTAATCACTCAAAAAGGAGGAAAAATTGGCTCATTCATAGAGGTTTGTATATAATCCTTTTCAATTATATGAATATGTACATAAAGATTGATTTATTTCAGTAGGAGACTTTTAAATTCAGATAGAATTTTTCAGGAACCAAAATAATTATTTAGTATATTATTTTATCACTGGATAGAATATAATTCTTGCTAATTCCTGCTCTATAAACATCTAATAACTGCTTCTCCCATTGACATAAGTGATAAAAAAACGTTTGATGCATTACAACTTAAAAATGAATGTAATCCCTACACCCCCTTAAACCAAATCGCTTTTTCACTTTCTGAAGACATGACTCCACTCCCCCACACCTTGTACCAATTACATGTGCATGGATGATGGGTGTGAGAGAAAGTGATCTAGGTGATTGTCATCCATATGACCCCAGCATCCAAAGGCACTGAAAAGGCATATAGGATTTCACTGTACTATCTATACTGATTGAGATTGGGCTCTCCCTTTAGTAGACATGCATCATGAGCCTTGTATCCTTTCTTGTCTCACCTCTGCTGTGCATCAAGCCACTTTCTCTGTCTCTCTCATCTAAGCTTTCCCATTTGGAATTTTCTTAGGTTCCCCCACCTCATATTAGCCTTTTCCCTTAGTTATAATAATTGTAGATGACTTGTTGCCACCCATATAACAATGAAGAGAGCTACAATAATTATAATAATCACCACTCAAACTATTTGAAAAATGAAAATGAATGTGTAGAATTATTAACTCACATATGAATTTAAATAAAAATAGATTTGATAGCAGAAAAAGTTTATGGTTTTTTTGTGCTATGTAGAGGGTTGTATTTTTATATTGTTATCATTGGTTCACTCATAATCCAACATTATCAGATGCATATTCTCCTCCTTATAAAACATTATTTTTAAATATTCAAAAGAGGACCTTTTTTACTTCATAGTAAAGGGTAACAATTTGCATGTTTTAAGATAGAGCCCATAAGACTGGCCTACTTAAAAAGAATTCTGATTAGACGGCCTAGCCTGCATTACCCTTTGTGTCCTGAAGCATCATTCCTTGTAGTAATACTGGTCTCACTCATGGGCCCTATTCTACTGACTCAACTCATTATGGGTTCAATGCTCAAGTATGAGAAGCTTAGCCATTGTTCTGATACTTCTGACCAAAAACAACAAAAAAGTCATTGTTCTGATAAAATGTTGTATAGTGTTTATTGATCAGAATCTTAGGCTTATTTTGTGCTTAGATTAGATTCTGTTATAACAGATATGCCAGTGTAATAGTCTTTGTCCTTGATTTTGATCAATGAAATTTAAGTGGGTGTTACAAATAAACTATTGCCTTTTGAGCATTAATCAAAGAAAGTTTGATAAAAACAATCGTTATTGGTAACTAAAAATGATATTTTACTGCCTTTTTTTTATCAGATTTGAAGCTAATGTGTGTTAAAATATGAGCACTGTATTATACTTGAAAATCATAGAATCTTACGCAGAAGCAGTTGCAAAAGAGGAAGTGTTGCTGATATGCAGACAACTTAGCTCTAAACCATGTCAAACAAGGATTCTATCTGTGACATCAGGGGTCCTAAAACATGAATTAAGTGGTGTTTTCGCTATAAAACAAAGATCTATAATCAAAATGATTTTAGATGCTTTATGAAAAGAATTCTGTATTTTAATGTCTTTTGCAGCAAATCTCAAGTATCACACCTTCCTGCTTCTCAATCCAAACTGCATTATGTTGTAAGGTAGAAGATACATTGGAATTGTGTAATCTCCCCTCCATCCACTATCAATCTAGCTCAGCTTGAAACTTACCTCTTATCTTTTACATTTTTTGCATCAATCCTTATAGCACTTAGAGCGTCATGGGTGGTTAATGTTGAAAACCACTGTCGTCCTTTATTTCTTTTGTCTTTTCAGCGGTTCACATCTGATTAAGCTTGGTAGAACCAAATGCAACTTAATGCTACAAAATCTCTATCAAGATTTTAATCTTACATGCATAGTTGTGTTTCCTTCTATTCAGTGTTCGTCATCTGTTTCAACGGCAGCTTTGTTCCCTAAATGGATTGCATTCCAAATTCTTGGAAAAAAATGCACTAATTTTTTGTAGCAAACCGCTGTTTACCCTCTGTTCAGGTGACAAAAACCATTGTCCCTCATTGAAGCTCTAACGTCATAGTTAATTTGCAGCATATTTCATCAAATGCTGTATTAGATTAGATTGCTTAAACTACAACCATCAAGATGGCAATACAAATGAAAGAAAAATTATCAAAATTAAGACTATATAATATAAACATAAATTTTGCGGAGCTATGAACATATCTGAGGGACTAGAAATACTCTTCCATTGAACCCAACTTTCTTCATAAGAATAAAGATTCGGTTTCTAGTGAACTAGTAAAATTGTTAAGTACATAATCAAAACACATTTAAAAATTTATGAGCAAAAAAATAGCAACAATCCCATTGCTACACATTTAAAAATTTATGAGCAAAAACAAACCAACAATCCCATTGCTTTTCTTCCTCCTCCACAAACGCTCTTAATACTGATCTTCTGGTTGACCGATCTTAACATGCTTGATGTGATATATTTTGGGCCACTACTCTCCAACTTGAGGCTGGCATTTTCTACATAATTCTTGACAACCATCAATTTCTAAAAATTCAAGGGCCGTAAGCCAATTTTTGTCATTTGGGAGAGACATCAACTTTGGACAACCTCTTATGAAAAATGATTTGAGGGAACTCAGTTGACAGCCACTCCGGAAGCACCTCCAGCTGGATGCAGTTCAAAATTAACAAGGATTGCAATGTGTTTGCAGATGCTTGAAGCCAATGAGGCAAGGTCACCAGTTGTGACAAAGATGCCAGCCATATTAATTTTAACCTCAAGTTGGAGACTTGGAGTTTTGGATGCTGCATCCATGTCCCTCTAACAACAATTCCAGCTTGTCACAATTTTCAATCACCAAATTCTCTAATTGAGGAAAATGCTCGAAATCAAGTGGCAAAAGCTTCATACTCCTACAACTCTTAAGTATCAATGTTGTAATATTAGGGAATTTCATCCCACTGAACAAGGACTCTATCTTGTTGCAAAATGGGATCCCTAGATTTTCAAGAGAGCTTAGTGTGCAATCTCGCTCTCAAGCAATACAGATTGCTTTGTGTCATCTCAAAATCTTGAAGACGGATCAATTTCCATAATCCTTTGGGCAATAATTCAAGCTTTGTACACCCTGCAAGCAGAAAAACTTGCAAATTTTGAAGCTTGCAAATAGAACTAGGGAGTCTCTTCAACATTTTATTTTTATGAAGATTGAGATATCTTAAATATTTCAACTTAGCAATGGACTTGGTGTTGGGCTCAGAGATTGATTCACAGTATAATTAAATGATGTCAATGTGTGGCAATGAGTACCAAAGTCACTATTCATTCGTTGAAAAAATTCTCTTCAGTATCAAACTCTTCACACGTAAACAGTGATTTCACTGTTTACGCATCGAAATTTCTCTTCTTTCCTTCACATGGCTGGACCTTACACTTGGGTAATGTCTCATATGTAGAATCACTTAAATCCAAAATTTGCAAGATTATGTACATTGATACCCATGTATTCAGCAAAGCTTCATTGTCGATTCCCATTCCACTGATAGGGAACATGATAGTTTTCACACCTGCAGATTTTGGGGTGGAACATCTGCCAAGCATATTGTTTTCATCAAAAGACAAAAGTTGAACATTCTCAGGGATATTCCAAATGTATGAATTAACAAGTAGACACTCATCTTTGGCAACATAAAGTGCAAAATCATGCACTAGATCGTGCATTGTAAAAAAATAAGTTGTGCCTAGTTTAGTAAAATTCTGAAGAAAAAATCTTGACATTAATTCACACAAACATTGATTTGCAGAATCTATCAAAGCTTTATTCTGGCTCGGCGACGGAAGGAAACTTACTGCACCCCAAAGTGAAGCCACGTCAAAACTATTAAATTCATAAGCCTTTGGGAAAAGGGAGAATAAAGCAAAACATTGCCTTTGACATTTTATCATAGCTTAATTTTAATATAGGTAAAATGTCAATTTCTTTTTGCGGAAGATTTCAAAGTGACCATGCATATTTATAATGAACTTAAATACATATGCCCATTGTGTATTTATGTATTTTTTGGGATATGTAAAAACCTCAAGCATATTCGTATGCATTAAAAACAATTCAATTCAGTACCAATTTTTTTTTTTAAATTTATTCATGTACATAATGTTTTTTCACATTTTATACGGACAAAAAATCCCCAGCTAATACGGCACTAATGAAAAAGTTAAACAAAAAAGGTGATGTTTGTATCCTCGACAATTCAAAAGCTTAAAAAGTTCTCACTAATGCTACAAATTTAATATATATATAATTATGTATAAAAATTATAATAATTATCAAATAAAATAAAATGGTGTGATTCGTTTATCTTTTTAAAAGCCGACAATTATACCATGACATTTTAATAATAAAATTCTGATTAAATTTTTAATTGTCTAATGTTTTTCTTGATTTCCAAATTCTAGTGTGTATTTGGATTTGCGTTGAAGCTGTCTTAAAAGTGGTGCTCATCCCATGAATGCCTTTCCATGAATCATTCAGTAGTTGGCTTTTGGAATGAATGGTGGGTTATAGCATCTGCCCTCTGGCCTCTACAAAACTACCACGCAGATGCTGTCTGAAAGATTCAAAGGGTTGAGATGTTGTAGGTGAAAAGGGTTGTTTCAAGAAGAAAAGTCCTAAGACGTTAGAGTATTAAAATATGCAAAGCAAATTAGTGCCATGATTATCAGCAAAACGGGGTCATCTTGCAATGATGAGAACCTAAAATCAAATCCTAAACAAGGACCGTAATTATTATCTACTGCCAACAAATTCTCAAGAAACATATGATGAATTAGGCTCTATTTAATAATAGAATGACTTTAAAATTTTAAATGAAAATATAAATTAATAGTGAATTCAACTATTAAATTGAAGTAAAATGTTATGGATTCGAGAAAGAGAGAGCTCACCTCAAAATACTAGTCTATTGGATGAAAAAAACCCTTAGAATCAATTACAATGTTAGACACCCAGAAAATTTTTTATCCAGGATGATGTGCCATAATTTTTAGCCATTTGATAAATCAAAAGATCATGTCATTTTATTTCATCCAACAACTATAATACTTTCTGTCAAAGATTCTTTAAATAGTTTTCTGAATCACATGACTTTCCGATGTGGAGCAAAGATTGTCACCCTCATTTATTGATTGTAAGTAGTATTTTTTTGCTTTAAAACAAAGATCTATAATCAAAATTATATCAGATGCTTTATGAAAAGAATTCTGCATTTTTATGCCTTTTGCAGCAAATGTCAAGTATCACACCTTCCTGCTTCTCAAACCTTATAACACTTAGAGCAACATAGGTGGTTAATGTTGAAAACCACTGCCATTCTTTTGTCTTTTTTCTCTTTTCAGCAGTTCAAATCTGATTAAGCTTGGTAGAGCAAAAAGCAACTCTCTGCCACAAAATCTCTATGAAGATTTTAATTTCAGTTTGTGAACTTATGCTGCCTGTTATTTTATTCTCCTAATAAATAAATCAAAGATTTCAACACAATCATAACCAATGTAACAGAATGCTCCACCACGTATTGGTGGACAAAATGCTACCAAAACTTTAATATCAATGAACATATTAGAAGCAAGAGGTCCAAATTCAACAGTGTCAATAGGCAATACAACTAAACATGTTTTGACAAAACATGCTGTGTTTCTAACACAGACTAGTAGAGAAGCTCTTTCTAGTTGGTCCATACCATAGTTTGGGATTATTAACTAATTACATGCATAGTTGTGTTTCCCTCTCTATTTAGTGTTCATCATCTCCTTCAGCGGTGGCTTTGCTCCCTAAGTGGGTTGCAGTCCAAATCTTGGAAAAATTGCACTCATATACTGTAGCAAACTTTTTGCATACACTCTGTTCATGCCACAGGAATGTAAATTTCTCATTGATGCTCTAACTTTATATTTAATTTGTAGCATATTTCATCAAATGCTATACTATTTTTTTTATAACTAATGGATCATCCTCAAAAGGATGAAAAACAGACATAGTCACATGAACCACAAGCAAGAAAATGCAAAATACCCTACTATAACATACAGAATTATTTTCCTATCCTACAATCTTCTCCAAACTTGTGCAACAGAATAGTTCACCGAGTGGTTATCTGATCACTTTTAATTGGGCATATGAATATCAATCTCTCTGACAAGGCATCTTCTTTAACTTTTGCCTATTCAGAGATTTGCCTCCAAACAATAGCTTAGCATCAGTATATTATTATCAGCCAACATAGCATGTTTCAAAGCACCACACATGTTATCATATTTCAAACCTGTCCTTATTCCGGTGTAGCACAGAAAACAGAAAAATAATTATCACCACCGAGATGGATAGTTTTAAATGCAAACTCTATATCTAACCCCTTTGACATTGCCATCAATCCAATATCAAATGCTATAAGAGATTAGATTGTTTAAAGGACAATTTGATAACCATCAAGATCTCCATACAAATGATAGAAAAAATTATCAAAATTAAGATGCATGATACAAACATAAATTTTGCAGAGCTATGAATATTTGGGGACTAAATTGAAATACTGTTCCATCGAACCCCAACCTTTTCTCACAAGGACCTAATTCTAAACACATTCAGGAATTTCTTAACAAAAACAAACCAAAAATCTACATGAT
Organism: Dalbergia cultrata; assembly: GCA_031216105.1. Lineage (NCBI taxonomy): Eukaryota > Viridiplantae > Streptophyta > Magnoliopsida > Fabales > Fabaceae > Dalbergia > Dalbergia cultrata. The sequence goes on from CM062353.1 coordinate 15,191,370, forward strand.
GAAAACTTGAAAAGACAAAACGAGAAAAAGGAAGGTCATTTCCCCTTACTCTGCTTCCAATTCTGTTCCTCTTCCACCAACACTCTTACTATTGGTCTTCTAGTCGACCAATCAGAAGATCCTTGATGTGAGATATTTTGGACCAATACTCTCCAACTTGAGGTAGGCATTTTCTACATAATTCAGGACAACCTTGGATTCCCAAGAATTCAAGGGTGGTGAAGCAATTAGGGAGAGACATCAACTTTGGACAATCATTTATCCATAATGATCTCAAGAAATTTGCAGTTGACAACCACTCAGGAAGCATCTCCAGCTGGGAGCAGTCTGAAATTATCAAGGATTGCAACGTGTTTGCAGATGCTTGAAGCCAATAAGGTAAGGTCACCAGTTGCTGCAAATATGCAAGCTGTATTAGTTTTAACCTTATGTAGGAGTCTTGGAAGCCACAGTCAAGCCCCTCTAATAATTCCAACTCGTCACAGTTTTCAACCATCAAAGTTTCTAATTGAGGAAAATGTTTTACAGTAAGTGGCAAAAACTTCATACTCCAACAGCCATTAAGTGTCAATGTTTTAAGATTAGGGAGTTTTATCCCAGTGAACAAAGACTCTATATTGTAGCAAAATGAAATGCTCAGATTTTGAAGAGAATCTAAGTTTGCAATCTCGCTCTCAAACAATACAGACTGCTTTGTAGTTATTCCAAAATCATGGAGACTGATAGATTCTTTTAACCCTTGCGGCAATGTTTCAAGCTCTGTACACCCTTCAAGTAGGAAAACTTGCAAATTTTGGAGCTTGCAAATAGAATCAGGAAGTCTCTTTATTTTTCTATTATAACGAAGATTGAGACATCTTAGATGCTTTAGCTTGCCAACGGAACTAGGCAATGTCTCAAATGTAGAATCACTTAAATGCAGAATCCGCAAGTATTTGCACATAGATACCCATGTATTTAATAGAGCTTCATCATCGACTCCCATTCCTCGAAGAGGAAACATTATAGTTTTCACACTTGTTGATTTTGGGGTGAAAGATTTGTCAAGCATATTATTTTCAGCAAAGGACAAATGTTGAACAGTTTCAGGTATATTTTGTATATATGAATTAATCAACAGGCACTCATCTTTTGCAACATAAACTGCAAGATCATGCACTAAATCGTGCATTGTAAAAAAATAAGAAGTTCCCCAGTCAACAACATCTTGAAGGAAAGATCTTGACATTAGTTCATACAAATATTGATTGGCAACATCTTCCAGAGTTTTATTTTGGCTTGGCGAAGGAAGCAAACCCAATGCCCCCCAAAGTGAAGCAACCATAAAACTATCAAATTGATGATCCTTTGGATAAAGGGAGAACATAGCAAAACATTGCCTCAAATAAGATGGCATTTGATCATAGCTTAATTTTAGTGCAGGTAAAATATCATGTTTCTTTTGTGGTAACTTCCAAATCTCATTATTTTTCACGTATTCCCACTTATCTATCTCGAGTTTGGAATATAGGAGACTTGCCAGTGTTCTCACCGCCAAAGGAACCCCTCCGCATTTTTCCACAATTTCTCTCCAAATCATTACCAAATTTGGGTACTTTTCCTCTTCTCCTTCTTTGAAAGCCCATTTAACAAATAGAGACAATGAATCATCCAAAGAAAGACCTCTTAAAATGTGAGAGGGAAGAGTACCCATCATGGAAGCAATCGTGTGACTTCGCGTTGTCACCAAGATTTTACTTCCTTCAACGCCCACTTGTATTAAATCCCTCAACTCAATCCATTTAACACGATCCTCGTTCCATACATCATCCAAGACTAGTAGGAACTTTTGACCAGCAAGTTTATTCCTCAGATGAATTGCCAGTTGCTCCATATCTAGTTCTTTCAAATTATGTTGACCAATTGGTGGAACACCGATCATAGCAAAGTTACTAGCAGAATTGATGATTTTAACAATCAGCTGCTTAATGTCAAACTCATCAGAAACACACACCCACATCTTTAATGGAAAATACTCAGTTATCCTCTTATCATTGAACACAAACTTGGCAAGTGTGGTTTTCCCCAAGCCCCCAATTCCCACAATGGGGATAACAGAGATACTTTTATCATCATCACTAGGATTCTGCTGCATCAAGAGTTGGATGATCTTTTCCTTATTATGTTTCCTTCCCATCACATTTGACTCAACAACATGGGAGTATGTCATCTCCCTCCTATGCCCAACTCGCCTATCAACATCAATTCTTTGAAGGCCAAACTTATCCCTATCCGCTGCAACCCCGTCTAATCTCTTCTTGATATCTTTAATCTGTTGAGCCATGTTATAGCGAAAAACAAGTGGATTAGAACTAGAGAAGAAGCGACCTAACTTGGTTTTGGTGGTACCATAGGCTTTGACCACTTGCTTGCGTAAGGTTTCACAGTCAATTTCATCAAGCACGTTCTCAGCATCGGAGAGGACACGTTTGATCTGCCTTAGCCATTCACGCAGCTCGTGGTTGTGCTTCTGCTTTTGCTCGGCATCGAGCAGAACAGCTTTAATGTATGACAAAGTTTTGTTTCAACTCTTGCAGGTCGTCGTATACACCTGTCACCTTTGAAGCTTCTTGATATGCACGAGAAGCAATCTTTTCTATAAGTGACTCCGCCATGCTGAAGAGGAATGATTCTGTCATTGTTGTCCGGAAATCAAAATAGAAACGCAAAACTCTCGTGATGTATCGAAGAATCTGATCTTACCAAGTTCTGCTCACACAGTGTCAATATATTATGGGAGTCATCTTTCTTTTTCTTTGGCAGTGCAAGAAGTCAACTCCTTTTCATTTTTTACCTTTCAATATCGAAGACTGGAAGTCTTCGTCGATATCAATAAAGAACTTCAAATTCAAATTTACTTGGCATAACATTCATCGTGGTGTCATTACATATCATTACAAAATAATAATTGATTAATGTTTATTTAGTAAGAATTAAAGTAATCTACAAATTAAAATTTTAAGAATTAAAAAGTTAATTTTAATATTTTAAGGACTAAAATAAAATATACTTATAATTTTAGGATCCGACACTTTACTCTTCTTTTATTGTATATTTCATATTTTAAACATAATATAATTCTAAAACATATGCTATAAATATGTGAAAGTGTACTGACTTTGCTGACCAGCTAATACGGGACTAATCAAAAAGTTAAACAAAAAAAATAATATTCGGTGTACAACTAAATTATATAACAAATACACATTATCATTGGATGTATTGTGTGGTTCCACTCATCTCACTCATTCATCAAATCTAGTAGTGATTAGGTATATAGTGTATATTTGTTGTGTAATTTAGTCATATATCTAACATCACTAAAAAAGAAGAAGTGATGTTTGTATCCTCGACAATTCAAAAGCTAAAAAAGCTATGATATTTTGATTAATTTTTTACTGTCTACCACGCAGATGCCATCTGAAAGCTTAAAAAGGGGTTTCAATTTGGATTGAGATCTATACTGTAAGTGAAAAGTGTTGTTGAGTATTACTGTTAATTCCTACTACTCACTTCTTTGTCTTATTTCATGTAAGTTCATGACTGATTAACGCTTTAATTAATTGTCTAAAATGACTATATTTTCAAGAAGAAAAGTCGTAAGACGATGGAGTATTAAAATATGCAAAGCAAATTAATGCCATGATTATAAGCAAAACCAGGGTCATCTTGCAATGATGAGAACTTAAAATCAAATCCCAAATAAGGACCCTATTTATTTTGAGTAATGTTTGTTCACACCTAACTAATGCGACATCGTATTTACACCGTATTTCTATTTTCACTTTTCTACCCTCCCCATCATACTCCAAAACTCCACACTCCCCATCTTAGAAGGCTCCTATAAACCAAAGCATGTTTGCTTATCACCGGCCGAACTCTTTGAGTGCCACAAAGAGTTCTTATGTGGTGCCAACTATGTTTGAGACCACATAGTTCCAAAATCTCAATCATACAAAAACTCATTCAATGGTTAATATTGAAAATAAGTCATAGTTTATAAAATGATGTATATTCCCCAATATTTTTTTATATTTATAACCTGAAAATTTAGCATAAACCCACGTCTTCCATTATTTTAATTAGGTGCTATAAAGATATTTTAATCATTTGTACTAAAGTAAATAAACTTTTTGGAATAAGTTATTTAACACTATTTATCATCATCTCCCATCTCCCATTATCGACCCTACCCTGCCTTCCATTACCATCGGCGCCCCCATCCCGGCAACGTGCCTTCCTTCAACACTACTTAGCCTTTAAACACGAAGAAGGATGACCTTTTGCTACCAATTAAGTTCCTGGGAAGCAAACATCTCTTACTATATATATATATTTGAACACTCAATTATAATATCTCAAAAGAACCTCACCAAAACTCAAAGCAACAACCCATTAACTCATGAGGCATCTTTTATCATGTAATCCATGAAAAAAAAACTATAGTTAAACAAGGACTAAAGCCAATTCAATTTACAATAACAAAAGGAGTAGCTTTAAACTGGAAAGCAACGAATTGGTAGATTTGCATGTACATAACAATTAGAAAAAAAAAAGAAAAAATCAATTTACATGCTCAAAATGCATCAAGAACCCCACAACCATGGGCATGAAAGGGAAACAAGTAAAAGTAAGATTTTGGGAGTGAGATTTTTTGGAATGATAGGAGCTCGCCGACCTAGCTCTCTTATTTTCTTTCTTACAATACATCATCTCCTCCATGAATACTAGGATTCTTCCTTCACTAAATGTTGTGGTGGTTGAATGCCAACCTCACCTAGCAAAGTCAGATCTGTCAGATCCAGGTTCTTACCGCCATATCTTGAAGAGCAACTGGATGGAGCTAAGCCAGTTAGAGGCAAAGTACACGCGGTGGGAGAGGAGGCGCATGCGACGGGGGAGGCCAAGGTAGAACACCATCACAGTGTCAGCAGTCTCCTTCGCACGAACAAAGCGGAGGTTAAGCTCTACGGCAATGGTAAAGTTGATGGCCTGGTTGAAGGAGCCGATGCAGAGGAGGAGGTGGTGGGGTAGAGGCGATGGTGTGTGGTTGAAGGCGGTGACTATGCTAGGAGTGATGACTAGTGACAGAAAGGACAAAGAGAAGTGAGAAGGAGAAGGGTAAAAGAGACAAATTAGTTATAAAATTATTTTTCATCAATATAAAAATAAGTAATTTGAAATTTATAAAAACACCCCACTCCTTTTTTCTAATGTATAGTCTCCCAATGGTCCAAACTCATTGGTGACCTCTAAGAACTGGCCCAAACACTAGAGGACCAAGACTTGACTTCATCGATCCCACCTGCCTAATACCATTCATTCTTTCGTTCGTTCTCTTCAACTCGTGCATGCGTGGCCAGTGGCCTTTCTCTTTCTCTTCTTCTCAGTTCCTGATTCTCCAAACCAAATCAATACATTAGTTAGTTAGGGTTCTCATTTTTTGTGAATTTAGAGAGACTCAACAAGAAGAAGAAAATGGCAGTGGGAAAAGAAGACGCACCAGAAGAGATTGTGAAGGCCCGCACGGACAAGAGGGATTACAGGAGGATCGTCCTTCGCAACTCCCTCGAGGCCCTCCTTATCTCCGATCCCGACACCGACAAGGTCTCTCCCTCTCTCTCTCTCTCTCTCTCTCTCTCTCTGATTTTGGCTTCTTGTTTTTCATTTGATTGAATTTTTTATTATCATTGTTTTTGGTATTTGCAGTGTGCTGCTTCCATGGACGTTGGTGTGGGTTCATTCAGTGACCCTGTTGGCCTCGAAGGCCTCGCCCATTTTCTAGGTTTGTTTTTTTTTTTTTAAATTCATCTTTTAGCTGTTATTCTCTTGTGGAAATGCGTCTTTTTGTTTCCCCTCTATTTGGATGTGGTTTTGGTTGATTTAGTATCAATCTTGAGTGGACTCGTTGTTTTGGGGTTTAATGTGCGCTTTGAATATCACACTTATGCAAGATGGGCAATTATCATATTTTTGCTTTGGTGTTAGTGAAAATAATGTGGACTTTGTATGTAATGAGCTATTTACTGGGCACCCGTGATGTTTCTGTTGGCACTTTTGAGATTGAAGCGTTTGGGTAGTGCGGGTTAGGACTTTAGGAGCAAAAGATATGAGGCCTTCGTGTTTAGACTATTATTATTTGGATTTAATTTTGATACGTTGATGGTTTCATCTGATCCAATCAATCCTTTCTATTTGTAAACCTTTCAAGTAGTGATTGTGTCAGTTAAGGGGCACTCTTCGGAGTACACTGTGGCTATATCCACCAGACCACCACACATTTTCTGAATTTTGTGCTTATCAATGGTAAGGATGGCAATAGGGACCCATGGGTGGAGATATCCGCAGATGGGGATCTGAATGTGGGGATATCTGCCCCCCCATGAGGGTATATTTGTAATTTCAAAAGAAAAGGGTCAATGTTTCATAATATTTTGTATTGATGTTGATACTGTTTAGATAAGAGTTTATTCTTATATTATATTTCTTATAACTGCAATTCATGAGTTGTAATTGGTGTATATCTTCCCTTTTGTGTGAACGTGGAAGTGGAACACAAATTCAATTATGAAGATATTTAGGGTGCGTTTAGTTTGCTGGTTTCAATTTTCAGTTTTCAATTTCTAGTTTTTAATTTTCAGTTTTTTCAGTTTTTCCTTTACAAAAACTAAAAACTGGAAATTGAAAACTAAAATTAGAAAACAGCAAACCAAATGCACCCTAAGTATTTTATTAATGATGTTAAGTGTTTGACTCATTCAATTTCATTCCTCGTGGACCCTTGGGGGATGGGGATCATTGGAGAATGGTGATGGGGGAACTCTATAGGCATGGGGCAAGTTAACCGAATGGGCCCCGCATAAGCATTCAATGGTCACAAGATTGTGGAGTAAAAACAGGACTTACTCCACTGAGGATAAAAGAATTTCTCGCAAGTTAACTGAATCTGCTTATGTGGCAATATATGAATTGATGCCCGTGTAAAATGCATCAATATTTAATCCTTATTATTTATGCCTAAAGGTTGTGTTTTGGGAGTCTAAGATAGTTGCTTCTTGCCGTAGGGTGCGGAATATTTATCAACTTTGGAAAATTTATTTTGTTTTATTTTTTATTTTTTATCCCTTGACAGAGCACATGCTGTTTTATGCCAGTGAAAAGTACCCTGTGGAAGATAGCTACTCAAAGTATATTGCCGAGGTAAAGTACAATAAAGTGCAATAATGCTTACAATATCGCTTACATGTCTAGGCCTCTGTGCCTGTGAAAGATGCTTTGGAATTTTGTTACTACTCTTTATGGAAGTGGTTGAAAGTTTGTGTAGCCCTTTTATCCTATATATTTCAGTTAAGTTCTTTTGTTCCTCCGTAGTTGCTTGCATGAAGATGAAAGTAAGGAAATATCCAATCCTGTTTACTTGTTAGCTTATAGCTCAATCTTGTTGATACTTGTGGGTAGGATGTTGGTCATTTAGAGAACTATTGAAAACTTCTGGACAGCATTTTTGTACTTAATTTACTTGTGTGGCAACATGGGGGACTTCGATACGTTTTAGAATAGGGAACTGAGAAGTAACCTTATTGGCAGCTAAAACTAATATTCTGCTGATTTCTCTTGAGATTGGAGGCCTATGGCATGTGGGTTAGGCTAGGATTTCTTTTCTGCTGGCATTTTCAATTTTATGCTTAGCAAAGGAAGTAATATTTGAGAGGGAGCATAGTTGTCTAGCTGGTCTGAGATGTACAAATGTCAAATACTCCATATATTGATGAGAAAGGTAAAAGGTTACAAAAATCGTAGAAATAGATTTGATGCGGTTCTTCTATTATGTCTGCAAAAATCAGAAGCATTTTTGTTTTTTTTTTTTTGGGGGGGGGGGGGGTTTGGAAGGAAAATTGCATATATTAACTGACAAAAACAAAATCGACAGAGCACAGAATTTTGTCCTGCTAAGATACAAATGCCAGATATATTGAGCTATGATTATGTGATGTTTTTCTTTTCCTTTCCTTACATCAGTATTAATGTGGATGCGGATTTTATGTTTTAAGGATATCTTCTCTTTTAATGTCGTATCAACTAGGACTTGGAAACTGACACCATTACATTGTTTTTACTTCGAGGTCCTTTTTACATTTGTTTGCTAATCACTTTTGCCTGACACAGCATGGAGGAAGAACAAATGCTTTTACATCTGATGAGCATACCAACTATCATTTTGATGTTAACACGAATGGCTTTGAAGAGGCTCTGGACAGGTATATCCTGCATTTCTTTTTCTTTTTTATTTTTATTTATAAATTTCTTTTTAAAAAATGCTACTGCCAAAACTCTGACTCGGGCTATGCTTTGTCTACCAGATTTTGTCGGTTCTTTACAAAACCACTGATGGCTGCTGATGCTACAATGAGGGAAATCAAAGCTGTTGACTCTGGTTAGACAATCATTTATTTATTTATTTTATGTCTTAAGCTTTATTTTCCTTGCGTATTATTCATATTCTTTCCTTTGCTCCGATTCTTGCAGAAAACCAGAAGAACTTACTGTCTGATGCATGGAGAATGAACCAGGTATCTGCAATAACCTTTAGTAGGGTTTCTTTGGGCTGAGGTAAAGTTGGTTGTTTGATAAGAGAATTCAAAATCGTCGTTATCCAGTAGGTTGTCCAATATTAACATGGAGCAAAAGCTCTCTTTGTTAAAGATGGCATGTAGTTTTAATGTTCGAAATATTTTCTGTATCCATCTAGCTCTTCATGAACGTGAGATGCAAAATTGGTCTAAATGCTAGAGATTAAAGTTGTAAATAATTCATTTCTTGCAATCAGATGCTGGGTATGGTTATCCAGTACATGTGTGTGCCTGCACATGTTCCGTAATTTTAATTGAGCTGCATTAATTAGACGGCTTGGGATGTGAGGCAGTAATTGGTTGTGGCATTATTTCTCAAGATTCCGTGCTTTAAGGATCAACTTTGTGGAAGTCTTTTCCTTATTTTCATTTCTGGATGTGTTCTGTTGCTTTTACTAATGCTGCTGAGTTGTCGATTGCTATTGAACTCATTGAAACTCAGTTTGTTAATTACTGCTAATATTTGGACTGGGATTTCATTGAAGGATATGGAAATATGGAAGAATTATTGCTCCTATCTTTGGCTGGGTCAGGTTGATAGCAAAGTTGAGGAAAGGACAGGGAGATTGCCTGTCTTGTCTTTCAACCTTGGATTTACCAATCTCAATGAACTTGCATGCATTGAGTCAAAGTTGCTAGTCATTCCTGTTATGCAAAGGAACTAGCCTTTTTTGTTGCATTTTCTTTTTTTTTTATGTATTTCTTCCGTCTTCCTGTTGTTTGTCCTCCCCTTAGGTATATAGTTTATATCTTCTCTGAGTATTTGGTGCTTTACGGGCATTTCAATTTGTGTTTATAATCCTGCTTTTACACTCACTTGGAGAAATATTTAATTATTTATAATCTTGCTTTGTCTCCCCATGTGAAACATTACAATTTGTACAGCTTCATAAACATCTCAGTTCTGAAGATCATCCTTATCACAAATTTAGCACAGGTTAGTGGTTGATTTGTTTTTTTGTTTAAGTCTAAAACAACTGATCTTTGAATATTTGCACCATATTGCTTGGTTTAATAATAGTTTATCTATTCTCCCTTTTGATGGGCATGTGTGCAGGGCAAAGTTCTTGTTTTCATTGATGCATCGTTAACTGTTTGTCTTTAATTTTACATAATCAACGGACTCATTCGAAGCTGTGCCTCTCTTTTCCTGTACAAAACTTTTTATGGTATTATACTAGTGATATTTCTTCCAAATTAGATTTTTATTATTGAAAATAATTGCTGCTTTATGGATTTCAAAAGCCAGAATGTTGTTTTCAGATTCTTTTCCTTTTGCCTTGTCAAAGAATGAAGACATGGAATTTTTTTCTTTTGAACACCAAAATATTAAGTATTTGTGGACTAATACCTTTTTAATCTTGTCACCTTTGTCATAACCTGCTATTTTCCACATCCAAGTTCATTAGTTTTAATAATTGTCTTTGCAATTTAATATCTTGAATTGCTTTATTGTGGATTCAAATAACTTTTATCTTAAGTGGGGATAAGCTAACTCTATGGAGCTTTTCACTAGAAACTTATTTTAAGTATATGGGGATTGCTCCTTTGACTATGTTAGGACCCCAAGTTATGTGAATTATGCTGTTATTTCTCTTGTTACCCCTAGTAATATGATTTTACCTTGTGACAAGGTTTATAGGAGAAGGAACAAAAGGGGAATTGGTGACACGAGGGAAGGCATGTGACCATGAAGGGAAAGGAGGGGTTGTAACTAACTTTGCCTAGCTGGTATAGTTAGTTTTGGGGGGGTAAGGGTATTGTGATTCTATTAGAGGGAAGGGGGGGAAATATATGGGAGGTGGGAGAATGCTGAAGGGAGCATCTCAGATAGTTGGAAAAGGATTGGAATTAGGAGAGTGCTAGGTCTCTTGAATACCTGGCTACTTACACACTGTTATTACCGTTTTCTGCCATAATAATACACATTACAATAAGGAGGGAGCAATACTATATTGGTATTATTCTTTGCTGAGCTGTTTATCTCAGTTCCTGCATTTTATTTGTTCTTACTGATACTAGTTCTTACAACTGGTATCAGAGCTCTCAATCTTGGGAGCTTTGTCTATGGTAACCATGTGCATTGCAATGGAGGCTAGGTGGGGGGAAGTGGAACGAAGACTGGGGGAGATGCAAGCGGAGAACGTGCAGGCCATGGCAAATCTGACAATGACTTTGACGCGTCAGATGGAGCAGTTAATGCGAGATTGAAGCTCGAGCGGATAGGAAGCCGAGACAGTGGTCGGCGATGCCGAAACCATCAATGCCGATGAAGGGTGGGACGTTGCGATGAGCCAAAAGGAGAAGATGGCTCGTCTTCACAAGGAGACGGGGATTCCAAGGGAGTCAGCGATGACGAAGATCACTTTTCCGAGGTAGGAGGGCACGAGAATCAACGACCGAGGAGAGTAGAGGTGGGTTGGAGAATGGATCTCCCCATTTTTTCCAACGACGATCCTTATGGGTGGCTTGTGCGAGCAGAACGCTACTTCCACGTGGCTCAAGTGAGTTTGCTAGACAGGCTTGATCTGGTACTGGTGGCCATGGAGGGTGAAGCTTTGACGTGGTACGAGTGGTGGGAGGAGCAAACTGAGTTCCCCTCATGGCGGAGATTCAAGGAGGACCTGTTATGGAGGTTTCAACCGGGAGAAGCTCAAAATCCCATGGGGCCGTTGTTAGATGTGAGGCAAACGGGCTTTGTAATGCAATATAGGAGGGAGTTTGAACTGGTAGCAAGGATGAAGAAGAACCTGGATCCAGAGATACTCATGTGCATCTTCATGAATGAACTCAGGAAGGAGGTACGAGCAGAGATGACAGTGGGGGAGTTTCGCAACCTCAACGCGATGATGAACCGGGCTTTAGAAATTGAGTAGAGGAATTTGGCTCAGATAGAACCTGGGGTGCACCCAGGGGGAAGGAGCGCGGGTGGACATTTGCGGGGCCCAGGTCCATTTCGGGCCCCATTTGTTAACCAACCCAATACGGGGCACACTCAAGGGAATGGGTCCAAAAGTGATGCTGGCCCAGAGTTTTCAAGACCACAAAATGGAATCAGAAATATCTTAGGTGGGGCCCGCAGGAATGGAATATGTGGTAGTGTGAACGGACTAGCTGAAAGCAGATCTAGTGATTTATGAAGACTGTCTCATGAAGAATGGCAAGCAAGACAAAGAAAGGGGCTGTGTTTTAGATGTGGTGACAAGTGGAACCTTGAGCACAAGTGTCAATTGCGCCATCAACAGTTCCTATTAATGGAAGAACATGTGGAAGGGGATCTAGGAGATGAAGAATAGGTAGTACCCGTCGAAGAAGAGTTGGGAGCTGACGTAAGAGAGCTACAGATGTCATCCCTTAGCTATTGGGGCTTGACTATGAACAAGTCTCTCAAAGTGTGGGGGGAAATTCAAGGTGAAAAAGTGGTTGTGTTGGTCGACTCAGGAGCCACTGCCAATTTCATTTCCACTAAAATAGCAGACAAACTTCGGTTACCAGTAGAGAGGGGAGAAGAATTCAAGGTAAAGGTGGGTAATGGAGCTATTGAGGAAGGAGTTGGAGTATGTAGGCAAGTAGAGCTACTCTTGCAAGGCATAAAAATTGTTCCGAATTTTTTTGTGTTGGAGTTAGGCAGACTCGAAGTCGTTCTTGGAGTGGATTGGTTGGAAGGATTAGGAAATTTTGTAGGGAATTACAGGAATATGACACTTAGTTGGAGAAAAAGGGGCAGCTAGGTAGTGCTGAAGGGTGATCCCACTTTATGTAAAAGCCAATCATCTTGGAAGGCAGCATTGAAGGCTCTCCAAGCTGAGGGGGAGGGCTACCTGGTGACACCTGTGCAGGCTGAAGCAAACAGTGAGGATGCTCCAAAATTTTCTAAAGGAATCCGAAAATTGCTGGCTGAATATGAAAATCTTTTCCAGACTCCTTCAGGCTTGCCGCCAACCAAGGAACAGGATCACACCATAGTATTGAAGGAAGGAGCTCAAATTCCTCACATTCGCCCTTAAAGGTATCCCCATTACCAGAAAACTGAAATTGAAAGAATCACAGATGAGATGATGCAATCTAGAATTGTAAGGCCAAGTACTAGCCCTTTTTCTAGCCCAATAATTTTAGTTAGGAAAAAGGATGGAGGATGGCTTTTTTTGTGTGGATAATAGGGCCTTAAACCAAATAACCATTCCCAATAAATTTCCTATCTCTGTCATTGATGAGCTATTAGATGAGTTGGGAAGTGCAAAGGTTTTTTCTAAGTTGGATCTGAAATTTGGTTACCACCAGATTAGAATGAAGAGTGAGGACATTCCAAAAACAGCTTTGAGAACACATGGGGGGCATTATGAGTTCCTTGTTATGCCTTTTGGACTCACTAATGCACCCTCAACTTTCCAAGCTCTAATGAGCAAGGTGTTGAAACCCTTTTTAAGGAAGTTTGCATTTGTGTTCTTTGATAACATACTAATATATAGCCCAGACCTTGAGATCCATCATACACACCTCCAGCAGGTTTTTAAAGTACTAAGGAGTCATGAGTTATATGTCAACAAGAGGAATTGCTGTTTTGAACAACCCTAAGTTGAATATTTGGGGCATATCATTTCAGGCGAAGGTGTGGCAGTGGACCCAAAGAAGATTCACGATATGGTAGATTGGGATATACCTACTGATTTGAAGGGACTCCGGGGATTCTTGGGGTTGACCGAGTATTACCAGAGGTTCATAAAGAATTATGGGAAGATGGCGTGGGAACTCACTCGACTTCTTAAAAAGGACAACCTTAAGTGGGGAGAAGAAGTTCAAACTGGTTTCGAGAAGTTGACGAAAACTATGACTTCTTTACCAGTCTTGGCTGTCCCCTCTTTCACCAAACCATTTGTGATTGAAATGGATGCTTCCGATAAAGGAGTTGGAGCTGTTTTGATCCAACAGGGTAGGCCCATCGCATATATGAGTCAAGTTCTATCTGGGCGAGCTCAAAATAAGTCCATTTATGAGAGGGAACTAATGGCCATAGTGTTGGCAGTGCAAAAGTGGCGTCATTACTTGCTGGGACAGCATTTTGTGGTGCATACAGACCAGAAGAGTCTGAAATATTTATTAGATCAGAGAGTTGTGGGGGAAGACCAGCAAAAATGGGTAACAAAACTTCTTGGATATGATTTCGAAATCAAGTATAAAGCGGGAAGTGAGAATCGGGTGGCTGATGCCCTCTCTAGGAAGCTCCAATATTCTGCTGTTTCAACTGTTAATGTGGCTGAATGGATAGATTTAGAGGCTGAAATTTAAGTAGATACAAGGTTAAGGGGTATTATTTAGGACTTGCTACAAGGGAAAGACTCCCATCCCGGGTTTACATTAAGGAAAGGGAGGTTGTATTATAAGGGCAGGGTGGTGATTGCCAAGAATTCAACCAAAATTCCTCAAATATTGCAAGAGTTCCATGATTCTAACACTGGAGGTCATTTTGGTTTTTTCCGTACGTACAAAAGGATTTCAGGTTTATTATATTGGGAGGGTATGAAATCACATATTCAGCAATACATCAAAGAGTGCGATGTCTGTCAAAGAAACAGGCATCAACCTCTTTCATTGGCCGGACTCTTGCAGCTGCTTCCAATTCCTAGTAACACATGGACAGATGCAACCTAGGATTTTAGTGGGGGGCTGGCTAAGGCGCTGGGAGTGGACACGGTCATGGTGGTGGTTGATTGGATGACGAAATATGCTCATTTTTGCCTCCTATCTCATCCATTTACTGCAAAAGAGGTGGCTGCCATCTTTGTCAAGGAAGCAGTCTGTCTTCATGGGTTCCCAAGTTCAATTGTCTCAAATCGGGATCGGGTTTTCATGAGTAATTTCTGGACGGATCTATTTAGGATGGCTGGGACTAAATTGAAATATAGTTCCGCATACCATCCCCAAACTAATGGGCAAAGTGAAGCTATCAACAAGCGTCTAGAACCTTGTCTCCGCTGTTTTACAGGTTCTAAACCACACCAATGGCCTAGGTGGTTCCCTTGGGCAGAATACTGGTACAACACTAATTATCATGGCGCCATTCACATGACTCCCTTCAAGGCACTTTTTGGAAGAGACCCCCCTATTCTTTTAAGGGGTGGTAAAGAATCCACGGTGGAAGAAGTTTAGGTACTCATGGAGGAAAGAAATCAGATGTTGGATGAGCTGAAATTCCAACTAGAAAGGGCTCAAAACAGGATGAAGACGTACGCTGACTTGAAAAGAAGGGATGTAGAATATGCAACGGAGGACAAGGTTTACTTGAAGTTCCAACCCTATAGACTCAAAGACACTGGCAGAAAGAATCAACCAGAAATTGAGTCCCAGATATTATGGGCCCTATGACATTGAAGAAGAAGATAGGACCGGTTGCTTACAAGCTGAAACTCCCAGTTGACTCCAGAGTACACCCTGTTTTCCACATTTCCTTGCTCAAAAAAGGTGTATCTCAAGATGTACTGGCCCAACCACTTCTGATTGCTCTTTCAGAAGAATGGGAACTCCAAGTGCAACCAGAAGGTGTCCTTGCTGTCCGCACCAACTCAGCAGGTTAAATGGAAGTATTGATTAAGTGGCAGGCCCTACCTGACTTCGAAAATTCTTGGGAGCTGGCTGCAGATATTCAGAGGCTGTTTCCTTCTTTCCACCTTGAGGACAAGGTGGATTTTGAAGGGGGGGTGTTGTTAGGACCCCAAGTAATGTGAATGATGCTGTTATTTCTCTTGTTACTCCTAGTAATATGATTTTACCCTATGACAAGGTTTATAGGAGAAGGAACAAAATGGGAATTGGTGACACGGGGGAAGGCATGTGACCGTGAAGGGAAGGGAGGGGCTGTAACTAACTTTCCCTGGCTGGCATAGTTAGTGGGGTGGGGTGAGGGTATTGTGATTCTGTTAGAGGGAAGAGGGGGGAAATATATGGGAGGTGGGAGAGTGCTGAGGGGAGCATCTCAGATAGTTGGAAAATAATTGGAATTAGGAGAGTGCTAGGTCCCTCAAATACCTAGCTACTTACTCAATGTTATCATTGTTTTCTGCCATAATAATACACATTACAGTAAGGAGGGAGCAATACTATAGTGGTATTATTCTTCTCTGAGCTGTTTATCACAGTTCCTGCATTTTATTTGTTCTTACTGATACCAGTTCTTACAGACTATCATTTAGAAATGTAGACCATGTGTTTCTAGATTTTCATGGATGTTGCTTTTCCCTCGCATTGATAGGTGCTGTCTTCTGAGCCAAATGGAGCAAATTTCCCAATAATATTCCTGGAGTTAACTTATGAAATATTTAAGTTCCAATTATTAATTTCTGCCTTTTTGGGAACTTCAACTTCACTTGTCTGTGTACATGAGTATCATATCAATGATATGATTTTCATGTATCTGATTCTGGTTATTGATACTTAATATAATATATAAGCATGCCTAACTTTATTATAACTTGATTGTTTTGTCCAAATCAAGCTATAATAGTCATTATCAAGGTTATTAGTTTATTCACATCATAATAATTACTTGTCGAGCTCTAAAAATTTCCTTTTTGCTCAGGGAACCGGGACACTTTGGAAGTTAGACCGAAAGCAAAAGGAATAGACACGCGGAATGAGCTTATCAAATTCTATGAAGAAAACTATTCTGCTAATATAATGCGTCTAGTTGTATATACAAATGGTAACCGATATTTTCTTTACAATAACAGTTTCAACAGATTATTATTATTATTTTGAAATGGCTACGATTCAATTATTTGCACATGGATATTTTCAGAAAGCCTCGATAAAATTCAAAACCTTGTGGAAGAAAAGTTCCAGGATATTCGGAACATCAATAGAAGTTGTTTTCATCCTTCAGGCCAGCCATGCAGGTCGGAGCATTTGCAGGTATACATGTTCTGTTTGTGAGTCAATTGTAAATTCTAACTAGTTCCTTGTGCAATGGTTGTAATGCATGCCAGTTTTGCCTTTCTGTTTCAGATTATTGTTAGGACTGTCCCAATAAAACAAGGCCATAAATTGAGAATTGTATGGCCAGTGACCCCTGAGATTCATCATTACGCTGAAGGGCCATGCAGGTATCTTGGTCATCTTATTGGCCATGAAGGAGAAGGGTCTTTATATTGCATCTTGAAGACATTGGGTGGGTTCTGTATATGTGTTGCATATTTCATTAATAATTTTCTGGAATCCCTTACTTCATTTGAAATCTGATTCTTCTCTATATGAGGTCTTGCCTATATTTATGAAAATTTCGAAACAATCCATGGTTACCTATTTGTATTTCAGAATGCTACTTTCTCCCATCCTCTCTGTTGTTTGGATATTTTAGAACATTTTTTTGAAATCAAATTAAAGGAGGGTAGACTGAATTTGTTTTTGGATAAAACATGTTCTTGTTTCTTCCCTTTTTTTCATAGTGAAAGAAATTTTGTTAATGGGAGAAAAGAGGGTACATGCAAGAGCGTACATATAGAGAGGATAAGGTATCCTTGCAAGAAGAAAGAAAAAACTTGTAGTTCCTACAAGATTGACCCATGTAACAAGGGCGCCCTATCTCTCAGCAGATCTACTTAAGAAAGATCTTTAAAAATACCATTTGCTGAACACCAGATTGAAGCTAAGAAAGCAATTGTTTTGCAATTTTTTTTCCCAATTGAGCCATTTTTTTTCCGTCTAATTTGATCTCTTACAACTCTGTGTATCTTTTTACGCTAATTTATCTATATTTTTTCCTTCCAGAAAATTGTGGATGATTAATAATAGACCTATGAAGTTTGTATGATACTTGTTCCTTTGCTATTTGTTGTGGTTTCTGCAACATATTGGAGCTATTTCTTATCTTTATTTCTGTTGCATCAGTATTTAACCAGATACTGTTGCATCATTCATTTTATAAAGCCTTGTTTCATCTCAATATTCTGGCAGTTTTCTCTATTCTAAACACCCAAGTTACTACATATGAAGTGCATCACCATAAGAGCTTGACATCTCTCCTTCAAATTCCCGAGGAATAACTTAGTAGGATTTGCTTGAATTTGCAGAAAAGGTCCATCATCTGCAAAAAAATACCACCGTCTATATGTGTCATGTGTCTAGAATTTGATTAGTGTAAGAAATGAAAACTAGCCTCAAGGTGGGATCAGTTTTATCAAATGGCGGCCACGGCGGCGCCATGGCGCCATGGGGTGGCGGATTTTGGCCCCTCCTCCATGAGAAGATTTGCACATTATGGCGGCCATGGCGGCTCCATGGTGGTCTTATGGTGGGCATAAATGGCGGATTTTTGGTCTACCGCCATGAGCCGCCATCCACTATTGATAACTTTGGGTGGGATAAAACATAACAGAAGCATGTGGATGGATGTTTTGTATGATTTGTGAAACTGCTATAGTCATTACCATTACTGATGATCAGTGCTGCTGACCAAATGAAATGCTTCTCCTAGGTGAAGCATTGGGTTTACTCATCATTTGGGAGAATGGGATTGGGCATTAAACTGAAATGAGTTATTTGGCCTAGTATTGTTTTCCATGTTCGAGAAATAAGTGGTTGAAGTCTGAATATCTTTGATCAAATCCCAACTAAAGCCCTCTTTTAAGTCTGTGTGTGTTGTTGGTTTGCTGATATTATTTTGTAACCAGAATATTGCTCAAGCAAGGCAACAGGTTTAGAAGATGGGCTTCATGACTTTTAACTTTTGATGGCACAAAGGGTTTCTGTTGTCATTGTTAAGACTACTGGACCTTTTGAAATTTTGGGTTTTAGACTTACAAGCTTGCATTATGTGTAAGTGCAACTTTGTTTTCAGTGTATATGGATACACATAGTGGGAACTAACGGTTTAGTTTATTGTTTCCAGAAGAAATAACAGTTTTTCTGTCTCTATTTCCTTTCTCTGTCAGTCCCCTCTCCACTTGGAATCAGAGCCTATTAAAAACCCAACACTTTTCAAAGATTAGACATAACATAATGGAGGGTAGTCCTTTGGTTGTCTTTATGTTCATTATGTGTATACACATGATGCTCAGGAATCTGATCAATGTCTTTTTGATAATAAATGCATGTAGACAAAATCTAGCTTCTGTTTATTATGAGCTGTCACTTTTTACCCGAAAAAAAAAAAATCGATTTGCAGGATGGGCAATGGGCTTGTATGCAGGTGAATCAGAATGGAGTTTGGACTTTTCTTTCTTTGAAGTGTCGATTGATCTTACCGATGCTGGTCATGGTTAGATTTCTCTTTCCCTACCTCCTCTGTTTTTTGTCATTTTTTGTGTGCATATCTTCCCACTTTCAATAAGTTTTGCTATGCTAACTTTTAAGCATGAAGCATGCTGTTCATGGCAGTTTGTTATCATTGTCATCAACATCAATATTTTATGAAAATTATTACTATTATTACCATAAAACTAAATTCAAGGTCCGTTAAGCTTTGTTTGGTGATTCATCAAACTCATTGCTGTTATTTGTAGAGCATGTACAAGATATCATAGGGTTGTTGTTCAAATATGTTGAGCTTCTACAACATTCTGGTGTTTGCAAATGGATATTTGAAGAGGTATGGATATAGATTATGTATGATGGTTAATATATCCTCCACCATTTGTTTTTATACATGCTTAATCTTTCTTTGCTTTGAGGTAGACACTAACAAGCATTTATTAAATGGATTTAGTTTTAACACGTTGTTAATTGTCTGTGTAATTTTTTCTATCTTTTTTATGAAGTATTTCTTTCCATCCCATTCTGTTTTCTTTTAGTCCTCTGTTTTTCCTGGCAACTCGTTTCACAAAAAAAAAGGGGTTAAACAACTGCTGATTAGCTAATGGAAGAACAAATAATAAAAGAAGAAAACAAAGCGGCTAGTGGTGTAAATTATTTTGATTTCTGATGAACAATTATAGTTGTTCCATGCAGAAAAGCCCACTGAACTGATTAGATTATTAGTTGTGTTTGGGGGTTTTGTGTTATGTGTAGATCAGTCAAAATAAAGGGAGATACTAGTATCATTATATGAAAAGCTTGTAGTCTAATATGGTGAAAAGATGCTTTCCAGAAGTCTGTGACTACATTTTACAATTACAATATGATAGCTACTAATAAACACTTTTGTGTGAGCCATTCTGGTTACCCCAAGAATTTTCAGTGGTCTCTCTTAATTGTGTACATTGATTTTAGTACTTAAAAATGTTTGTGACATCTTGAGTTTTTCTTTTTCTTTCATTTTATTGAAGTCTTGTTTTAAAATAAAACAGTTTCTTAATAATTACTTGAAAGCAATCATTACAAATATTTTTGAGGATTGGATTATGTTATAAAGTTTATTGTATTTGATTGGGTTTGTGGAGTTTAGCAAATCTCAGTAAACATTGAAGAGTTGGGTGTATTGGGATTGTGGTTTGAATGTTGAGCTGATACTTCTTGCAATAGTCATTGATCATAGTGAATTTCCTCTATACTTCACTCATGGAAGTAGGCCTATTGTTCACCGTGGGTCAAGCCACATCAGTTTCAGAATCAACTTCTCTTCCTATTTTCCGTCTGTACACCTGGTTTCAACAGATCCTAATGCAATTTCCCATGTTCATGAAGCTTTCAGCTGTTTGTGAGACCAAGTTTCATTACCAGGACAAAATTCCTCCAATTGACTATGTCATTAATATTTCATCAAATATGCAGGTGCTTCACCTTTTTCATTTGATGACTAACCTTCCGGTGGGGGTATATGTAGTTAGCAATAAATTCTTTCCATGGAAAGTCAAATATTAATGCATCTACCATCTACATCATTTTACAGTTATATCCTCCGAAAGATTGGTTGACAGGATCATCTTTGCCTAGTAAGTTTAGCCCAAGTGTTATCAAAATGGTTCTAGACCAGCTTTCTCCAAACAATGTTCGGTAAGTGTACTAAAATCAAAGGTGTAAATTTATCTGTGAAGTATGTCAAGTACCAACAATCCTAAAAACTTAAGCTGCTACTTCAGCAAAATAACTAAAAGCTTAAGCCATTAGGTGGAAATTCATGAACGGTTCTATAACAAAATTTTTCAAATAAGATTGGTGCTTTATGGTATTACCAAACCATAAGTATTTCTTCTCATATGTCTTTATGTGGTATGTAAGACCATAATTATAGATATAATTATAAATTTGTAACTACTCATATGTGCTTTTGTAGTTTGCTAGATTATTTTTTGTGTGTGTGGCTTGAGTTAGCAATTTATGTTATGTATGGCATTTTTCTAAGTCCACTCAATTGTTGTAAAGAAAACCTGGTAGAAAAGATGTTTATTTGGTAACAATGTGAAACTTTAAAAGTCAATTACTGGTTGATTGATTGGGTAATTTGTCATGGCTTTTCTCTTTTGAGAAAACTATAAAAGGACATTTAAGGTTTGATCCGACGAGCACGGATTATAATTTAGGGAGCATGATTGAACTTAGTTGTAGAGAACTGAGAAGATATTTTTTTTCCCTTAAATTTTTTTTTTTGTCTGAATAAACCAATTTAGGGAATTATAAAGTAAATTATACAATTTGATTTGCTTCTATTGTTAATATTGGCTAGCCTTGTGCCAGTATGATTTCCATGGTGACAGATTGAACACATCATAGCATGATGCCTCTTTTTCTGGCCATTAGATTCTTGTTGAAACTAATATACTTGTTTAGAAATTTATCCTATGTATGGAGTATCATAAACCCACCAACCAGTTCCTGGAGTTCAAATTATACCCTTTTGCAATCGATGTCTCAGTTACTCCGTGAAAGTTCTATTTGCTATGATTATTTGAGCTTTTACATCTGTGAGACTGTGACTTTGTTACCATTGCTAAGCAAACTCATTCATTGTGCTGCAGAATCTTCTGGGAGTCGAAAAAGTTCGAAGGGCATACTGATAAGGTGGAGCCATGGTATGGAACTGCATATTCCCTTGAAAGGATTAACAGCTCTATGATTCTGGTATGTGTTTCTGTGAATAAACATGCTTGACATGCTTGATTCAGAACACTATGATCATTATTTCTAGTTATATAGATAAACTGTCAGGAAAGAATGGAACCTGACAGTCCTACATGAACTTACATATGCAGGAGTGGGTGCTTTCTGCTCCTGATCAAAGTCTGCATCTTCCAGCTCCTAACAGATTCATTCCTACCGACTTGTCACTTGAACCTGTGCAAGAGAAAGTATGACATCTAATTACTAGTATTTATATATGATTTTCAGCATGATTATCTTTATCAAGTTATTAATATCTTGAAACAGGTAAAATTTCCAGTTTTGTTAAGCAGGTCGTCATATTCAGCCTTATGGTACAAGCCGGACACATTGTTTTCCACTCCTAAGGCTTGTGTAAAGATTGATTTCATTTGTCCCTTTGTTGGAAACTCCCCTGAAGCTGTTGTTTTGACGGATATTTTCACACAATTATTAATGGATTACTTGAATGAATATGGTAGGTTGCTAGTTTTATTCACTTGTAAAAAGATGGTTCTGCATTAATGTGCATACTTTGTTGCTAAGTACAAATTCAAGAAGTTCTTACAGCACCTCCGTTTTCAGCTTATTATGCTCGGGTTGCTGGTTTGAAATATAGCATAAATCACACAGATAGTGGTTTCCAGGTATTGTAGTTCATATAATTTTACTTTCAAGGTTGCAGTTTTCATTTAAGATCACTTTCCATTACCATGCTTTTGGTTTACTGAAAATGGGAGGATAGAAAACTTAGGGAGGAAAAAATGCTTTGAAAACTGAGCTTACCCCATTTGGTTGAGAGTGAAAAACAAGGGGAAGAGAAAATATCATTTGGGACCAACATTTGATCTTTTCTTCCACTGTTGGAAAGTGGGAACAGAATGGGTTGATGTACAATTGTATTACCCACAACTTTAAAATATTGACAGTTTAAAAAGATTACATTATGTTTATTTTTATTGAAATAAATAACTTTATTTTAATCATTTATATAATTTTTTATTAATATTATTGTAAAATTATTATTATTATTATATATTTATTTATTTAATTTAAAAAAGTGTTTAAAAATTGAATCAAAATATCATATTTATAATTCTTTGTTATGATAAAGATGTATATGTTATTTTAATACAACTCTTGTTTTCTTTCTTATCATTTTCCCTTCATTTTATTTCTTTCTAATTTCTTTTCTCTTATTTTCTGTCCTTATTCAAACAAGTCATTAGTGTATAATCAATGTTTTGTGTAGTATATTTGAAGTGTAAAAAGAAAAGATGATGACAAAATACCTTGATTTCAAAATGCTATGGTATAATTATACTCACATATCATGATTTTAAATCTACATTTTTATGAGTGACTTAGACAGTGGACATCATTATCATAAATTTCAGAGCAAAATAACATGGTTAAATTTATAGTTAAACAGATGGACAATGTTGAAATAAAATTTAAAAGGACTCTTCCACACATTATACTAAACTTGAGTTTTATTTACCTATCTACTCATGTTCTGAATCCTACTTGATCCTTCAATTAGCTGCTATTGCTTTGCATGCTTGTTAAATGAGAATAGAAAACAGAGGAAGTGAGGAACTAGATTTACACAATCATAATTTTTGTTCTCGTTATTTATTTGCCTTCTATCCTGTCTGTCTTGAGTGTTTTATATCCATTCTCATCATAAAAATGCCATTTTATCTTTCAGGTGGCTCTCCTTGGTTATAACCACAAGCTAAGGATTTTACTTGAAACTATAATTGAAAAGATTGCAGCATTCAGTGTGAGACCTGACAGGTTCCCAGTTATTAAGGTACTATATGAGACGCGTCTCATGTGACATTTAATTTGTTCTTTGTTGTCTTGAACTGATTTCTTGTGTTGGATACCATGGGGCATGGCTGATTCTTTGATAGTTTCATATCTCTTACATGTTTTTTTCCCATAAAAAATTGGCAGTTCTTTTCTTTTGAAATTTATATCACAATAGGAAAAGTATGTTAACAAAAGAATTAGAGGTTGTGTGCAATATTTGATTTGTGATTTGTCCATATCATTTTTAAAAAAAAATTCTGTGTTGATTTTTAGATGCACTTTTAGTCAGATTTAATTTTTCTTTTCATAATCCCTTTTATCAGGAAACAGTAACCAAGAAGTACCAAAATTTCAAGTATCAACAACCATGTCAACAATCAATGTACTATTGCTCATTGATATTACAAGATCAAACCTGGCCGTGGATGGAACAGCTAGAAGTACTTCCACTTATTCAGGCTGAAGATCTTTCTAAATTTGTGCCAGTGATGCTCTCGAGGACATTTCTAGAGTGTTACATAGCAGGTTCTTATGCCCCTCGCTTCTTTTGGCTGTTGAGTTACTTTTTCTTTCAACTGGGCTAAAATCATTGAACTGAAATTTATTGTACACTGTGCAGGAAACATTGAAGGTAACGAAGCAGAGTCAATGGTTGGGCACATAGAAGATGTTCTCTTTAAGTGTTCAACACCTTTGTGCCAGCCTTTACTCCCATCTCAGTATCCGACAAATCGTGTTGTTAAGCTTGAAGGTGGCATGAGTTACTTCTACTCATCAGCATGTCTTAATCCTGATGATGAGAATTCTGCTCTTGTGCACTATATACAGGTAAATTTCCTTATTTGTAGGAGTTGTGTTTTGCACATTTGGCTGCCCAAAGTGGGTTGCACAGATTTATCCAAACATTATTGTTTTGGACTTGAAAAACTAGTGGTTTACATCATGTCTGTTTTATGTAATTTAGTTTGGCTTTTTATAAAGTGTCAAATTGATGACAACAAATTCTGCGCAACTTTGGTGGAGCCTAGGTTACAGTTAAACTATTTTATGCCACTTTATTGCTTTAATTGGGTGCTTTTGAACTCTGACTGAAAATTACCATAATATGGACCCTAACCTTTATATCTTTCATGTTAATTATTGGACAACAAAGTGTTATCCTATTGCCCCTGATACCTCTATCTATGATCATATATCCCTAAAACTTTTTGCCACTCTTCTTTATCTGTCTTCACTGTTACATCTAATATATTTTGGTTCTTTTTAGCATTTCCAATACTAAATAGACTGTTCTTCCTACTTGATAATATAAGTGGAGTTTCCTATAAATTTAATTTTGAAAAGAACTTGCTCTAAATGGATTTATTGAAGAGTATAAAGTCTTGTATTAATCCTCGAAATTGTAAGTATGATAAATGTGCTACAGCAGTTCCTGACTTTAGGAGATTAACTTTTACCATATGACATTGTCCTATGTAGTGAAATTAGTCACTGACACTGTATTTCCCATTTTCCCTATGGAATACAATGTCAAGGACTAAAGTTAATTTTCTAAAATTAGAGATCATTATGACAAATGCATGCTTATTTGGTGAAATTTTGGTTTTGGATTAGGGTCCAATATAGTTTCTTAATCAATAAAATCAACCCTATCAAGTGCTGATGCTTTGGTTGCCAATGTAATTCGTAGGTAATTTTTTTATCATTTTGCAGGCTACCAAAGTTCTCAGTTTCTTCAGTTTATATATTTAGACTTGTATTTTTCCCTTGCCATTTGGGGCTGTCATTTGATTAGATGAATCCTTTATCCATGTATTTTTGAAGCCATTGTTGTTTGTAACTGTGTTGAGAAATTCTTAGGTTGGTCCAGATGACTTTAAGCTGAATGTTAAACTTCAGCTTTTTGCCCTTGTTGCAAAGCAACCTGCCTTTCATCAGCTTCGATCAGTTGAGCAGTTGGGATACATTACTAGGCTCATGCGGAGGTATGTCTAAGGTAGTGTCCCTGGGGTGTGGATCCCTCATGTGCAAAGTACACATAGAAGAGTCATGTTTTCATCTCCACCTTTAAATCTTTTTAATTTAAAAAAGATAAGAAGTACACAGGTATCCACATTCAGTATGAAATAATTGCACCTGTTCTCAATTTAATTTTGGAACATGTCATGTAGGAATGATTGTGGTATACGTGGACTGCAGTTTATGATCCAATCCACAGCAAAGGTATTTGGAACCAAATCTAAATTATTTTATAATTGATGTCCTGGTTGTTTATTTTTGGTATTCTGCTTCATTCTCAGGGTCCTGGAAACATTGAGCAGAGAGTTGAGGCATTTCTCAACATGTTTGAGGCCCAACTACGTGAGATGACAATTGATGAATTCAAGGTTTGATAATAGTAGTTCTAGGGGTATTTTATTTTGTCTTTTGTTGTTTCTTGATCATGGATTGAGAAATACTGTTTCTTCCCTGTACCTTCCCTTCATGTGTTTTGAATTAACTTCTCACTTGAAGCCTGAATACAAGGAGGGGGTAATATGCATAATAAATATCTACACGTTCTCTTGGATGTGTAGCCTATCTACATGGAGTACGGACAACAATATTTGCACATAATGTAGTTTACTTTTAGATTTAGACTATTTCAGTCAAAGCACAGGGGACAAGTATGAGTGCTGCATAGAAACCAATTCATATGTAGGAAAGAGGTGTAAACTCAATGTAGTGAAACTGCCACTACTCTTACTCTATGAGGTGGTAAAAGAATAACTACGCTAAGGCAGTGGAAGAATCACTACAGTATTAAGGAAAGGGGAAAGGTATACAGTACATTAGAATATTATTAAGTTCTGGTATTGTGTTGCAATCTTGTGGCTGGAAAATTGTTTCTCAAATGTTCAATGGAACAAAAAGCATTGAAGGGCCAGAAATCTTGGCATCCTAAAAATTTTGTTCTGCAATGATCAGTGCTCCAAGGTTATTTTTATAATATCAATTTGGGAGGAGATTTAGAATGTATATAATATGTGGTTAGGTAAGTTCCCATATTCATTCGTATCAACTTGGCTATGGGATATGGCTGGGGTTATGTTGTTAAGTGACATAATATCAATCATGGGGGTTCATCCAATAGCTTAAGCTTGTGTAGAGTTAATATTTGACAGAATCTTCTGGATTTTTTTTCAACTGTACTTCTGGCTGAATCGTTTTTTTGTGTTGGTAATAGCATTTAAAAAGCCAGTTATGCATCTGACTACTCAACTGCTTGTATGCAGAGCAATGTAAATGCATTGATAGATATGAAACTAGAGAGACACAAAAACTTGAGGGAAGAATCAGCATTTTTCTGGCGAGAGATCAAAAACGGAACTCTCAGGTTTGATAGGAAAGACTCTGAGGTATGAATTCAAACCTTAATGTGTGATTTCACATGCCCTCCCTCCCAATAAAGTCCTTTTCCCCTTTCTTCTTGCCACAAATGTTTCAGAATACACGCTCTCTAAACTAGGGGTTAACATTATGGTTGAGCTGAATTAATGGTTCTATTGTGTGGCTTTGGCACAGGTTGAAGCATTAAAGCAGCTTACTCTTCAAGAATTAATAGATTTCTTCTATGAATATGTCAAAGTTGGGGCACCTCAAAAGAAGACTTTAAGTGTACGAGTTTATGGGAAACTCCATTCAGCTGATTACAAAGCAGAAGCTTCTCAACCACACGTAGCTAAAATAGACAATATTTTCAGTTTTAGAAAATCACAGTCTCTTTATGGCTCTTTCAAAGGGCTTTCTGGGCAGATGAAATTGTAGGGATCGTTTTCTGTTTGTAAACTCCCTCACCTTAAATACTATAATGAAGAACTCTTATAATGGCCATGTGCTCTCGACAATTTCAAAATAGAATAAAAAAGTTGTATTACCTCATTCCGCTGACATGATATTGAACATAGTAAGTATTATTTATCTGAATTTTAATGCTCATTGTGACATTTTACATCGACGTAGAGATATGTACATTTCTGGCCTCATGCAAATCAAATCATTTTGTTATATGATGATGGCAGTTACGCATCGTTTATTTCTTCTATACACCATCAAAGTTATGATTTACTATAATTGGATAATGGGTTAGGCAATGCATAATTTTTATTTTTAGGTTTGAAAGGGCCATATGGCTATATTTGAAAGCTACCGGATACTAATATATTTGTCCCTACTGTGTCGTTGGTGAGCTATGAGAATTTTATTCATGTTTTCATCATTAACTTGATTGGGATTGAATTCAGAAAGGATCTGCAACACTGAATTTTTTTTATTTTAAATATTGTACTGTTAAAACTGAGAAGATATTTTGATATAAATATTTCTGCAATTGTTACAATTTTACTTACTTTCGATTTTAGTCTTGATATTTGTTGAGTCTGTAGGAAATATAATAGAGTAGGAATGTAGGATGAATTGCTGAGGTTCATTTGGCTCAGAAGGCTCAATGTTTGAAGGTCACCACCCATCAACACTGTATACGTTGAAATTGGAAATGAATATATTTTATATTTTTAAGAGCAATAATAAAAAACTTTAAAACTTTTTATGACGCCTATTGTTTCAATGTCATGACTTATACAATTTTCAGAGCAATATTCCTGTCATTCCCAGTTTTATACTACTACATGGTTGAATATACGGTGTGTCTGGTATTTATTATCATGTCGTTTTATTAATTATTTTATTAAAAATATTCAACATTATATTATTTAGAGATTTTTTAATACAAAATTTAAAGCAATTAAATAGTTGAAATAAATAATTATAATAAATAAAATATTAAGACTTATGATATCTAGTAATTATGTGAATATTAAAAATCAGATAAATAATAAATATTTTTATGTAAGTACTCTTATAATGGCCAAGTGCTCTCGTCAATTTCAGAAAAGCAAAATAATATTCCCTCATTTCACTTACATGATATTTTACATACGTACTTTTTATCTGAATTTTCATGATCTGCGTGACATTTTACACCAACATAAAGATATGATTTCCATTTCTGGTCACATGTAATCAAATCATTTTGTTATTCTTATATGACGATGGCAGTCTTTTTTTCCTTCTATACTGCATCAAATTGTTATGATTTACTTTGATTGGGTAATGGGTTAGTCGGATGAAATGTGTAGCGTTGTTAATTACATAGGAAATCAAAATTTAATTTTAAATTCAAATGCAGATATGTTAACGTAATAATATTCTGATTGGTCATTTGGATATCCAACTAAGTGTATCCATAACAGATTCCAACAATATTTTATTTTTATTTTTAATTATTTATTGCAGATAATAATTGATTAATAGTGGAGGTATAATTGATTCTCTCTATTAATTGAAATTTCTAAAGAAGAGTATCTTAGAAGTTATTGCTAATATTTCACCACTTGGCATGACTTTGCACTTTATAGCTTCTCATTTGTATATTTGTGCATATATATATATATATATATCGCATAAATTAAAATTTTTGTTTGGTTATTGATCTGAGTGTGACATTCTTGAAATTAGAGGGCTTTTAACGTTGGATCAAACAAATTTAAACTCGTGTTATTTAATTATTTTGATGCTTAATGGTGCAAATCATCTATCTATAATCTATAATCTATAATATGAATATTTAAGACTCATTTCATAGAAAGTTTTTCCACATATCACTTCCAGAATTATTTAGGATATGCATTTTGGTCACTTTAATTATGATATATCATTAAAATATTATAGACATAATTGAATCCAATTATGATTACGTATTGATATAATTTGATTTTATTTGATTTAATGCTGATTTATATCATGAAATTATGTAACATGTCATTTTTTAAGAATTTATAATTTTAAAAGATATTATTTATGAGTCTTAAATAGTTACATTACGTATAATCAATATTCAATTACAATAGACATTTATATCAAGTAAAAAAAATGCATGCACATTCTTCTACTAAAAATTCTTTAAAATTCAAATCTAAAATTTGAAATAAAAAAAACTTATATTGAATTTTGAAAAAAAGAATTGAGTTTTTCCACGTGTTACTTCTACAGTCATTTATGGTCCATATTTTCATAACCTTGATTATTAGTAATTTTTTAAAAAATAGTTTCATAATTTAATTATGATATATCATTAAAATATCATAAACATAATTGAATCCAATTATGATTACGTATGGTTTATAATTTGCTCTCATTTGATTGAATGCTAATTTATATCATTAAATTGTACAAGAAGTCATTTTTATAAAATTTATAATTTAATAAAAATATTGTTTATGAATCTTAAATACTTACATTTCTTATAATCAATTTTCAATTAATTAGAATGTCACGACTCGATTTAAGCACGTGACTGGCACGTGAGAAATCTTGTCCCACGTAAGTTTCGTGACCTGGATTCCTATGTATGCACAATATATCACAAAATAATTTAACCATAAAATCTTTTCTACATCCAAATTTCTTGCCTTTAAAACATATAGTCAGTATTTTTCAAACTATAGTTTCATATTTCATTCTCTAATGTCTGAATTCATAATATCGACATATGTAATAAAAGTCAATCATTTACAAAATCTCTAGAAGTAGTAAAATCATATAATACAGTCCAACATAAGATTCCACATGCAAAACGTAAATCATGCACTACGATTCGGGATCCTACTTACATCTTCACTGGAGCATACTAATCTATACACAAGGGCTTCACCTATGTGAAGCTTACCAGCTGATACTCTAATACTACTGCGGGAAGAAGGCTGAGAAGAGTATGTCGCAGCTACTTTATCTGTAAAAATGAAATAAAACAGCGGGGTGAGTTTTGTAATCAAAACTTAGTGAGTGAGTTCTCACCTGAAACCGCTTTTCATGAGACACCAAAGGAACAATGTATAAAATCATAATAATATTAATAATACTCTAAAGTTTTACGTAGTCAAATATACATATGTATATATATACATACTAGTCATTATTTTCCAACCTCAAAACAATTTCCTCAATTCATTTTCATATATGAAACCATATTAGCTTATCATGTAATAACTACTAAAGGAACAATGATCTCTACCTCTGTACTGTTTTGTGAGTGCTCAGTTTCTTGTGAATTATGTATCTCTATTTTGTTTTGTGAGTGTTCCGTTTCTCGTGTGTTGTGTCCCTCGTGGACTAAGTTTCCTGGTTTCACGTAGTTTCATGGTTTCTTTGAATAAGTTGCCCCTCGTGGGCCTTTTTGTTCTCTTGTGAGCTCTGAATCTATTTGATTCTAACAGTCTGACCTTAGCATAAACGCGGCTATAAAATCATGTCCAAGGTATCTCCAATTTAAAGCATTGTGATTTCAAAAGCCACAGAATATGTAGTTGTCAGTTGTCATGAGTATACAACTCTAACAATCTGACTTTAGCATAACCATGACTATGAAATCATGCCTAAAAGATTACCCTTATACAGACATCTGTGATTTCATATATTCTCAAAATATGTATCCATCAATTGTTCTATATCTCATGAAGATTCAATCTCTAAAACCGTTTTGGTTTATTTCTCTAAAACATATCTCAACTTCTAAGCTTTTCATAATCTAGAAATCTCAATAACACATTTCAAACAACTAAGTTCACTATCACAATTTCATCTCCCTCTCTAGATAGCATTTCTAAGTTTATAACTATATTATATAAATGAACCATATCTAGAATTCAATTTAACATTCATAAAAACTTTCTATAATCACAGTTGTTATCAAATACACTTGAAATCAGTTCAACAAACATGGTTCCATGAGTTTTCTTAAAAACATATTTTATGCTCTAAAATCAATAATTCTAAAACTATAAACCAACAATAACTTTAAACTTACTTGTAGACATCTCTAAAATTAAATAATACATGATATCTTTATGAAAATAACTCTAATGCAGAACATAGAGATCACAAGTACAAACCCAGTCACTTGGAGGGGTAGGATGCACAGACACAGCACCAAAAGGACTCTTAGAAGCAGAAATGACAGCAGTATCTTAGATCCTTAGAAGGAAGACAAATGGAGTTTTAATGGTGAAAAGGTGAAGAAATGAGGTGGAGAGAGGGAAGAATTGCATTTCTCTATAGAGGAGGGAGTGGAGAGGAGTGTATGATGGTTCTGGACCTCAAACTGGGGTTTTTATCATCACTGTTGACCTTTGTAGTGCTAAAAAGCGATGCAGTGCTCACCAAAGAGCATCTCTTGCACCGACTTATTTTTCTGTTGATCGCTGCAGCGCTCAGCGGGGCAACACTCACCAGACCACTTCTTGCACTAACTTATTGCTCTGCTGACCACTGTAGCGCTCACCAGAATGGTTTTCACTCTGTAGAATGGTCTAGGATGGTCTCTCACTCTCCAGAATGGTCTGTCACTCCCTAGAACTCACTTATTTATCATTTATTTATTTCCTATTAACTTTTAAACATAAATGTAAATACGGGAATATCCCCTATTTGGATTCAAATAAAATATCTAAAAAATCAAAACCCCAATAATCAAAATCTAAATTTTAGGTTTTAGTTCAAATCCGGAAATTTTCACAGTTTTATAAACTTGTATGCTAGAAACGGGGTGTTTAAAAGCTTCGAAAAATTCATTGAAAATTACTCTTTAACTCAGTTTTCTCTAAAGACCAATTACCAGGACTTTGGTTCCCAATAATATGACTCTATTATATGGCTCTCCAATGAGGAGTAGGGTCCAGACTTAGTAGAATTCGAGACTCAAAATGATAGATAAAAGTAATTGACACCCTTCCTGATTCGAAAAATTTCCTAACTCTTTTACTTAAACTTTGAGGTATTACATATAACCACAAATTTAATTAAAATAATGAATCGATTATCAATTATCAATTATAATAGATATTTACGTCATGTAAAAAAAATGCATGCGTATTCGTTTGTTAAAAATTCTTTAAAATTCAAATATAAAATTTGGAAAAAAAAAACTTATGCTAAATATTGAAAAAGAGAATTTTGTATCAACATTATATCTATTAATGATTATACGTATGAATGTTATAATATGTATTAATAATTCAGCAATAATTAATAATATCATTACTATATTTATCGTTATAAAAAAAAATCATTACTACTTATTATTTGTATCATTATTTGAATATAGTTATATATAAATCCTACACTGAATCATTTCCCTCGCTCCACTCTGATCTTTACTATACTATAAATTTACTCCAAGTATTTGTTTCATTTTTTTAGAATCCCACTTATCCATGCTTTGATACTATATTTTTCTTATTCTTTTGTTTAACAATTTCTTCTCTTATTTCATGCCTTTTTCTGATGATTTGCATTTTGTTTCTTTATCCATTGCCTTATATTTTGTATTCTAGTGAGGATAGTGAGCAAAATAGGCTTCTTCTTGGTAGCATTAGTAGCAACAATTGAGGATTCAATAATAGAAGATTTATGAAAATTGCCTATTCAACAATAGTTTAAGAAGAATTTTATATTGTTTTGGGGCCATGATAGGTTTGTCCATTAATTATAGTAAGTATGCCCCTGTGCTGTTGAATTGTGATGAGTCTTTGTTAGCTGAGGTTAGCTCAATGTTAAAATCCCAAGTAGTTTCCTTCCCAATTAGATACTTAGGGGTTCCACTTGGAACGAATCCTCGATGTGAGGCTCCTTGGGCCCTGGTTGTAGAGAAAGTTCAAAAAAGATTAAGTGGTTGGAAAGGAAGCATGCTTTTCGAGGGTAGGTATGCTGGTTTTGATTAGGGCAGGATTAAACAGTTTACCCATGTACTACTTAGGGAATTTTAAAATGCCTAAAGTAGTTGCTAGAAAAATTATTGTCATCCGAACAAATTCTTTTGGGGTTCAAACGAGACTAGGAGTGTAATCCCCCTTATAAGTTGGGAGGTGATTCAGAAACCCCGAAAGTGGGGTGACCTTGGAGTCAGAGATCTAGTAATCATGAACGCAGCGTGTTTATTTAAATGGTGGTGAACATTCTAGATGGCTCTAAATCTTTGATAAAACAACAAAGTCTTGTTAAAGGAGGTGTGTAGGGAGCTATTAGTGGCATTGGAGAGATCAATTTGATCATTAGATATATTCTCTTTGTATGGATTAGGAAAGTAGTTGGAGATGGAAGCAATACTTGTTTATAGGAGGATGTTTGGATTGGTAACAATAAACTAATGGTGTTATTTCCAAGGTTGTATTCCATCTCCCTCCAAAAGAATAGGTATGCTGCGGAACGTGGTTTTTGGAGCAATTCATGTGGGAGATGGAGACTAAGTTAGCGTAGGAATTTGTTTCAGTGGAAAGTACCTATGTTGAATGGTTTGGACTGTATTTTGAATAAGGTAACTTTAACAGTGAACAACCTAGATGAATTGTTTGGTGGTATCATCCTTTTTAGATTTTTGCTATTCAGTCTTTCTTAGTTAAATGTTTTCAGGAAAGTTGATGTCATTCTCAAATTGACTCTTCTATTTGTAATGTAT
Source organism: Dalbergia cultrata (assembly GCA_031216105.1). Lineage (NCBI taxonomy): Eukaryota > Viridiplantae > Streptophyta > Magnoliopsida > Fabales > Fabaceae > Dalbergia > Dalbergia cultrata. The sequence continues at coordinate 15,225,411 of CM062353.1, forward strand.
GGCATGGTTGTGTCCTACCTAAGGCAAAATTATTTGTGCGGTTTATTCTTCATGGCAAATTCAATACAAAAGCTTGCTTGAATCGCCTTAATATCATTACCTATGACAAGGTGGTGTGTTTTTTGTAATGCTTCTGAGGAAACTCAGTCAGACTTGGTTTTTGCTTGTCACCACACTTGGAAAATTTGGGTTTGTTGATGTAACTAGTAGGGCATTAATTGGGTGATAGTTGATGGTCCAAAAGTAAATTTTCAAATGTGGAATGAAGTAGGTTTTACGGGTAGTCATAGGAGAAGTTGAAGCGTTTGCTTTTATGCTATTTTATTATCAATTTGGAAATTAAGAAGTAAAGTTGTTTTTCAAAATGAGCAGGTTAATTGGCATAGCTTCTTGCTTAATCTCATGCACAAATGTAGATCTTGGATATACTCCGAATGTTGACAATTTGTTTTGTTGGAGTTTTGTGTTTTTTTACAGGTTAATATTTTTATTGCTGAATGGTTGGATCCTTTTGAAAAGGATAACTGTGAGGTCCTATGGAGTTTTGTTTGGTGAATAAGTGGTGTTGCGGAGGGAATCACAAACAAGATACTTTATATTTGTGGGGGAGATATGAGGTTAAAGGCACAAACACATTCTTAAGAAAGGATGTAACTATGAGGAGCAAGGAATTTCTATTTTTGTTTAACTCTTATATGTTTGGCAGGTTTTCTGCTCAATGATCTCGAGAAAAGGTTGAAAGGTGGTTCATTGAATGTGAGTAAAGTGATACACACTAAGGAATTGCTTGCGAAGTGAGGGGGAGACATGGGAGTTGAGGGTGAATTTTTTTTTTTTTTTTGAATTTTGAGAGCATTGTGATGTGTTAAGCATGTTTTAGGTGAAACACTAGTGAGGGTTTGATTTAGAACAACCTGAAAACATCTTAGGTGTGTGAGTTGAGCGTGTATGTGTGTTAAGGGTGTGTGAGTTGGTTTTGCTAGCAGTGATGCTGACACTGGGAGGCATTTCAATGGACATACTGCTAACCATAGTTTCAATGGGCTTTTTGTTTACTCGGTTCTCCATGGTGTATAAGCATAAATGGTTTTGTCTCCAATTGGCCTAGAACATGATGTCATCAAGGTGGATTATATTTATAGCGATGGAGTTTTGTTGCAATTTGCTCAGCAGTAACATTAGTATGGAGTTTGATTCTTGTTTTGTTTTGCTTGGAGGAGTATGATGAATGTCTCTAAGCTTAATTGGGGAGTCAGAATGAGCTTGTGGTTAATGGATAAGCCAGCACAATTGGATATTTTCATTCTCAGATTGTGCCTCCATGGATGGTTTTGTTGGAGTAGCTTTGTCTTCTAATTCTGGCATCTTCTTGTTGTGGTTGATTGATCACTTGGTGGATGATATAGTATAAGAAGGGGTGATTGTTTTCGGTTTATATGGACCTGTTGGAACTGCCATAATGCTCATTTATTGTCAAATTCATACTGCTATTCACTTGCCTTGGTGTGGTGGTTGCTCCATGCATATGTATCCCATAATCCTTGTTTCTGCAATAGGCTGTGGGGTTTTGCTTCGGCTTAAAATCTGGAGTGTTGGCTGGATTTATATTTTAGTTATCAGGGGTGTTGTTAATTGGTTATGGGTATGCTGCTATTGCTAATAGTAGTTTTACTGCAGGAGTTCGAAGTGCAATGTCTTTATATTTTGGTTCTTTTATTTTTTGACCTATTGTGCCATATTTGTAGTTGTACATTACTTCCTTTTATGGGTTAAGCCTTCCTTCATTATTATAAAAAAAAAAAAAATGGAAATTGCCTATTGGAGTGGAGTAGTAGTCAATCACAATGAAAAGGCAAAAATGAGGGACAAACTTTTTTTTCTTCTATCTTTTTATCCATTATCCTATACCTACCACTTTATCTTATATTTCTTATTTTTTAGTTTCTCTATTTCCCTTTCCCTTGCCTTCCATATTTGTCTTTTCACTTCCATTATTGATTTTGAATTATTGGTATAGTTCATAGAGAATATGTGGCTCATTGCGAAGGAAGAAGTTGTGAAAGGTGCTACGAGTCATGTCCCTTTTAATTTTGTTTGCAGTTCTTACCAATAATTGACAAGAATAAAAATAAGGAAAGCAATGTCGGTGGGTGGGTACTTAATATGAAACAAGTGAATATATATGTATATCTAGGTGCAACTTGTGAAATTTAATGTCTAGTTTTTTTAGGTCAATGTTGATTAAGTCAATTGAATTAGTTAATTTGATAGAGATTATTATTATTATTATTTGGAATAAACCAAGTATTATTTAAAATTTGATGCATTACGTTGATTAGTTTATAACTGATATTTTTTTAGCACTTTGTTAGTGTTATGTTGTATATATTACCGATATTTCAATTTTTGTTATTTAATTAGATATTAATTAATAATCAGTAAATAGAAATTTGCATATATTTAGTTTATACTATTCTTTCCAATCGAATAAATAATGTGTAATTATAGCGATTTAAAAATTATCTCAATAACATTAATAATTTCCTTTTTGGTTAGATTGATATATGTCTTAAGTTTTAAAAGATGAACAGTAACTAGACAATATTTATCTATACTATTAATAATTTATACTTATTTTAAGGAAAAAATTGTCCATATGTCATTCATTGAAAAATTTATACTAAGTTTTCAAATTTTTAATTGCATTGTAATTATTAATTATTTTTTTTCTAATTATACTTCCACATCTCTCTTCTATTAATACATATTTTATATTAAATATTATGTCGATTATCATTTTTACAATTTTAAACATTCAAAATATTACAAGTCTTAAAATATTATCATTGAAATTTTTTAAACTTATATTTGACAGTGCAATCTATACCTATCTATACTACTAATAATTTAAATTTATTTCAAGAAAAATTTTGTCATATGTCATTCATTATGAACTTTATGCCACATTATTTTCTCAACATTTCTATTTAAAGTGAATTTTTAAATTTTATTTCTATTGTAATTATTAATTTTTTCTAATTATACTTTCATATCTCTCTTCTATTGACACATACTCTACATTGAATATCATGCCAATTATCAATTCCATAATTTTTAAACATTCAAAATATTATAAGCTTTAAAATATTATAATTGAAATTTTTATAACTTCTATTTGACACTACAATGAAAGGTATTGTAAGATTAAAATGATATAACATGATTAATAAAATAAAAATAAATTGAAAGAAAAAGAAATAAATGCATTTATATATTTTAAGAAAAAAGTCATTTTTATACAAATATAATTTTAAAAAATCACCATAAAAAAATCAGACAAAAAAATAAAAATTGCATAGTTTATTTTTATATGCATATTCTTTTTCATATTAGAGCATTTTTTTTTAATAAATCAGTACATTTTATAGAAATTTATATTAACAATATATCTCTCAATTCTTTCTCTCTCGAAAAATTTCTAACTTTAAATCTAGAACTTTTTAAAATAATAAAAAAAATAAAAACTATCTATCTACTTGTCTCACTACACCATATTTAATTTTTTTGTAATTGAAACATTCTAACTTATCAATTCCATGATTTTTAATATTAATTTTTTGAAAAAAAGGACTTCAATTTTTAACATTGAAATATTTAAAAAAATTATTTCCACAATTTACATTTCTTTGAAAATAATAATAATAATTTATTAATTTTTTTAAAAATTAAATTGTTGCATTACCTTTTTTATTTAAAATAATTATGTATGTAATTGATACACTGCTTCAATGATCAAAATGATGTAAATTATAATTATTTATATTTTTTATTAAATATAACATACATTTTAAAATTGATATTTTAATTTACTAAAAGATGTACAAGAAAATGAGGTGTAATAGAAATCACAATAATTAAATTTATTCGTTATTTTTATTTATTAGAAAATATAAATTTTGTGTTTTTATAAATTAAATATTCTAATTTATTAAAAAGATGTGTATGGTTTGGAATGACCAAAAAACCCATTGAAGCAAGTATAAGAGGGAATTACCCATAATAGGGATGAGAATGCAGACATGTTTAGTCTTTATAGGGACGAGTTGGAGTTCCTATTTATTAAATGGGGTAAGGACAAAGAATGAGGTTTCTGTCCTATGAAACTTGCCAATTCTTTATTTATATAAATGATTTAAATATCCATTATATATATATAGTGTTAGGATTAAGTTACACCGGTGTAATTTTAAAAAAACGTTACACTATTGAATAACTTTTTATTGATGTAAATTTTTACAAAACCTACCATTGAATTAGAAGCTTACATAATATAGATCAAGTCTGTAAAATTTTTAGGTGAATATTTTTTTAATAGATAATTGAATTTGTTGTAAAATTTTCGACAATATCAACATTAAAAGTTTTCTCATGTAACAAAAAGGGGGGAAACCAAACCTAATGAAAACAGCCATAGGATATGCTAAAAAAAGAGTAAACGAGTTAATGTTCATTTTAACCTCACTTTTCACGTCTGAGTCATTTTTGTCCCAGATTTTTAAAATGAGTCAAATTAGTTCTTGATATTGTAAAATGTGAGTTATATCAATCTCTCAATTTACTTTTACTTAATATTTTATCAATTAAATGATGATAGGTAATATTAAGTGATATTTTGACATATCATATGTCATTTAAATTAAAATAATATTTAAAATGACTCATTCGATATCAAAATAAGTTATTTTAAACTTCAATCTATTTCAAATGACATATAGTATAATAAGATATCACTTAATATTATACATAATTATTTAATTAATAAAATATTAAATAAAAACATAATAAAAAATTAATTTTAATTCATTTTTAAAGTTAGAAACTAAAATAATTAGCCACGCTTTGAATGAATATTATCTCAAAGTAAACATCCAATCTAAATATGTGTTGCCAAGCTCACAAACTCCACCCTCGCCCCTCTCTCTCGCGCGCCGCAACAGAACGAACATTTACCCGTAGCTCTCTCTGCCCGACGGAATGGGGAAGAAGCAGAAGCAGAAGCAGAAGATAGTTCTTCCGCCGGAGCTCCCTCCCGACATCCCTGATGACGAAGTCGTGGTCTCCGACGACGACGTCCAATTCTTGCACCACAATCGCGCCTACGCTTCCTTGCTTTCCTCCCTCGACACCCATTCCATCACCAAGTTCGTCTTTTCTCTCTTCGCTCCAATTCCTCATATCCTCTCCTCCTTCATCATCTTCCTTCTACTGTGCTCCGTTTTTTTTTTTTGGTTCCTTTGCTTATGAACGTTACTACTTCACTTTCATGTCGCATGAGCCCTAAGTCTTAGAGCTTAAGTGCATGATTATTTCGAAGTTTTGGAATTTCTTTTGTTACGATTAATAAAATCTGGAGATTTTTGTATACTTATCACTTAGGGGTCTGCTTAAATAGTAAGCTTTAGGTTGGTGATTATTATTATTATTATTATTTTGGGCATTATTATAGCATTTTCGACAACCTTCTTTCTTTATGGAAGGAGCCCTTTTGAGCTTTGGGTTGTTCTTCCTGGTCATTTGTACAAGACGGAAACTTCTTCAAAGTGTGTGTTTGGTTTTTTTTTTTTTTTTGGGGGGGGGGGGGGGGGTAACACATGAAGCTCATCTATCAAAGTTCCTACACCATTTTTACCCGGTACCAAAGACGCCTTTATAGTTTTAGGTTATGAGCATATGCTTTGTTGTTGTGAGTTTCATGACTTAGGCTGTCGGGGTTACTTAATATGTGACTCTCTTTTGTGCATATCCTAAGGCATGTTACTCGAGTTGCTGATGCCAAAGAGGATGATTTGGAGAAACTTTACGAGAAACGGCTGCAAAAGAATGCTCTCAAGAAGGAGAAAGAAGAACAACCAGGACTGCAGGTTGATCGTGTAGATGCTCTTCCTGTCAAGTCCTTGGATGGAAAGCTCTATTACCGGACGGGTATCCTGCGATCCTTTTATGTGAATCTGAGCATTGTGGTCATCCTGATCATTGGTTTTCTTTCTTTCCGTTAATATGCTTTGGTGTAATGGATGTTGTTCTCGCATTCTGCAGCTGCAAAGGCAGAAGCTGAAAATGGTCCAGGTGAAGAGGAAACAGGAAAGGATGGAAATGCTGACAAAGGTCTAGTGAAGCTAACTAAGGCTGAAAAGAGAGCCAAACTTAAAAAATTGAGAAAAGAGGGGAAGAAACAAGGGAAGGAGGTGGCTAAAGAAGAAGTGGAACAAACACCACAAGCAGCAGTACTGGTATTTCCCAATCAGATTGATATAATCGGTTTTTACTCCTTTTGTGGTGGTTTGGAAGTTCCCTGTTTTTATTTTTCACTTATGATACTGCTATCTCAACTTTCCAATGGAATGTTTCATTGACAAAAGAGGCCAATGGAATGAGAACATTGATTTTTTTTTTTTATTTATTTTTTGCTGACTTCCAAATTGTTTTATGAGTGTTCTGATTAGTCTTTTGTCTCACATCTGATCCACATGATTGATCTTAATTAGTGCAAATTTAGTTGTTTAGTTTTCTGATTTTTTGTGTGTTTTATCTTTGTCACTTTCTGCTTTTAACTGGTAAGGCACCAAGGTTTTCTTTTTCCTTATGTCTATTTGTCATTAGCATAAACTTTAACAACTATGTATGCTGAAAACAAAAAGTAATTGTTTTACTTCATATTAGTTGTAAATTTTATATTCACTCAAACTGCTACGGTGCTATGTTTGTTGTTGAACTCAATGTTGTGCACACTTTTTGACATCATTGTCAATTACTGCATTTTTCATTGTTATAATGGTGGAGCAGTGCTTTGCTGCTGACAGATGGGACAAAGTGGATATCTCGGATTTGGTATTCACCATCACGGCTACAACGGCCGTGATTCCAGGGTGGCTTTGAAATGCCACTCCTGCTCATACACTCTGCTGTTTCCTGAATATCATTTGGGGGCTGTTTGGTGATTTTGTCCTATTTTAAGCTTTGATCTAGGGCTTTGTCATTTGTTTCTCTCTTTATTCCCCTTCTTAGCTTTTTTTTTAAATGTTCAGGCAGATTTCTTTGTGCTGAAACCCTTTTTTTAGCCATGGGCTGGGTTTGTTTCTTTTTTTTCGTCTTCTCTTTATTTGGCTTCTTCCTTAGTTTCAAAAAAAACTATTGGCCCTGTATTTAAGTTTCATTAGAGGCTTAAACTTAATTAGGTTCTGGTGCTGTTTTTTTTTCCCCCTTTATTCTAGTTATTTATGCATTAGTTTGATGGTGATTGTGAATTTAGAGTCTAGACTATGACTTTTGATTATTAGTAATAGTATATGTTTCATTCTAAGTAATAAATGTGCTTTTATTTTTTATTTTTTTTGGGGTCAGCTGCTCAATGCTGCTAGCTGGGATTAACAACTATGATTTTTGGTATGGTATGTTTTACTTGTTTAGGCTGAGGTAAAAGAAGATCTTTCTGCTGAGGAGGCATTTGAAACTAAGAAGAGTAAACTTGCAGAGTTGGGAAATTCCTTGCTTACAGACCCAGAGTCCAGTATTAAATTTCTGAAGGAGATGCTACAGATATCGAAAGATAATGATCCTACCATTGTTAAACTTGGACTTCTATCTCTCTTGGCTGTATTTAAAGATATTGTCCCTGGGTATGCCTAATGCTTGTATATTACAATGCATATTTTATATGTATTGATAATCTGTGGTTGGTTTGCTTCCACACTAATTCTTTTCCTTTTTTAATTATGCTGTGATTTGTCAGCTATCGGATCAGGCTCCCCACTGAGAAGGAATTGGAAATGAAAGTTTCAAAGACTGTTAGAAAGATGCGATATTATGAATCAACTCTACTTTCTGCATACAAGGTTCATATTCATGCTTTCGTGTGATGCAATTTACTACTATTACTTGATTTAGCTGAAAGTTTTGCTGTCAGATATGACTTCTACTTCCACAGCTTGCATTGCTACTTGTCATCACTGTTATTCAGCCTTCTTTTCCCATTGGTCCAAATTTTTGTGATATCTTATTTGAAATTATTATACAAATATGAATTTGATTTAATATTTATGCCACTAAGATGTTCTCTTTTTTTGCTTCTGTTTATGCATGTTGTCAGGCTTACCTGCAAAGGCTGATGGCCTTAGAAAAGAAGCCTTTATTTCAGCATGTAGCAGTTCGTTGTATTTGTACTTTGCTTGATGCACATCCCCATTTCAACTTCCGTGAAAGCTTGTTGGATGCTACTGTCAGAAACCTAAGCTCAACTAATGACGCCATAAGGTACAGTTGTATCTTTGCTGATGACCATTCTGCATAATATTAAGATTTTTCCAGAATTTATGGAATTTCTTTGATTCCTTGTGATTGAAGTGGTGTTGAAGAATGTATATAATATTTTGACAAGTCTCACAAATCATGTCTTATTAGAAAGATTACTGATCTTGGATGAAGTGAATACTATTGCTTATGCTGCAGCAAGGGCATAGAATTTTACTATATCACTTTGTCCACTTAGAAGACTACATGCTTCATGGTGTTTATTTACCTCTGTTACAGGAGCTTGTTGCCAAATAAGCACTTGTTTCTTTCAAGGATGATTTTTTTTATTATAATTTTTATACCATCAATCATTCACTTTTCTGTTGAAGTTGAATTGTAAGCATTGTTCGTATTTCAATTTCTCAAGTATTGGAAAGTTTAGTGTGTGTTTGTACTAGCTTTTTTTGTGTTCAAAAGCTTCCCATGACAGCTTTTGAAAATAGAACAAAACTATTTTCCCTGTAAAATTAATGTATCACAAACATGCCTCTAAAAGCTTTCATTTATCTAGCTGTTCTATTTAACAACATTGACCTTTGAATCATTTCGTAAAACTAATCCTATTTATTTTCCTGTTATTTTTTAGCTCAAACAATTCATTTCATGGGTTATAATCTGTTTTCTGTTTCATAAGTTTTTATGCATTTATATTGATGTATCTGATTAAAATGTCTTGCTTCTGTTTAACAGGAAAATTTGTTGTTCTACAGTTAAATCACTATTTACAAATGAAGGTAAACATGGTGGTGAAGCTACTGTGGAGGCTGTTCGATTGATTGCTGATCTTGTCAAGGCTAATAATTGTCAGATGCATCCTGATTTCATTGAAGTACGAGTCCTCTGCTCTTGCTTCTTGCTTGTGTCTTTTGTTTGAAGTTTATACTTTGTCTATTTAGTGTTTCTCTAATCAAGTTGAAATTGTACACTGTAGAGTGTGATAAAACTATAAAAGATCCTTGAGTGAAACTCATTAAAATGTTTGGAAGATTTTTCATTCAGCACAAAACTGCTCAGTGACATTTGTCGTTTTTTATGCTTCTCCAGGTTTTCTTGTCTCTTTCATTTGATGAGGATCTTGGGAAGTCTGAAAAGACAGTTGAGGATCAGAAATTAAAAAACAAGAAAAGTAAGAAAAGGAAAAACATGGAGGCATCAAATCAGTTGCCAGATAATGATAGAAAGAGAAGTAGGCATGAATTGATATCTAAGACGAGAGAGGAGGTGATTATTTTTCCTATAAAAATCACTTTATTCTGATTTTTCTGGTTTTTTGTTGACATCAAGGCTTAAATGTTGCTTTCTGTAGGTTGAAGCTGATTACAAGGCTGTATCCTTCACCCCTGATGTTATGGAGCGGAGACAGATGCAATCTGAAACACTCTCTGCTGTGTTTGAGACTTATTTTCGCATTTTGAAGCATACAATGCAGTCTATAGCTGCCAGGTTTTTTTTCTAATAATGTGTATTAGTGTATTACAGCAAGGCATTGGTTCAAGGCATTGGTGGTTATGGGTTTATTGGATGCACTTGTTAATGTTTTGTTTTTTCTATCTGAGGAACAGAATTGTTTTTCATTTGAAAAAAAAAAAAAATCTTGGACATGACGTGTTTGGATAAAAATTTGAAAGAAAAAAAAAAAGTAAAATCTATGAACTCAGCTTTTCTTGAGAAATGGTAAAAGTGTAATGTAAAATAATCTATTAGGGAGGAGATGCAATGAGAAAGAGAAAAGAGAAAAAGTACCTTTTTGTAATTATTTCTTAAAAACTTCTTAGGATCACTTTCTTACCTTTTTGTAATTATATCCAAATGCAAAAATCTCTTAAAAAATCAATTATTTGTACTATCTTAGGATCACTCTCTTACAATGCTTATTCAGACCAATAAACCCTGATATTCATTGAATAAGATGCTTTTAAATTAACGTTGTACCCAGTCAAAAGATAAAATAATCTTACACTATTACTGGTCAGCTAAATGCATGGTTGTGGAATTTGAATCATCTATAAATCCTTGTGAACTTCCCCGTGAAGTGTTTGTCCACCTGCCTGTAAACATATGTGCATGCACAGGTAGGATTTAGTGTTTGAGGATTGGTTGTATATGGAGCTCAGAAAGCAACAAGACCATTGAATATCCAAGCATACAAATCTGTCAATTCTCAAATATGATGCTTTGGATATCTTTTTCCAGTTTCATGATTCTTAAATTTTTCTTTTCTTTGTTTTGCTATGTTTTAATTTTTTTTTTCATTCTTTATATTTTGCTGTGTTATTATTATTATTTTTTAATATGTAGTTTTGTTTGTATTGAACCTTTGGATGGGAATTGGTCAATTTCTGTTTAGATGGTTGATAATTTTCCTTCACTTTATGCTCAGGCCTGAAGTGAATCCCAGTGCTTTATCTGCTGCAGTGGAATCCCACCCATTGTTTGCTCCTTGTCTTAAAGGACTGGGAAAGTTTTCACACTTGATTGACCTTGACTTCATGGGCGATCTAATGAACCATCTGAAAATACTTGCTGCTGGCTGTAGCAACTCAGGAAACAATTCGGAGAAGTGTCCCCAATTTTTGACTGTGTCAGAACGTCTACAATGTTGCATTGTTGCTTTTAAAGTGATGAGGAACAATCTTGATGCCCTGAATGTTGATTTACAGGACTTCTTTGTCAATCTTTACAATCTTATACTTGAATACAGACCCGGAAGGTTTGTATAAAACTACAATCTCCCAAAATCTTTTCATTTTTAAAAAATAACTAATATGTTACTATTTCTGAAAATTTTCTGGTACAGATATTGATGGGTGTTCTTGCATGTACATGTCTGTCAGTTAGCTTGCATGAGTATTCATATAAAATTGGTAAATTATAACACTTTGCTGAACTATTAGGGGTTTAATGGATTCATGGGTCTTTTCCTCATAACTCTAGCCTTTAGAATGAGTTGTTTTCAGTCACTCTGTATCAGTCTGAAGATCATATATTTCAGAGTTCTGTTTTTGTTGTCCTCATTTTTCTAATTAAATTATAACTTAATCATAAGGTAGGTGTGTGCGCGCGCGCATTCTTGACAATTGAAAGCCAAAGGTTGTCTTGTTAAGGAGTGTATTAGCGATAGGAACCATGCGCCAGCCTTTCTCTTGGAACCAGTTTGATCTTTTGCTTTATTTTTTTTGGCAAATTTATGGCATACTTCATTTATTCATTTGTGATTTATTTTTTTTAATTTTGGTTTTATGTTGTGGTTTTCCATTTTTGCCCCTCTCAACATTCAAGTATTAGAGGATGAGCCTTGTTGCAATGGTAATATTGCTGCCTTGTGATCTGGAAGTCACAAGTTTAAATTCTAATAACTGCCTTGTGACTATGAAGCCATGGGTTCAAATTTTAGTAATAGCCTGTTCCCTTGTTGGGTAAGGGATTGTATATTTTATGTTGCCTAAGACCCCACCAAGTGGGAGTCTCGTGTACTACATCACCCCCCCCCCCTTTTTTTTCAACTTTCAATCAGTGTTGTACAGGGTAATGCACCTTTTTAATTAATTTTTCTGCTTGCTTTTAGTGCTTTAGTTTATTCTAGTTGATTTATATGTTTTGTACGTATGTAGTAGAGATCAAGGAGAGGTGTTAGCTGAAGCATTGAAGATAATGTTGTGCGAAGATAGGCAACATGACATGCAAAAGACTGCTGCATTTATAAAACGTTTAGCTACATTGTCTTTGTGCTTTGGATCTGCAGAGGCCATGGCTGGTACGTTTTTATTACTCTCATATCTGTAGAGAGGTGTTACCACAGGGAACACAAAAGCAGATGAAACAAAAAGAAATAAAGTGAAAAGAAACGGAAATTCAACATGTAGCTTTTGTTTGAACCTGTTTCAGCTTTGGTCACAGTAAGGCATCTCCTTCAGAAGAATGTGAAGTGCAGAAATCTATTGGAAAATGACATTGGAGGGGGCTCAGTTTCTGGAACAATACCAGTAAGCTTGCTACCATCATATACTGTGTTTGCATTGAAATACAATCTTTTCTTATTCACCTGGAGTTTTCACATCATATTTTCTTCCTCTGTTTTTATAGCAAAAGAAATTAAGGCATCCTTGTAAGCAATGATACTAATGAAATAAAGGGGTAAAAAGCATGCACAAAACAGCCCTCCATTTATTTTAAATATCCATAAATTCAAACCACTGTAAGAACTCCATTATTTGAAACCATTGAGATGCCAAAATGACAAGCTTAAGGCGATGCCTTTTTCTCTCTTGGGAGTTGCGTTTATATGAAGTAAAAATAAGGGTGAGGTGAAATGGTCTTGATGGTATGTATGTATATTTGAAAAGATAGTTTTTAATTATATTTAGTTTGATCTTGTTATTTGTGATATAAAAGTGTTACTCAAGCTCAAGGAACAATTTTACTACACAAGTATAAGACTTAAGATGTTGTATGAGACTGGGTGTTGGGCAGTAAAAATATAATGAAAGAATAAGCGTGATCTTGCAGAGACAAGAATGGTGCTTTGAATGAATGCATTGTAGAAAATGTTGAGGCAGCATCTATTGTGAAAAAAATAATAGAATCTTGTCTTACATTGTTTGGTTATGTAGATGGCTTGTAAAAGTATCAGATGGAGGATATTCCAATGATCGAAGGTAGAACACATCGTTGTGATTTGATCCATGTAGTTGATCTCAGCCAGTGGGAAAATGCTTTATTGTTTTATTTTTCCCATGACAAAGTGCATGAACATTAAAGGTTGAAAAACTAGTTAGATGGGAGGGTGCGTGATGGTTGCATTGGCAACATTGGTGTAAGCTGAAGCTGGCTTCCACTATAAGTGAGAGGACACAGGCTTCAGGAGTCAAAAAATGACATAATAAAAAGGACCCTACCTGCACTGTTGTTCTATGATATTGCACATATAAGTAGAATATCTTCTAAAGTGGCTGCATTTTCATTTCCCACAATAGTGGAAGCCTCATGCTCTGTTCTGCCTCTCAAAGGATGGAACATTTGTGTTTCTTAAAGTTTTATTTTTATTTTTATTTTTTTCTGGTAAAAGCTCTAAAGAGCTTATATGGTTCATATATGTATTTTGCTAGGTAAAATACATTCTTGGTGTCCTTTTGTTCTGCCTCTTGTCCCTTTTTAATGTAGTGTTAAATTAAATTACTATAAGATATATGACCTTGAAGCGTGCTGTAATTAATTTTTGGGATTGTGTAGTAGCTAGTAACACAACAAAGTTATATGTGAATTGCAAAACTGGACACTGACAAGTGAATGAATGCTAGTGTGAACCTGATATAAGGGAAGGGTGAAAGAGGGAGAAGGCTGCACTTGTGTGTTTGTGCGAGTACGTATTTTGTATATGTTTGAAAGAAAAACTGGGTGAAATAAATTGCTAGAGCAAAGGATTTATATCAAAACTCACAAGTCCTTAATGGTGTGAATTAAGATCTATAATGTTTTTGTGGAGGATCATTCTTTTTGTGTCAGCTATTTTATGCACATCTTGTAGACTAAAACTATGTCCCCATCTCCCTCTCTTTGATGTGCAGAAATATCAACCATATTCCACAGATCCGAATTTAAGTGGTGCTCTTGCCTCAGTAATTTGGGAACTCAATCTTTTGTCCAAGCATTATCATCCTGCTATATCAACAATGGCCTCGGGTATTTCAACCATGACTACTGCACATAATCAAGTCATTCTCTCCAAGTCCTCTCCTACACAAGCTTTGAAGGAAATGTCTCTTGACCAGGAATTAAGTTTCCCACAAAGTGACAGTATAAAATTGAAAAACAAGAGACGAACAAATGATCCTGCCACACCCTCGTCCATTGGTTCTACAGCAGTTACAAGTTCATTCAATGAGGATGAGTTGCAGAAGAAACTCAGTTCCCATTTTATGCTGCTTAATGACATCAAGGAGAATGACATGTTGAGAAGTGAGTTGGATAGAACTACACTATCCCTGCAGCTATATGAACAATACAAGAAACAAAAGCAACGATCAAAAACCAAGAAAAGGTTAGCCATTGCTTAGTGATGTATATGGCTCATAGATTTCATAAAATTTTGTATTTCTAGTTTCATTTGTTTCCATTCTCCAATTCTTGTTGCTGTTAAAATTCCATTTTTCCAATGGGTCCTTTAAAACAAGCTCACCACATTTAGGCATAGTTGTAGAAACCGGGCTGGTTATCCATCCGGTCAGAGGACCAAGACATCGGTTCACCGGTTTTTCAAGAGGACCAACAGTTTTGACTGGAAAGAAACAATGTAGCGTGTTCTTGATGCTTGCTACTTGTGTGCTGCATTTTTATGGTTAAGCAGTACCTGAATGATTTAAAGGCTTTAAATCCACGATGGTTCCTAAGTACTGCCATAGATTTTAACACAATTTTTGTTGCCTTTGTAAGTTAAGAATCATCAGGTCTTGTGGCCCACGAAAATATTCTTTCTCAACTCTTAAAGAGAGAATTACAGAAGAGGAGGGATTTAACATAAAATTTTAAATTTATCAATTTAATTTTGATATAGTGATATGGTCACATTTTTTAATACAAATGTCTAATTAGATTCTATTTCATCACCAAAACATGATTTACCTTTATCTCTTTATTTTAAAAGTCATACATATATATTGATTTGATTAGATTATTATGTAAAAAGTTTTATAACTGGTAAGAGTCTATTTTTTTCTCAAACTGTGTGAGGTTTAATTTGGCAGTGCTCTGTAAGGGGGAGAAGGGGGGGGGGGGGGAGTCGTTCTATTAAGAATGCTAGTTAATGAAGTAAAAAAGAGGTTTTAAATTATTTTTTTTTGGTGCATTTCATGCATTTAAAACATAAAATCCCTTCTTTCTAATGTAAAACCATTCTTTTCTTATTCCTCCATGAAAAAAACGTCGTTGAAAAGATTTTTGCTTAAACAATGGATTATATTTTAGGGGATTAGTATTTTTTTTTTCATCTACGAAATAAGGATACCATGGAAATCACAAAATTTCTAGAGGTAAATTAAATTAATCTTCTCGTAGATTTAGTAAAATTTACTTTGACTCTCTTTAATTGATAAAATTTGAAGGTTCTTGAATTTGTAAAATTACTACACTAACATGTTCTAAATTTATAAAATCAGTGCATTATCCATGTCTCCATTACACATGACCAGTATTTTAAGTGGAGATCAGTGTCTCCGATAGTAGGGGAGAGGCACAGCAAACTTTATTTGATCTGAACCCATTATGTCCAAAAATGGAGGAAATACTTGGGGACTAGAAAGCTAACACCTTTGCTGTTTTCCTATACCATTAACCAATTGACAAAGCCTACACTTCCACCTTTTGATGTATCTGAAAACATGGGAATGCTTTACCTTGATATGAAGATGCTTCTTGTCCATTTGGCATGCCTGATAGAATAAGGACTAATAGCATAAGACCTGATAGTATAAGACCTGATAAATTTTTAATACTATACAGTGTTTGGTGTAACACTGCATAAAATATTTAATTTTATATTCAGAAATATCATACTATTTATTATTTATAAATAATTCTAATATCTTAATTAAATATTAAATAAAATCAAATAATAATGAAATGGGAATTTTCACTATAATAATTTTCAAATATTATATTTATGTAAATATTTACTAACTATAATTTAATTTTTATTAATTTTTATTATTTATTTCAATATTTTATAATTACTTATTATTTCAATAATATATAAATAAAAAAATATTTTATATATTTTAATATTTTAATTATAATTGTTTAAATTTAAGTTACTGATTCTTACTTTTATATATTACATATTATTTATTTAAAAACTTCATTTGTTATTAAGTATTTATTATTTTATTTTATTTATTGTTTATCAATTATATTTATTTTTATTTTTATTATATATAACTAAACTGATATTATATATTATTTGTATTTATTATATTATTATTTATTTAAGAATCATTTTATTTTAATAAAATATTTTTAAAAAATGATCTTATACGTTAAAAGCTAATCAGGTCTAATACGGCCTCCCTATACTGTATTGAGTTATACAGCATTTTGATGTATAAGAAAGTTATGATGTATAAGTTTATACAATACGTTGTCTGCACTAAATAACGGATAATGGCATAACGTATAATATTAGCTTATACTATTATGCCTAATACATCATACCAAGCACCCCCTTAAAACAAAAAGCAAAAATGAAGACTAACTTATCAAAGACTAGCACCGCCATTAAACAGCATTATGTCCAACATTTATGCTTATGGGATGTTAGAATTTGGGCCAATGGCAGTGGTTGTTTTGTGGTGTGGTTGAAGGATTTCGGAGAGGTGGGGAATGGCGGAAGCAAGACAGTGTGGAGTGGGTGGAGCGAGAAAAGGAAGAGTGGTGGTTGGAAGCGAAGATTGAAAATTAAAAGAGGATTAAATTTGTAACTTTAAAATTTATTGTTTTATTTTAGATAAAATTCTCATTTTAGTTTCTCTAAAATTTCAAGTAGGATAAATTGGTTCCTATAAAAAGTAAATTCCTAAATTGATCTCCATAAATTGAATCATTATACAAATTGGTTCCCGCAAAAAAAAAAAAGACTCTCAAATTGGTCCCTGAAAAATTAGATAATTGAACAAATTGGTCTTTGTAAAATTTAATTTTATAGGGACTAATTTGGAAGGGCTGTTTGAACAATGACCAATTTGTCCAACTTTTTAATTTTATAGAGATTAATTTGTTCGACTTAAAATTTTAGAGGAACTGAAATGAAAATTTTATCTTTATTTTAATATTTTTATATATTTATCATAATTTTTATATAATTCTTATTATTTTGAATTTGAACCATTTAATTAAAACTAGTGGCTAGAAATAATGGATCGTGTGAAAGTTCAAAATATATGGATAGTGTTTGGTTTCTGTCCCAGGACAATAGAGACAAAGATAGTAGAGACAAAGAGATGGAGATATGAAAAACACTGTCTTTGTATCTTGTTTAGAAACATAGGGATAAGCCAAAAAATACATAATAAAATATTATTTACCTTTGTCCATCGTTGTCAAACCGTTGCCCGGACCACCCATGATAATGAGGACAAAGAGGAAAACATTAAATATATAGGAATATTTTTGAAAGAAAAATATTAAATTTCAATTTTCCTATTATATCTACATTGTCCTTCTATTTTGGACGTATAGAAATATTCTGTATTTTGTGTCTTAGGATAGAAAAATTTTCTATATTTTAATCGTTGTTTCCACAACTACATAGCTTTGTGTCTCCAATATCTCTATATATTTTCTGTCTCGAGATAAACCAGCTGCTATCTAAGTGTGTGTTTGGTTGGAGTATTTTCAAAATATAAGGGAATTTAAAATGTTAGAAAATTAAAATATTTCAATTAAATTTCCTTTAATTTTTAAATTTTTTTTTTGGATAAATAATTATATTTCCTCATTTGTAAAATACTTTATTTGGGTGAGGTAATTACATTACCTTGATTTTAACATATTTTATTTGAAAAATATAATGTAATTTTTTTAAAAAATAAGCTTTATATTAATAATCAAAATTCAACCGATCTAAAACCAATTATAATGGGTTCATATTTTATAAATTATCGTAAATTTCATTCACAAAATATTTTAAATTTGAATTATAAATTTAATTGTTATATAAATAAAATAGAATGATACATAAATATAATATCATGTAATATGAATTGAATATTAAAACTTTTAAAATGCAACAAAATGAATTAAAAATAACATTAAATAAAAATCTCATAGCTATAAAGAAATTGTAATGGAATAAAAGTGAGACTTACCAATATGAGAAAATCATATACTCATGCATGTAAGTATTTCCAAAGTTTTCTTTCTATATATAGAAATTAAAATCTTCTATTTTAGGTTGATAAAATCACTCTTTATAATCTCTTAGATTCTATAATTTCTTCTAAGTTAATTCCAAACAAAATATTTTACCATAAATTTTAAATCCTTCCTAACATTAAATTTCCCCTACAATTGCGGGCCTTCCAAAATATCGACCAACATACTCTACGCTCCAGAATCCAGATTCAAACTTGGCCAAACCTTCAATTCAGTAACGTTTGTTAAAGTGTTGAAGCCAGTTTCTTATGTCGGGATTAGAAATGAAAGAACCAAAGCCAACCAACCATAGCGCTCCAACAGTCACCCTATTAATCGAACAAGCCAAAGTCTTGTGATAAGTCGACGCTTTGCACATTATACATTTGTATAGGCTCTTCCGTTCGACTAACAAGATTAAAAAAAGAGTGCTGGAATCATAGTGTGTTAAGGATGGTTGTTTTAACATTTAAAAATGAAAAATATTGCATAAATACGTAAGTTTATATCATATCAAATAACAAACTCTAATTTTTATAAAATGTATTTTTTTTTTCTAAATTCATAACAAAAGCCTTAACAAATCCTCTAAGGCTTTTGTTATCTCATAAAAATTTTATTCTGGAGCATATTATTTACAGCATTGTGAAGTGGTTGAAAGCTTGATACATGTCATAACTGATGCGGAACCTCGTGGATATTAAGACCCAGAAACCCCAACACACAATTGATATGAAGGATAGAATTGAAAACTAAATAAAATATTACAAGGGAATCACTCTACCTTGCAATCCTCTATTTAGCTTCCTAATGCAACAAGTCAAGGGAATCACTCTACCTCACTTGTATGCACAAAGTTTCTTAAAGAAATAGAAATTTCATTCAACATCAAAAACTTATCTGAAGTGTCTACCAAGTTTAGAGATATTTATACCTCTTATTTAGGTTAAACTTATTTCCTAACTCTACTAGACTGAGTCCAATTCATTACACTACTAACTGGGCTTAACAAACATAAAAGTAATAAAATATGTTTTGAAATATTCTAACATAAATAAACTAATAAAATAAAACAAATAAATCAGACTTGGCCCAACATAACTGGAACATATGCTTGATACAAATTAAACCAATAATTCAAGTCTTCAAATATTTAGTTGCCCTCCTAAGCTCCTAAGCTCGTATCAATAACCCACCGTCTTATACCAAAACGAAACGTCCGAACTAAAATAGAGGCAGAGAAATCTACCCCTGAACAAATTAAAACATAAGAGGATAAAGTCAGAAGAAAAACCGTTTGTATGGACAAAAGAGTCCAAGGATTCCAACCAAAGTTCGCACTTATTTACATGGTTAAATAAAGAAGGTTCCAAGCTCATCTAAACTGCTGTTGCCAAACTTCAGGGCCACATTAAATATTAATTAACATGAAATTTATGATAAAAATAGCAGGATAAATCAATAATTTAACATTTAGAAACATTTTAAACTTCCTTTTCCAAGAAACTCAATGAGTTCCAACGTACAAACCAAAATGTGCCCCATTCAATCAAAAATACTGCAACATTATCATTGTTATCATGCTGTGTAACATTGCTTGGCAAAATTCTTTCTGATAGTGCTTGTCAACTTTCTGGGATGCATTGTAACTTTCTCATGACTTTAAAGCATTTATAAACTAGCATAAAGATACACATACACGATTAATCATCTTTTTCGAATGGTCCTTTCAAATATTGATTTGTTGTCACTCAAAACCATGTTATAAAAAACTTTTTCAAAGGTTTTAGAGCTTACATTGAGGGCTAAATTGATTCCTCACAACTCTTTCAAGGACCAACTTGAGGCTCGTGGCATTCTGGGTTCATTTGAAAAAAAAAAAGTAAAAAGAAGTTTTTATAAGTTTTGTAAAAACTTATAACAAGAAGGGTAAAAAAAAAAGTCTTCCTTTGACATAACACTTCAACTATATCCCTTTTATATATAAGTTTTGATTTTTCTTATGATTATTCTCTCATGTTTTTGCATATCCCTTCTACTCTTCTAGCCACATAACAAGCTGAGAAAGACCTCTTGATCCTTCAAATGTATGCAGTACATTAGTGGAGATAGCAGTAAAGGAGTTGCTTATAAGTTTTGGAGTACTTTACTTTTATCATCACCATCAATTCGCGTCACGGGGTTGATAGCAATTGCTTGGTACACACAGTCTCACTTAGTGTGTTTCCTTGATTCATAATAATATGGGTTATGAGATAATGCTTTGGTGTAATTTTTTTTCCCTTTGCAAAATGAGTACGCTTGATTGGAGTATTTAACGCCTTAAACTCCAATAGTTGATCATGATTTCTTCTGGGGTTCTTCCAAATTGATTTGATAAATTATTACTATTATTATTATTATTGGAAAAAAAAGAGAGACCCCTATGGTTTTCAACTCTTATCTTTCTTTGACTACATGAGAACAAGCAATACTTTAAGTTTGGAGTTATGTTGTCCTATATTTTGATGTAGTTTAGTGCTTTAATTGTAGATAATTTTAGTCAATTTTATATAATAGTTGGACTTTTAATTTTACTACGGGTGTGTATGCAAATCAAATCGATCCTACCAACCTAAACTGAACTGAACCAAACCAATTAAATTACTTCAGGTTAACATATAAAAATTGATTAAATTTGACTTCAACACTGATGAACCAACCCAATATACATATAATATATAATTCATTTTAACCTTTGGCTACGTATTGGGCTATGTATCATGTATGCTGTTAATACATTATACTCTAATTAAGTATATTAATGTCATTGTGTAAATATTTTTATATTTTTTTAAAAAATAAAGACAGGTTTGAAATTTGTATTTTTATTTTATTTTTTAACATTTTAATTGGCTTAAATGAAAAAAATAATTGAAGAATGTGATCACTCAAATCCTACAAACAGAATTTGATTAGTCTGCTTTGATTTGGATTCAATCACCCTATATCGGAACCAAATTGAACCAATAAAAATTGATTGGATTTGGCTCATTTTCCTCCCAAATGTGAATCAACTCAACCTTATTACACGCCTATTTTTTTTTTATTGATTGCACTATTTTATATAATAATTTGAATGCTAGAATTTTCAATAGCATTACATTAGAAAAAAAAAGGAGAAATAGTGGTTCGTATTTCATTTTTATTTGTGTGAATTACTCCATCCAATTGGAAATAATTATCAATGTGCACAGAAATTAAAAAAACGATTGATAATATCTCAATAATGTTGACTTCTTTTATATATATTTTATAATACTATTCTTAATATTAATTATTTTTCCTCTTCAATTATTTTATTCCACTTGCTCTCTGTATTCTTTAATATAAGATATAATTGGGAAAATATAATAAATGGTTTTTAAAATTCCTAAATGGACAATTATTCATGAAAAATCAAAATTTGAAATTAGACAATCATTTCCAATTGGACCTTGCAACATCCATTAGGAATAGATTCTCTCTGACTATGATTTTTTCATGACCTTTGGCATATTTAGTTTAACTTTCGAAACTTCAAACGGCTAGGGAAAAGCAAACCATAGACCATAGTTTTGGGTTTTCCTATAAGCTAAACCAAACATTTACTGGTCATGTAAAAAGAAAGACAAACACATGATAGTATACAATACAATAAAAACCCTACAGAAATTAATTTGTGAAGCCGTGTCTCCAATTCGTGTCTGCTTCTTATTTTATGTGACAAGATTACATGAAGTATTCACATGGTAGAATTGAGTACTTAGAAGATCACAATGGTTTAACATAACCTATTTGACCAGCCGATAATTAATTGGCTCATTATTGGCTAAATCATCAGGAGAAGATTCACTCAGCACCAGGAACATGCTTGATGTATTTGATTAGTGCTGCCCATTGGAGGAGATGGTGGTGGTCTTAAATTAATTGGAGTATATCCTGCATAAATTGTTCCATCTTCACCATCTAATTCCAGATTGTCCCCAGATTTATCGTAGTCTGACATGTCATCAGATGAATCTGATCGTGCTGGGGAGCAGTCTTTCAGCACTACAGTGCATGTACTTCCTTCCAATATATGAGTTAAGGCACTGACCACCTGAAGTCATATGGCAACAAATTAACACAAGTTGTTTGATATTAACTTATAATAATGCTGGATAGTCAACAATTTTGTTGGAATTTAGTTGTTAAATTGATTGATGTGTCAGTTCATGCCTTTTTCTTTTGACGTGATGTCATGCTTACTGGCTCTTGTTTGGTTGAATCAGCAAATTATATACTTTTGTTTCATTCAATGACTATTTTAATTTCTGTCAGAATTTCTGACAAAATTTTTCCAACGGTGTAGCATTCAGCCATTCATCATTTACTTATATGAAAGTATATATATATTGGTTATGACTATGCCTTTAAATGTGTTGGCTTATCATGATATCTAGCTTCAACCCCACATAATAACCACACGTAAAAATGGTTATTTTTTTTTTTTTTATTAACGACGTAAAAATGGTTATTCAAGTATTCAAAGTTAACTTAATAAATGGGTCCTTATATTGTTTCTATTTAATTGCTCACTTTCTTAGCTATTCATGAATTATTAGTGTACGATTCACGAGTCGCAGAAAGTAAAAGATATTATAAGGCATAGATTGCACCATGATGACTTTATATAATTATGTTTCTAAAGAAATATCCAAATATAATAACCCTGGTTGTTATAGTACTAAAAAAAATAGAGGAATTTGCTGTTTATATGGAAACATGCTGACGCACACTTACTGTATCCATAGGTAATCGCTTATGGGGATCCCTGCTGAGACATTTTTCTGCAAGACGTATCATCCAAAAAAGCTGATGGCAATCATGTGTATCCATTAGCCTTTCGTCAATTAGATCTGGATAGTTCCTTTCTTTCAATAGTGGCCTCGCCTGGAAGAAAGCAAGAGCTTAAGAAATGGAAAAAGGAACTTGCACATGTTAAGTTGAATAGACAAGTTAAGAAGATCGCAATGTTAAATTGAATAAACATGTATCCATTAAAGTTCAACTCAATGACAATAGTTAGGTAGAGAAGTGAAATAAAGGGAACACATGGTCCATACTATATTTATAATTTAATAGCTGTATTTAGATTGTTACCCATCCTACAAGACTTTTTCCTCCAAGCCGTTTGTCTATGGTCCTCATTCCTGTTATTAGCTGAAGAAGAACCACCCCAAAAGAATAGACATCTGTCTTGGTTGACACCTTACCAGATTCTGCATATTCTGGAGCCAAATACCCTAGAGTTCCAACAACATCTGTTGAGTATATGGAGCCCATTTGTTCAGTTCTAGCCAAACCAAAATCTCCCAGCTGATAAATACATTGAAGTTAATGTTAACCTGCTGAAGCAATAATACTATATCTGTACTAATCCATAGTTTAAATTCTACCCCAAGTAATTCTCAACAGGTCATGTGAAGTATAAAATTTGGTCCATTGAACTCTACATTTCAATATGTGTATTCAAAGATAGGTCTATGTCATCTCAAGGTCATTATGTTCTAAAGCTGTGTGCTTTATTACCATTGCTTCATAATCATGTGTGACAAGGATGTTATTTGGCCTCACATCTCTGTGTATGATATTTCTCTCATGCAAGTGCAGTAAGCCTCTGGCAGCTCCAATTGCTACTTTGATCCTGTCTGGCCAACTAAGAGGTTTACGAGAGTGTTCTGCATCATTATTGTAGACAAAGTTATCCTCTCCTATATATGTAATCATCATATAATAGCAACCATTCAGCCATTTTTGCTCATAGTAGTAGCTATTTTTGAGTTTAGTTTCTCTTACCCGATAAATGTTGGTCTAGTGAACCATTGCAAACAAATTCATAAACAAGAAGTCTACTATCTCCATCTGAACAAAACCCCAGCAACATGACAACATTTTCATGTGTTGCTTTGCTGAGTGCATTAACTTCAGACTTGAATTCCTTGTCTCCTTGGAAGCTTGCGCACTTATGTTTCTTAACAGCAATCTTGAGTCCTTGCAGCTCCCCGCTGTAGACAGAGCCAAATCCACCTTCTGACAAAAAGTTCTTTGGAGAAAAACCCTGTGTGGCTGCATGCAGCTCGGCATATGAGAATTCTTTCATCAATTCGAATTTTGGTCTTCTGTTCTTGCACATAGAGCAAACAGGATTCTTAAGTTGTCCAACTATCTGATAAGCTTCATCGTTTTCGCTATGATTAACAATTGTCTCCTTGTGATACAATTCAGTATGACTAGCCCTTTTAGTATTAGGAATGGGTAATAGGCAATACCCTCTTGCCATGTCCTGTTCTCTAAATTCTAGGCTTTGTTTTATCTCGGAATGAAGTTGAGGGCACACAACCTTTGTTAGAGTAGAAATTGAAGACCTGGAATTGGAGCAGCAGACTGAATTCTTCATCGTCTGCTTCCTTGGTCGGGATGTAGAACCTGCTCCACAATATGAAATATCCTTCAAGTATTCTAAAATGACTTGAAAATTTTGAATGAACTTGAAAAGCATCTAAGGTTGCACTAGTTTTTGACCATAATATACTTTCATCAAATGAATTATTCTGAAGACTTTCCTGTAAGAAGGTGAGACAGAATCATGGGAAAGATCTCTTGAGACCTTTGCAACAAATTGCAACTTGCTAAGAATATATTGATTTTGGAATTGGAAGGTGGCTAACAGAAAAAGAATTTCATAAACTCGATAGCTTTGATTTTGAAAGTAACAAGGCAATAAGATTCTATGTAAAGGGAGTGCTGTTGATAAATGAGCATCAGTGTGTATATTTCATTATCTGAAATTGTAGAGTAGATGGCTTGACTTTTACAAGCCTTTTGTCAGATCAAAGTGGACAAAATGTCCAAGCAAACATGCAATCTCCTTTTCGGTGCTTCCACATTAAATTGAAAGAAAAGTTGTCAAAGTTGGATGATCAAAGGAGGTAGGAGGCACCGATTTCATTAAATTTTGTGTGGCATTGTTTGTTGTTCTGAAGCCTATATAAAGGCTTGATTTTGATGCTCAAAAATCAACGATAGAGAAAACCAACAATAATCCACCATCTCCTCATTTCTGTGTAAGAGAGGAGTTATTTGTTGCTTCTAAATTCTTTTCTTTAGTGAGTTGAGAGTATATACTATTGAAAAATAAAATAATACCGTGAGATATCTTTGGGTATATTTAGGATTTGGGTTGAGTGGAGTATGTCCACCTTTTATATCTTTATTATATTTTCAAAGTAAAATATTTGGTTATTGTCTTTGCCAGTGAACGTAGGCTTTAATTCGAATCACGTTAATTCCTGGTGTAATTTATTTTTACACGTTCACATATTCATTTTGTGCTACTCTGTTTGTGCCTTTTGGATCCACCATTTCACAACAAACTGATATCAAAGCTCTTGTTAGAGTTCTAGGAAAATTTTGAAATGTGAAAGGTGTTAAACATGTTTGGCCAGGTGGCAAAAAGTTGTGCTGAAGGTGGGGTTTTCAAAGTGAGGCATGGATGCCTATCTATGTTGAGCAACTATGACTTGCTTAGTGATAAAAAATTTATTATGCTTGATTTTTGTAAACATTATGTTTGTGGAAAGCAAATCAGTGTCAGGTTTAGTACTACTATTCACGGGACTAAGGGTGCTTATTTTAATTTGTGGAACCCAATACCTATTCCATCAAGAGGTAGTTTTGGTAAGTATGCTTGTTGGGCATATTGAAGGCGACTTTTATAATTTGAAACTTGATGAAAAATCAAGCAAAGGTGGAGATTTATTGAAATAATGACTTGAACGACTTGACTTTTCAAGCTTTTGATTGATAAATTTTTGGACAAAATATCCAAGAAGGTGGCTATAAATTGTACTTTTGGTGCCAACCAAATAAATACGTAGATTTAGTTTGAAAGTTAAAATGAATGCATTGACAAAGTGTGCACCCAAAACCCAAAACCCTTTGTCAAGCGATTCATTTTAACTTGGAATGCATAGTTTGTCAATGTATTCATTATAATTTTCAAACTAAATCTATGTATTTATTTAGTTGGCACCGAAAGCATAACCTTTGACATTTTGTCCAAAAGTTTATCAGTCAAAAGCTTGAAACGTCGAACCATTTAGGCCATTGTTTCAACAGAAATCAACAATCACTATTCTTTTAATATATGTGCTAGCATTGGTTTCCCAGCAGATGTTGCTGTCACTGTTCTGCTATGTCATTGAACTTTGATGTAGTGAGTTCCCAGACTGTTAAGTTAATTATCTCTAAACAAAGTAAGTTTAGAGCAATCTCTTATTCAGCATTATATCTTGCGTTTGCACTTCTCATAACTCACATTAACATTACTATTTTTCCTGAACTGGCTTTTGGAACTCGGCTATCCAAATAAACTAGAGTTGATATCATGCAGATGTGAAAAAGAAAAAAAGAAAGCTATGTTTAAGGGGGGATGATCTATGTTTAAGTCAGTAGGAAGAAATGATGGTAGCAGAAGAATATGAGTAAGATTAGGAAACCAAGGACATCAAGATAAATTATATTGGTTCAGTTCCTTACATCTTGCACAACTTGCATTGCCATTGCGTTTAACATGAAGCTCCTTTTCCCTTGGCCCTCTCAAGTGCTGAATGGAGTTATCACGTTTCATTATTAGCAAACTACAAGAGAGGCTCTGCATGAAATCCTTCTTATATTTCTTCATTTGTCTGCACATCAACATTGTTACATGCAAAGCCCCAAATCTCAGTAAGAAATGAAAGGCAGCAATGGTCATAGACTGGCATTTTCAACAATACCAATGAACTTAATGAAGACCTTAAATTTAATGTTAGTATCATTAAATATGAATGTTATACATGATTATCACATTTGAGCATTACTAAATTAACGAAAACAAAAAGTAAAACAATTTCTCTTCTAGTCCAATGGAACCCAAGCTATTACTACTATCAGGTTTCAATGAAACCTGAATTGCTTAATCAAGCCACTGAGCTCCCCGCATCAACTCCCTACTAATTCATATGTTCCTTAACAATATTTTTAATTAAAAGTAAACAAGATGCTGAAGTATTAGATATTGAAGTTTGCACCTTTCTATGTTTTGTGACATTTTTCACTTTTTGCATGAAACACCAAAAGCTTAACATAATTATGCCACGGAAACAATTATCAATGAAGTTAAAGGGATTGTACTTCTATGCTTTTGATGAATTGATCTCAAAAGCATAAATGGCTATTGAAAAAATTTCAAAAGACCAAAAAAACTTTGTTTGAATGGAGGGAGTGGCTATCGTCACTCTTATATGCCTATTGTCACTTCTATTACATTAAATTTTTATTGAGTTTCACCAAATTACTCTTCTTCTTTCCTAGTTATATGGATAATTAATATAACTTATGTACTAGTCATAAAAATATTTTCAACACTTATTATTGTTAATTTAATTATTTTACAATATTAATAGATATCTCATTTTTATATAATCATTATATGTTGTAGGTATTTAAACTTTATATATTTAGTATAACCGCATGTTTATTAGATTGTTTTGTTAAAAAATTTCTTAAAATGATAGATATCAAAACAATATAGTACTAACTATTTTAAAAATAATAATAAGTAAAAATTAATGACACAAAAGATAAATTACTAAATCACAATATGCAGCATACATATTACTAAATTAATAAGTATTTCTAGGGCATTCATTAATAAATTTTTATTTTTTAAAAAAAGAATAACTTATTGCCATAAATAGAGAGCAGCGTCCATGCCATAGTTACATATGTATGCTGAACGATGGTTTTACATATGTATGCCAAAAATGTGTATCTATCCATGGTTTTAAATTTTACTTTTTTTATTTATTTAGAAATATGTAAAGTATAATTTATTTAATAGAAAATAAATAATTAAGCCTGTATACTGTTCAATAATGGATTAAAAAAATAGCATTTTTAAATTTTTCTATGGATAAGTAGTTAATTTAATATATCAAATTATCTTAATATTTTTTGAGAACAATAGCAAACAAAAATTATAGTTAACATTATTAGTCAATAGTAATGAACCATGGTATTATTTGTTTACTTAAAATTTTTAATTATAAAATGCTAAATATTACAAAATAAGACACATACTTATATACCATGATTTATTAATACGTCTTTATTATTTTTCAAAAATTACTCAATATTGTATTATTTAAATATTGATTGAATAAAAGATAAAAATTATTTACATTTAACTAAGCGTATCAAATATATTAATTATCAATATTATAATAACTATAAACTCTTTTTTTTAATGTATTAGTCACTGTAAAACAACCAAATTTAATTCCCAATGTTCTCATTTCTTTTCAAAGAAGATGAGAATAGCGTGATTCTGTCTTTAAGTTATAGATATTTTGATAATTTTTTAAAAAATGAAATATGTATGCTACATATTATGATTTAGTAATTTATCTTTTGTATCATTAATTTTTACTTGTTATTTTTTAAAAATAGTCAGTACTATATTATTTAGATATCTATCATTTTAAGAAATTTTTTAACAAAACAATCTAATAAACATGCGGTTATACTAAATATATAAAGTTTAAATACCTACAACATATAGTGATTATATAAAAATGAGATATCTATTAAACATTTTTAAATAATTAAATTAACAATAATAAGTGTTGAAAATATTTTTATGACTAATAAATAAGTTATATTAATTATTCATATAACTAGGGAAGAAGAAGGATAATTTGGTGAAACTCAATAAAAATTTAATGTAATGGAAGTAGCAATAGGTATATAGGAGTGGCTACCTTGAATGGAATGATGGAGAATTGACAATTATCATGAAAAGCACTTTTACAACCATGAAGTCTTCTTATGGGGTAAGTTTGATTTTCATTTGAATTGGGAGGTTAAGAGGTAAATAGCCTTCTCATGCAGATCCTTAAATCATGATCTGATGAAAATAGGAAAACGAAGTTTGAAAGAGTTGAACTGACCTATCAAGTATAACCGACGTTGCCTTCAAATTGATGGCAGCATTTACAACAACCGTTGGTAAGTTGCCTACATGCACTTCTATCCGAAAATGGATCTGAGTAATTTCACTCACAAAAAAGGTTTCTATTAGAGATAATCGAAACCATTAAATGCCATTACCTGCTCTATATATATATATATACATACTTACATACTAACTAAGGTCAACCCTATGCGTTGTACAGATTAGTTTAGATTTTTAAAATTATTTTGATGAGAAATACTTATGAAAAAAAGTATGAAAATGAAAGTTACATGTGAACATCAATAAAATATTTTGATAATTATTCTATTTATAGAATAAAATTTTTTTATTGAAGGAGTTTAATAACCACTTTATTGTAGACCACAGTATTAGTCTAATCTATATATTTTCACCCTCTACAATTCTAAGAACTCTCAATCCTTTGACTATTGTTATTCTCAACAATACAATTTATAATTATCTACAACAAAATATCTGTATTGACAAATATAATTCTCATAATTTAATGAAAGTCTTCATTTATGTTTATTATTATTGTATAACATACTATTATTGAAAGTTATTTTCTTCTTCTTCTTAAAAAAAAGCCACTTTGAGTCTTTTATTATCAAAATTATTTGTTGAATAAGACACATTGTACAAATATTACTTCCCGTAATTTTTTTAATTATATATTTTTCTCGGTACTTAAAAAGTAACTTTATTCCACTTGTACATTTTTAATATGAAATTTATATTCTTAAGGAGCATAATAATTAACGTTTCTTAGAGATGAGCTAAACTATTCGTATAATGTTAACTTTTTAATTAACAATGATCTATGTAATTATTTTTATTGTTATTATTTATTATATATTACCCTAGGCATAAAAAATAGTCACATTTCATTGCAAATTTTTAATGCAAAATTTATGTTCTTAAAGAAGAGTATACCTGGCATTTTTTTGTTGTTGCAAGTGATGACTTAGAAATTCAATCAAATTTATTAAAGCATTATAAATTGTAGTACATAAGCTCTTGCTCATTAAATATTTTAAAGTTAAAAAGGTTTGATTTAAAAATAAAATCAAAATAATTTTTAAAATGATAAAAAGATTAATTCTCAAAATTAATATTACAAAAATTATGTTGTCAAGTGTTAAAGTTCCATGCAATTATTGAAGTTTTAATATAACTATTTCAAAAATAAAGACTAATAAATACTCATACAGTTACGAATTATTAGAAATTACAGTAAGTTTTAACTATAAATTATATTATTATTTATGATAGTTATAAATTAAAATGAATTTTTATTGTAAAATATAGTAAATCATATAATCATTGCAAGTTAGTGCAATGAAAGCAAACATAGTGAATTTTAATATTTTTACTTTAACTTTTAAAATTAATATGTGAAAACTAAATAAAATATTGCATGAAATTTATATTTTTTAAGATGTTATGGTCACTACTTGGCTATTTAAAAAAAATTGATTGAAAAAAATAAATAAATTTTTAAAATGTTAAATATATTAATTCTCAAAATTAAAATCACAAAAATTATGTTTCTATGAGTTAAAATTCAATGCAGTTATTGAAGTTTTTATCTATTTTTTATGAAAATAAATATTAATGAATACTCATATAGTTCTAAATTATGAATTTTCACTAAAAATTATATTATTATTTATGATAGTTATAAATTAAAATGAATTTCAATTGTAAAATTTAGTAAATCATATAATAATTGCAAGTTATGCAGAGAATTTTACTATATATATAGATATTTTAAGTTTTGAAATTAATATATAAAACTAAATAAAATATTGCACAAAATTTATTTTTTTAAGATGTTATGGTCTTTCTTGAAACTTGGCCATTTAAAAAAATGATTTCAGAATAAAATAAAATTAATTTTTTAAAATGTTAAACAGATTAATTCTTAAAATTAAAATTACAAAAATTTTGTTTCCATGCTTTAAAATTCAATATAATTGTTGAAGTTCCTATCTAATTATTTCAAAAATAAATATTAATGAATACTTATATAGCTGTAAATTATTAAAAATTAGAATAAATTTTCACTAGAAATTATACTATTACTTATGATGTTATAAACTAAATTGAATTTGACTTGAAAAATATCGTAAATCATAGAATAATTGCAAGTTAGTGTGAGCATTAAATGCAAATACAGTGAACTTTAATATATATAATAATAATAATATATAGATATAGATTTTAATAATTTTAAGATGATTAATGTCTTTATGATATACTACATTAAAGTGTTAATTTATAATTTAACTTTTAAAATTAATATTAACTAATAAAAGATTAATATCTTATATGAAACTAAATAAAATATTGCACGAATTTTTTTTAAAGATATTATAGTCACTTCTTTTAAACTTGGCCATTAAATATTTTAAAGTTAAAAAGTTTGAGATAAAAATAAAATCAAATTAATTTTTAAAATGATAAAAATATTATTTCTCAAATTAATATTACAAAAATTATGTTGTCATGAGTTAAAGTTCAAGGTAATGATGGAAGTTCTAATCTAACTGTTTCAAAAATAAAGATTAATGAATACTCATATAGTTGCAAATTATTAGAAATTACAATAAATTTTCATTACAAATTATATTATTATTTATTACAGTTATAAATTAAAATGAATTTTAATTATAAAATATAGTAAACCATATAGTAAATTTATGTTTTTTAAGATTTTATGGCCACTTCCTTTAAACTTGACCATTTTAAAAATTGATCTAAAAATAAAATCAAATTAATTTTTAAAATTTTAAATAGATTAATTATCAAAATTAAAATTACAAAAATTATGTTGCCATGAGTTAAAATTCAATGTAATTATTGAAGTTTTTATCTAATTATTTCAAAAGTAAATATTAAGGAATACTCATATAGTTGTAAATTATTAGAAATTAGAATAAATTTTCACTACAAATTATATTATTATAGTTATAAATTAAAATGAATTTAACCATAAAATATAGTAAATCACATAATAATTACAAGTTATGCAATGAATTTTACTATATATAATATATAGATACTTTAACCTTTAAAATTAATATATGAAACTGAATAAAATATTGCATAAAATTTATTTATTTTTAAGATGTTAACCTCACTTCCTTTAAACTTGACCATTTAAAAAAAGGATTTAAGAATGAAATCAAATTAATTTTTAAAATGTTGAATAGATTAATTCTCAAAATTAAAATTACAAAAATTGTGTTTCTAAGAGTTAAAATTCAATGTAATTATTGAAGCTTTTATCTAATTGTTTCAAAAATAAATATTAATGAATACTCATATAATTGTAAATTATTAGAAATTAGAATAAACTTTTACTACAAGTTATCTTATTATTTATGATGGTTATAATTTAAAAAGAACGTTAATTATAAAATATTGTAAATCATATAATAATTGCAAGTTAGTATGAGCATTGAATAGAAATGCACTGAATTTTACTATATATAGATGCACACACACATACACATATACATATATTTTTTACTATTGGATTTTCTCGGGATAAATTATGGGATATATCTTTTGGCCACTTAATCTACAATCAATCTACAATATACAAATAGAAAGGCAAAATGATGTATAACCTATTGTCTAGAGGTGTACATGTAGGACGGGTCGAGCTGCGTTGGATCAAACCCGAGCCTGACCCTATTTTTAAACCGGATCAATTTTTGGAACCCGACCTCGACACAATAATGACCCGACTAGTGAACAGGTCAACCCGATCTTCAAACAACTTATGTGAATTTAAACATTATCCATATTAAAGTTATAAAATTTTACAAGTAAGAAATAAAATTTAAAAAATATTTTGTCATATATATATATATATATATATATATATATATATAAACAAACCATATCAACATAAAAATAATATCAACTTATATAAAATATATTAACTAAACTGTAAAATTTATCAATTTATCACTCATTATTATAAACAAAAGTATATCTCCATAAGGCTTATTTGATTTCGAGTCAGGTCGAGTCAAACCGAAGTATAACCCAAACCTGACCCAAAAAGTGTATCGGGTCAAATTTTAAGGTCTAAATCAGTCCCAATAAGTTTTGAACTGTACTGGGTTGTGAATACCCCACTATTGTCTACCTTTTCTGCTTCACACTGCTCAGAGATTTTCCTAATGCTTGAATTATTGTAGAGCTCTTCCTTCTTCTTGGCAACCTCTTCCTCATCAATTTTCACGTCAATCTGTAATAAACCCCCTGAAAACCAATTGGGCAACGTATCCATATGAAAGTTTATCAGGACTACAAAAAAGTGATGTCTGTAATCTTAATCACATTTAAAAATAAAAATAAAAAAGACTGAAAAATGTATAGTTGTATACAAAAAATTATCGGTCTCACGAAGAGAGGAGGCAAGAAAGCGCTCAAAACTCTCACGAACAGAGGAGGCAAGAAACAAACTCTCACAAATACTAAACCAACAAACACACGACCCAGACAAAGAGGTAACCAAAGTTTTCGGTATGACATAGCCACTTTATATGAAAGAGATAAGCAAAGTTTATGCCCATCTTATATAGTAATTGTCCCTTTTCTTATAGTTATCCAACATTAGTTACGTTGAGTTCTTTCTGCTGTCATAGGGTGATAATACATGTTGGTTGTGGGTCAGTATCTTATCTTGGTAAGAACTATGGAGTGAAATAGGAACATGGGATTTGGTAATGAAAGTTGCATACCCTGACTAAAAAATATAGCTTTTGCCCTAATGTTAAATAATCGATCCAACAATATGTAACATAAAAAAGAATTGCAAACAAGAAAAAGGACAAGGCTTGGGACACTTACGGCGTCTTGCAGGTGCAATGAAGGGAATCCTTATAGGACTATCAACATGGCAAACAATTGCAGAAAGTGTAAGCTCATCCCCACGCTCAAGTGATAAGCCATGAAGTGCCCATTTAATGGCTCCTGCACTGAAGCCTCTTGATGCATTCTGGAACACCACAACTCTCTGTGATTCTTTCGACATAATAAACAAACACTCTTGGTTTTTTAAGTTCACTTCAATTTTCAACACGTTATGTTGCTCCAAAAAGTTCTTATATGGTCCAAATATTCCCACCCCAACAGTGTAATTGATGTCCTTGATCTTTGTATGTGCCTGAAAATTGACGTTACATAATGAGAACAACCAAAAAGCAACCAGTTGTGAAATCCAGATTGGACAGCTACGACAGTTCATTGGAATATGAATGACCAGTGAAAGATATATATAGAAAACAATCGAGGTTCCAGAACCAGAAATGAGGACAAAATAAGGCTATGGTTGGAGGTTTATAGATAATAGAAGAAGGGAGCAATTAATAATAGAATAGAAGAAAAATGTGAGAAGCAGAGTGGAAGAGACCATATAACTCGTTTATTTGGAAATTGCTTTCATTCCTTAATCTCCTAATTTGAAGAGTAAATAAAGTTTGGTTTTAAGTGGCAAGAGAAAAATATATTGTCCCTTACTAATCATGCTACTCTGTCTTTCTCCTAATATTACTTCTAAATAATGAGTTTTAGCCTTGTCATCCTTTATCACTTCTTCCATTTTTATTCTTTCAATTATACTCTAAGGATTTAGATAGAAAATATAAAAGATATGAACTCTCAAAATTTTAAAAATGCCAGTGATCAGTAACAATCCAATTCCTAGAATTAATCATATTGAAAAGAGTAATGTTATTTTAACATTTAAAAATGAATATTTAAGTGAAATATTTACTTTATCATCATTAAATATAATGGATGAGTGAAAATAGTGGTTCCACTATTATATATCTAATGATAATAGAGTGAATGTTCTACTTAAACACTCACTTTTGAGTGTTGGAATAATATTTTTCATTGGAAATGGTCATTGGTCCTTGAATGGCGCGAGAACATGATTTTATTAACCATTTTTGTGAATATTTTTATTATTCATTTTTTTTAAGAATAAAAGCTCAAATTAGTCTTCAAAATAATTATAAGACATCCATATGTAGGTTAAAGAACGAAAACTACAAAAAACATCATGAATTCATTCATGATAATGCTACAGGTTGACTTTTATGATAATTTGTAGTTTCTCTTTTACGAAAAAAAAAATGTAGTTTCTCTTGTGCCCTTGCCTGGATCATTTAACTACAAAACAAACTGTAATGAACCATTCTAATAACGCATAAATTTTAATGAACAATTCCACTTATAAGATAAAGGTTCATTTTTCTTGATTATACCGACGAATAAAGGAATACTGGTGTATATACATCAGGTGAATCATTCCGCTTTTGATGTGAAGGTTCATTGGCTTGATCACATAACAAAAAGAATTAGAAATCAAATTAAATACGAGCACAAACGGATAAAATTTGAAGTGCCTCGGCAATATCAACAATCAAGACAATGTGCATACCAATAACCAATCAATCAATAATAGTACATGCAAATACAAATCTAGGGACACTTGTCTTCCTATGGTTGATATAAATTATAAATCAATCAATATCAATAACTAATAAAAAAATAATCAAGACAAATTATTACAATCAATACTTTCAGTTTTAAAATAAACAATCAACCAATTATAATATTAAAATATTAATCAATTTCAAAATAGAATTTGTGGCTTTTCAAATTTTCTTTTTATATATATATTTTTTAATATCATGTAAGCTTCATTTTCTTCCTCTATCTTGCTGTACACTTCTTTCACTCATTTTTTATTCTCATAATATCTCTTTTCGTTTTCATTTTCTGCCGTCTGGGAGGCAAATGCTTCATTTTCCTCTACACATGTATTCTCTTCTCACTTTCGTGATTTCCTATACACGGCACGATTCAATATTTTTTCCTACAAATTGTGAGTTCTCTTTTCAGGTCATATTACACTTATCTCCTCCTCCTTTTTTAAATTACTCACATCTCTTTTAATTTTTTTAAGTCACATTATACCTACTTCACTTATTATTAAAAGACAAATTTACACATGAATTTTAATTTTAAAATGTACGAAATGACTTTTATTCCTATAAAAATTTTCTTTATTTATGATTGATTGCCGTTTCCCCAATCACCATCCGATCACCTCCGTTAGTTTTTTTTTTTTTATCCCTTCTGAACTCTGATTGTCAATAAGAAGCTCAAAACAAAGAAGGCTATACACCACGAAGAAAACAAGAAAAGTCAACAATACTTAACAAACAAAATAGCAACCGGTCAACCACCGCAAACATCTTTCTATGTATGCACTTCATATAGCAACCGTATCAAGGGGAATTAGTTACAAATACATCCTTTCATCATCATCCCTTTTTTGGTCTTTCAATGAATAAGAAACAGAGGCTCAACATCATCCAAAGGAGATTCATGCAAATGGTGCCGACATCAAACCCAACAGCTGTAACCACGCCACATATTTTGACAGCAGTGAACTAAATGCAACAAAATTAACCACCCCTAAAACCTATTGCAACTGACACATCTCTGAAGCACAAAACATTGGGTAACATTTGGGGGTTGATGGTCGCGGCGGTCAAGGGAGCGTGGATGCAATGACGATGGCACGGTGCTCAGCGGCGGGACAACACGAGGCAGTGACGGGGTTAGGCTGCGGTAGCGAGCAGTTTGGCTAGATGAGAGATTGATGTGGTGGTTGTGGCAGCTACGGGAATGGTGGGTGATGCAGGTGTGGTGTAGGGCTTTGCGATTTCTGCAACTAAAGAGGACACCAGCTGGCAATGCGGTGGCACCACTGTGGGCGGTTGAAGTGTGGACAAGGGCAAACCGTGAACATTTAGAAAGGAATAAGGACTGTACAATTGAGAAAGTAGGGTTTCTATAACCAAAGATAATTTAGGAAGGTTATAAATAATGTTAATAAAAAATTAGCACCATTTATTTCACAGGAAGTGTGTGTAATTTTTAAAACAAAGAGGGATAAAGTGTAATATTAACTAATCTAGAGAGATGGCTGTAATTATCCCAACCTATTTTGCTATAAAATGCAGTAACTGAAATGTTAGAATTAGTGATTGTACTGAACGTTAACCTAGTTCTTTGGTGGAAAGAAGAGTAAGAACTTTAAAATGCTTGTGGGCTGTGGCCAATATGCTAAATACGTTGGGGGATCGGACCGATGAGACAAGAACCCAAAAGTGACCGATGACTTTAGAGGGGGTTTGGAAATAGTTTTCAACCAGCAATAGCCGTTCCTCGGTTAGAATCTCACGAGCTGCTTCATTGCCCTAAGCGCAAAGATTACTCTTCAACTTTTCTAAGCCTTGCTTTTATAAGAGCAGCCACCAGTCTCTTCTATTTAGTTTGGCCGAAGTGGGACATGCCATAGAAGGAAGAAACGGTAACGGCTATCATCGATGATGACCGAGAAAATGTGTATATCATCAGATGAAACTGGAGGAATTTGGTGGATAGCCTCCATTGAATCAAATTCCACAAGAGTTTCTTAAAACCACGCATAAGATAGGGGGACAGCATCCACTCCCTTTTACCTAAGACCACAATCCTCAGCTGGGCATAGGCATAATAACAACCCATATATCCAAGCGCATGTAACTCAGCATATTGGTGTTTATGGGCGCAACTTAGTCCTTATAGTGCATAGAGCCCATAAAGCAGACGTCCCAGGTAACTGCAGAGGTAAGCAGTATCATCTTCATCCTTATAGTCAGGTTGAAGGACATTCCAACAGCTCTTAACCATTCTCTGGATAGGTTGTAGTTGTACATGCAATCGCATAGTAGAATTGGTTTTTCTGTATTTGATGATTTTTTAAAATGTTATATTAATTTTTGGTTCCTATGGAGAGATAGAGACATTAGAGACATCCAATGGTGATAGAATAAGTGTCCAATTTGAACACCCATTTCTAAATGTTGAAATAACATTTTTCAAACCCTAAATCTACTTTTCATGTTATTTTCAGCTTTTTACATGTCACTTGTTGATCACCAAAGCAAGTTTGCTTCTCACCCGCACAGCATACAGGAGAAGACGACCGCACTATCTCTCAGTCCACAGTACCCAAAAACTACAAAACCAACACTCTGCTTAATCGATTCCACGCATCTAATACCAACCATTCATTCATTCATTCTTGTCAACTCGTGCTTGCGTGGTCAGTGGCCTTTCTCTTTCTCTTCTTCTTAGTTCCCAATTCTCCAAACTAATTCAATACCTTAGTGAGTGTTCTCACTTTTGTGAATTGAGAGAGCCTCAGCAACAAGAAGAAGAAGAAGAGGAAGAAGAAAATGGCAGTGGGAAAAGAAGAAGCACCAGAGATCATGAAGGTGCTCCTGCTTTCCTTCTCTTTGATGTGCATAAATATCAACCATATTCCACAGACCCAGTTCAAGTGGTGCTCTTGCCTCACTACTTTGCGAACTCAATCTTTTGTCCAAGCATTATCATGCATTCTGCCATATCAACAATGGCCTCGAGTATTTCAACCATGACTAGTGCACATAACCAAGTCATTCTCTCCAAGTTCTCTCCTACACAAGATTTGAAGGAAATGTCTCTTGACCAGGAATTAAGTTTCCCACAAAGTGACAGTATCACATTGAAAAACAAGAGACGAACAAATGATCCCGCCACATCCTCGACCATTGGTTCTACGACAGTTACAAGTTCATTCAATGAGGATGAGTTGCGGAGGAAACTCAGTTCCCGTTTTATGCATCTTCATGACATCAAGGAGAATGAAAGGTTGAGAAGTGAGTTGGATAGAACTACACTATCCTTGCATCTATATGAAATTATGAACAATACAAGAAACAAAAGCAACGATCAAAAACCAAGAAAAGGTTAGCCATTGCTGAGTGAGGTATATGGCTCATAGATTCCATAAAGTTTTGTATTTCTAGTTTCATTTGTTTTCATGGTGTCTATCCAGTTCCCCAATTCTTGTTGCTATTAAAGTTCCATTTTTCCAATGGGTCCTTTAAAACAAGTTCACCCCACATTTAAGCATAGTCGTAAAAACCAGGCTGGTTATCCATCCGGTCAAAAGACCAAGACATCGGTTCACCGGTTTATCGAACGGACCAACATTTTTAACTGGAAAGAAACAATGGAGCGTGTTCCTGATGCTTGCTACTTGTGTGTTGCATTTTTATGGTTGAGCAGTACCTGAATGATTTGAGGTGTGTTCTAGTGTGCATCAAGCTTTATTTAAGGAATAGTGAAGCATACATGTGGCATGTTGGGATTGGACTCACGTCAACACTGGAACCCACATACTTAAAATTTTGGCATATTTATATTCTCACCCCACCTTATTCCTATTATTTGTGGTCACACCCCACTATGTTTTTAAGTTCATGATTATGTCTCTGAATCTTTTTCTATCTATATACGGGTGCACACTCATGTGCAGATAACTTAGTTATCTGTAGCATGAAGACATGTGGTGTCCCAATCCCTGAAGGACATGTGTCATTGAGGGAAAAAGAGGGTCAACAATTGTTATTCTCTTTGACCATGATTAGCATCCCATTAACACGGTGATTACACTGAATTAAGAATTGAAAGAAAGATGTATCACATGTTTTCAATATTGAAACCCTTGTGTCTCCCTTGAAAGAAAGGACCGTCAATGACCAAAAAGAAAAACACAGCTCCCTTAGTCCCACTGATTGAAACCCCTTGTGTCTGCTTTGAGACCAAAGAACGTCAACAACCAAAAAGAAAAACGCATGTCCCGTGACGCAACTCCCTGAGCCCCCACTGATTGAAAGCCCCAAATCGTTGAACACTACTTCGAAACGAAGATGAGCAACCACCTATACCCGTGACGCAACCACGATTGTGATGATCGAAAGGCACCATTGGAGGCCAAGCATTCTCTGTCGGGACGAAACACCTCAAAGGCGTGAAAACCTCTCTATCGAGCTCCCTCTTGAACTTCTCACCGACTGTGGAAGTCACGCCTAACCTTTGTTTGTCGGACTCCTTGTTCACTGTGGCCAAGGCCATCAACATTCGCGACCCAAGGCATGTCCACTGGTGAGATTTATTTATTTTTATTTTCATCTTTATGCTTATTTGTTGTTTATGTTGTGTTTATTTTACGTTGGGGTTGTTCAAGATGTTGATTTATTGTTTCCGAAGCCGTGATTTTGGTAGCGATCTGTTTGTGCATTTGAAATAAATCAGCTTGTTGTTAGTGATGTCGTTTTTGTTGGAAGGTTGTGGTCAATTTATTATTATTTAATGTAATGGGTGGTATGTTTTGTTTGTAAACTACCAATCTTTTTAAAATGTTGTTGTATGTGCTGATTGTGATCTTAAAATAAGTAGTAAGTTAATGTTATGTGTTTTGCAAGGAGTCTTCGCAGGCGGTACATGGTAGGAGGTGTAAGTTATGGTATGAGGCAGTGTTGTTTAGGATCATTGTGAGAAATATGACTATTTTGGTGTCAATTGTATGAAAATATTTTACTGTTTGTTTGATAGTTTGCTTTTGAATAACAGAACTTAACATGGAAAGTTATGAGATGGAGGTATTTGTTGATGATTTTAGTGATGACCACAGAAGCAGTGACAGTGGTGATGAAAATGAAGAGGATATTTGTCTAGCGATACTCTGAGGGGGCAAGACTCGGATGGCGATCGTTTGGCTTTTGAAAAATGTTTGGGAGTCGCCACCAATTTTAATTCTGGAAAAATTAGAAAACCTTTAATTTGCAAACTGGTCTTTTAAAATGAGATTTAAGGTCCGAGAGTCTGATTATGATTAGGGAAGGGTGGAAACTTAATCCCACTGCACCTCTAATACATCCGTATAAATACGGTTACCCTAGAGCTTATTATGCAAATTAATTATGACTTTAAAATATTTATTTTTCCCCAAAAGTTAGCGATTATGTAAAATATAAAGTAAAATAAAATAGAAAGAAATTAAATTAAAAGAAAACAATTTAATGAAAAATTAATTTTGGTTTGATAGTTGTAAGCTACGCCGACGTACCCTCTGGTGCAATGAGGAA
Organism: Dalbergia cultrata; assembly: GCA_031216105.1. Lineage (NCBI taxonomy): Eukaryota > Viridiplantae > Streptophyta > Magnoliopsida > Fabales > Fabaceae > Dalbergia > Dalbergia cultrata. The sequence continues at coordinate 15,266,799 of CM062353.1, forward strand.
CTCAAAACCACGTCGTTCTGTAAAAAATGCTTGTGCGTTTGATTGATTTTAATTTTGAAAATAAAAATGTGTTGATGGATTTTAAATTTGAAAATGATTTTTGGTTGATTTTGATTTTTTTTGATTGATTAAAAGGATTAAAAAATAATACCCGTTTATGCACAAGATTTAAGGCCGCACGAGGTTGCTCAATAAATCTTTATGATTCGATAATGCATGAAGGAGGTATCCACCTCTCAATCATGATCATGGACCATTGCACGGATCAGAATATATTTTTTTGTATTTTTACTATTATATATATATATACTATTATGTCTTTTAATTTTCTTACTTTCTTTTTCTTTTTCTTTTTTCAAAAAAAAAAAATCTAAACTTAAACAAAATAAAGTTAAAAATCTAAACTTACTAGAAATCCTAGCCCAAACCAACCCAACACCAAAAACTAAACTAGCAAAATAAAAAAGGTACAGCAGCCCAACATCCCACGTGACCCAATATGCCCAAACAAGAGGAAGAAAAAAAACATCTCTAACTAAAACAGACAAAAAAATGATGGACACTCAGACAATTCCAATCTACAAATGCATTGTCCCCAATTTCACAACTTAAACCTTATTGTTCCCAAATCTGCAACAGAAGCTAGACCCAAGGGTGGAGGCGGCACGGTGGAGGGGAGTGCCACGGCAGCTTGAGCGGAAGTGCAATGGAGCCCAGCGGATACGGTGGTCACGCGACCCGGACTGGGCTTCGTGGATGGGGCGCAGGATCAAGAGGGCTGGTCACTCCGGGTGTTTGTCGGGTGGTGGTACATCTTTGGCGGCAGAGGCGATCAAGGGGGAAATCTGGGCGCGGGTGGCTTGCTTGGTGGAGATCGTGGGCGTATCGGTTACGGGCCAGCTCAGTGATTCGCTGCGGTTTCACGATTAGCCAGCTGGGCCTTTCGCGCGGGTGTAGCGGGTGGTGCAGCCGGTCGGGCCTTGATGAGGAGAGGCGCGGCAATTTGTCGCGTGGAGGTGTCGTCGTCCACCACCGGTGGAGGTAGTGTTTGCCACCGATGGTCTTTGAAAGGCGAGGCGGGAGCAAGGTAGCGAGATTCAGCGATGGCCAGCCAAGCGATGAAGCGATGTGTGTGTTGGTTGGGTTGGGGCAGCGGTCGAGTCTGAGGTGAGAGATCGCGCCCTTTGCCGCACGATTTCCTCCGGGGCCAAGCTTCACGGAGCTGGACGCGATGAGCTGGGAGATACCACAGCTGGGGGTTGACGACGAGATTTGGCAGTGGCGGTATCTCGATCCCTCCCCATTTCTTAATGGACCTAACAAGTGCTTCTCCGTTGAATCTTGCTTTCCTTCCTTCTCTATTGTTTTTTATGATGGTGATGATTTATGATTATGATAGGTTTTGTTTGAATAGGTTATTTTTTACTGAATTGGAATGGTAATGTGATTTTGTTATGGAGTTTGATTGATTTTTTAGTGGCAGGAGGTGGGAATGGAGTCTATGGTGATGGGTTGTGATTATGGTGGTTTAGTGACTGTGATGATGATGATGGAGGTAGACGGTGATAGTATGTTTGATGAGAATGATTTTAGAATGGTGATGAACAATGTTGTAGTTGTTGTGATGGTTAAGAATGGTTTTGGTGGAAGGTGGGCGTAAATCTTGATGGTTCCAGAGGTTCAGTGAGCTCTCTCTCTCTTTTTGATGATGATGCTCCTCATTTATATTGAGCTTGTTTTTTGGTTTATTCTCGGTCTGTCTGTGCTGTCTTTGAGAATGCAGGGGAACCCATGCTAAATTGCCTCCCACACTTTTCTTTGAATGAAGGGAAGGCATCCGAATTTGTCTCCCATGCCTCTGCATCTGCACCACCATTCCCGTTTAGTGCCTTGGCAGAGTGCCCATGATGTAGTGTCTCATTTTCTTTATTTTTTACTTACTATTGCCCATATTCTTGTGACCACGTCATCTCCCTATCCCCTTTATGTTTGTATCAGACGGACAAAAATGGACTGAGATGGTAAGTTGGGCTGTTCCTTTTTGTTGCTATGCATGCAGACCAATCCGCAAAATAACTCAATACAGACTCAAGAACCGCAATTGAACATCACTAATCAAATACTTAAGGCATGGAGCTTATGGGTTAGCATTTTATTATCATTTTTATTTTTCTATTTTTGGACAAACAAAAACTAAAGAAATTAATGGGCTGAAACTGGTTAGACCCAAAACATGCAAACGAGCAAAGAATGCTTTAGAAAATTGGGCTAACAAACAAATAACAAATCAACACTCATTTCTTATTTTTTGAATTTTTTTTAATTTTTCAAATGGAATGAAAGTAATCAAAACACGAGAACCCAACTTTGACAACTTTGAATAAAAAGGATACATTTTCATTTTTATTTTTATTTTTTTAAATTTTTTTTTCTCGAAAGAAAAGAACCAAGATACTATAAAATAACCTTTTTTATTTATTTTTGTTTTTTTGTTTTTTTTTATATTTATATTTTAATTTTCTGAAAAGACTCTAAAAGAAGCTGTAAAAATGTGCAAATTTTGAAGTTTCTATTTAAATAACCGGACAAAATCGGGTGTTCACAATATTTCAAAGGAACTGAATCCAAGTGGAAACAGTGAAACAAGAGAATGTGATAATGCTCGTACAAATATTGAGGAGATTTGTTCTGCTGACTTTGTGAATAGGAAGTTCAAAATTGTTGAGGAAGCCTATGACCTATACATAAAGTATGCTAGATGCGCTGGTTTTGGCGTGCGTAAGGGAGATGTTGCTTGTGATGATTATGGCAATTTGATAAGGCGGAGATTTTTATGCAATCGGGTAGGATTGAGAGACAAAAAGCACTTTGAAAGATTTGATAGAAAGAGGGGACACAAGCCGGAGACAAGAATAAATTGTATGGCAAAGTTGTGTGTTTACTTTGACAAGAACAGCTCAACTTGGAAAGTGAGCAGGTTGTATGAAGAACATAACCATGAGTTAATCCCGTTGCGATTTGTACATCTAATCCCAAATCATCGTCGGATAACAGATTCAGACAAAGCACAAGTTGATAGCATGCATAAACATGGGATTGCAACTTCTCAAATTTTGGGTTTCTTGGCTGGCCAGGCAAGAGGTTATGAAGGTGTTGGATTCTCAAAGAAGGACCTGTATAATTACATTGATAGAAACAGGCGTGCTAGGATAGATGATGGGGATGGTAATGCAACTATTGGTTATTTACATGGAAAAGCTGATTCTGAACAGATGACAGTTGCAAGGTACAGTGCAACAGATGATCAGTGCAACCGATGACAGTTTTTCTTCGCCATTTTGTGCATCTCAAATTTGCTATCTTTTTTGGGCTAACTGGCATTGATCATGGCAATCCCTTTTATGTGACAGCATTATAACCAAAATAGGTTGCTGCTACAATTTTTCGGTGACTATCATTATTCCCTACTAATGGGTTTCTCACTTCCTTAATCATTTCAAATCCTGTTTTGTGAACAACCTCTCTATTCTCTTCAAATAACATAGACCTTCCACTAATTTTGTTTAGGGTTTAGGGTTTTGTTTACCTGATACCTCATCTTCTTTATTGAACATTTGGGGAACATTACTACTTATTTACAATTTTACACATAAATTTTAAGTTCCTAACCGATTACACAATGCTTTATTAGAAATTCCATACTGTAATTTAAATTCCTGAAAATTATTGATGTCGAAAACTTATTACAAAAAAAGGTCACTTCACCAGTTACACTTGCTATCATCCCCCTCTTTCTTATATGACAAATTCTGACTTCACTCACTATGCAGAGAATGGAATCCAATGGTGATCTCCACCCCTCTAAACCTAACACCTTCTTCAAAATCATTCGACAAACTGACCTCATTCAAACTATAAGCACTTTCATAGTCTTTGTATTCATCTAATAGTTCATATGTGTAATTTTGTATCCACTGCTAGTGACTTTTAATTCTAATATAGAAACTGCCAAGAGCATTCACCTCAGTACATAGAGAGCATCTGCCCAACCATGTCGTACTCAGGATTCCAAATGGCAACAAATGGGGGGTTACATGTTCTGAAACCAATGGTGATTTCTATTTTGAACTAGGGTGGTCTGATTTCATTGACAATTATAGTATTAAGCCAACCTACCTCTTGCTATTCAAATTCAATGCCGACACAACATTTGTAGTCATTGTAATGGCACCAGATGGTATGGAAATCATCTATGACAACTTCGACCACACTATCAATTCAATCCCATCACCAAAGACATCCCCAACCCCCCCTCTATCTCCCACTCCATCCTCGACTCCATCCCCGCCTCCATCTCCTCAAGGTGAATTAAATGTTGTTACTACTCAATTTTGTATTTTATCTCCTCAAGCTGAATTAAATGTTGTTACTGCTGAATTTTGCATTTTCTCCTGCACACATACGCACCACAAAATCAACTTTATGTGCTTTTGTTTTCGCATTGCAAGGAAATATACTAACCAGACCAATTCGAGCATTGAACTGGCCAGACGATCTACCAACACAACAAATTCTTGACAAAGATTCCAAACACAGCATGACTTCTTTATCATCAAGCTATCTTGTTCTGGTCTTGATCATGGCAAACTGGTTACATTTTCTCAACCCTTCTGACTTTAATTTATTCACCCTATATAATGTTACTTACTGACATCAAACAATTTTCCAGATTAACTTGCCAGCTTTCTGTAACAAAAGGAAGAAGAGATATAAGGTTGACCTATTGCATGGGCACCGCAAATGGAGTGTCCGCTGCACCAAGTATGGAAATCGGGATAATGTAATGTTCGGAAAGGGTTGGGAGTGGTTTTGGGTGGAAAATCGGTTGGCTCCTAATGACATCTGCATATTTGAGGTCATTCCAGGTGGAAAGGTTCCTCAATTGAGAGTTCACGTTTCTCATCCAATCGAATAATAACATAAGGTTTCTACTATCAAATTCATTCTTTACCCAAATTTTTGTTCACCCTCCAATCCTTTCACAAATTACAACTGACTTTTTTGCCAATTTCACTCTAGGTCATCACACGAAGGGAGTTGCCAAATCAACTTGTGCAGTCTTATATCGTTAGCCCTTCCATACAAACTGAATGCCTTTTGGGGAGACAAAAGTTTCTGTTTTATCAACTTGCTTATTGTTTTACCTTGCACTTTTTACGAGTCTGTTTATCAAATTTACCGTGCAAATTGCTTGCTTTGAATGTAATGTTTTCAATATTGCATTACCTGAATACTGTTACATATGCTCGGTAATGACAATCTTATATTATTGACAATCTTGGACAATTACATTTACTATATATGCCTAGCTTGTGTTTGCTTTGTCATTATAAAAATTCCCCTTTTATTGTTCATGTTGGTCACTGCATGTTCATGAATTAATGTTATTTCTATCAATTTACTCACCAATATGATTCCCCTACCTGCATGTCTACCACTCTAGTTTTGAACCGATGTGCTTTCCTTTTTTTGTTTTTATTTTTCGGTTGCCCTGTGTCCATTCTTTTTACTTCCACTTACATACAACATCAACTTGGCCTTTATCTACTTCCATATTTTTCGGTCTGGATCTCATTCCCTTTTTTGGCCCCTTATTCATTTGTTGGGTCACTATGGCTTGTATAATTGTATTCTTTGGCCCATGTCCATTTCTCCCATGCAATGTATAATTGTACTGTCCTAAATTCTGGCCAGCGGCTTTACAGCATTTCTTTTATGGGCATGATCGCCTGTTTTGCCATGCATCTATTCGTCTTTTACTCATACTAGCACGCAAGACGAATGACAATAAATCCGCTTACATACAACATCAAACTTACTAACTTCACACCCACCCCTACCTAATGACAGAAACAAAAATCAGATTCCAATAACAAAACACAACTCGTACACGCATGCCATTGCACTTCAAATTTTTTTTTTTATCCAATTTAACTGAAATAATAGCCACGGTATACAACTTAACTCAAATAACATCCATGTGTATAAAAATTTGTTTCCCACCCCATATTCTTTTATTCCATATACAAAGCCCTGTCAACACTTGATAAATTTTTCGTATTTTCATTTACTTTGTTATTGGCTGTTACACAATCCATCCATACTTCTTATTGTATGTTTCAAGTTTTGTGTATGATAGTAGGGAATTAAAAGTGGCTGAGATTCTGTGCAACTTTCCTTTGGGTCGTGTCCATATCAGAAAAATATTTTCCACCAAACAAATGTACTGACTTCGCTATTATAGCTCATTTTTTGTCCTCTTCTCCATTTCAAAACTGAAGAGGATTATTATCTAAACCTTCAACTCATACCTATTCCTTTTAAAAATGTGTGTTCCAGAACCTTCTCCCTACCAATTTTGCTTAAATGGAATCACTCACAAATACAATAAATTACATTCATTCATTCATTCTAGCAAACGAAAAATACCTGAAAAACAAACCACCAACTTCACAACTACCTCTAATTCAGCACCTATTACAGGCACTAATAACTGTCTTTTGGAATTTGAAACTATCTTATGCAAAAATATGGTTGATTCTCTACTTTCCATGTGCTACCATGTGTTCACAACATACTTCCCAACACCTGTAATTACTGGTACAAGACCTTCACTCTTTTAACCTCTACTCCATTATTGACAGCATACCATCTTACACTCCACCTTATCCATTCTCCTATTCTTCCATCTCAATCATATATATTCCCTATCAAAATTAACATCACAAATGTAAATGGTTGATAACTAATTCAAACACAACTTTACTAAAAATTTTCAGTAATCAGACTCACCTTTCACACGCAAATAAACACCCAAAGATGATGTCACTTATCTTTCAAATTCCACAACATATCTACCAAATAATCTCTTCCTATCACTAACATGCCTAAATAGTCTACCAGTTATACAAGCACAGGTTGCCTTAGCATTACATTTAAAACCATACATTTCATTCCCAAACATTGCAATCCAGTACTCCAAATAAAAAAGGCTAGCCCACCGTATATATATTGGAGAGCATCCCCCCATGTCAGGTCTGGGAAGCCAATCCTCTACTTCAAATGACCAAATCAAAAATACAAACACAACAAACCTCATTTACCAAAATAACAATTCAACGTAGTTATGCATATATATTGGAAAGCTACCTCAACATGATATAGGCTCCCTACTCCCCAACTGGGGACCTAGCCTTCGCAATCCTCATTACCATAAACACATCATCAAACTACCAAAGAGAATACTTGGAACAAACATGCATAAATCATCAATCATTACTAAGAAGTAGAGCTGTTCACAGCAAACAAATTTCAACCAAGACAATTGTTGTTGCTAACTTAACAAATCGAAAATAAAATTATCCAAAAAACTAAAACATATGCTCTCATCATTCGTCGTTTCTGAATATTAGAACCAAATTAGCAAGGGGGAAAGGGTGATTGCCCCTATCACATAGAGTTCCAATGCAGGAAAAAGTTTAAGTTTTTATGACACAAAGGAACATGACGGAAACAAAAAAGCCGTACATGCCAAAAAACAAATACATATACAAAGCCTATTTTGGAATCTACATTGGCCATACTTGTGATCAGCATTATCAACCAACCACACTTTCACTTCGAAGCATAAAACCCAAACAAAAGCCATATTACAGCATATGCAACAGCTGAAAGATTAAAGCAACCAAAAGACACACAACTAATGCCTAAAAAAATAAAGGGTCTTCAAATTTAAATTCTAACTATCACCTCATCTGGGTATTCCAATAAAAGACTTAAAAAAAAATAATTCCACTTCAACCAAACACAGATTCCACTCAATGATTGGCATGCATGAACTAAAGAAAACAATTTCAATTTCTATTGTGTCATTCAATTTACTAAGTTTCGGTTTGTCATTGGATACCCTCCCTTACGAAATCGAATCTGACGAAATCATAACAATCGCAAAATTGTTCAGACATGATGTACCAAAAAAGGAAAAAAAACAATTTAATACAAATATCCACTCATCCACCGAAGCCATTATCCTACTTTGCAAAATGAAACCACAATCTTCCCTAAATCAGACTCTCATCTCTCACACACATATATTACATGCAATAGGGCATAATAATAGAAAAAAAGACCTACAATGTTGGTAGTGGATCACTGAGTGGAAGTCGAGCGGATACCGATGGACCAGGCGACGACTGTTACTCGATGAGGACACCTACCTTTTTCGTAACCGCATTCAAGGGTTGGCCAACGTTCATCGCTCCGGTTCCTCGCACTCCTCGTTTAAGTGTCGGCGATGGCTGTGCTCAACACCATTGTGCGATGGTGCAGGCTGGTGGCTTTCCATGTTCTTCCACGCTCTCTGTCTCATGAGTTGTGGGGGTGGCGGTTTCATCGTCATACTCATGTTGCTGGTGGGCGGCGGTGGCTGCAGGTGGTGATGGCGCTGGTTGCTGCCGGCGCTGGTGGCTACCAGTGCCTGTGCTGGGTGAACGATGTTTGGTTTAAGAAGACAAAGTGGGTTCGTGAAAGCAAATGATAATTTCCTTTTCTTTTTCTTTTTTTGTTCCCTATTTTTTCCGTTTGTTTAGCTTAATAAACTGATGCTAATTACAGTCAACATACATGACAGCTGTTTGACCCCAGTTACACGTGCACTTCAGCAATTCGACCAGCGCAAATCTTCATGCTACAGATAACTCTCTCATCTGTACCTGAGAACGCGCCCTATATACGTTATAACGCTAATCTATACACTCAATTTCATACCAAATACTATGCCCTTTTTATCCTTTTCACCCAGTCTGAAATCTAAAACTTACCAGTTCCTCCAAGAACATCACTAGCCGCCCAGTCACCCACCATAACTGAGCACCCTTTGTCCTTTTCGGCCACCACCACCGTGCAAATCCAGCCGTAAAGCATCACCGTCGAAGCTGAACCACCATGCAAAACACCTCCTCCTCATCGAAGTGTGGCTAGAGAAGCAACTACCCGGCCGCAAAAGCTCCATTGTGGATGGAATAGAGAACCAACAGAGTGCTGCCCATGTGCTCATTTGCTTGTTTGTGATGTTAGTGCTAGTAGCGATTAATTTGCTTTATTTCTTCTTCTTCTTCTTCTTTTGTTTTTTATTTTTTTTAGGTGGGTGGGGGATTTTTAACCAATTGATTTTTCCATTAATTATCAAATTAGCGCTCCCTAATTTAGTTTCCCCAAACCTTGGAAGGTCGTTTTTTGATTCCCAGACCTCACATACATGCCTTGAACCCGACAGAAAGAGTTAATTTTCACCACCTTTCTTCATTGACTCTCTACCCAATTGATGAATAGTGTAAAAATGAGATCATTTTCCATCACATGTCTATTATCTCAATGTATTAAAATGTGGGTATGTGTAATCCAAGCTTGGTTTCAATTGATTCGCTTGATATTGCTATTATCATGCTAGATAGGATGAAAGGCACAAAATTTTCTGTTTTCTGAGGAAATTTTCAGTATGTGTACTATGTTTTGCAGTGTTGCACTCTGTCCACTTTTCATTTGAGGAACCACTTGTATTGTGTTAATCCCTTGAATTATTTACGATTTACATTTTGAAAATGTGCTATTTAAGCTGAACATTTTTTGCATTTCTAGGTGGCACATTATGCTTGTATGTATCTGAAGACTTCCAAGCCAATCATGACACCATTGGGTCAGTTATTTCAGAATAAAAGCATAGGTTGGTCGTCATTTTAGATGGACATACTTGCTCCTAATTGCATGTGTAGAGCGTTAATGAGAAAAGATTTTTTGCAGTTGTAAATTCAATTATAGCTTCATTATTACGTTGCTACTTTAAGTTCAAACTCTTTCCCAAGTTCTAATTTTAGTGATATTGTTGTGAGTTTTAGAATTCATGCAATCAGATTGCAATAAAAATCTTTTATCAAGTGACACTAGTCTCAATGAAAATGTCACTTCATTAAATTGTGTTGTGCCAACGTGGGAACTCAGTTTCATCAACTTGAGAACTTTGATGACAACTTTGTTGCAACTTCAGTTAGGGATCAAACTTAAACTCTCGTGAAACTAGTACCAAAGTTTGATTTATTGATCCAAAACTGGAGTACATGTTGGATGACTGAATTTTAGTTACTAACGCGGCAATTTTATAGAGTAAATTAATTTTGAGCTTGCAAACTAGAATCTGTTAGGATTGTTTTGACAAGTTAATCTTTTATAACTGATAATGCCATGTGCTAGTTACTTTGAAAAAAAAAGGTCCATCAGTTAGCGGCTAGGAGCACACTATGAAGATAATTCTATAAAAAAAAGGAATTATTTTTAAAGAAACAAAGAATATGTTTATTCATTTGATATTTATTCTAAAAAGAATGCTTTTTTCAATTGTTTACCTTCGAAGTTATTCCTTTGACCTGAACAAACCCATAGCATTGCTTCAATGCCATCTTAATAATGGCCACCAAATCCATAGCAATTTGATATAGACGATAATCTGAATGAGATGCCAATAGTAGAGATAACAGTACTATATTTGTCCTTCTCTTTATCTGTTATTTGGAACACTTTCTATGTCACATTCTCGAAGAGGGGATAAAAACCATTGAAAAAAAATTGATACTATTCAAATATTTGAATAGGATAGTTATTAATTGACAATTTATGCACATGTATGGACAATTGGCCAAGAGGAATACAATGTATAATTCCAACTCAAAAACGCCAGCTAGATCATTTCTATGTAAATTTGATCAAAGGCATTGCTAAATGTCTTCTCCTCTGCTTACTCAACTACTAATCTGGTCATTCTGCTAGGCATATGGAAATGAAGAAGTCTGCCTACCCTTATCGTTGCTGGCAAGAGGCCCACTACCATTCCGTTGGATAGGGAATTCTTGCGCTCTGCAGGGACAAGGTTAAAAAGGAGATCATGATTGTGGCAATGGTTTGTTATTATGGCAATAAGGAAACCATCATCAAATATCATGAAACCCATGGAGCAACTAACTAAAAATAGAATCCAAAGCATAAATTCCAGTAAAACCCACAAATCTCAGTAGTAATTCTAATACAAACCATAGATCAATATTCGAACCTCACAGCACTAATGAAATGTGAAGAAGAGACCTTTCGTCCAGGATCAAAATTGGTGGGGCAAGGAGCTGAAAAGGTTAGACAAAAAAGGAATGAAAAAAAGGTAGAATTGAAAAATGAAAACATAAAATAGGGCATGAACCAACAATTGGCTATGCAGAATTGCCCAGCTTCTTATGCCTGATTTATTTTCAATCTTGTTTCAAGAAACAGACTATGAGACTTACCAAGTTCCTCTATTTCCTTTCATGATTACAAAAGCCAACGGTTGAATCAAAATCTTGGTGAAGAAATCTCCTACATAAGTATATAAACTTATATAGCTACTAAAAGTTAATAAGTTCACTAAGTTTTCACTTAAAGTTCAAGTCACCAAACTTAAAGAAATACAACAAACCACTAGTGTTTAGGTCCAAAAATGATAATTTTAAGTCAAAATTAGTTATATGCGGGTGAACCTAAATACACGTGCAGAGTATACATTGAATTTCCTTATTAAGTTACATCCAATGGTTCTTTCTTTTTGTCTCAGGTGAGTTTTCTACCACCTCAGATAATAAATGAAAAACAAAATTCTTAACTCTGATTACAAGGTGTCATATACCTTTGGTTAGGTAATCAAATAAAAAGAACAATTTCAAGTCACATGCAAAATAATTCAAACCCATGCATAAAATACATAGAAAGTGAAAGCTTTAGGCACACAATACTCTTCCATAACAGTGTTGAGAAGCTATAAGTTTTAGTCAGGAAACATTCACACACAAAATAGAAGTAATTTACACGTGTCACAACTTACAAGCCTACTAGAACTACAAAAAATGAAAATAAAAACGCTGATAGCAAACCCAAAAGAGAAGTATACTAGGCTAGAACACCCAGAAGAGGTAGCAGGCTAAAAGTCAGACCTTGCTTCAATTTCTCTAAGTCCTCCGTTGACGTTGAAATTGGGTTCAGGCCTTCTTCCCTTTCAGGTATCCATAGATCGGGATCTGAATTATATATACATATGGAGAACATGCCTTCTTTTCTTTTATTAAAAAAAAATATATATTACGTGTTAGTATCTTTACACATGTTTGACAAAGATCTGACTTGAAGGATTCATGGCCTGAGATGAGAAGTCACTCTCTTGGTTAATCTCAGACCACTCTTCCACTGTCCAATGTGATCGCTATAATCTCAGGACATCAAAACCTATATGAGTACATTGTGGGAACCACCTATAGCTATTATTGCCCTATATAAATCCCAGTTCGGAGACCAGGTAAGTATTTTTGGCCTTCTTGCATACCTTCAACTCATGCTAACATAAGTATCGGAGCTCTTGCATTGACACACCTCTCATTCACCATAGCATAAGAAAAGAAGCATAGGAATCCCGAGGTGGGAGGTTCTCACAATATACCTCATACATCTTTGCTGGCAATATAAGGCATTTCCTTTGCTCTATCATCATGAAGACCCAAAATTGGGTATTAACCTAGTAGAGAAAAATGAGTAGCATTTTAAAAGATTGTACAGATAATAATTGCAGAAGTAATATACTAGACACATTGTGCGGGCTTACCTTCATAGCTTTCAACAGTTCTCCTTTTGGCTTTCTGCAAATTAAATTATACGTCCCTCTTTATCAATCTTCATTAGACTAAATGTAGTGGCACACTTTCCATCTATTGGCAATGCAGCCACAATGATATCAGCATCGATTTCCTTATGTGCTTGGATAAATTTCTCATAGTTCATTTGATACAAATAGTCACCAGCCAAAACTAAGAATTCCAAAACATTGTGCTCCTCAAAAATCCATAAATATTGCCTTACAGCATCTACGGTACCCTGCACTAATGACCTAAGATTTGTTGAAATAACCCTTGAGTCAATGATAAAAGGCATCAACAAGTATCCCAAAAATTTGAAATACAAGATAAGTTGTGAGGTTTTGACCATCCAAACCTTAATATAATTCAAGGGATTAACACAATACAAGTGATTCCTCAAATGTAAAGTGGACAGAGTGCAGCACTGCAAAACAGAGTACACATGCTGAAAATTTCCTCACTTATTCTAATTTGATCCAATGGAGAAAACAGAATATTCTGTGCGTTTCATCCTACCTAGCATGATAATAGCAACATCAAGCCAATCAATTGAAACCAAGCTCATATTACACATACCCACATTTTAATACATTGAGATAACAGACATGTGATGGAAAATGATATCATTTTTACACTATTCATTAATTGGGGAAAAGAGTCAATGAAGAAAGGTGGTGAAAATTAACTCTGTTAGTGTTAGGATCAAGGTATGTATGTGAGTTCTGGGAATCAAAAAACAACCTTCCAGGGTTTGGGGAAACTATATTAGGGAGCGCTAATTTGATATTTAATGGAAAAACCAATTCGTTAAAAATCCTCTCCCCCCCCCCCACAAAAAAGAAGAAGAAGAAGAAATAAAGCAAATTAATCACTACCAACACTAACATCACAAACAAGCAAATGAGCACATAATTGGACTCACCTCTGCTCTGGCCAGCTCTCTTCTGGTTCTCTATTCCATCCATAATGGAGCTTTTGATGCCAAGTGGTTGTTTCTCTAGCCACGCTTCGACGAGGAGGAGGTGTTCCGCATAATGGTTAAGCTACAACGGTGATGCTTTACGGCTGGGTTTGCACGGTGGTGGTGGCCGAAAAGGACAAAGGGTGCTCGGTTGTGGTGGGTGACTGAGCGGCTAGTAATGTTCTTGGAGGAACTATAAAGTTTTAAATTTCAGATTGGCTGAAAAGGATAACAAGGGCAATATTTGGTGTGAAATTGAGTGTATAAATCAGTATTATAAGGTGCGTAAATAGAAGAAGATACGGAGACATAATCATGATTCATGAGCTTAAAAATGTAGTGGGATGTGACCATAAATAATATGAATAGGGTGAGGTGAGGCTTTAAATATGCCAAAACTTTAAGTGTGTGGGTCCCACTGATGACGTGCCTCCAATCCCAACACACCACATGTATGCTTCAGTATTCCTTAAATAAAGCTTGATGCACACTAGAACGCACCATGATTTAAAGGCTTTAAATCCACGACGGTTCCTAAGTACTGCCATAGATTTCATCACAACTTTTGTTGCCTTTGTAAGTTAAGAGTCCTCATGTCTTGTGGCCCACAAATTTTTTTTTAATCAACTCTTGAAGAGAAAATTACGGAAGAGGAGAGATTTAACATAAAATTTTAGATTTGAGTTTGATTTTGATATATTGATAAGGTAAAATGTTTTTATACAAATATTTAATTAGATTTTGATCCATAACCAAAACATGATTGATTTTGGTCTCTCCATTTTAAAAGTTATATATATAGAATGATTTGATTGGATTATTATGTAAAAAAATTATAATTGGTACGATTCCATTTTTTTTTCTAAAGCTTAATAAGGCTTAACTTGGTAGCGCTCTTTAAGGAAAAAATGTTGTTCTATCATCAACAACACTAGTTAGGGAAAATTTTTTTGGGTTTCGTATATTTAAAACACAAAATCCCATCTTTCTAATGTAAATTTTTTCTTTTTTTCAATTCCTTAACTAGTTAGATAAGTCCAAAAAGAAAACGTGGTTGAAAAGAAATTTTCTAAAACAATGGATTATATTCTAGCAGATTAGTATTTCTTTCATCTATGAGATAAGGATACAATGGAAACCACAAAAATTCTAAAGACAAATTTTATTGATCTTTTCTAAGATATAGTGCTTGTTTGGATACACTTGCAAAATATTTTTATTCAAATGAAAATAAAAAATGGAAAATTAAAAGATGTTTGGTTTGCATGTGTGCTCACCAAAATTTATTTTAAGGTGAGAAAAAATACTTTTCAAATAAAATTATTATTCTCATATAAATATCTTATCCAAATAAGTTGTTTTCTTAAATTTATTTTTGATATACTTAAATCAAGCATAAATCAATTTTTTTGAAGTGATTTTTTCAAAGTAATTATTTCAAAAATAATTCTTTCAAAAGATAAATTAAATGGACCTTTAGTAAAATTTATTTCGGCTCTTCTTTATTTATAAAATTTATTCTGAAAATCTTTAAGTTTATAAAATTATTATTCTAATATCGATTAAATTTATAAAATCATTATATTATATACACTTCTACTACATATGAACAGTATATGTAGGGATCATGGCTCTCGCCCAAACTTCTATAGGAGAGCCACGACAAACCTTATCTGATCTGAAGGGAGAATATAGTAATTCGCCCAATTTCAATTATCTGTGATATTTTCTTGCCTACAAAGGCAACTTGTCAAAGAGGGCGGTGAATGCTTAATCTAGAGTGTTCTCTTCAAAATCTTCCACCCAACATCCAAACACCACTTTTCATCTATCAAATGAGAATATAGCATGGAAACCACGAAATTTTTCATCCGTACTACTTTAAAGAAATTTTGTACACGTACAAAATTAGGTGAATGCTTCCATGGAATCGACGGTTAATGTCTTCCCATACGGCCAGTTGCCTATGTGGTAGCATATCGGCGTGACATAAAATTTTAATAAAATGTGGTTAAATGTGACTGAAGTTTTAAGTCGTGTCACGTGCACGGGCTGTCATGTCACGTAGGCGACTGTTTGCAGGTGAGAGTCCACCACAAAATTAACGTGTCAAAGGGGGTGAATTTTCAATCAGGAGTGAGTTCTCTTCGTCGTACAGCACAGCGCTTCAAGATCTTGCTTGCAATCAGCATCTAAACAGTAAACACTAGTTTTTACCTTTTTTCAGCATTCTAGCCGTCGCTTATTCAGCACCGGAGCAAGTTTGGCTTCTTAGCTGCACAGCATTCAGGAGGAGAAGACCGCACTCTCTCTAAGTCTCACAGTACCCAAATTCGTTCGTTCTCTTCAACTCGTGCGTACCTGGCCAGTGGCCTTTCTCTTTCTCTTCGTCTCAGCTCCCAATTCTCCAAACTAAATCAATACAATAGTTAGGGTTCTCACTTTTTGTGAATTGAGAGAGACTTAACAAGAAGAAGAAGATGACAGTGGGAAAAGAAGACGCACCAGAAGAGATTGTGAAGGCGCGCACGGACAAGAGGGACTACAGGAGGATCGTCCTTCCCAACTCCCTCGAGGCCCTCCTTATCTCCGATATCGACACCGACAAGGTCTCTGTCTCTCTTTCTCTCTCTCTGTCTATCTGATTTTGGCTTTTTTTTTATTTGTTTGATTTTTTTATTATCATTGTTTTTGGTATTTGCAGTGTGCTGCTTCCATGGATGTTGCCGTGGGTTCATTCAGCGACCCTGTTGGCCTCGAAGGCCTCGCCCATTTTCTAGGTTTTTTTTTTTTTTTAAATTCATCCTTTAGCTATTATTCTCTTGTGGAAATGCGTTTTTTTTTTTCTTCCTCTATTTGGATGTGGTTTTGGTTGATTTAGTACCAATCTTGAGTGGCTCGTTGTTTTGGGGTTTAATGTGCTGTTTGAATATCACACTCATGCAAGATGGGCAATTATCATATTTTAGCTTTGCTGTTAGTGAAAATAATCTGGACTTTATATGTAAGGAGCTATTTATTGGGCACCCTTGATGTTTCTTGTTGGCACTTTTGAGATTGAAGCGTTTGGGTAGTGCGGGTTAGGACTTAAGGAGCAAAAGATATGTAGCCTTGGTGTTTAGACTAGTATTATTTGGATTTAATTTTGGTACTTTGATGGTGTCATCTGATCCAATCAATCCTTCTACTTGTAAACCTTTCAAGTAGTGTGTGTGTCAGTCAAGAGGTATTCTTCGGAGTACACTGTGGCTATATCCAGCAGACCACCACACATTTTCTGAATTTTGTGCTTATCAATGCCGAGGATGGCAATGGGGACCTGTGGGCGGAGATATCCGTAGATGGGGATTTAAATTTGGCATGTTTCCCCCGTGGGGATGGGGATTATGCCTCTCCACCCCATGGGGATATCCGCCCCCATGAGGGTATATTTGTAATTTCAAAAGAAAAGGGTCAAGGTTTCATAATATTTGAGGATATTGATGCTGATAATGTTTATATAAGAGTTTATTCTTATACTATATTTCTTATAACTGCAAACTATGACTTGTAATTGGTTTATATATTCCTTTTTGTGTGAATGTGGAAGTGGAACTCAAATTCAATTATGTAGATATTTAGTATTATATTAATGATGTTCAGTGTTGGACTCATTCAATTTCATTCCCTGTGGATCCTCGTGTGGGGATTGGGATCTGTGGAGAATGGGGATGGGGATGGGGGAACTCGAGAGGCATGGGGCAAGGAGTGGGGGACTACTTCCTGCCTCTGCCCTACCCTATTGTCATCCCTAATCAATGGGCCCCACATAAGCATTCAATGGTCACAAGATTGTGGAGTAAAAACAGGACTTACTCCAGTGAGGATAAAAGAATTTCTTGCAAGTTAATTGAATCTACTTATGTGACAATATATGAATTGATGACCATCTAAAATGCAGCAATATTTAATCCTTATTATTTATGCCTAAAGGTTGTGTTTTGGGAGTCTAAGATAATTGCTTCTTGCGGTTGGCTGTGGATTATTTATCAACTTTCGAAATTTTCTTTTATTTATTTTTTTCCTTCGTGACAGAGCACATGCTGTTTTATGCCAGTGAAAAGTACCCTGTGGAAGATAGCTACTCAAAGTATATTACTGAGGTAAAGTACAGTAAAGTGCAATAATGCTTACAATATCGCTTACATGTCCAGCCCTCTGCCTGTGAAAGATGCTTTGGAATTTTGTTGCTACTCTTTATGGACGCGGTCGGCAGTTTGTGTAGCCCTTTTATCCTATATCCTATGTATTCCAGTTAAGTTCTTTTGTTCCTCCGTAGTTGCATGAAGATGAAAGTAAGGAAATATCCAATCCTGGTTACTTGTTAGCTTATAACTCAATCTTATTGATACTTGTGGGTAGGATGTTGGTCATTTAGAGAACTAATGAAACCTTCTGGACAGCATTTTTATACTTAATTTACTTGTGGGGCAATGTAAGGGAACTTTGATACGTTTTAGAATATGGAACTGAGAAGTAACCTTATTGGCAGCTAAAACTAATATTCTGCTGATTTCTCTTGAGATTGGAGGCCTATGGCATGTGGGTTAGGCTAGGATTTCTTTTCTGCTGGCATTTTCAGTTTTATGCTCAACAACACAGGTAATATTTGAGAGGGAGCCTAGTTGTCTAGCTGGTTTGGGATGTACAAAAGTCAAATATTCCATATATTGATGAGAAAGGTTACAAAAATTTTAAAAATAGATTTGATGCAGTTCTTCTGTTATGTCTGCAAAAATCAGAAACTTTTCTGTTTGAAAGGGGGCTGGGGTTAACAAATTCGATAGAGTACAGAATTTTGTCCTGCTATGATACAAATGCCAGATATACTGAGCTATGATTATGTTATGTTTTTCTTTTCCTTTTCCTTACATCAGTATTAATGTAGATGCATGTTTTATGTTTTAAGAATATCTTTTCTTTTAATGTCGTATCAACTGGGATTTGGAAACTGAAACTATTACATTATTTTTACTTCAAAGTCCTTTTTACATTTGTTTGCTAATCACTTTTGCCTGACACAGCATGGAGGAAGCACAAATGCTTTTACATCTGCTGAGCACACCAACTTTTATTTTGATGTTAACACGGATGGCTTTGAAGAGGCTCTGGACAGGTATATCCTGCATTTCTTTTTCTTTTCTATTTTTATTTATAAATTTCTTGTGAAAAAATGCTACTGCCAAACCTCTGACTCGGGCTATGGTTTGTCTACCAGATTTTCTCAGTTTTTTACAAAACCATTGATGTCTGCTGATGCTACAATGAGGGAAATCAAAGCTGTTGACTCTGGTTAGACAATCATTTATTTATTTATTTTTGGTTTAATTAATCCGTCAGTCTCTATAGTTTCACCGAATTTTCAATTGGGTCTCTACATTTTAAAAGTTTCCAATTGGGTCCCTATAATATATTAGATTTTTCGATTAGGTCCCTGCCGTTGTAAAAAATCAGAATATTCCATTTCCATGTCACTGTTCACATACAGCAGGGACCTAACTGAAAATTTTTTATACACTATAAGGACTTAATTAAA
This sequence comes from Dalbergia cultrata, assembly GCA_031216105.1. Lineage (NCBI taxonomy): Eukaryota > Viridiplantae > Streptophyta > Magnoliopsida > Fabales > Fabaceae > Dalbergia > Dalbergia cultrata. Next base: position 15,286,093 of record CM062353.1, read on the forward strand.
AATTAGAGACCTGAAGAATAATTAAATTTTCAAAATATGCATTTTACTTTCTTTTAATGCATTTAATTAAAGTAAAAAAAAATCTACATCTTGAGTGCTCAAAATAAGCAAAAGAAAAATTATTTTATTTCATATTTTCAAAATAATAAGTAAAAAAAGTATTATTTCTCTCCTAGTGATATGATCAAATAAGTAAAAATATTTAAGTACTTATTATCAAAATAAAGTATTATTTAATTTCTAACTAATAACTACATTCAAATAGGTTGATTATGTTGAATAATTAAAAAATAATAAATTCTCATTATATTCAAATTTTATTATTATCACAACTTCTTTTAAAAGTATTTTTATTGAAAATAATTATCACAAAATATTAATTAATTAAACCCATATTTACATTTGACCCATAAAATAGCACAAATCAAATCCAATCAAGAACAATATAATGACCGAAAAAGTCCAAAATAAACATATTTAATTTTGCGAAGATTTCCTAATGTTCACCCTTTTTTTTCGCACATCTTTTTTATCAATTCAATCCAACACGTGTACCACGCACAAGAAGGTATTCTTTTTAGAGTATATATATATATATATGTTGTGGATACTGAGAATTTAGGGGATAATATGAATTTAATTTCTATTTGAAAAGAATGTTCAATTATAATGAATAAGTATCTACGATGATAATTACCTACCTTAATTATTTTGTTATTATTTTGTCAAAAGCTATTTTACAATTACGGTGGCTTATGAGTGGAAATACTTTCCTTTTGGCTATTTTTGCTACTAAAATTGTAGAGTAACATGAGGATTCATGGAGTGGTTCTCAGTCCAGCTAGCTCAGAGTTGTTAATTGATTTGAATTGTGGTTATGTGATTCCTGTTATTGCATGGGAGAAGGTAAGTTTGGAGAACTGAATTTCGGTATTAGCATGCATGGTGTGGAGTTATGGAAGCGCACATTATATTGTTCTTGATTGGATTTGATTTGTGCTATTTTATGGGTCAAATGTAAATATGGGTTTAATTAATTAATATTTTGTGATAATTATTTTCAATACAAATACTTTTAAAAGAAGTTGTGATAATAATAAACTTTGAATATAATGAGAATTTATTATTTTTTAATTATTCAACATGATCAACCTATTTGAATGTAATTATTAGGATAGAAATTAGATAATACTTTATTTTGATAATAAGTACTTAAAAATATTTTTACTTATTTGATCATATCATTAGGAGAGAAATAATACTTTTTTTACTTATTATTTTGAAAAAATGAAATAAAATAATTTTTCTTTTGCTTATTTTGAGCACTCAATGTGTAGATATTTTTTTTACTTTAATCAAATGCATTAAAAGAAAGTAAAATGCATATTATGAAGATTTAATTATTCTTCAGGTCTCTAATTTTTAATTAAGTCTTTATAGTGTATAAAAATTTTTCAGTTAGGTCCCTGCCGTATGTGAACAGTGACATTCCAATAGAATATTCTGTTTTTTTATAACGGCAGGGACCTGATCGAAAAATCTAATATACTATAGGGACCCAATTGGAAATTTTTAAAATGTAGGGACTCAATTGAAAATTCGGTGAAACTATAGGGACTGACGGATTAATTAAACCTTTATTTTTATATCTTAAGTTTTATTTTCCTCGCATGTTATTCATGTTCTTTCCTTTGCTCTGAGTCTTGCAGAAAACCAGAAGAACTTACTATCTGATGCTTGGAGAATGAACCAGGTATCTGCAATAGCCTTTAGTAGGGTTTCTTTGGGATGAGGTAAAATTGGTTGTTTGATAAGAGAATTCAAAATTGTTGTTGTGCAGTAGGTTGTCCAGTATTAACATGGAGCAAAAGCTCTCTTTGTTAAAGATGGCATGTAGTTTTAATGTTCGAAATATTTTCTGTATCTATCTAGCTCTTCATGAACGTGAGATGCAAAATTGGCCTAAATGCTGCAGATTCAAGCTGTAAATTATTCATTTCTTGCAATCAGATGCTGGGCATGGTTATCCAGTACATATGTGTGCCTGCATATTTTCTGTAATCTTAATTGAGCTGCATTAATTAGACGGCTCAGGATGTGGGGAAGTCATTGGTTGTAACATTGTTTCTCAAGATTCCGTGCTTTAAGGATCAACTTTGTGGAAGTCTTGTCCTTATTTTCATTTCTGGATGTGTTCTGTAGCTTTTACTAATGCTGCTGAGTTGTTGATTGCTATTGACCTCATTGAAACTCAGTTTGTTAGTTACTGCTAATATTTGGAGTGAGTTCATTGAAGGATATGGAAATATGGAAGAATTATTGCTCCTATCTTTGGCTGGGTCAAGTTGATAGCAAAGTTGAGGGAAGGACAGGGAGATAGCCCATCTTGTCTTTCAACCTCGGATTTACCAATCTCAATGAACTTGCATGTATTGAGTCAAAGTTGCTAGTCATTCCTGTTATGCAAAGGAACTAGTCTTTTCTGTTGCATTTCAGTTTTTTTTTTTTCTCTCTTTATTTCTTCTGTCTCCCGGTTGTTTGTCCTCCCCGTAGATATATAGTTTATATCTTCTATGTGTATTTGGTGCTTTACTAGCATTTCAATTTGTGTTTATAATCTTGCTTTTACACTCACTTTGGAGAAATATTTAATTATTTATAATCTTGCTTTGTATCCCCATGTGAAACATTACAATTTGTACAGCTTCATAAACATCTCAGTTCTGAAGATCATCCTTATCACAAATTTAGCACAGGTTAGTGGTTGATTTGTTTTTTGTTTTAGTCTAAAACAACTGATCTTTGAATATTAGCAACATATTGCTTGGTTTATTGTTAGTTTATCTATTCTCCCTTTTGATGGGCATGTGTGCAGCGCAAAGTTCTTGTTTTCATCGATGCATCGCTAACTGTTTGTCTTTAATTTTACATAGTCAATGGACTCGTGCCAAGCTGTGCCTTTTCTTACGTGTGCAAAACTTTTTACGATATCATCGTAGTGATATTTCTTCCTAATTAGATTTTTATTATTGAAAATAATTGCTTCTTAATGGATTTCAAAAGCCAGAATTTTGTTTTCAGATTCGCTTTCTTTTTGCCATGTCAAAGAATGAAGAGGTGGATTTTTTTTCTTCTGTACACCAAAATATTAAGTATTTGCGGACTAATACTTTTTAAATCTCATCACCTTTATTATAACCTGTTATTTTCCACATCCAAGTTCGTTAGTTTTAATAATTGTCTTTGCAATTTAATATCTTGAAATGCTTTATTATGTATTCAAATAAATTTTATCTTAAGTGGGGATAAACTAACTCTATGGAGTTTTTTTGCTAGAAACTTATTTTAAGTATACGGGGATTGCTCCTTTGACTATCATTTAGAAATGTAGACCATGTGTTTCTAGATTTTCAGGGATATTGCTTTTCCCTCACATTGATAGCTGCTGTCTTTTGAGCCAACTGGAGCATATTTCCCAACAATATTCCTGGAGTTAACTTATGAAATATTGAAGTTCGAATTTTCAATTTCTGCCTTTTTGGGAACCTTAACTTCACTTGTCTGTATCCGAGTATCATATCAATGATATGATTTTCATATATCTGATTCTGGTTATTGATACTGAATATAATATATAAGCATGCCTAACTTTATTATAACTTGATTGTTTTGTCCTAATCAAGCTGTAATAGTCATTATCAAGGTTATAAGTTTATTCACATCATAATAATTACTTGTGGTGCTCTAAATATTTCGTTTTTGCTCAGGGAACTGGGACACTTTGGAAGTTAGACCGAAAGCAAAAGGAATAGACACACGGAACGAGCTTATCAAATTCTATGAAGAAAACTATTCTGCCAATCTAATGCGTCTAGTTGTATATACAAATGGTAACCAATATTTTCTTTACAATTACAGTTTCAACAGATTATTATTATTATTTATTTATTTATTTTTTGAAATGGCTACGATTCAATTATTTGCACATGGATATTTTCAGAAAGCCTTGATAAAATTCAAAACCTTGTGGAAGAAAAGTTCCAGGATATTCGGAACATCAACAGAATTTGTTTTCATCCTTCAGGCCAGCCATGCGAATCAGAGCATTTGCAGGTATACATGTTCTGTTTGTGAGTCAATTGTAAATTCTAACTAGTTCCTTGTGCAATGGTTGTAATGCATGTTCTGTTTTGCCTTTCTGTTTCAGATTGTTGTTAGGACTGTCCCAATAAAACAAGGTCATAAATTGAGAATTGTATGGCCAGTGACCCCTGAGATTCGATATTACACTGAAGGGCCATGCAGGTATCTTGGTCATCTTATTGGCCATGAAGGAGAAGGGTCTTTATATTACATCTTGAAAACACTGGGTGGGTTCTGTACATCTGTTGCATATTTCATTAATATTTTTCTGGAATCCCTTACCTGATTTGAAATCTGATTCTTCTCGAGGTCTTGCCTATATTTATGAAAATTTTCAAACAATCCATGATTACCAATTTGTATTTCAGAATGCTACTTTCTCGCATTCTCTCTATTGGTTGGCTGTTTTAGAACATTTTTTTGAAATCAAATTGAAGGAGGATAGACTGAATTTGTTTTTGAATAAAACATGTTCTTGTTTCTTCCTCTTTTTTATAGTGAAAGAAATTCATTAATGGGAGAAAATAGAGTACATACAAGAGCGTACATATAACAAGGATAAGGTATCCTTGCAAGAAGAAAGAAAAAGAAAACTTGTAGTTCCTACAAGATTGACGCATGTAATAAGGCAGCCCTACCTCTTGGCAAATCTACTTAAGAAAGACCTTTAAAAATACCATTTGCTGAACACCAGATTGAGGCTAAGAAAGCAATTGTTTAGCAATTTTTTTTCCCCAATTGAACCATTTTTTTCTGTCTAATTTGGTCTCTTACAACTCTGTTTGTATCTAATTATGCTCATTTATCTATATTTTTTCCTTCTAGAAAATTGTGGATGATTAATAATAGACCTATGAAGTTTGTATAACACTTGTTCCTTTGCTAGTTGTCGCTGTTTCTGCAACATATTGGAGCTATTTCTTATCTTATTTCTGTTGCATCAGTATTTAACCAGATATTGTTGCATCATTCATTTTATAAAGCCTTGTTTCGTCCCAATATTGTTTGTAGTTGAATAATGACAGTATTGGCTAAAATAAAACAAGGCAACAGGATTAGCTGAGCTCATCTCTTTATATCATACAATATAATAGGCTGCAACATCTTTTGAAAATTCTGGCAGTTCTCTCTATTCTAGACACCCAAGTTACTACATATGAAGTGCATCACCATAAGGGCTTGACATCTCTCCTTCAAATTCTGGAGGAATAATTAAGTAGGATTTGCTTAAATTTGCAGAAAAGGTCCATCATCTGCAAAAAAATACCAGTGTCTATATGTGTCATGTGTCTAGAATTTGATCAGTGTAAGAAATGAAAACTAGCCTCAAGGTGGGATAGAACACAACCAAAACATCTGGATGGATGTTCTGTATGATTTGTGAAACTGCTATAGTCATTACCATTTCTGATGATCAGTGCTGCTGACCAACTGAAATGCTTCACCTAGGTGAAGCATTGGGTTTACTCATCATTTGGGAGAATGGGATTGGGTATTAAACTGAAATTAGTTATTTGGCCTAATATTGTTTTCTAGGTTTGAAAAATAAGTGGTTGAAGTCCAAATATCTTTGATCAAAGCCCAACTAAAGCAAGCCCTCTTTAAGTCTGTATGTGTTGTTGGTTTGCTGATATCATTTTGTAACTAGAATATTGCTCAAGCAAGGCAACAGTTTTAGAAGATGGGCTTTATGAATGTTGCACGAAGGGTTTCTATTGTCATTGTTAAGACTACTGGACCTTCTGAAGTTTTGGGTTTTAGACTTAAAAGCTTGCATTATTATGTGTAAGTGCAACTTTGTTTTCAGTGTATATGTATACGCATACTGGAGACTAACAGTTTAGTTTAGTGTTTCCAGAAGAAATAACAGTTTTTCTGTCTCTATTTCCTTTTTCTGTCAGTCCCCTCTCCACTTAGAATCAGAGCTTACTAAAAACCCAACACTTTTCAAAGACTAGACATAGCATAACGGAGGGCTAGTCCTTTGGTTGTCTTTTTGTTCACCATGTGTATACATATGATGCTCAGGAGTCTGATCAATGTCTTTTGGATAATAAACTCATGGAGACATATTCTAGCATCTGTTTATTATGAGCTGTCTCATTTTACCAATGAAAAAAAAAAATCCGATTTGCAGGATGGGCAATGGGCTTGTCTGCAGGTGAATCAGATTGGAGTTTGAACTTTTCTTTCTTTAAAGTTTCGATTGATCTTACCGATGCTGGTCATGGTTAGATTTCTCTTTCTCTACCTCCTCCTCCTTTTTTTGTCATCTGTTTGTGCATATATTCCCACTTTCAATAAGTTTTGCCATAATAACTTTTTAGCGTGAAGCATGCTGTTCATGGCAGTTCATTATCATTGTCATCAGCATCAATATTTATGAAAATTATTAGTACTGTTACCATAATACTAAATTCAAGGTCCGTTAAGCTTTGTTTGGTGATTCTTCAAACTGGTTGCTATTATTTGTAGAGCATGTACAAGATATCATAGGGTTGTTGTTCAAATATGTTGAGCTTCTCCAACATTCTGGTGTTTGCGAATGGATATTTGAAGAGGTATGGATATAGATTATGTATGATTGTTGATATATCCTCCACAGTTTGTTTTTATACATGCTTAATCTTTGTTTACTTTCGGGTATACAGTAACAAACATTTTTTAAATGGATTTAGTTTTAACACATTGTTAATTTTCTTTGTAATTTTTCTATCTTTTTTATGTAGCATTTCTTCCCATCCCATTCAGTTTTCTTGTAGTCCTCTGTTTTTCCTGGTAACTTTGTTTCACAAAAATAAGGGGTTAAACAACTGCCGATTAGCTAATGGAAGAACGAATAATAAAAGAAGAAAACAAAGCAGCTAGTGGTGTAAATTATTTTGGTTTCTGATGAACAATTAAAGTTGTTCTATGCAGAAAAGCCCACTGAACTATATTAGATTATTAGTTGTGTTTGGGGCTTTTGTGTTATGTGATCCAGTGTTGTCGAATGCCGGCCATGGCGGTGCCATGGCATGGCGGATTTTGGCCCCCTTGCCATGAGAAGATTTGTACATTATGGCAGTCTTATAGCTGGCATAAATGGCGGATTTTTGGTCTACTGCCATGAGTCGCCATCTGCCGTTGACAACTTCGATGTGATCAATGTAGATCAGTCAAAGGAGATACTATTCTCATTATATGAGGAGCTTGTAGTCCAATATGGTGAAAAGATGCTTTCCAGAAGTCTCTGACTACATTTTACAATTACAATATGATAGATACTGATAAACACTTTTGTGTGAGCCATTCTGGATATCCCAAGAATTTTCAGTGGTCTCTCTTAATTGAGTACACTGATTTTAGTACTTAAAATTTTTTGTGACATCTTGAGTTTTTCTTTTTCTTTCCTATTACTGAAGTCTTGTTTTAAAATAAAATAGTTTCTTAATAATTACTTGAAAGCAATCATTAAAAATCTTTTTGAAGATTTGATTATGTTATAAAGTATTAAAGTTTATTGTATTTGATTGGGTTTGTAGAGTGTAGCAAATCTCAGTAAACAGTGAAGAGTTGGGTATGTTGGGATTATGGTTTGAATGTTGAGCTGATACTCCTTGCAATAGTCATTGATCATAGTGAATTTCCTCTATACTTCACTCATGGAAGTAGACCTATTGGTCACCGATGCTCAAACCACATCAGTTTCAGAGTCAACTTCTGTTCTTCCTATTTTCTGTTTGGACACCTGGTTTCAACAGATCCTAATGCAATTTCCCATGTTCATGAAGCTTTCAGCTGTTTGTGAGACCAAGTTTCATTACCAGGACAAAATTCCTCCAATTGACTACGTTGTTAATATTTCATCAAATATGCAGGTGCTTCATCTTTTTCTTTTGATGACTAACCTTCCAGTGGGGTTATATGTAGTTAGCAATAAATTCTTTCCATGGAAATTGAAATATTAATGCATCTACCATCTACGTCATTTTACAGTTATATCCTCCGAAAGATTGGTTGACAGGATCATCTTTGCCTAGTAAGTTTAGCCCAAGTGTTATCAAAATGGTTCTAGATCAGCTTTCTCCAAACAATGTTCGGTAAGTGTACTAAAATCAGAGATGTAAATTTATCTGTGAAGTATGTCAAGTACCAACAATCCTAAAAGCTTAAGCTGCTACTTCAGCAAAATGACTAAAAGCTTAAGCTATTAGGTGGAAATTCGTGAACAGTTCTATAACAAAATTTTTCAAGTAATATTTGTGCTTTATGGTATTTCCAAACCATAAGTATTTCTTCTCATATGTCGTTATGTGGTATGTAAGACCATAATTATAAATTTATAACTACTCATGTGCTTTTGTGGTTTGCAAGATTATTTTTTGTGTGTGTGTGAGGATTGAGTTAGCAATTTATGTTATGTATGACATTTTTCTAAGTCTACTCAATTGTTGTGAAGAAAACTTGGCAGAAAAGATGTTTATTTGGTAACAATTTAAAAGTCAATTACTGGTTGACTCATTGGGTAATTTGTCATGGTTTTTCTTTTTTGAGAAAACTATAAAAGGACATTTCAGGTTTGATCCGACGAGCATGGATTATATTTTGGAGAGCATGATTGAACTTGGTTGTAGAGAACTGAGAAGATATTTTTTTCTCTTTAAAAAATTGTCTGAATAAACCAATTTAGGGAATTATAAAGTAGATTATATGATTTTTTTGCTTCTATTGTAAATATTGGCTAGCCTTGTCGCAGTATGATTTCCGTGGTAACAGATTGAACACATCATAGCATGAGGCCTCTTTTTCTGGCCATTAAATCCTTGTTGAAATTAATATACTTGTTTAGAAATTTATCCTATGTATGGAGTATCGTTAACCCACCAATCAGTTCCTGGAGTTCAAATTATACCCTTTTGCAATCGATGTCTCAGTTACTCCATGAAAGTTATCTTTTAATTTTTTATTATTGCTATTTGCTATGATTATTTGAGCTTTTACATCTGTGTGGCTGTGGCTTTGTTACCATTGCTAAGCAAACTCACTCTTTGTCCTGCAGAGTCTTTTGGGAGTCGAAAAATTTCGAAGGGCATACTGAAAAGGTGGAGCCATGGTATGGAACTGCATATTCCCTTGAGAGGATTACCGGCTCTATGATTCGGGTATGTGTTTCTGTGAATAAACATGCTTGACATGCTTATTATTTCTAGTTGTATAGTTAAACTGTCATGAAAGAATGGAACCTGACAGTCCTATATGAACTTATATCTCCAGGAGTGGGTGCTTTCTGCTCCCAATCAAAGTCTGCATCTTCCAGCTCGTAACATATTCATTCCTACCGACTTGTCACTTAAACCTGTGCATGAGAAAGTATGACATCTAATTACTAGTATTTATCTATGATTTTCAGCATGATTTTCTTTATTAAGTTATTACTATCTTGAAACAGGTAAAATTTCCAGTTTTGTTAAGCAGGTCATCATATTCAGCCTTATGGTACAAGCCAGATACATTGTTTTCCACCCCTAAGGCTTACGTAAAGATTGATTTCAATTGTCCATTTGCTGGAAACTCTCCTGAAGCTGATGTTTTGACGGATATTTTCACCCAATTATTAATGGATTACTTGAATGAATATGGTAGGTTGCTAGTTTTATTCACTTGTAAAAAGATATTTCTGCATTAATGTGCATACTTTGTTGCTAAGTACAAGTTGAAGAAGTCCTTACGGCATCTCCATTTTCAGCTTATTATGCTCAGGTTGCTGGTTTATATTATGGCATAAATCACACAGATAGTGGTTTCCAGGTATTGTAGTTCATATAATTTTACTTTCGAGGTTGCAGTTTTCATTTATGATCACTTTCTATTACCCTGCATTTGGTTTAGCTGAAAATGGGAGGATAGAAAACTTAGGGAGGAGAAATGCTTTGAAAACTGAGCTCACCCCATTTGGTTGAGATTGAAAAACAAGGGGAAGAGAAAAATCATGTGGGACCAACATTTTATCCTTTCTTCCACTGTCGAAAAGTGGGAAGAGAATGGGTTAATGTACAATTTATTACCCACAACTTCAAAATATTGACAATTTAAAAAGATTAAATTATGTTTATTTTTATTAAAATAAATAACTTTATTTTAATAATTTAAATAATTTTTTATTTATATTATTGTAAAATTGTTATTATCATTATTATTATTATTATTATTATTATTATTATTATTATATTAAAAAAGTGTTTAAAAATTGAATCAAAATAGCATATTTATAATTCTTTGTTATGATAAAGATGTATATGTCATTTTAATACAACTCTCGTTTTCTTTCTTCTCATTTTCCTTCATTTTATTTCTTTCTATTCTCTTTTCTCTCATTTTCTGTCGTTATCCAAACAAGTGATTAGTGTATAATCAATATTATGTGTAGTATATTTGAAGTGTAAAAAGAAAAGATGATGACAAGATACCTTGATTTCAAAATGCTATGGTATAATTATACTTACATATCATGAGATTAAATCTACATTTTTATAGACAGTGGGCATCATTTAAAGGATCACATGTGGGATACTGATTATTATATATTTCAGAGCAAAATAACATGGTTAAATTTATAGTTAAACAGATGGACAATGTTGAAATAAAATTTAAAAGGACTCTTCCACACATTATACTAAACTCGAGTTTTATTTACCTATCTACTCATGTTCTGAATCCTACTTGATCCTTCAATTAGCTGCTATTGCTTTGCGTGCTTGTTAAATGAAAATAGAAAACAGAGGAAGTGAGGAACTAGATTTATACAATCATAATTTTTGTTCTTGCCATTTATTTGCCTTGGATCCTGTGTCTCTGAGTGTTTTATATCCATTCTCATCATAAACGTGCCATTTTATCTTTCAGGTGGTTCTCTTTGGTTATAACCACAAGCTAAGGATTTTACTTGAAACTATAGTTGAAAAGATTGCAACATTCAGCGTGAGACCGGACAGGTTCTCAGTTATCAAGGTACTATATGGGATGGGTCTCATGTGACACTTAATTTGCTCTTTGTTGTTTTGAACTGATTTCTTGTGTTGGATACCATGGGACATTGCTGATTCTTTGATAGTTTCATATCTCCTACATGTTTTTTTCCCATAAAAATTGGCAGTTTTTTCTTTTCAAAATTAATATCACAATAGGAAAAATATATTAACAAAAGAATTGAAGGTCGTGTGCAATATTTGATTTGTAATTTATCCATGTCACTTTTAAAAATAAATTCTGTTGATTTTTAGAGGCATTTTTAGTCAGATTTAATTTTGCTTTTCATAAACCCTTTTATCAGGAAACAGTAACCAAGCAGTACCAAAATCTGAAGTATCAACAACCATATCAACAAGCTATGTACTATTGCTCATTGATATTGCAAGATCAAACCTGGCCTTGGATGGAACAGCTAGAAGTACTTCCACTTCTTCAAGCTGAAGATCTTTCTAAATTTGTACCAGCGATGCTCTCAAGGACTTTCCTAGAGTGTTACATAGCAGGTTCTTATGCCCCTCACTTCTTTTGGCTGTTGAGTTACTTTTTATTTCAATTGAGCTAAAATCATTGAACTGAAATTTATCGTACACTGTACAGGAAACATTGAAGGTAACGAAGCAGAGTCAATGGTTAGGCACATAGAAGATGTTCTCTTTAAGTGTTCAAAACCTTTGTGCCAGCCTTTATTCCCATCTCAGTATCCGACAAATCGGGTTGTTAAGCTTGAAGGTGGCATGAGTTACTTCTACTCATCAGAATGTCTTAATCCTGATGATGAGAATTCTGCTCTTGTGCACTATATACAGGTAATTTCCTTATTTGTAGGAGTTGTGTTTTGCACATTTGGCTGCTGAGAGCGGGTTGCATGGATTTATCCAAACATTATATTTTGAACTTGAAAAACTAGTGGTTTACATCATGTCTGTTTTATGTAATTTAGTTTGGCTTTTTATAAAATGTCAAACTGATGACAACAAATTCTGCACAACTTTAGTGGAGCCAAGGTTACAGCTAAACTATTTTTATGCCACTTTATTGCTTTAATTGGGTTCTTTCGAACTCTGATTGAAAATTACCACAATATGGACCCTGACCTTTATATCAAAACATTCGTGTTAATTATTGGACAACAAAGTGTTATCCTATTGCACCTGATGCCTCTATCTATGATCATATATCCCTAAAACTTTTTGCCACTCTTCTTTATCTGTCTTCAGTGTTACATCTAATATTTTTTGGTTCTTTTTAGCAATTCCAATACTAAGTAAACTGTCCTTCCTACTTGATAATATATGTGTTGAGTTTTCTATAAATTTAATTTTTGAAAGACCTTGCTCTAAATGGATTTATTGAAGAGTAAAGTATTACATTCTACAGTAGTTCCTGACTTTAGGAGATTAACTTTTTACCCAATGGCATTGTACTATGTAGTGAAATTAGTCACTGAAATTGTATTTCCCTATGGAATACAATGTCAAGGACTAAATTTTCTAGAATTAGAGATCATCATGACAAATGCATGCTTATTTGTTGAAATTTTGGTTTTGGATTAGAGTCCAATATAGTTTCTTAATCAATAAAATCAAGCCTATCAAGTGATATAATGCTTTGGTTGCCAATGTAATTCATAGGTAATTTTTTACTATTTTTCAGGCTACAAAGTTCTCAGTTTCTTCTGTTTATATATCTAGACTTGTATTTTCCCTTGCCATTTGGTGCTGTCATTTGATTAGATGAATCCTTTATTCTTGTATTTTTAAAGCCATTGTTGGTTGTAACTGTGTTGAGAAATTCTTAGGTTGGTCGAGATGACTTTAAGCTGAATGTTAAACTTCAGCTTTTTGCACTTGTTGCAAAGCAACCAGCCTTTCATCAGCTTCGATCAGTTGAGCAGCTAGGGTACATTACTGTGCTCATGCAGAGGTATGTCTAAGGTAGTGTCCTTGGGAAGTGGATCCTCTCATATGCAAAGTACACATAGGAGAGTCATGTTTTCATCTTCACTTCTAAATCCTTTTAATTTAAAAAGGATAAAAAGTACACAGATATCCACATTCAGTATGAAATAATTGCACCTTTTCTCAATTTAATTTTGGAACACATTATGTAGGAATGATTGTGGTATACGTGGACTGCAGTTTATTATCCAATCCACAGTAAAGGTATTTGGAACCAAATCTAAATTATTTTATAATCGATGTCCTGGTTGCTTATTTTTACTATTCTGCTTCCTTCTCAGGGTCCTGGAAACATTGAGCAGAGAGTTGAGGCATTTCTCAACATGTTTGAGGCTAAACTACGTGAGATGACAATTGATGGATTCAAGGTTTGAAAATAGTAGTTCTAGGGGTATTTTATTTCGTCTTTTTAACTGTTGTTCCTTAATCATCGATTGAGAAATAATGTTTCTTCCCCATGCCTTCCCTTCATGTGTTTTGAATTAACTTCTCACTAGAAGCCTGAAGACAAGGAGGGGCTCATATGCATAATAAATATCTACACGTTGACCTGATGTGTAGTACATCTACATGGAGCACGGACAACAATATTTGCACAATATGTAGTTTACTTTCAGATTTAGACTATTTCAGTCAAAGCACAGGGGACAAGTATGAGTGCTTCATAGAAACCAATTCATATGTAGGAAAGAGGTGTAAACTCAATGTAGTGAAACTGCCACTATTACTCTATGAGGTGGTAAAAGAATAACTATGCTAAGGCAGTGAAAGAATCACAACAGTATTAAGGAAAGAGGAAAGCTATAAAGTGCCTTAGAATATGTAAGAACTGGTATCAGAGTGAGCAAGAAATGGCAATAGTAAAACTCATGAAGAGAAATACCCGAGTAATAAGGCTAGGCTTCCCCTTGCTGTGATGTGTATTATTCAGGCAGAAAAAGAAAAGAACAGTATGTAGCTTAGTGTTCGAGAGACTTAGCACTCTCCCAATTCCAATTCCTTTCCAACTATGTGAATGCCCCCCTCAGCATCCTCCCTCAGCCCATATATTTCCCACCTTCTTTCCGTAATAGAAAAACAATATCTCCACTTCCCTCCCAACTAATTGTGCCAGCTAGGCAAGTTAGTTACAAACCCCTCCCACCTCCTCTTGGTCACACGCTTCCCTCATGTCATCCTTCCCCTTTTTATTCTTTCTACTATAGACTTTAGTGTAAGGTAAAATAGCATTACTAGGGGTAGCATATTCAGGCCCAGAGGCTATATCAGGATTATCAACCTTACTTGGGCTCCTAACAGAATATTATTGAGTTCTCATATTGGGTTGCAATCTTGTGGCTAGAAAATTGTTTCTCAAATGTTCAGTGGAACAAAAGGCATTGAAGGGCCAGAAATCTTGGAATCCTAAAAATTTTGTTCTCTAATGATCAATGCTTCAAGATTATTTTTATTAGATCAATTTGGGAGGAGATTTAGAATGTATATATGTGGTTAGTTAAGTTCTCATATTCATTCGTGTCAACTTGGGGATGGGATATGGCTGGGGTTACACTGTTAAGTGGCATAATATCAATCATGGGGGTTCATCCAATAGCTTAAGCTTGTAGTAGAGTTAATCTTTGAAAGAGAGGTTTTGACTTGAAACTTCTGGATTTTTTTTTTTTTTCAACTGTACTTCTAGCTGAATCGTTATTTTGTGTTGGTAGTAGCATTTAAAAAACCGGTTATGCATCTGACTACTCAACTGCTTGTATGCAGAGCAATGTAAATGCATTGATAGATATGAAACTAGAGAGACACAAAAACTTGAGGGAAGAATCGGCATTTTTCTGGCGAGAGATCAATGAAGGAACTCTCAGGTTTGATAGGAAAGACTGTGAGGTATGAATTCAAACCTTAATGTGTGATTTCACTTGCCCTCCCTCCCAAATAAAGTCCTTTTCCCCTTTCTTCTTGCTACTAATGTTTCAGAATACATTCTCTAACTTGGGATTAACACTATGGTTGAGCTGAATTAATGGTGCTATTTGTGGCTTTGGCACAGGTTGAAGCATTAAAGCAGCTTACTCTTCAAGAATTAATAGATTTTTTCGATGAATATGTCAAAGTTGGGGCACCTCAAAAGAAGACTTTAAGTGTACGAGTTTATGGGAAACTCCATTCAGCTGATTACAAAGCAGAAGCTTCTCAACCACACTTAGCTAAAATAGACAATATTTTCAGTTTTAGAAAATCAGAGTCTCTTTATGGCTCTTTCAAAGGCCTTTCTGGGCAGATGAAATTGTAGGGATCGTTTTCTGTTTGTAAACTCTCTCACCTTAAATACTTTAATGAGAGAACTCTTATAATGGTCAAGTGCTCTCGACAATTTCAGAATAAAAAAAATATATATATATTTCCTCATTTCACTGAAATGATATTTTACGTAGTAAGTATTATTTATCTGAATTTAAATGATCATTGTGACATTTTACATCAACGTAAAGATATGATTTCCATATCTGGTCTCATGCTAATCAAATCATTTTGTTATTCTTGATGGTAGTTGCACATCTTTTATTTCGTCTATGCACCATCTAATTGTTATGATTTACCATAATTGGATAATGGGTTAGACCGTGCATAATTTTTATTTTTAGGTTTGAAGGGTCATATGACTATATTTGAAAGCTACCGGATACCAATATCTTCGACTTCACCGTGTCATTGGTGAGCTATGAGAATTTTATTCGTGTTTTCATCACTAACCTGATTGGGATTGAATTAAAAAAGGATCCGCAGCATTGAAGAATTTTTTTTTTTAATATCGTACTGTTAAAAATGAGAAGATATTTTGATATAAATGTTATTGCAATTGTTACAATTTTACTTACGTTTGATTTTAGTATTGATATTTGTTGAGTTTGTAGGAAATAAAAAAGGAGGAGGAATGTAGGATGAATTTCTCAGGCTCATTTCGCTCATTGTTTGAAGGTCACCCATCAACACTGTATACGTTGAAACTGGAAATAAGTATGCTTTATATTTTTAAATGCAATAATAAAAAACTGTAAAACTTTTTATGACACTTACTGATTCAATGTCATGACTTCTACAATTTTCAGAGCAATATTCCTGTCATTCCCACTTTTACAATATTACACGGTTGAATATATAGGGTGTTTGGATTGGCTTTTTAAATAAGTACTTACTTAACCGTTTCTATAGAGCATCTTCTTTTTTCTAGAAAAAGCTATTTTGCATTTGGATTACAATCTAATTTAAAAGTACTTATAAATATGTTTTGATAAACAAAAATAAAAGTGCTTTTTCTTGTATCAAATTACAAAAAAAAAAAAAGGATAAGAATTAAAATTTAACAATGTAAAAACACCAATGATGCATTCTATCAGCAACTAATCACTTATATTACTTCCCAGTTCTTCTACTTTCCGAGTTTGTTCCTCCCAACTTGAGTGCTATGCCGATGGAAGAGGAAATTATAATTTTAGTTTCTATAGTGCTTCCATAAAATTATAGTATTATCGAGAATACATTTCCAATCAAATCATGCAATAGATATCAAAATCATACACGATCAATATATTAGTGTTTTTATATCCTTTCATGCGGGTGAAAAGTGTCTGTTAATCAACAGTTCATGGATAGCTATATGAGTACTATCTATAACCCCAATGCAATTCTTAAAATGAGGCCAATATTATTTGCACTTCCTAATATGATTAGGAACATTGCTAAATAAAATAAATGAAAGTGAGTGCATCTTGGAAAAACCAATGGAGCCTAGAAAAGAGTTGAAGTTTAGGCTTCTCGATGGTGTATGCGTGCATGCTAGTGACGAGATGAGAGGTATGGTTAACTATGAGGAGTGAGAAGGAATAAGTCTTTTTAAGGCTTGACAAGTGATAATGATATAATTATAAATAATAGTGAGAGATAGTTTTGAAATATAATTTTATTAAAACCTCTTCTGCTTTTAACATTTTTTGAAGTTGGGTATCATTAGCTTTGAAAAAAGAATGGTTCTACCACTTTTTAATTTTGAAGTGCTTTTTTTTTTTAAAAAAGTCAATTCAAACACCCTAAAGAATACATAGAAGAACCTTTTTAAAAAATAAAGTGTTTATTTTAAGAAAAAAAAACTAATCTAAACGCACTATGGAAGTTTGATTTTTGAGGAATTAAAATTGAAGTAATTGTACAAACTTCTGTTAAATTAAGTTTTTGATTCCTTTACTTTAAATTGATTTTTAAATTGATCATTACAGTTGTAAATATTCATAAATAGATCCTATATTTGTCTTTAGCTTTTGGTTCCCACCCTTATACATAGTGAGTTCCTAATGTTCATAACTACATTCCTACTTGTTAACCTTGGTTGGAGCACCGTATTCTAACTTCGATTTGAGCTAGTCATGAATACTTCATTATTTATGACTAAAATCATGAGGGAAAGGAAAAAGGTGGGGATGAAATATCCCACTGCTTCAGTAGCCATTGGCATTGCTTGATATGAGCAATAACTGCCTAGAAAAGATGAATGTCTTCATTGAAAAATAGGATTGTTTTTAAAAAAATTCAGTTATATTAAAATTATTAAAACCAACCTATTGAATATCATTTAAAGAAAATGATCTTTCGACCAAAAAACAGGAAGAAAATGATCTATAACTTTGGCAAGTTCCCTTAAAAATCGAAATACCACTGTGCTAGCCTATAGCCTTGTGCAGAGAATTTTGAAGGAAATGCAACTTTTATTCAAGGGCAATCACGTGCATTACCCTTGGTTTTTTCGTAGTGACATAATTACCCTCGATTGATTACATTTTATCTTGATTTACGCTTAAATCAATTATTATTAAAATATTAATATAAATCATATAGAAATAATTAATTCTAACGTTATCTTTGTCAGAGTAGTAATATAATAAAATATGAAATATAATATAAAATAAGAATTATATATAAATTTTGTGTGATACATAAAAGTTAATTTTTATGTATTGACAGTGTAAAATAAATAAGAGAATTAATTTGATTGTATGTTGTTTCTGGGATTTTGAATCTATAAACTCTAAATCACAAAATAGTATTTTACCGTTATGGAAAAGCTCATCATCTAAAATTGAACTCTATACATATCTATTTTAGACAGGAGGATTCAATTCAATTATGTACTATTTTGTATTTAAAATTTTTATACATAATAACTATTATTTTTTATTTTTCTGGATATCTATCGTTACACATAGTGACTAATCTCTTAGCATATTATAAGCTCATTTATGAGTAGATTCTGCCCATATGCTTTAAAGTTGATGCATTCCAAATGTAAAAATCGAATTCTCGACGCTTGGTTAATGAAAGAGAGGATCTTACATAATAGCTATTTTAAATATGTTAAAAAAAATTGAAATGGAGTTTATGTACTTTAAATACATGTTAAGCTTAATATACGGTAACAGAAGCTGAAAACATAATCCACAAGGAAAAAAAAGGGAAACCGAAAACATAATGAAAATTATGCAAGAATTAAATGAAAAATTAGTGTAGTCATGTGAATAAATAAAAAATATACGTGCCAGTAAAAAATGAAAGATATAATTTAATTATAGTTTAATTTTGATATACTGACAGTGTTATTCAATCATATATTATCACATCAATAAAAATGGTTAAGTTTTACATTCATTACTTAAAAATTCAATGCATAGAAATTAAATTCTTTTAATTATATATAAAATAAGCAGATTAGGTCTAAAAGAAAAGATAATAACAAGTTAACAACTATCCACATAAAAAAAAGGTCATTTACGAGACTTTTTTATGCAAGTTGAAATATGAAAAACTAGTACAGCTCATAGATGATGGTAGTGATAGACATCAAGTCTTTTTATATAGTTTGGCAGCAGTAGCGAAGCTTGAATAAAATGTTTAGGTGCCCAAATAACATATACAAATTAGATGATTACAATTAAATTAAGGGTTTAGTTTAAACATGTTGACAATTTTTTTAATATTATTTTTCAATCAAAACCTCTTTTGTACATGACTTTTAAAACAGTTAGATGATAGTCAAAAGCAATGGGATGATAGTCAAACTTATTATGTTAATGTGATAATATGTGCTTGAATGGATAATTTTTTTTTATAATATCAATATATCAAAATTAAACTCTTAAATTAAAATTAATTATACTTCGTATATATCAAATTTAAAGTGTATAAAATGAGAGAAATGTCTTGACATGAAAGATAAAAGGAACAAATCTTAACTATTAAAATATACTTAGGCGCATAAGATTAAAAATTATTTAAAAGGTATATGATTAATTTAAAAAATTTCATAATTTCATTTTAATATTAATTTTTTATGTATTTAATGGTTGTATTAGCCAACTCCTCTCATTCCCACAGTTAATTACTCTTCCCACTTGAAATGCTTCATATGAGCTTTAATTTAAAGAAAATAATTGACAAAAAAAATAATTTTAAAAAGAAGACTAAAAAAATTATACATTTCGTGGTGTGTATGGTACAAGGATAAAACATGAGGAAATTTCATATTACAATATTTAGGGATCACAAGAAAACATAAAATATCAAGTTGAAATGTGTATGGTACAAGGATAAACACATGAGGAAATTTCATATTACAATATTTAAGGATCACAAGAAAATATAAAATATCAAGTTTGTGTTTAAATTAAAACACCAATGACACTCAAATTACGAACACAAACTTGATATTTTATATTTTATATTTTATTATGATCCCTAATATTATAATATGACATTTTATATTTTGTTGTGATTTTCTAATATTGTAAGTTGACATTTATATTCATTTTTTCATTTATAATTTGGATGCTTTCTATCCCAAAAAAGGATAAAATTGAAGCATTTTAAAAATGTTGGGAACATAGGTAGGAAAAAAAAAAACTTTAGGATTACATCAAAAGTCAAAACTTCGATAAAACGTGAATGAGCTAAATGAAACTTTAACCTATACATATTTTCTAAACAAAATACATCTATATATATATATATATAATTGGAATTTTTTTAAAAAAAAAATTGGGTTTTGGGGCGCAGGGAATGACCCCATTGGCCCAAGGAAGCTCCGCCTATGCTTGGTAGCGCGTTAATTTCGCATGAACCATAGTCTTTGCGTAATAACTATTTTTGATTTATTTTATGTATTTTATTATACATGTTAACTTTAAGAATATACTGTAAGAGCAACCAACGACATAATGAAAATTAAATTAAAAATCATATAGGAATTGAATGAAAATTAAGTGTGTAAAAAAAGAAAGGAAAAATAAATTTAACTATATATAAAAAATGCAAATCAGTTCTTAAGAAGAGAAAAACTATATACATAAAAAAATGACCTTCGACACGACCGTTGTGTGCGTGCAAGTTGTAATAAAAAAAAAACTCGTACAGCTCATAGATGATGGTGGCGATGGACACCAATTTTTTTATGGTGGATTCTCACCTACAGTCAGTAGTCAATGCCTAAGGATGCAGTCGCATTTAGCCACATTTATAAATGTGGTTAAATGAAAATAAATTATGTGGCAAATCACTCTCTGTCTCCTTCCTCTATGGACTTCCATTCTCACTCCTCCGCCACCACCATCACCACCCCCTCCTCACTTACACCCTTTTTGCTTTTTCTGCTACAACCACACCACCCACTCCTCCTCACCTTCGTAAAGAAAATCCCCCTCCCTTTCTCTTTCTTTCTCTTGTTCCTGTTTCAAATGTTACTCAAACTCAAACTCAGCTTCAGTTTCAATGTCTTCTTCTGCTACTAGATCTCTGCATATTCCAGGTAGGTCACATGCCAAACAACACTTCCCTCACCTATAGTGGCTCTTATAAAATGTTTTCACCCTCATTTGGCTTCAGATTTTTCTCCCTTTTTCCTTAGCTAGATCCATTTACTTTAAAAGCCTGCATTTTGTCATAAACTCATTCGTGAACTTTCAATACCACTGGCAAGCCTTTAACTTCCTCAACTTGCTCCTTTTTTATTTTTTGCAATTTCAATTCTGAATACTATTTTTTCTCTTTTTTTTTTCACTTCTTGAAAATTTCTCAGAAGCGTTGTATTTAAATGGAGGAACAAGATATTACAGTTAGAGATTTCATTCTCAAGAGGGCTTGGGGTTGCAAACAAAGAGAGGGTGCAGAGGTGGTGGCAGGTCCGCAATGATGGTGATGACGATGGCACGGTGGGCGAACGCCGGAGCTCCCTGTGGTGGTCACACAAGGCATCTGTGTAGCGGCTGTGTGGTGGTCTCATTTTGTTGTCACAGTGGTTGTTGGCGGAGGACGACGGCGTAAGCAACGGGCGGCGGTTGCGCTCTAGACAGTGGCGGCACAATCTGAAGTGGCGGACCTTGTAGTGGTGGAGGAACACCGCGGTTGGTGCGAGCAAAGGCGGCGGCGTGTTGCAAAACAGCCAAACTTTTATGGGGGATTTCGCCGCCGTTGAATGGTCGTGATGCGACGAATAGAGTTGCGAACCTCCTCTTTTATTTCTCATTTTGAACCTTTTCTTTTTATGAGTTGTGAAGAGATTTGGTCTATGACTATAGCTTTGTTTGGCTTGGTTTACTGGTTTGTGTTTGGCTATGGTTTGTGAGTGTTTTTGGGTTTGAATGGGTTACTATGATGTAGTTGTGTGAGTTGTGGTTGGTTTGGTTATGCTATGGCTGTGAGATAAAGAAAAGAATGGGTCTGCTCCAGTTGATGGGGGTGCGGCAGAGGTGGTGGAGTGAGGGGGAACTAGAGGAAGGAGACTGGTAGCATGGGAAGACCGCTTGGGCATTTAGCCACACATTTTTGCTACACGTGTTATGCTCATATGCTTCCACCTTGACAACTGCAGCTGTAGGTATTGACTGCCAACTGTAGGGTAGTAGCCACCTTTTTTTATATGGAGTGGCAATGTGTTCACTTCGCATAAACCTACACTCTCTCTTATCTTGCCTAAAAGTGTTTTCTGCATCTCAATCTCGATCTCCTCTTTGATTCTCCTGATAACCATGGCCGAATCATTCCTCTTTAGCATCGCTGAGTCACTGATAGCAAAGCTTGCTTCTCGAGCATTTGAAGAAGCTTCTCGGCTGCTTGGTGTATATGATGATCTGCGAGAGTTTAAGCTGACTCTCTCATACGTCAAAGCTGTTCTGCTTGATGCCGAGCAAAAGCAAGAGCACAACCACGAGCTGCGCGAATGGCTGAGGTAGATCAAGCGTGTCCTCTATGATGCTGAGAACGTACTTGATGAAGTTGACTGCGAGACCTTACGCAAGCAAGTGGTCAAAGCCTATGGTACCACCAGAACCAAGGTAGGTCGCTTCTTCTCGAGTTCTAATCCGCTTGTCTTACGCTATAGGATGGTTCAAAAGATTAAAGATGTCAGTAAAAGATTAGACAGGGTTGCAGCTGATAGGGATAAATTTGGTCTTCAAATAATTGATGTTGATAGGCGAGTTGTGCATAAGAGGGAGATGTCATACTCCCATGTTGTTGAGTCAACTGTGATAGGAAGGGATGAGGATAAAGAAAAGATAGTGCAACTTTTGGTGCAGCAGAATCCTCATGATGATGATGATGATGATGATGATGAAAGTTTATCTGTTTTACCTATTGTGGGAATTGGAGGCTTAGGAAAGACCACTCTTGCTAAGGTTGTGTACAATGATAAGAGGATAACTGAGTCTTACCCATTGAAGATGTGGGTGTGTGTTTCTGATGACTTTGACATCAAACAATTGATTGTCAAAATCATCAATTCTGCCGATGAATCTGCCTCTACTCACCAACAGAACTTTAACATGTTAGATATGGAGCAATTGCAAATTCATCTAAGAAATAGACTTGCTGGTCAAAAGTTCCTACTTGTCTTGGATGATGTATGGAACGAGGATCGTGTTAAATGGTTTGAGTTGAGGGATTTAATACAAGTGGGTGCAGCAGGAAGTAAAATCTTAGTGACAACACGTAATCACAAGATCGCTTCCATGATGGGTACCATTTCCCCTTATGTTTTAGAAGGTCTTTCTTTTGAAGATTCATTGTCTTTGTTTGTTAAATGGGCATTTAAAGAAGGAGAAAAGGAAAAATATCCAAATTTGGTAATGATTGGCAGGGAAATTGTGAAAAAATGTGGAGGGGTTCCATTGGCAGCAAGAACACTTGGGAGTTTGCTATTCTCAAAATTCGAGGCAGATGAGTGGAAATTGGTTAGAGATAATGACATTTGGACTTTGTCACAAAAGAAAGATGACATTTTGCCAGCTTTAAAGTTAAGCTATGATCAAATGCCATCCTATTTGAGACAATGTTTTGCTTTGCTTTCCCTTTTTCCAAAAGATTATGAATTTGATAGTCTTGAAGTTGCTTCGCTTTGGGGGGCGGCAGGTTTCCTTAATTCTGCAGGCTACAATAAAAGCTGGATAGATTGTGCAAATCAATACTTGGATGAATTGAAATCAAGATCCTTCCTTGTGGAATTTATGGACTTGGGCACTGGTTATACTTTCAAAATACATGATTTAGTGCATGATCTAGCACTATATGTTGCAAATGATGAGTGTCTACTTCAAAAATCTGACACTCAAAATATACCTGAAGATGTTCTGCATCTATCTTTCATTGATACTAATTTGCTTGGAAAATCTTTCACCCCAGAATTCTCAGGTGTGAGAACCATACTATTTCCAATAGCAGGAGTTGGAGCCAATAGTGAAGCTGTGTTGAATACATGCGTGTCAAGCTTCAAATACTTGCGACTTTTGGATTTGAGTGATTCCACATGTGGGACATTGCCCCGATCTATTGGTAAGTTGAAACATTTAAGATATCTCTCTCTTAGTAGGAATAAGAAAATAAAGAGACTCCCTGATTCTATTTGCATGCTCGAAAATTTGAAAGAATTGCATCTTGATGGGTGTACGGAACTTGAGATATTGCCCAAAGGATTGAGAAACTTGATCAGTCTTCAAAGATTAGAGATAACCACAAAGCAATCTATTTTGCCTGAGAGGGATATTGCAAGCCTGAGTTCTCTTGAATATTTATGTATTGAGTCTTGCAACAAGCTGGAGTCTTTGTTTATAGGGATAAAACTCCCTAGTCTTAGAACATTGGATGTTGACAATTGTAAGAGTCTAAAATTTTTGCAACTTGATATTAACCATTTTCCTCAATTAGAGAATTTGGGAGTCCTAAGTTGTGGCAAATTGGAATTTTCATGGGGACAAGACAACCAAAACTCCAACTTGAGGTTAAAATTATTCGGTTTTCGAGACATGCCACAATTGATGACCTTACCTCATTGGCTTCAAGCATCTGCAAACACTTTACAATCCTTAGCAATTTTAGATTGTGATGACCTTGAGGTGCTTCCTGAGTGGTTTTCAAGTTTGATTTTTCTCAAAACACTGATTATCAGAAATTGTCCAAAGTTGGTGTCTCTTCCCAATGATATCCATTGTCTCTCCGCCCTTGAAGTTTTGCGTATTGCAGGTTGTCCTGAATTATATAATAAATGTCACCCGCAAGTTGGAGAGTATTGGACAAAAATATCACACATAAAAAATATTCTCCTTGATGACCAAGCACCAGAAGATTTGGAGAAACAGTTACTGACATAATCGAAAGATTTGGACAAACAGGTACTGACAGATAAAGAAGATTTGGAAGAACAGGAAGGCTTCAATAACCCAGAAAAATATGGATCTGCCTTTCTTCTTGGGTTTCTGTAATGAAGATCCTTGTTCTTAGAGAAAATTACAAGGACATCCCTTAAGTCTTTTGAGATTACATTTATCCTCTTTAGTTTTTAACTTTACAGTTACCTCTTTTATTCCTAAATAACTTGAAAATGTTATTTGTATTCATGGGACGTGAAACACTGTGTTGACTCACATCTCATCAACCATTGAATGAGATGTGGATTTTATTTGAATGAGGTCTACATCTCCAAAAAAAAATAAGAGCTTAGTAAATTGTAGATACCAAGACAAACAAAAAACATTCAGGTAAAAAAAATATGCAAAGAATCACTTCACCCATGCCTTATCTAAACAATTAAGGGATGCCCCGGTAATGAGTTATATACAATCAAGAGAGGTAATTGTAATCTTAAAATCTAGAGTGGAATAAGTATAATATCATAGGATCTCAAGATAGGTACTTATAATTTTCCCATGTTCTTATTATGTTTGGACTATTATAATTTTTCCATGTCTTTGATTATTATTCCAGTTCGATAAAAATTGGACTGATTATGTTATGTTTGGCTTGCTTTATACAATTCATTACTTTCAGAGATTTGCTCCACAGAAAATATTTATTCATTCATCTTTTGGCCCTGCCTAGTACAATTCTGAAGTGAGAAATTTACTTCGTATTCAATATTGTATAATACTAGACTAGCATTGTTTTATGAACTACTTTGCTGACAGGTAACGACTAGCTAACAATGAACCAAACTGGTTTTGCATTTGCCAAAAATGAAACTAACTTCTAGAAAACATAAGCCGATAATGCTATTTTTCACAGCTCAGGAGTTCTCAGCAGAACATGACACGAGTCTCCTATTATAAACCAAAATGGATACCTCAAGGCCTGCTTCGGAAGCAGCACCTAGAACTCAATTTTTGTTTTGAAGCAATACTATTATAATCTGATCAATGAGCGTTATAGGCGTCATTCTTTAATTTTGAAGTAGAAACTTTATTTGTTCACAGGGCTTAGAGTTCACAACTGCACAAAGGAGACTTCATCTCCAAAAATGCGAAAAGGAAAACAAATCACATTAAAACGATGCTCTTCTCTTCTTCACTATTGTATATTCTTCTCAGCAATAGCTATGAACTTGAGCGATCAATGCCTTCAATTTTGTTTTCCACTTCCTGGTACAACTGCCTGAGCCTCTCAATGTTTTGTTTCGAAGTCTCCCAATAACCGCGCTCATTGGCTTCCAAGAATGTCTGCATCAGCTTCCTGAAGGAGTTTGGATCAGTGTTCATGAGCTTGTTCAACATTTGCTCGTCTTGGATGAAAGTCGTGTTGGCTTCTTCATAGACCTAGTTGTCAACTCGCAACTTGGCCTGATATAGCACTCCACCCTGCAGTGCTGGTGAACCTCTCCTCAATCTCACGGACACCCTCATACCCACTGGAAAGCATGCCTTCGTACCACTTTGGGTTCAACAGCTTGGTGCGCGCATCAAGTCTAACTGTCTCAGCAAGAGTTCGCACCTGAAAGGAATATAACCATATACATATGAAAACCATTGACATTTATAATACGAAGTCAAAGTGATTTGATGATCATTCTTCTGTGTTTGGATCAGCTGGGTTGAAAACAGCTTGTAAATTTGAACTACCTTAAACAGCTTTTGACACGAATAGTTTCCAAATATCATCAGTAACCAGATATGCCTCTAGTCAGGAAAAATCGTCAAACAAAGCTTGGAAATAGGAGATTTAGGGGAACAATTTACATATACCTGAGCATTAGCTGTGGTTGTGTCAGCAATGTATGCACTTGGCTTCTTCCCGTCCTTTCTCAGATTTTGAGCCAGATTTGTTGGATCCGAGTCAAAATAATGACTGACATAAGTGAGGGAAATTTCTGATGAGTCAAGGTTTTGGAATGTGGCATCAGCTGTGCTCAGAGCCATCTCAAAGACTTTTCTCTTTTCCGCCATGCCTGCACCGGGGGCATCACAATCGAAAGCAAAAGACTTTCGGCTAAGGTACATGTCCTGGAGTTGCTTCTCGTCATTCCATGAAGAGTTCTCCACAGCCAGGTTTATGTTTAAGGAGTAGGATCCTGAGGCGTTGGAGTAGACGCTTGTTGCAGCTTCTCTTTTTTCAATTCCAAGTGCTTGCGCTTGTTCTAATGCGTGCTTTCTTACATAGTTTTGTTCCGCTGGTTCATCTAACTCAGCTACCATCTTCACCGCTCTATCCAAAAGATTCATCTGCAGAAAAAATATATATAAAACTATGAGCAATCAAAGCAATGGAGCAACAAACTGCCCAGTAAAATACGATGAAAGATAGAAAACTGTAAATCATCATTAGAGTTTTTAATGAAGCAACAGGCGATTGAGATGGATAGCACAAAGGTTGAAGTACTTCCAATGCCATGACTATTTTAGTTAAAACATTGGAATTTGAAGAGTTCAAATCGCCATCTTGAACAATAACAAGGACTACTAATATCTTCGGCCCTACTATGTCATTGGTGAGCTATGAGAATTTTATTCATGTTTTCATCGTTAACTTGATTGGGATTGAATTCAGAAAGGATCTGCAGCACTGAAGTTTTTTGTTTTTTTAAATATTGTACTGTTAAAAATGAGAAGATATTTTGATATAAATATTTTTGCAATTGTTACAATTTTACTTACTTTTGATTTTAGTCTTGATATTTGTTGAGTTTGTAGGAAATAATAGAGTAGGAATGCTGGATGAATGAATTGCTCAGGCTCATTTGGCTCGAACGGCTCAATGTTTGAAGGTCGCCCATCAGCACTGTATACGTTGAAATTGGAAATAAATATACTTTATATTTTTAAGAGCAATAATTAAAAACTTTAAAACTTTTTATGACACCTATTGTTTCAATGTCATGACTTCTACAATTTTCAGAGTAATATTCCTGTCATTTCCAGTTTTAATCACATGATTGACTATATAGTGGGTTTGGATTGGCTTTTTAAATAAGTATTTTTTTTTATTTAACTTTTTCTAATAGAGCTTTTTTCTTTTATTTAGAAAAAGCTATTTTACGTTTGGATTACAATCTGATAAGTATTTTTAATTATTAAAAGCACTTATAAATATGTTTGGATAAAAATAAAAGCATTTTTTCTTAGATCAAATTACAAAAAAGGATAAAAATAAAAATTTAACAATGTAAAAATACTATTGATGTATTATATTGCCAATTGATCCCTTAGATTACTTCTCAATTCTTCTGCTTTCTGAGTTTGTTCCTCCCAACTTGAGTGGCATGTAGATAGGAAAGGAAATTATAATTCTAGTATTTGTAGTACTTCCATAAAAATTATAGCATTATGGATAGTACCTTTCCAACCGTGCAATACATTAGTTTTTTTATATCCTTTCATGTGGGTGAAAAGTGTCTATTTATCAACAGTTCATGGATAGTTATAGGAGTATCATCTATAGCCCTATTGCAATCTTTAAAATTAGGACAATATCGTTTGCCCTCCCTAATATGATTAGGGATATCTCTAAATAAAATAAATGGACTAGACTAGTCTTCTTGCTTGAGTCTCTTTGACCCTTTGCATCCCAAGATTGGGGGGCTTGTGGGTTGGTTGGCCATAGCCTAGCTCCTTATGTAGATTGGCCCCCAGGCATACCCTCGTTTAGCCCAATGGGCATTGACTTAGAGCTTGAGAGTGAGAGACACGATCATAATCTCTCATCAATGCTTCGTGGTCCTTTCATGCCCAAACGGTATATATACCCCTTCTTATAGAGGGAGAAGCAGTCTAAATCTCTAGCCTAACACTTCCTTATCCTCTATTTTGAACTAGACATTAACAAAAATTATTGAAATATAGAGGTAAAAAAATTTTCACTATATAAATTTTAACTTTTGAGGAAATAAAATTAAAATAAGTGTACGAACTTCTGTTAAAGTTTTTGATTCCTATATCATTACAGAAATCAATATACATTCATGATCCACCATGGCAGATCAAAAGTAAATCAATCAATACTTTTGTTTCATTTTCCCCATTTTTTTGTCCTCATCCGGATGCATGGGAGAGTTAATTCTGAAAAATGAATTCACAAATAATTTAATTATATATATGCAACGAGGCAAACCACTACAACACAACTTCTGTTTCATGTCTAATAACGCATTGCAAAACTATCTTATCCACCTAGCTTGGTCATGGAGCAATGGTGGACATCAAGTGCATTATTGAGCAAAGACTATGAATACCGTAGGACCGCTCTGCATTCCCAATTCTATGCTTGGCTCTTTCCCTTTGATTTTTCGATAACCATGTGGCAGAATATCATTCCTCTTAATATGTTGCAATATAAATTTAAAAAGTTGTATAAATTTTGTGTTTAAGAAAAATATAATTTCAGCTCCGTTAACATATACAATATTTTTATTTCAAATATTTATACGTAATAGCCGTATTTAAATTTGTTCATATGCTTTATACGTGTTTAGAATACCGTAACAACAACCAATAACATAATGAAAATTACATTAAAAATTATACAAGAATCAAATGAAAATATAACATAATTCGTACATTACAACTCATAGCCGGCGTTTGGTTTGTGGAATGTTTTAACATTCCTGAGAATCTGGGTTTGGAATACAGGATTCTCATGTTTGGATTACAGATAGAAAAAATATTCTCTGGAATGTTTCATTTCCGAGAATGAAAATGATCCACTTTTTATTTCACTTTACACCATAGGAACGTTGGATTCCTATGGAAAGGGAATCAATCTGAAAATTTGAAAAGACAAAAGAGCCCCTCTCTAAACCCAACCAATCCGCCATCTGCCCCTCTACTCATTCGATCTCTCACACCATTTCACGTAACCCTAGCAGAGCCTCCTCCTTGGCGCTGCCATCGCTAACCGTCTCCGCCAGCAACAGCCCCGGTGGTGGCCGTCGTACACCACAAACCAGGTTCCCTCCTTCGTCTTTTCTCATCCTCCATCTTCGGCTTCTTCCATTCCTCTCTGTTTTCCGTTTTCGATTCACATGGTTTTAGCAAGAGCCAAAACCTTGTTCGACTCCGCTCCGCTGCAGAAGCTTCAGCACCTTCTTCGTCACGGAGGCGGTCAAGTTCAACTCTGACAGAAGCTTTGAGAAAGCCTCCACGGCTTTGAGCTTCGATTATGCTTCCATGGCGACGGATTGCTTCACTCTTCCTCTTCTGTTTCAGGGTTTCAATTGTTCGTACTTTCTGTTTCCAGCAAAGCGTGCAATGGAAAATTGAAATAATGGACTCAACTTCGCCTAGCTTGCTAATTGCTATGCTATGTTTTCTTTGCTTGTGTTGATTTATTGTATGAACTGAAATCGATTCTTTTCGCATAACTGGCTGAGCTTATTGTCACCTTTGAACTAATTGAGATAAGAAAAAACTAGCTCTTACAACTAAATTGCTGTCACACCAATTTGGATGATCCAATTTCATAATATCTATTCAATTTATTTTCTATTGTTTCTTGTCCTGTGTTAGATAATATCGCTCTCCTTTTTTTCCTTCAACCTTTTTGAAGTATGAGCATCAAGTTCTATTGGCACTTGTAGGTTGTGCTCGGGTTGAAGGCGTTGTTGGGTTGATTTGGCGAGCAAGAGCATTGTTAAGGAAAAAGGTAAAATTTAGTATTCTGCAAGCTTGGTTTTCACTTTAACCAAACTGGGCATATGTGCTAGTTTTAGTTTCAATTTTGAAACTCTATCTATTCCCTTGAAACTATATCATTGGTGTATTTGAAATGGATATATGTGATTTGGAATTGTTTTTGAATGTCGATGTCATTGCTTGATTGAAAGAGTCTTCTCGTTTGGTTGTCATATGCCGTGAATAATGAATTGCCAAGAAATAGTAAATTTGTATTTTCTAACTATGATCATTGTCTAAGTTTCATGCTGATGATACTAAGTAATGCAATCAAGTCTTATATATACCAGTTTCATGTTGGGGTGTAGGTGTTTTTACTGACATGAAAACTTGGTTTTGTGATTATTTATAAATATAAAAAATGTTATTATTCAAAGATTTATTATTTGTGTTTGTAGTTAATATAAATAATTATTAAATTTTATTATTTAAAATATAATTTATATTGACCTTTTTATTTTTTTTGGATATTGTTATAATATGTGACAAATATTATGTTTGACGGTGTGTATGAGTGGGGTTATTTTCAAAAAGTCGGGTGGTTTTCAAAATATAACTACAGGAGATGATAATTTTGATTTTTTAACTTTAAATTGTAATTTTTAAACTATTAAATAATATATTCGGACTTGAAAAAATATTTCAATAGGATGAGGAAACACCAAATACAGTTACCAACCCCAATCCCCTTTGTACTATGATATAGATGTAATTTATTAATTTAATAACATATAAAAATGATATAATCCTCTGTTTTTTAATTTGTAATTTTCATCTTAGACAATATAAAATAGAAAATTATATTAAAACAATAACTTTTATTAGTTTTTTTAGATTGAGTGCAGTGAATTGCAATTTTTGAGGAAGATTGGGATGAAGTGCAATTTAACCAACCCTCAAGGTTGATATATGTTATTTACCCTGATAAATTCTTATATTATTTGTATGCTAAAATTAAATTAAATTATATATATCATATAATTAATTAACACACATAGTATACATAAGGCGGCAAATGCACAACCACAACTTTGGTTTTCAAGTTCAACGCGTTTATGTACCCAGCACCGGCAGCAATAGTGGACATCAAGTGCATTATTTCGAGGACTTAAGCATCAAAAGTGACTTTATAGTATACGATACATTACGACCGTTCTGTATCCCCATCTCTTACCTTTGATTTTCCAATAGCCATGGCAGAATCATTCCTCTTCAGCATCGCAGAGTCTCTGACAACAAAGCTTGCTTCTCGTGCATTTGAAGAAGCTTCTCAGCTGCTTGGTGTATATGATGACCTGCGAGAGTTTAAGCTGACTCTCTCATACGTCAAAACTGTGCTGTTGGATGCTGAGCAAAAGCAGGATCACAACCACGAGCTGCGTGAATGGCTGAGGCAGATCAAGCGTGTCCTTTCTGATGCTGAGAATGTACTTGATGAAGTTGACTGCGAAACCTTATGCAGGCAAGTGGTCAAAGCTTATGGTACCACCAAAATCAAGGTAGGTCGCTTCTTCTCAGGTTCTAATCCGCTTGTCTTACGCCATAGGATGGCTCACAAAATTAAAGATATCAGGAAGAGGCTAGACAGAGTTGCAGCTGATAGAGATAAGTTTGGCCTTCAAAGAATTGATGTTGATAGGCGAGTTGTGCATAGGAGGGAGATGACATACTCCCATGTTGTTGAGTCAAGTGTCATAGGAAGGAAGCATGATAAAGAAAAGATCATAGAACTCCTCATGCAGCATAATCCTAGTGTTGATGATAAACGCCTCTCTGTTATCCCTATTGTGGGAATTGGAGGCATGGGAAAAACCACACTTGCTAAGTTTGTCTTCAATGATACGAGGATAAATGAGTCTTTCTCATTGAAAATGTGGGTGTGTGTTCCTGATGATTTCGACATTAAGCAATTGATTGTCAAAATCATCGCATCTGCTGATGATTTTCCTTCTGTTGATGCTCCTACTAGCCAATCGAACTTGAAAGAATCAGACATGGAGCAACTGGCTAATCATCTAAGAAATAAACTTTCTGGTCACAAGTTCCTTCTTGTTTTGGATGATGTATGGAACGAGGATCATGTTAAATGGGCTAAATTGAGGGATTTCATGCAAGTGGGTGCAATTGGAAGTAAAATTTTGGTGAAAACACGTTATCACAAGATTGCTTCCATGATGGGTACCGCTCCCTCTTATATTTTAGAATGTCTTTCTTTGGAAGATTCAGTGTCTCTACTTATCAAATGGGCTTTTAAAGAAGGAGAAGAGGAAAAGTATCCAAATTTGGTAAAAATTGGAAGGGAAATTGTGAAAAAGTCCGGAGGAGTTCCATTGGCAGTAAGAACACTAGGGAGTTTACTATTTTCAAAATTTGATATAGATGAATGGAAATCGGTGAAAGATGATGGGATCTGGAATTTGCCACAAAAAGAAGATGACATTTTACCAGCACTAAAATTAAGCTATGATAAACTGCCATGTTATTTGAGGCAATGCTTTGTTTTGTTCTCCCTCTACCCGAAGGATTTTATATATACTAGTTTTCTTGTTTCTTCACTTTGGGGAGCAATAGGTTTCCTTCCGTCACCAAGCAAAAATAAAAGCTTGGTGGATGTTGCAAATCAATATTTGCATGAATTAATGTCAAGATCTTTCCTTCAAGATTTTGTCGACATGGTTTACAATACATGATTTAGTGCATGATCTTGCACTATATGTTGCAAAAGATGAGTGCCTACTCCAAAGCTCCCACAATCAAAATGTACCTGGAAATGTTATACATCTATCTTTTGCTGAAAATGATTTGCTTGGCAAATCTTTCACCCCAGCATCAGTAGGTGTAAGAACGATACTTTTTCCTATTAAAGGAGTGGGAGCAAGTAGTGAAGCTCTATTGAATTCATGGGTGTCAAGGTACAAATACTTGCGACTTTTGGATTTAAGTGATTCTACATGTGAGACTTTGCCCAGGTCCATTGGTAAGTTGAAACACTTACGATATCTCTCTCTTAGTAGGAATAAGAAAATAAAGAGACTCCAGGATTCTATTTGTATGCTCCAAAATTTGCAAGTTTTATATCTTAATGGGTGTACGGTGCTTGAAACATTGCCCAAAAGATTGAAAAAGATGATCAATCTTCGGAAACTGCTAGTAACCACCAAGCAGTCTGTTTTTCCTGAAAGTGACATTGCAAACCTGAGTTCTCTTGAATATTTATCTATTGACTCTTGTGACAAGCTAGAATCTTTGTTTGTAGGGCTAAAAATCCCTAATCTTAGGGCATTGGAGGTCCTTAGTTGTAAGAGTCTAAAGTTCTTGCCGCTTGATATTAACACTTTTCCTCAATTAAAGACTTTGACGGTCTTTGACTGTGGTAATTTGGAATTGTCATTGGAACATAATCAAGGCAGTCAAAACTCCAACTTGAGGTTAAAATTTTTTGGCCTTAAAAACATGCCGCAACTGATGGCTTTACCTCCTTGGCTTCAAGCATCTGCACACACTTTACAATGCTTATCAATTTTGGGTTGCTACAATCTTGAGGTGCTTCCTGAGTGGCTTTCAAGTTTGAGACTTCTTAAATTCTTTCGTATCAGCAATAGTCCAAAGTTGACATCTCTTCCTGTTGATATCCATCACCTCACCGCACTTGAAACTTTGTTAATTGGAGGCTATCCTAAATTAAGTACAAGATGTCAGCCACAAGCTGGAGAGTATTGGCCTAAACTATCACACATAAAAAAGATTGTCATTGATGGGAAAGAACCAGCAGATCCTAGGAAGCAATTAATGGAAGATAAAAGAGAATCGAAGGAAGAGGAAAGCTTTGATAACCCAGATTAACATTGACGTGCCTTTCCTTTTTTGGTGTTTTTGTAATGTACATCATTATTTTTATTATTTTCAGACGAATTCCTTTACTGTTATTCTGGTTCGCTGGAGACTGCAATTGAACTGTTTGTTTAATGTTGATAGAACAGTGTAATGATTATGTCTCTGTTATCTTCATAGTTATTTTTATCTTGAAAACTGAAAAGAAATAGAATCTATCCATGATTGCTGATAAAATATTTTGTATATTATGTGTACTTTTAGCTTTTTCTTACTTTTTCTTTTATTTATTTATGTAGACATACAGATGGCGATCAAATTGTAATGTAAACAACTTAACTCGTAGTGTAATTAACATCAAAATCTAAAATAGGCTTTTCGCTTAGTGATATTGAAGGAGTCACGGGATGTAGTGGGAACCCAATCCTTGGATAATAAAGTTGAATTTTGGGGGGAACAGAATGGTAGTAGCAAGGATGAGTACGTCTGTGGATGCTGAGGAAGCTTCAACCTCCAAAAATGAGGAGGACCTCATGGTTCGTAGTACAAAAAAGGTCAAAGTAGTGCAGGTTGGTGATGAGGTGGTTGAGATGGAGGAAGTGGACACGGATACTCCTTCAGGCGTTGACAACGATAGTGAGATGAAAGAATCAGCGGAACTTCATGAGAAAACTAAAGTAGCTGTCTCGTATAAAGATGTAGTTTTACAGAATGGGAAAGCACCCGACCTAGACCCAGAAGAGATTGTTAAAGTTGTTTTGGAGGAATACGTTGATAGGGAGAACTTGGAGGAGGGTTTGCAGTGCGCACCCCGTTCTTTCACCCCTAAGCCAGCAATTAAAGTTTCTCTTGAGGAGTTTGAGGAGTGGTGTAGGCCATGGAAATCCATGCTTATTGTTAAGTTATTGGGTAAACATTTAGGATTACATGTTATTGATAGATGGATTCAGCGCTCATGGGCGAAGAATGGTACTGTGCAAACCATGGACCTGAACAATGACTACTTCTTGGTAAGATTTACAGAAGAAAGTGATTACAAACATGCTCTTTATGAAGGGCCTTGGTTGGTTGCAGATCATTACCTTTTAGTTCAGAGATGGCGCCCACTGTTTTGGCCAGCTGAGGAGCTTATTCAGAAAATTGCTGTTTGGATCAGGATCCCAGATCTTCCAGTGGAATTATGTAATACGCGCTTCCTTTTCAGGATTGGTGCAGCTTTAGGCACCATGTTAAAGGTTGATGAACTCACCTCAATCCATTCTCGAGGGAAGTTTGCTAGAATCTGTGTGGAATTAGATTTGAGGCAAGAGCTAGTTCCCACTATTACTGCACTGGGTCTAAATTTTAAGCTTGAATATGAAGGTCTTCATTTAATCTGCTTCAGATGTGGAAAATATGGCCATAGAGTAGTAAATTGCGTAAGTTTTGAAACCCAAGATGGTGCAAGTCCATGCATGTTACAGAAAGAACCTACAGGTCCTATGGCTCTTCCGGCGGGTGTCTCCTCCTCGGTGGATAGTGAGCCTACTCCGGCCGGAATTCGAAATGAAACAGTTGCGAACAATCAGCAACCTGCTCTGCAAAATCTGGGAGAACAGACTGATCACATCCCGTTTCATAGGGAAGGGGATATTGGAGAGAGAACCTTTACTGAAAATGAGGGGGTGTTTGGTCCATGGATGCTAGCTAAGAAAAACCAACGGCGCAAATCTTTACCTGCTTTGCGGAAATTTGGTGATAATCAAGGGTGATCTGGCCCCTAATCCTCGGGATCTCGTTATGATGTGTTAAGGGAGGAGCTGGCTCATGATAATGATAATAAAATGCAGGAAGTCAGTCATGGTACTCCAAATAGTGGACGTGGAAAGGCTAATATGGGCCAGCATCAAAGAATGAAACCAAATGTTTTGTTGCCTAAGTCCAACTCGGGCCATCAGCATCATTTTACTAAGAGGCAACCCAATGACCCCAAGAAACTCGCTATGGGCCCACTAGCCACTAAACCCATTTCTCGTGATAAGGGAAAGGCTCCCCTCCCAAATGATTCTCCACCTGTTGAGATAGAGCCTCAATCTTGTGCCACATCTCCCTCCTTACCATCAGAACCTCGTGAACTTGAGGAGCATAGACACCGGTTTCTCTTGAGTCAAATGGTGCACCAGCAATGGAAGGATCATTGTAATGGAGTTATTGTCCCTTTGACAGAAGCCATAACCTCCGTGCATCCATCCCAAGAAGACATCGAACATGTGATGGCCTTGCAGCGTTCTCGAGCTGTAAATGGGAGTGCTTCCAATCCCCTTAACCCTGGTGAGGAGATGACATCTGGTAAATATCCCCATCAAAGTTCAAGTGGTAATAATCTTTTGCCAACATGTATGGAGATGGAGTCATGTGTTGAAGCAGTGGTGGGGGGTATATCCCCAAGTAATGTTATCCCCCCCAAATGAATATTATCCTCTGGAATTGCAGAGGAGTTGGGGGTAAGGGCTTCGCTACATTGATCAAAGATATCTCAGTCAGGTATCAAGCTGATTTCTTGATTTTATTTGAAACTCATATTTCTGGGTCTAAGGCATTTTCTATTATTAAGAAATTCAATTTTGATGGCATGTTTGTTGTCCATGGGGAGGGATTTGCTGGTGGAATTTGGTGTATTTGGAGGAAGGCTGTTTGGAATGTCTCTATTGAGCATCATTCTAAACAGCTTGTCCACATGCGTCTTAGGTTTCGAGATCACTCACCCTGGCTACTCACAGGCGTGTATACTTCCCCTCATTCTCGTTTTCGAAGGGAGGTCTGGCAAAGTCTTCGAGAGCTTGTTGTGAATGTGGATCTTCCTTGGTGCGTGGGTGGTGATTTTAATTCTATTCTCTCACTCGATGATTACGGAGGGGAAGCCAGACTCTCCTGTGATTCTAATTCCTTTGCTGATTGTATTTTGGACTGTGGGCTGAATGATTTGGGTTTTGTAGGGCAGCCTTTTACTTGGCAAAGGCGTAATTGTAAGCGTAGGCTTGACAGAGCTGTTGCTAACTCAGACTGGATTCAGACTTTTCCGGATACTTATATTCACCATTTGCCTAAGCTGAAATCAGATCATGTCCCTCTTCTTCTTAAATTCTCTAACTCCCATAATTCTGTGCCTCGTAATAATATGTTTCGCTTTCTAGCACCGTGGCTTTTGCATGAGGGTTTTGGGTCTTTAATGGAACGTGCTTGGCAGATCTCTGGGGGTTTCATTGATAATATTCAAAATTTCACAACTCAGGTTCAAGCTTGGAACAAAGAGACATTTGGTGATATTTTTCGTAGGAAGAATAGGATCCTTATGAGACTTGAAGGTATTTCAAGGAGTCTAACTTTTCAGTCTAATCCTTTTCTTGAAGACCTTCATAAGAAATTATGGGAGGAACTTCATTCCCTTTTGATCTAAGAAGAAGTTTACTGGAAGCAAATGTCCAAGTGTAAATGGATTAAGTTAGGGGATAGGAATACGAAGTATTTCCATGGGATGGCTACAGGTAGAAGAAGGAGGAACCGTATTGTCATGCTTAAAAATGATGATGGTAACTTGATAGAGGATTCTAACCAACTAAAAGATATGGGTGTTGCGTTTTATCAGCATCTCTACAGTGATCAAGGTGTAAGAAATCCTTTCCCTCTTAAGGGAGCCTTTCCTGTGTTAGATTCTGAAACTCTGAATATTCTTGGTAGTGCAATTACTGATGTGGAGATCAAGGCTGCTCTTTTTTCCATGGGTGGTTGGAAGGCTCCGGGTCCGGATGGACTACCAGCAATGTTCTACCAAAGTCAATGGGATTGTATTAAATTTTCTCTTTGCTCTTGGGTAAAATCTATTTTTGTGGATCCTAACCGTGTATCCCAGGTGAATGGTACCCTTATCTCTCTCATTCCAAAGATTGATCAGCCTATTAGTTTTTCTCATTTGCGCCCTATTAGCTTGTACAATGTTAGCTATAAGATTGTTACTAAAATATTGGCATCACGCTTAAAAGGTGCTATGAATCAGCTGATTGGTCGTGGGCAGAGTAGTTTTGTCCCTGATAGACAAACAACTGACAACATTCTCATTGCTCAAGAGGTCATTCATTCAATGAGATTGAAGACGGGGAAATCAGGCTTCATGGCTGTGAAAATTGATTTGGAAAAGGCTTATGATAGGCTTAACTGGGCTTTTATTCTAGACACCTTGCAGGATGCTGGTATCCCTTCCAATATCATTGACGTTCTCTTTTGCTGCATATCTTCTTCTAATATGTCTCTCCTTTGGAATGGTAGCAAGTCAAATCAGTTTTCTCCTACTAGAGGCATTCGACAGGGGGATCCTATCTCTCCCTATATTTTTGTTCTATGCATCGAACGGTTGGCTCATCTGATTGCGGTTGCTGTTTTAGCAAATAAATGGGAACCAATCCAACTGTCCAATCATGGCCCTAAATTATCCCATCTCCTTTTTGCGGATGACTTAATTCTTTTTGCTAAGGCATCTTTGGAGCAAGTGCAGGTTATTCAGGATATTCTGAATTTTTTTTGCAATACCTCTGGTCAAAAGGTAAATTTCGAGAAATCTAATGTCTTCTTTTCTCGGAATGTTAGTCATCTTCGTAAAAGAGAGCTTAGTGAAGCTCTAGGTGTTTCTCTTACTTCAAATCTTGGAAAATATCTCGGAGTTCCTCTTATTCATGATAGATGCAAGGTGAGTGATTTCCAATGTATTATTGACAAGATGGGGAAAAAATTAAATGGCTGGAAGTCTCATTCTTTTTCTTTTGCTGGAAGAGTTACTCTTGCTAAATCTGCCTTGGCTTCCATTCCAACCTATGTTATGCAGACCATGAAACTTCCTGTTGCAGTTTGTAATAAAATTGACAAACTTTGCAGGGATTTTATTTGGGTTCCTCTGAAATTCATAGGAAAGTTTCTTTGTTAAGTTGGGATAAAATTTGTCGGCCTAAGGAGGAAGGAGGTCTTGGTTTTAGAACAGCAAGGGATTTGAATGATTCCTTTATGATGAAACTAGCTTGGGGTTTGGTCCATTCTCCAGATTCTCTTTGGGCTCATCTTCTTCGAGCTAAATAAAACTGCTTGGATGGAATTGTCCCTGTTGTTAAGAGAAAAGCAAAGATGTCTAATGCTTGGCGTGGTATTGTTAGTGTTTGGGATAAATTCTCAAATAACTTGATTTGGAGGGTTAACGATGGCAAGGAGGTTCAATTTTGGAATGATCATTGGATTCCAGGAGTTCACAGGTTGAAGGATTTCTCTCATATTGATTTACATGATGATATGGAAGCTAGTTCGGTAGCTGATTTTTCGGCTGGTAATGGTGAGTGGAATTGGAATCTCATTAATCAAGTGTTGCCTAGGGATTGTACTCATCTTTTTATCCCGATTAAGGCACCTGATTTAAATGCTGGGAAGGATACTGTGGCCTGGCTGCATGATTCTACTGGGAACTTTTCTCTTCGTACTACCTATTCTATTTGCTGGTCCACTTCTATTGTTGCTTCGCGGAAGCTATTTTCAGATATTTGTAAGATTGAAGCTCCTCAAAGAGTAAGGATGTTTATGTGTATGGTGGGGAATGAAGCTTTATTAACTAATCAGGCTTGAGTTAGAAGACACATGGCCCAGTCTGACCTTTGTGCAATCTGTTCTAACTCTCCAGAGACGGTGCTCCACATCCTCCGAGATCGTGCTTTTTCTCGGAACTTGTGGAAGAGCATCGATAATAGGCTTGATCAAGGTAATTTCTTTCTTTTGCCTGTTTCGGTTTGGGTAGAAGAGAAAAATAAGATTAAGTCTCCTTCTTTATATGGGGTCAATTGGCCCTTGCTCTTTGTTACGGCTTGTCATTCTATCTGGAAGGCCCGTAATGAGTTTATTTTTGAAAGCATTCCCATTGCTGGTCCTCAACTGTTTCAGAAAGTAATTTCTTTAGCTAAGGACTATAGCTTTGCTTTCAAGGCTACTAGCAGTACTAGTGCTTTTCTAAAGGAAACAAATGTCCAAGCCATATCTTGGTCCCTCCCCCCTGCTGGTTGGATCAAACTAAATTCTGATGGTTCTGTTTTTGCTCACAACGGGCATGCTGCCTGTGGAGGTATTATTAGAGACTAGTCTGGAACCTTTATTGCTGCCTTCTCGGGGAATTTGGGCACTTGTTCTATTATGCTGGCCGAACTATGGGGCGCTTTTAAGGGTCTTTGTCTTTGTTGGGATCTAGGCTTCCGCAAGATTATTTTGGAAATTGATTCCCAGGCAACGGCTGATTTCATTCTGTGGGGTATTCATGGAGGTCATGCAGGAGCTGCTATTGTTAATGCCATTCGAGATGTTATTAACAGGGATTGGTTGGTGGAAGTGGTTCACGTGTTCAGAGAAGCCAACTGTCGTGCAGATAAACTTGCCAAGCATGGGCATAACCTCCTTCTTGGGTTTGAATATTTTAATGCTATTCCTGCCTTTGTAATTATTGATGCTTTTGCTGATATTTCAGGTCACTGTAGACCCAGAACTATTCCAGTCTAATATATTTTTCCTTTGGGCGTTTTTTTGCCCCGTTCAGTATAAAAAAAAATACAACTTAACTCGTAGCATTTTCTCAAGTGTGCCGTAAATTATATATGAAGTTACAATATCAAGAATGGGCCATCTACAAGAGATTCATAGGTTTCCATCCCAAACACAAAGTATAGACAGCAGCATGTTGTAACAAAGGTGTGTCTTAGAAAAAATAAAAGGGACAGAAAAGGTGCTGGGAATTAGATTCAACAGCTTGAACATTTCATTCCTTTACACCTGTATTTATAGCTGCATCATTTATCAAGAAAAATGAAGAAAAGTACAAATAAGATAAAAATGATTCAGTAAGAGTGAGGGAAAGTAGAGAAGGTGCGATTCTGTTATGAGGAAGCAAATTCACAATCCACACTCCATCCAATATGCATCATTAAATAAATCCATCAGTATCTTACTCCTTCAGTATCTAGCAATTCTAGAATGTTCATAGGCTAGATGGATATATCATTTTTACCCGTGTGTTCGTAGTGTGACTAACTACTACATATTAAAATCAACCGTAATGGTTGGGTGAAAACTTTCCAAGAATTTAGGTAGGACTCCATTTGATTCGATACCAAAAAAATTATGGCTCCCAAATATATGGCTATTTTTCTTCTAAATATGTTTTAGGGAGATTTTAATTCCCATTTGTTTTGTCCCCTCTATGTAGATTTGCGTTGTATATTCATTACATTCGGAGATTTGCGACAGAGAGAATATGTTTCATTAATCCTTTGGGCCTGCCTAGTGAAATTCTGAATAAAGAATTTATTTGTATTCAATATTGTATAACACTTGTTCTTGTGGTATAAATAATGAACTACTTTGCTGACACGGAACAACTAGCTAACATTTCATTCCTTTACACCTGTATTTATAGATTCAATAGATTCGAATGCATTGATAGATATGAAACTAGAGAGACACAAAAACTTGAGGGAAGAATCAGCATTTTTCTGGGGAGAGATCAATGATGGAACTCTCAGGTATCAGTTCAAACCTTAATGTGTGATTTCACTTGCCCTCCCTCCCAAATAAAGTCCTTTTCCCCTTTCTTCTTGCTACTAATGTTTCAGAATACATGCTCTCTCTAAACTTGGGATTAACATTATTGTTGAGCTGAATTAATGGTTCTATGTTGTGGCTTTTACAGGTTGAAGCATTAAAGCAGCTTACTCTTCAAGAATTAATAGATTTCTTCTATGAATATGTCAAAGTTGGGGCACCTCAAAAGAAGACTTTACATGTACGAGATTACGGGAAACTCTATTCAGCTGATGACAAGGCAGAAGCTTCTCAACCACACTTTTGCTAAAATAGACAATATCTTCAGTTTTAGAAAATCAGTCTCTTTATGGCTCTTTCAAAGGGCTTTCTGGGCAGATGAAATTGTAGGGATCATTTTCGGTTTGTAAACTCCCTCGCCTTAAATACTTTAATGAAAGAACTCATATAATGGCCAAGTGCTCTCATCAATTTCAGAATAGAAAAAAAAAATTATATTTCCTCATTTCATTGACATGATATTTTACATAATAAGTATTATTTATCTGAATTTTAATGGTCATTGTGACGTTTTACATCATCGCAATGATATGATTTCCATTTCTGGTCTCATGCTAATAAGATCATTCTGTTATTCTTATATAACGATGGCAGTTACACATCTTTTATTTCTTCCATACACCATCTAATTGTTATGATTTACTATAATTGGATAATGGGTTAGACAATGCATAACTTTTCTAAGGTTCTCATATGACTATACATGAAAGCTACCAGATAATAATATCTTTGGCCCTATTATGTCATTGGTGAGCTATGAGAATTTTGTTCATGTTTTCATCATTAACTTGATTGCGATTGAATTCAGAAAGGATCTGCGGCCTGAAGGTTTTTTTGTTTTTTGTAATATCATACTGTAAAAATGAGAAGAATATTTTGATATAAATATTATTACAATTATTACACTTTTACTGACATTTGATTTTAGTCTTTTTGACATTTGTTGAGTTTGTAGAAAATAAAAGAGAAGGAAGAATGTAGGATGAATTGCTCAGGCTCAATAGGCTCAACGTTTGAAGATAGACACCCATCAACACTGAAATTGGAAATAAATACACTTTATATTTTTAAGCTAAATGATATAGACTTAAATTCTTTTTTTTTTTTTAATTTACTTTTCACGAGTCCTACAATTGTTTCAATGTATGATTTGTACAAGTTTCAGAGCAATATTCCTATCATTTCACAATTTTATACTATTGCCTGGTTGAATACATATAGTTATATGTATTATTCGTAACAAGATTATTGGGAGAGCTTGAGTCTCGCCGACCCTTCGGATCCCATGATTGGGGGGCTTGTGGA
The DNA here is from genome assembly GCA_031216105.1 of Dalbergia cultrata. Classification (NCBI taxonomy): domain Eukaryota; kingdom Viridiplantae; phylum Streptophyta; class Magnoliopsida; order Fabales; family Fabaceae; genus Dalbergia; species Dalbergia cultrata. The sequence goes on from CM062353.1 coordinate 15,329,456, forward strand.
TCGGTTGACATCCCAGCTTGCATCCTCATGTAGATTGGCCCCAGGGCATTCCCTCACTTAACCAATGGGCGTTGACTCAATGCTTGAGAGTGAGAGACATGATCATAATCTCTCATCAATGTCTCGTGGCACCCTCATGCCCAGACGGTATATATATCCCTTCTTATAGAGGGAGAAGGGGTCTAAATCTCTAGCCTAACACTTACCCATCCTCTATTTTGAACCGGACAATAATAAAGATTATTGAAATATTGGGGTAAAAAAATTTTCACTATATAAATTTTAACTTTTGAGGAATTAAAATTAAAATAAGTGTATAGACTTCTGTTAAAGTTTTTGATTCCTATATCATTACAGAAATCAATATACATTCATGGTCCACCATGGCAGATCAAAAGTAAATCAATCAATACTTTTGTTTCATTTTCCCCATTTTTTTCGATGATTGCTCTGGAATCCTCAAAATTTAATGGATACTGATACCTATTTTTGCTGGCTCCATTCAACGTTAGACACGTGTTTTTGAGAGTGATAGTTTACTTTCTTACTTAAAACTTTTGTTTTTGATTTATACATCCTCAGTTCTATAATTTTTATAAGTTAACATCAAAATGATTTTTGTTAATTATCTTCAATTTTAATTCCATTTATTTCTGAGATTGAATCCCAACCCAAGCATCAAATTGGTTATAACCCTATTAATGTTCATAACTCAAACCCAAAAACAACACTCATCGAAGATTGAGAGCTTGGCCCTCTGTACCACGTTATTGGTTTGCATTGGGCTTTGTCCTTGTTGCTCAATTCTCCAGTACAAGGAAAAGGAAGGAAGGAAGGAGCCTTCCATGGCTGCCCAACTTGCCCATCATTATTGAGATGTTGTTTGCAAAAGCGTTCATGGCTATTTTAACCAATGTCGGAGCTTGGATTGGATTAGTTATCGAATTAAGGAATTTTAATTTGAAATATAAAACAGAAATATCCTTTATTGAAAAAAAAACAAAAGACACCGTCTCTTTGCAACTTTGCATCCACTTAAGCTCCCATTTCCCTTATAGTTCTTGAGATCTTGGCACTTCGTGAATGCCACCATAGCCTTTCTCCGATGTTGTCGAGGTGTCGTTTTGGTAGATCTGGATATAGTAGTAATGACACCCATAGCATCAAGAGGACGATGGCGCGTGCCTTTGCAACCAGCTCGACTGTTGGTAGAGTGGTGGCGGTGGGATCTAGTCGAGCACGATCTGTCATCGTGAAGGGAAAGCTGCTGCTAATATTTGCTTACAGGAGGGTGATGTGAAGATTGGGTTTTTCACTGGAAATTAAGGATGTTGGAGTGCTTTGGTTGATTAGCAATAGTGCTATTGTGCTAAATCATCTCACCGGTGTTAGAAACAGTGGCTTGCTTTTTTGCCACAAGTCAAAAATTAAAGGAAGAAAATCTTCCTTGCAAGCTGTTGCACCAAATGCATAGCTATGTATTCAAGAAAAATTGGTTGGAATAGTGGCACTCATGGCACTCATTTGACGCTACACGGCTTTGGCTTCCTATAAATAGAGGAAGGCCAAATTGTGATGACCGAAAAAAAAAAATTATTTTGAGTGAGGACCACCATGCATCTTAAGTGGTATAGACCACCGTAGGATCCTCTCTTTTTATTTATCTTCTCTCTTCCTCCTCTCCTGATTCATTTTTCCCGAACCCCCTCCCCTCCTTTCTTACTTCTTCTTCTCTTCTCTATTTTCTTCTCCCTCCACTCCTTTCTTACTTCTTCTTCTTAACTTCACTAATAAATATCACCACCACCTCCATCATCATCATCTCCTCCTCCTCTCCATCACTTTCTCTCTCTTTCCCTCCCCTCTATCTCATTTTCTCTCTCTAACCTCCATTAGAGAGTTGAAGATTTTAGAAGCTTTGAGAGTGATTTTCTTCACCAATTATACTCTCCAAGTGGTAAGTAAGCTTCTACCATACTCCATTTAAATTATTGAATTTTTTAATTATTTTAGGATTAATTTAGGTTTTTAGAACCCTTAAATTTGGGGTTTTTAGTGAATTAGCATTAATTGATGTTAATTGATAGCGTAATTAGCTCACAAATATTCATATTGTCTTATTCCTAGAGCGATAGAGCAATCAGACGACAATACTTGAGTTGGTGGCATCAAAGGCGTTGTTCTTCGGTTCTTTGAACTAGTATTTGTGAGTAGATAGTGTATCTGTAGGTTACTTTATGCATGATAAACAATATAAAATTTTATAAAGAGTTGAAAATATGTTGATATAGAAGAAAATAATTTATTTATGGAAATTGAGGCTTTATGTTTAAAATGAAAAATATTTATTTGAAGGCCATAATGTGATTGTTATGCTTATTTAAATATTTTTGGTTGAAATGTAATAAATATTGAATTTTAGAACATTTTATATTAATTATCAAATTTGAGTATGTTTTATGTTCAATGTATTTCATATAACATGAGAATGGATTTTGTGTTGGAAAGTATTCTGGAAGTGGAATGTTCATGATTTTGAGTTAAATTGGGGGAAAATTCCTAGTCAGAACCTGTAGTTAACGGCAGGGACGTTAGCCTCGGTGCACCGTGAGAAACTCTAGTTAGCAGGAGGGATGCTAACCCACACATAGCTGCAGCTATGTCTGGATTTGTATATGGCTATGGGCTAACTCTAGTTAGCAGAAGGGATGCTAACTCGTACATGACTTTTGTCATGTCTGAATTTGTATGGCTACGGGCCAATCATATATGAACTTATTATTGTTCTGCTTGGATAACTCCCCATTCAACTTGAAATTATGTGATTATGTAAAGTTATGTTTCCACGAAATCTCATGTTATTGCTATATGTATATTTTTATGAGCACATATACATTATTATGTTTATATTGTTTTATGATTGTATTTAGTAAACTATAGATATCCTATCTCTCGCTGAGTTGCAAAACTCATCTCGTTGTTATCCATTTTTTTTTTCAGATACAGGTGCTGGTGCTGGTTCTAGTTCTATTCCTCCGGCTCAGCCATAAGTGTATTTCAAGTTGGTGAGCCTTCTTGAGAAGGCCTTTATGTTAAAACCTTATTTTGTCTAGTTTGTCAATTGCTCCATGTGTCACAGGCAGGGTCCTTGGATCTATATTATGTGTAGGTTGAGAATCTATGAATTAGATATTTAAATTATGTTATAAAAAGGGATTTGTAAACTTAATTTAGTTTATAATTGGATTATATAATGCATTATGTTTAATAGAATGGTAAAACTAATTTGGTATTATGTTTGAAACATATGTTGAAATATTGTATTATGCTGAAAAGGCGCATTCTGAGAATACTTGATGCCCATTTGCTGGAATTTAAATTGTAAATATTGCAGGTTATATTTCAATTTGGGGAATATTCGAAAAACAGAGGAAACTCTGTCCGTTTTTCTGGAAAATTTGGTGTTTCAAGGTTTGCTATGGAAGGTGTTCCTTATGCGCCGGTCATGGCCTAAGTTGGGTCGTGACACAAACTGTATTATCCATCTGAAGCGGAAGCAATTTTCAGCGGTATTAGAAGAAGCAATATTAGCTTCTTGTAGTGAGAGAAAAAAATAGAGAGAGAGTGTAAGAAAATTTCAAGAGTGTAGTGTGAGTATACACTGGGATTTTGGGTATATTCTCTAGATCTTTGTAATACTACAAATTATACTAGAAGAGAATATCACTAGGTATACACTATATTGTAATTACTCTTTAAATATAGTGGAGTATTTTCGGAGTTTAGCTCATGGTTTTTCCCTCAAAATTACAAGAGGGTTTTTCACGTTAAAATATTGGTGTGCAGTTCTCTTGATCTATTTTGTTGGTGTAAATAGTAATGAGTACTATTCATAAATAGTTAAGCGGGTCCCACTATATAGCACTATTCACGTGAATAATGATGTGGGCCCCACTATGGATTATTATTCATCATGCTTCATTTTTTCGTCTCTTCAATTTGGGCGCACTTTCGTTCACATTCATAAAGTGTTTATTACACTTGGGGTATACCCAACTCTAATGATACATATACCTAACTTTGATGATATCATAACAACTGGAAAAAAAAAGTATCCTTTTCTTTTTAATTTGTCTGAAACTTCTTTTTTGGTCTGATATTTTGTTTTCATCATCGTTTGAGTTTTTTTTTGTTTGAATTTCACTTTTTTTTTTGTCATAACTTTGGTATGTGTCGAGGAAGTACGATGTTCAAGAAATGAACACTAATGGAGATGAACTGAAAGGTGTTAAAGATATGAGATGAATTAAATTTTTTTTAAAAAAAAGTGTTTTGCTCACAATTTCTTTTAATTAGTGTTGCAAATTGAATCCTTTTGGATTTATTTTAAAGTTTAATTATAAGAAGGATAAAATAGTAAATAAAGAGTTTATAATATCTTGGTCATTGAGTTGGCAATATTTATGCCACGTGGCCTGCTATGAATAGTGCAGATAGGAAAGGTACGGGAATCCTCTAATTTGTGTGGGTACTGGAACAATCACCTATTGAGCAAAGACCATGAACACCGTAGGACCGCTCTGCATTCCCAACTCTCTCCTTGGCTCTTTCCCTTTGATTTTTCGATAACCATGTGGCAGAATATCATTCCTCTTAATATGTTGCAATATAAACTTAAAAAGTTGTATAAATATTATGTTTATACAAAATATAATTTCAGCTCCGTTAGCATATACACAATGTTTTTATTTCAAATATTTATACGTAATAGCCGTATTTAATGTTGTTCATGTGCTTTATACGTGTTTAGAATACCGTAACAGCAACCGATAACATAATGAAAATTACATTAAAAATTATACAAGAATCGAACGAAAATATAACATAATTCGTACAGTACAACTCATAAAGCGATGGTGCCGACAGACATCAATCAATGTTCTTTTTTTACAGAGCTTGGCGCTGTGTAGACCTGACTTGGCATAGACCATAGTCTCTGTTGCCTTGGAGTGTTTCACTGTTTCCACATCTCAATCTCGATCTCTCCTCTTTGATTTCCTGATAACCATGGCTGAATCATTCCTCTTCAGCATCGCTGAGTCACTGATAGCAAAGCTTGCTTCTCGTGCATTTGAAGAAGCTTCTCAGCTGCTTGGTGTATATGATGACCTGCGAGAGTTTAAGCTGACTCTCTCATATGTCAAAGCTGTTCTGCTGGATGCCGAGCAAAAGCAGGAGCACAACCACGAGCTGCGCGTATGGATGAGGCGGATCAAGCGTGTCCTCTCTGATGCTGAGAACGTGCTTGATGAAGTTGACTGCGAGACCTTACGCAAGCAAGTGGTCAAAGCCTATGGTACCACCAAAACCAAGGTAGGTCGCTTCTTCTCAAGTTCTAATCCGCTTCTCTTACGCTATAGGATGGCTCAAAATATTAAAGATGTCAGGAAAAGATTAGACAGGGTTGCAGCTGATAGGGATAAGTTTGGTCTTCAAATAATTGATGTTGATAGGCGAGTTGTGCATAAGAGGGAGATGTCATACTCCCATGTTGTTGAGTCAACTGTGATAGGAAGGGATGAGGATAAAGAAAAGATAGTGCAACTTTTGGTGCAGCAGAATCCTCGTGATGATGATGATGATGAAAGTTTATCTGTTTTACCTATTGTCGGAATTGGAGGCTTAGGAAAGACCACTCTTGCTAAGTTTGTGTACAATGATAAGAGGATAACTGAGTCCTACCCATTGAAGATGTGGGTGTGTGTTTCTGATGACTTTGACATCAAACAATTGATTGTCAAAATCATCAATTCTGCAGATGAATCTGCCTCTACTCATCAACAGAACTTTAACATGTTGGATATGGAGCAATTGCAAATTCATCTAAGAAATAAACTTGCTGGTCAAAAGTTCCTACTTGTCTTGGATGATGTATGGAACGAGGATCGTGTTAAATGGGTTGAGTTGAGGGATTTAATACAAGTGGGTACAGCAGGAAGTAAAATCTTAGTGACAACACGTAATCACAAGATCGCTTCCATGATGGGTACCATTTCCCCTTATGTTTTAAAAGGTCTTTCTTTTGAAGATTCATTGTCTTTGTTTCTTAACTGGGCATTTAAAGAAGGAGAAAAGGAAAAATATCCAAATTTGGTAACGATTGGAAGGGAAATTGTGAAAAAGACCAGAGGGATTCCATTGGCAGCAAGAACACTTGGGAGCGTGCTATTCTCAAAATATGAGGCAGATGAGTGGAAATCGGTTAGAGATAATGACATTTGGACTTTGTCACAAAAGAAAGATGACATTTTACCAGCTTTAAAACTAAGCTATGACCAAATGCCATCCTATTTGAGACGGTGTTTTGCTTTGTTCTCCCTTTACCCAAAGGATCATCAATTTGATAGTCATGATGTTGCTGCACTTTGGGGGGCGGCAGGTTTCCTTTCTTCGCCAAGCCAAAACAAACGTCCGATAGATGTTGTAAATCAATATTTGTATGAATTGATGTCAAGATCCTTCCTTGTGGAATTTATGGACTTGGGCATTGGTTATAGTTTTAAAATACATGATTTAGTGCATGATCTAGCACTACATATTGCAAGTGGCGAGTGTCTACTTCCAAAATCTGACACTCAAAATATACCTGAAAACGTTTTGCATATATCTTTCATTGATAGTGACTTGCTTGGCAAGTCTTTCACTCCAAACTCATCAGGTATGAGAACCATCCTGTTTCCTAATGACGGGGCGGAAGCCATCAATGAAGCTATATTGAATACATGGGTGTTAAGATACAAATACCTGCGATTTCTGGATTTAAGTGGTTCTACATGTGAGACTTTGCCCCAGTCCATAGGTAAGTTGAAACATCTAAGATATTTCTCTCTTACTAGGAACAAGAAGATAAAGATACTCCCTGAATCTATTTGCATGCTCCAAAATTTGCAAGTTTTGTGTCTTGATGGGTGTATGGAACTTGAGATATTGCCCAAAGGATTGAGAAACTTGATCAGTCTTCAAAGACTGGAGATAACCACAAAGCAATCAATTTTGCCAGAGAGTGATATTGCAAGCTTGAGTTCCCTTGAATATTTATGTATTGAATCTTGTAACAAGCTGGAGTCTTTGTTTGTAGGGATAAAACTCCCTACTCTTAGGACATTGAGTGTTGATAGTTGTGAGAGTCTAAAGTTTTTTCCATTTGATAGTAACAGTTTTCCTCAATTAGAACTTTTGGTGATCAATGGTTGTGGCAATCTAGAATTGTCAAAAGGACATGACCAAGACATTCAAAACTCGAGCTTGAGGTTAAAGTTATTAGCTCTTGTAGACATGCGGCAGCTAGTGACCTTACCCCATTGGCTTCAGGCATCTGCAGACACTTTACTAACCTTATTAATTCGGGATTGCGACAAGTTTGAGGTGCTTCCTGAGTGGCTTTCAAGTTTGAGTTTTCTTAGATTACTTGCTATCCAAAGATGTCCAAAGTTGACGTCTCTCCCTAATGATATCCATCATCTCACCGCACTTGAATTTTTGGGGATTGAAGGTTGTCCTAAATTATGTACAAGATGCCAGCCGCAAGTTGGAGAGTATTGGACTAAAATATCACACGTAAAAGAGATTATCATTGATGGGGAAGAACAGAAGATCCGAGGAAACAATTAATGGAAGATAAAAGAGAATTGAAGGACGAGAGAAAGCTTTGATAACCCAAATAAACATTGATGTGCCTTTCCTTTTCTGATGTTGTTGTAATGTAGATCCTTGTTTTTATTATGTTCAGACTGAGTCCTCGACTATTGTTCTGGTTCGCTAGAAACTGCAATTGAATTGTTTGTTTGATGCAGATAGACTAGTGCAATGATTATATCTCTATTATCTTCATCGCTGTTTTCCTTGAAAACTGAAAAGAAATAGAATATTTCCATTATTTATCGCTGAGAAAATATTTTGTATATTCTCTGTACTTTCTAACTCATTCTTTGGAGCTGCCTGGTGAAATTCTGAAGTAAGAATTTATTTGTATTCAATATCGTATAACACTTGTCTTGTGTTATGAACTACTGTGCTACATGGAACAACTAGCTAACAAATAACAACGAACCGAACTGGTTTTGCATTTGCAAACAATGAACCTAACTTCTAGAAAACGTAAGCCTATAATGCTATTTTTCACAGCTCAGCAGTTCTTTGCAAAGTATGACACTAGTCTCCTATCACAAAGCAAAAGGCTCCCTCAAGACCTTCACAGGTAGCACCTAGAGCTCAGGAAATCTAATATTACTTTATATATATTGTGTTATTCGGTTTAATATGCTAATATTCATTATCATATTTTCGTTTTTAAGCTACACTATAGTCTGATCAATCAGTGTTATGGGCGTTATTCTTCAATTTTGGAGTAGAAACTTGACTTGTTCATAAGACTTAGTTCACAACTGCAGAAAGGAGACTTCATCTCCAAAAATACGAAAAGGAAAACAAATCACATTAAAATGATGCTCTTCTCTTCTTCACTATTGTATATTCTTCTCAGTAATAGCTATGAACTTCAGCGATCAATGCCTTCAATTTTGTCTTGCACTTCTTGGTACAACTGCCTGAGCCACTCAATGTTTGGTCTTGCATTGGCTTAGAAGAATGTCTGCACCAGCTTCCTGAAGGAGTTGGGGTTTGTGTTCATGAGCTTGTTCAGCATTGGCTCATCCTGGATGAATGTAGTGTTGGCTTCTTCATAGACCTAGTTGTCAACTTGGCCTGAAGTAGCACTCCACTCTGCACTGTTGGTGAGTCTACTCTCAATCTCACGGACACCCTCATACCCACCGGACAGCATGCCTTCATACCACTTTATGCGTGCATCAAGTCTAACTGTCTTAGCAAGAGTACGCACCTGAAAGAGAATATAACCACAGGGGTCGGCTGTATGAAAACTATTGAGATATATTGTGCATATTTGTTTGCATATCATACAGATTTGTTTTCGAATTCCTATTCTTTCTTTCAAGTTGGTACTATATAATCATCATCATGTAGACTTTTATAGAGAGCTTGTCACCGCTTTTGAACAATAGTTCCCTATTAAATTTGGCTTTTAGATACTGTAATATTCTTTCTACCACTTGCATTTGTCTCACTTTTGGATCATGCATGAATTGACTAATCACACTCACAGCATAAGCCAAATCTGGCCTAGTATGGGCCAACTATATGAGTCTTCTCACCAATTTTTGGTGTTGTACTTTATCAATACTAGAACTTTCCTCTTCTCTTTCCATTTGATGGTTTTGTTCAATAAGAACACTAGCAGCTTTGCACCCAAGTTGACAAACAAGAAAATAAAGAGACTTTCTAATTCTATTTGCATGCTCCAAAATTTGCAAGATTTGTGTCTTGATGGGTTTACGGAACTTGAGATATTGCCCAAAGGGTTGATAAACTTGATCAGTCTTCGAAGATTAGAGATAACCGCAAAGCAATCTATTTTGCCTTAGTGTGATATTGCAAGCTTGTGTGCTCTTGAACATTTAGGTATTGAGTCTTGCAACAAGATGGAGTCCTTGTTTATAGGGATAAAACTCCCTAGTCTTAGAACATTGAATGATGCCAATTGTAAGCGTCTAAAATTTTTGCGACTTCATATTAACCATTTTCCTCAATTGGAGACTTTGGGAGTCATAAGTTGTGGCAATTTGGAATTTTCAAGGGGACAAGACAACCAAGGCATTCAAAACTCCAACTTGAGGTTAAAATTATTATGGTTTCTAGACATGCCATAATTGATGACCTTACCTCATTGGCTTGAAGCATCTCTAAACACTTTACAATCCTTACCAATTGCAGATTGTGATGACCTTGAGGTGCTTCTTGAGTGGCTTTCAAGTTTTCAAGTCTGATTTTTCTCAAAACATTGTTTATCACAAATTGTCCAAAGTTGCTGTCTCTTCGCACCTGTAAGTTTTGCATATTACAGGTTGTCCTGAATTATGTAGAAAATGTCACCCGCAAGTTGGAGAGTATTGGACAAAATATCACACATAAAAAATATTCTCCTTGATGACCAAGCACCAGAAGATTCGGAGAAATGGGTATTGACATAACCGAAAGATTTGGACAAACAGATACAAACAGATAAAGAAGATTTGGAAGATGAGGAAAGCTTTGATAACCTAGAGAAATATAGATGTGCCTTTCTCTTGGGGTTTCTGTATTGAAGATCCTTGTTCTTAGAGAAAATTACAAGGACATTCATTTGAGTCTTTTGATATTACATTTATCTTCTCTAGTTTTTAACAATACAGTTACCTATTTTATTACTAAATAAATCTTTGAAATAAATTACCCTTTCTGGCAAAATAAAAAAAAAAATCCCCCCAGTCTCCCATACTTTCTTCTCCATCCCATTCTCCACCAGGGCCGCCGCCCCTAATCCCCTGCCCATCCTCCTTTTGCCATTCCATTTCCAAAGCACCACCACCTCCATGGTGCTCCTTTGCCTTTTATCCTTTTTATAATTGAATTGGCCCAACAGACTCCAAAAATAAGAGGAGTTTAGTACATTGCAGAGACCAAGACACACAAAAACATTCAGAAAAAAAAAAGGAAAGAAAACAAGAATCACTTCACTCATGTCTTGTCTAAACAATTAAGGGATGCCCTAGTGATGAGTTATTTACAATCAAGGGAGGTAACGAAATATTAAAATCTCCAGTGGAATAAGTATAATATCATAGGATCTCAAGGCACATACTTATAATTTTCCCATGTTCTTATTATGTTTAGACTATTATAATTTTTCCATGTCTTTGACTATTATTCCAGTTCGCTAAAAACTGGACTGATTATGTTATGTTTGGCTTGCTTTGTACAATTCATTACTATCAGAGATTTGCTCCTCAGAGAATATTTATTCATTCACCTTTTGGCCCTGCCTAGTAAACTTCTGAAGTGAGAAATTTATTTCGTATTCAATATTGTATAATACCAGACTAGCATTGTGTTATGAACTACTTTGCTGACAGGGAACGACTAGCTAACAATGAACCAAACTGGTTTTGCATTTGCAAACAATGAAACTAACTTGTAGAAAACATAAGCCGGTAATGCTATTTTTCACAGCTCAGGAGTTCTGAGCAGAACATGACACGAGTCTCCTATTACAAACCAAAGAGGATATCTCAAGGCCTTCTTCGCAAGCAGGACCTAGAAGGCTAGAACTCGAGCAATTTAAGATTACTTTATAGATATTGTGTTATTCAGTTCAATAAGTTTATATTTATTTATTATCACATTTTTGTTTTTAAGCAATACTATTATAATCTGATCAATGAGCGTTATAGGCGTCATTCTTTAATTTTGAAGTAGAAACTTTATTTGTTCACAGGGCTTAGAGTTCACAACTGCACAAAGGAGACTTCATCTCCAAAAATGAGAGAAGGAAAACAAATCACATTAAAATGATGCTCTTCTCATCTTCACTGTTGTATATTCTTCTCAGTAAAAGCTCTGAACTTCAGCGATCAATGCCTTCAATTTTGTCTTCCACTTCTTGATACAACTGCCTGAGCCTCTCAATGTTTTGTTCTGAGGTCTCCCAATAACCGCGCCCATTGGCTTCCAAGAATGTCTGCACCAGCTTCCTGAAGGAGTTTGGATTAGTGTTCATGAGCTTGTTCAACATTTGCTCATCTTGGATGAAAGTTGTGTTGGCTTCTTCATAGACCCAGTTGTCAACTTGGCCTGAAGTAGCACTCCACCCTACAGTGTTGGTGAGTCTCTTCTCAATCTCACGGACACCCTCATAGCCACTGGAAAGCATGCCTTCATACCACTTTGGGTTCAGCAGCTTGGTGCGCGCATCAAGTCTAACCGTCTCAGCAAGAGTACGCACCTGAAAGGAATATAACCATAAGGGTCGTATATATATACGTATGAAATCCATTGACATTTATAATACGAAGTCAAAGTGATCTGATGATCATTTTTCCGTGTTTGGATCAGCTGGGTTCAAAACAGCTTGTAAACTTGAACTACCTTAAACATCTTTTGACACGAATAGTTTTCAAATATAATCAGTAACCAGAGGTGCCTCTAGTCAGGAAAAATCGTCAAACAAAGCTTGGAAATAGGAGATTTAGGGGAACAATTTATCTATACCTGAGCATTAGCTGTGGTTGTGTCAGCAATGTATGCACTTGGCTTCTTCCCATCCTTTCTCAGATTTTGAACCAGATTTGTTGGATCCGAGTCAAAATAATGACTGACATCAGTGAGGGAAATTTCTGATGAGTCAAGGTTTTGGAATGTGGCATCAGCTGTGCTCAGAGCCATCTCAAAGACTTTTCTCTTTTCGGCCATGCCTGCACCGGGGGCATCACAATCGAAAGCAAAAGACTTTCGGCTAAGGTACATGTCCTGGAGTTGCTTCTCGTCATTCCATGAAGAGTTCTCCACAGCCAGGTTTATGTTTGAGGAGTAGGATCCTGAGGCGTTGGAGAAGACCCTTGTTGCAGCTTCTCTTATTTCAATTCCAAGTGCTTGAGCTTGTTCTAATGCATGCTTTCTTACATAGTTTTGTTCCACCGGTTCATCTAACTCAGCTACCATCTTCACCGCTCTATCCAACAGATTCATCTGCAGAAAATATATATATATATAACTATGAGCAATCAAAGCAATGGAGAAACAAACTGCCTAGTAAAATACGATGAAAGATAGAAAACTGTAAATCATCGTTAAGAGTTTTTAATGAAGCAACAAGCAATTGAGATGGATAGCGAAAAGGTTGAAGTACTTCCAATGCCATGACTACTTTAGTTAAAACATTGGAATTTGAAGAGTTCAAATCGCCAACTTGAACAATAACAAGGACTCCTAAATTGGTCTTAGCCTTCATTTATGGAGAAAGAGTAAGATAAGTCACACCTGATTAATGAACAGGTCTCTGAACACTCCGGAGCAATTGACAACAACATCTATCCTAGGCCTTCCAAGCTCTTCAATACTTGCAGGTTCCACCCGGTTTACCCTACCAAAAGTATCAGCCACTGGCCTCACACCAATCATCCACAAGACCTGAGCCAGGGATTCACCATATGTTTTTATATTATCTGTTCCCCATAATACAAGTGCGATTGTCTCAGGATATTTTCCTCCATTATCAACTTTCTGCCTCTCAATTAATCTATCCACCACTATTTTGGCACTCTGCATCGCTGCAGTTGTAGGAATAGCTTGAGGGTCCAGGGCATGAATATTCTTTCCTGTTGGTAAAACTTTAGGATTTCTAATGGGGTCACCACCAGGCCCTGGCTCCACATACTTACCCTCCAAGGCTTGTTTTAGACTTCCCAATTCATTATCAGCCACAACCAACTTCAAACATTCTCCCAAGAACTCAAACAAGGTTCTGAGTTTTTCCCTATCAGCTCGGTAAAATTTAGTGTTTGACAAGTATTGAATCCATGGCTCATTTATGCCAAATCCAAGGATTGAGCTAAGTTTATCAGCTACATCAACAACTTGACCCTTATTATTAGTAGCGCGTTCTACAAAGGCAGTAATTGCTCCACGTGATGCTTCGGTTATTTGCCGAAGAAGCTCTACATCCTTCAATATTCCTTTGTCACTCCCTCTGTAAACATCCTCTATATTTCTTCCGACAGTCTCAGCAAGTATTGCTGGGAGAGCAGAAATACCATCTTCAGGACGATCGAGTGCAGCGATGTTCACCAGCGTAGCAACTGCTTCCAAGGCTGAGGGAGGCTCACCAATGACATGAAGCCCACAAGGCAACAGTCGAGACTCAATCTCCATAATCTTGGAATACACCTTTCCAACCACAAGGTCACGCTCTTTAGCTGGGATCTCCTCACCCTCATCTGGAAGTGCCACATCCTTGTCAAGATTACATTGTTTAGCAGTGCTGATTATTGAACTCACAATTTGTGGCCCACGGCCAGTGTCCTTGAGGGACTGGTATGAGGAGATGAGCTCACTTAACTGCTTAAGACCTTTGTATAGTCCAGCATTTTCTGCTGGAGGAGTCAGGTAGCTAATGGTGTTTGCATAGCTCCGGCGCTTGGCTATTGTGGCCTCAGAAGGGTTGTTTGCAGCATAGTAATATACATTTGGAATGTTACCAATCAGACTGTCTGGGTAACATACATCACTCATCCCTACCTGCTTTCCAGGCATGAATTCAAGGGAACCATGGGTTCCAAAATGAAGAACAGCATCAGCTTTGAAAATTTTCTCCACATATGAGTAATATGCTGCAAAACCATGATGTGGGCTGGCAGATTTGGAGAAAAGCAGCCTCATAGGATCCCCTTCATAGCCAAATGTGGGCTGAACACCTATGAAGACGTTACCATACTGTTTCCCATATACCAACAGATTCTCGCCATCTGAATTCAGATTGCCAGGGGGTTTTCCCCAGTTTTCCTCTAATGCTGTGGCATAGGAAGTCAGACTTTGGTACTCACGGATACCCATTTTGTAAGCGACGTTAAGATTCGGGCTGCTGAATTGAGCTTCTTTGTCATGTATCACCTCTTCGATCAAAGCTTCTGAAGTCTCTGGAAGGCCTTCAACATTGTAACCATCTCTTTGCAGGTCTTTCAGAACAGAGTAGATGGAAGAGAAGACATTCAGGTAGGCCGCAGTTCCCACATTTCCTTTATCTGGAGGGAAACTGAAGACAGTAATGGCTAGTTTCTTCTCTACCTGAAAGAGTGCATAAATTTATCGTGAGAATTTGAAGAATCGAAATCAAACTGCTCTACGCAAATAGATGAGAATATGCTGTAACTTCAAAATGCAGATGGGAATAAGAAAGTTTTGTAACTCTTCAGATACATGCAAGCCGATGATGCAGCACAATGAAACAATAGACAATAAAGGAAAAAATAATCTCATATATGACTATTTAGATGAAAGACCAGCAGATTCAGCTAAATTACTACACTTAAGGAGGGTAAGGTTAACAATGAAAAGAGCAACACAAATGTTGTTGTTTGAAATAAAATCTTGAGAAGAAAAAGCATTCGTTAATTCCTACTAGTATGATTGGAAAGCAATCTAATGTTGGTCTATAACTTACCTCTCATTTTTACTGTAAAAGATATTATGTATTATGAATTATGCTTCCAAGAAGAAACAATTTTCCATTTACAATTACTTGCAAGCCACTTCCAGTTGAGTAAAAGCCAAATAAATAAGCACTACGAAATCATCCCCTAGTTCTATGAAATTGACTCAATATAGGCATGGACAGAATAAAAAGAAATATAATAATTAATGACAATGACTAACTCCCTTGAATATCTTTCTAAACAGGAAAAAGAGAATATATATATATATATATGTTGCCATCAGATATTTGATAGTATAATCCTATGAAATTTTGTAGGCTATGTCAAAATTAAACGCGAACTGGATGTGGATATTTGCAGAGTCAGAAAATGGCAAATGCGGAATACCTTTGATTTTCTTTTCAGTTCAGCCCATTTGATTGCCCTAGTGCAGAGCTGTTCCACTCTCTTATGCAGAGCATGAGATTTTCCTAAAAATATAACAACAGTAAACAGCGGAAATTTTTGTCAAAATAAAATGTCTGAGTGTAGGAAAAGGTGAGGAAAATACAAAATACATACTACTAAAGTATGAGCAAGTGTGAAATTTGAAATACAGGTCCAAGATTCGTGCCACTAAACCATTTACTTGTTTAGAAAAGGAAAATAAAATAAGAGTTTAATTTTGTTGCATTATCAGTTTTACACTGTCAACCAATTATGTGCTTTTATTTGTAATACTTTCGAGTCAATGGATAATTCAGTCAAACACTTTTGTTGATGTAACAGCACATGATTGAATATTTATCTAAGTTTATTTTACTATAGTGTATTCCAATTAAACTCACAAAATAATCTGTTGTTCTCCTCTTTAAGATTAATGTTCAAAAACCAAACTTCGACAAAAGTCATTAAAAAAGATTATTAAGTACAGAGCTGGAAAGAAAAATTAGAAAAGGGATTGTTGTTACCTGTTTTGGGATCTCTACCAGCAAAAACAATTGGCTCCATGCCACCATCTAGCTCAGGGAGAGCAACTTGAAGAGCAACCTGTATTGGATGCAAACCAAGAGTACTGTTGAGCCACTCTTCTGTTGTCTGAAACACCAGTGGCAATGCAACAATGTAAGGCACGTCCAGCCTCCTCAAAGCCTCAACAGCCCTTGGATGGTCCTGCCTAGCAGGGCCTCCAACAAGAGCAAAGCCTGTGAGTGACACCACAGAATTCACAAAGGGTTTCTTTGTGATTGGATCAATCAAGAACTTCTCCACCGGCCCGGAAAAGTCAAGTCCACCAGCAAAAATCGGAATAACCTTAGCCCCTTTAGCCTCTAACTCCATGATCACAGCCACATAGTGACCATCATCACCAGTCACAATATGACTCCTCTGCAAGATCAAGCCAATCACGGGAGCATTTGGACTCTTCAGCTTTTCATTGGCATCCCTTCTAGTCCCATACCAATTCAAATACTCCTTCACATCATCATACATACAAGGAGCCAGAGGGTGCCAAATGCCACTGTCCAAGTACAAAACCGGCTCTGAGTACTCGATTTTCGCCCCTTTCAGTGCAGGAACATAGGATCCAGAAATCATTTTCAGGAAATTCTGCAAATTATCAGGTGACCCCCCAAGCCAAAACTGCAAGCTCAGTATATAGAGCCTAGCATCCTGAGCCTTATCACTTGGCAAATACTTCAAAACCTTTGGCAACGTCCTCACAAGCTTCAACATGCTATCAGCAAACCCTGCAGACTGCTGCTTCTTCCTCTTGAACAGCTGGAAAAAGGGGCTCTTGGATTGACCAAGCTGTGACATGCTGAAAGAA
Source organism: Dalbergia cultrata (assembly GCA_031216105.1). Taxonomy (NCBI): domain Eukaryota; kingdom Viridiplantae; phylum Streptophyta; class Magnoliopsida; order Fabales; family Fabaceae; genus Dalbergia; species Dalbergia cultrata. Next base: position 15,346,367 of record CM062353.1, read on the forward strand.
CCCAACTTGTTAAGCCTCATCACTTCAGGCATTGATGGAAACACAAGAACTGCATCAAGCCTTTCCCTCTCTTTCTCCACTGCTGCCTTAACCTTGAGTGCAAGCTCCTCCACAAAGATCAATGACCCAATGAAGATGTTAGCATCTTCCAAGTCCTTGCAGAAGGTTTTATAAGTGGACTCATCCCTTAGCTCTTCCACCAAGTAACCCACAAGCTCATAAGAAGCATGTTTTCTGTTGCTGTTGAGAGCTCTAACTGCAGCAGTTAGAGATGATTGGTACTGAGCCTCAAGGACAACATACACAATTTTCACTGTTGGCAAATTTTGGTCTTTCTCAGGAACAATTCTACGAACTTCCGGGGTGGTTTGTGTAAAGAGGCCATTGCCAATGGCAGCACATTTCACTCTCAAGGAGGATTTTGAGCTGCCACAGTAACTGGCTTTCTTAGGAAGGAAAGAATGAAGAAAAAGGTGCTTTGGGGCAAGAGAAGAAAGCTGGTCAGCCTTGGAAGTTGGTAATGTAAATGGTGAAGACACTAGCGAAGCCATTGATAATCAAATTCTCTATGAACCCAAGTAAGAAACCCAAAAAAAAAAAAATCAAGTTCCTATGTTTACAAAATTGAAGACAAGAGAAAGGAAGGGAAGAGAAGCTAAGCAAAGCAAAGTTCAAGTTGCTTAGAAGAAAGAGTTACTTGGGATAATGGAGAGGAAGGTGTGCACTTTTTTCTACCTAAGTTGTGCTACCATTTGAGGTTCTTGCAGTGTATCCTGTGTTTCTTCTTAATTTCTTTTTCATTTGGAAAGATGAACGGTTGTGGGGATTTTATTTGGTTTGTGTGGATGGTACTGGACAGGAGGAAAAATGAGTTTAAAATTGAAATAAAAATCGGTGGTTTTTATGGTTAGTGGTGAGAAATAGGACCACGTGGCCAAATGGGCAGTCACTGGAATTAAAGTTATAGAACTCCGAGGTGTTTTTGCTAGTGTCCTAGTTGTTGGTTGTGAGAATGACATGTGGATGTCCTTTCTGTGCACTCTCTATTACTGCCACCATATCTATCTATCTCTTTTGTGATGGAGTCTCCTGAAATCTGATTGGTGGGATTGGATTTCCCCTAAGGTTGATTCATGAAGGGTAATACGTGATGGATAGGGGATCTAGATGGTGATGAGAGAGATTGATGTGAGATTTTTTTTTTTTTCCTTTTTAACTTAGGAGTTTGGTGGACTGGAATGCCTTTTTGATTGGAAAAAGATTCTTGGCCTTGTGTGTGTTTGTGTCTCACATTGAAAACCATAAGTTAAATATCTTTCTATGTAAAATCGATGGGGCCAAATATCGTACTTTAGTGTTACGCTTCCAGTTGAGTTACCACAGGTTACCAAACATCGTACATAGTGTTACGCTTCCAGCTGAGTTACCGCAGGTTACCAATGTACCTTCCATTGTTGGCTGTCGCCTTGTTTGTTTTTATTGTAATCAATCAATGTTGCGAATTTGATATCAAATGGAAGTTGTGCTGATGCGATATTCAATAATCTAGTTAATTCTTTCCATAAATTATGGCTATTTGCCTTTGAAAAACAAAAGGCAGCAAGGCGAAAAATTAACAGTAACAAGTCCCATGTTGGTGATTCAACTGATAAAAGCTAGGCACATGCAGAGAGAATGGCCATATCCAACCTCTAATATGCTTTTATTTTAAGAGAAAATTACATTTACTTCTCTTGAAATTTTCAATATAATTTCACTTATTTTATGCTCTTTAATTTTATAAAATTATCACTTACTTCTTTTGTGGTTCATAAAAAGTATACTAATCTCTCTTATAGATACTAATTCATTAATTTAGGTGATAAAAAAAATAAGATGAGACATATATATAATTATTATTGATAAAATTATAGTATTTTTTAAATACTTAACATATTAATTAAATATTTTTTTATCCTATAAAGATGAAGCTTATAATTATAATTTATGATAAAAATAGATATTTTAGTTAAAATATATGTCAAATACTATCATAATATTATAATTATGTTGCCAATAAGCGTGTGCAATTGTATATGTCACATGCTTTTTTTTATTATTTAAATTAATTAATTCACATTTAAAGTTAGTGCATCTTTACAAAATAAAGAGGTACCGAGTATAATTATACTAAATCTTAAGAGAATTGAGTATAATTCATTCTTTTAATTTTTCTTATCTCTCAAGTCTCATTACATGTCCTTTGAGAACCTGATTAACACACACACATATATATATATATATAGACACACACACTAAATATCAATTTTAGTTCTTCAAAAATATATCAGGAATAAATTAATTTATCAAAATTTAAAAGTTCTATATAGGTTCTCACAATTCAAAAAGAGAGATAACTCAATCCCTTTGTGCGAACATGTTCAATTTTTTTTCAATTACATAGAACTGTTTGAAAGACTATTTCTCTTTTTTCTGTTTTTAAATTGTGACATATCAATAAATAACTTTTAATTCCTGAAGAATTAATTTATTCCTTGATATATTTTTGAGTGGCCAAAATGATAGTTCAATCCAAAAAATAACAATAATAATAATAACACCAAATACAAAGGTCTCAATTTGTCCCTTTCGCATTTCTCTCTATGAATTAAGAGAATATCAAATAGTTGGTTTATACAATAATCAATATATCAGAAGACGAAAACGATAACAAGGAAATAGTAATTGCACCACAAAAAGGGGCATTTGCAATGGAAGTGATGCTACACATAAACGATACATTGTAATTTGTAAGATTATATATACCTCTATTTACACCGAATTCAGCTTGTGACTGATTAATTCAGTTTGGACAATGAATACATTATGACTTTCCAGTTATCTATGTTTGTGCATGCATGGTCGAAACTGTGATAACAAATTCCTACCAAAACCAGAAACTTCAAAAAATTTCTGAACAGCTTTGAAAAATTGCCGAAAACTATTAAGCGAGTACATGAAATCAAAGCCGAAAATACAACCAAAATGTCTCATAGGACATATAAGTGATGAGAAGAAAGAAAAAAGAAAATCAATTGTAGCTGTGATTCAGAATGTACAAACCATTCATCGTAGTGAAAATTGATTTCTAAAGTCTACTCAGTCTGCATAGCAGAATTTGCTTCGTCTAAGATGCTCTTCAGTTCCTTGACTCTTTGCCTGCTCAAGGCGATACAATCCTGAAACCATAACACTGATTAGTTCCTTTTTTTTTTATCAGTTATTAATGTACAATAATCAAGTGTTAACTTACACTTTAGCCAAACAACACAAGCACAAATTAAGGGGGCATTTGAAAAATAACTTTTTTCAACCAAAAAAAAAAAGTATATATATATATATCACTTAAATTTGAAATTTAAAAAAAAAATCAAAATCTAATAAAAATCAATTTCAGTTTTTTTTTTTTTTGGTAGTAGTTAAAAAGAGTAGCTTCCAAAAAAGATTAATTTTCAACTTTTTCAATTATATATAAAATTTAAGTTTCATAATCACTTTTTAGAAGGCAGTTTTAATAAATAAAACATTTTAGCACGCTGACACAAAATAAGAGACAATCAATGTTAATGCTATGAATATGATATGGTCAACTTCATTAGTCCCCTTGCAATGTGCAAACTAACCTGGATTGCTGCTGTGTAGGCAAGAACAGGACCACCAGGCTTGTAAAGAGATATGAGTTGACCAGATGTATCCAAAACTATAGTCACAAGGGTTTCCATAATGGATTCTTCTTCTGCAGTGGGATCTACCAAGATGTAGTTCTTGTAAAGTATGCATGTCAATGAGAGAGGAATGCTTCTCAGTGTGAGCTTCCTCTTCTCCTTATTAACTGCCTCCTGTGCCTGCTTTTGCCCATCTTCCTCAGACATGAGTACTATCTTGCCATCATCGTTCATGGCAACCACAGGAATTTGCACTGTCAACATGGAAATTTATGTAAGAAAAACAAAGCTAGTTTAATCTTAAAACAGAGTAGTCACATCTATTCAAATCAAGAACATCAACAGTAAGCATAAATTTTCTTAGCATAAAAATCAGACAAGTCACTGATAAACAGGCAATTTAATCTTTGTGCACCTTAAGATGGTACGAGTAATGGAACGAGGGATATATATTGGTACATTGTATAAGTATATAAAAATAGCCATGCGCCAATAGTTTTAGGATATATTAATGAGTTTCACTTTGGAGAGGAAGGGAAGAGAATCGAAGGGGTTAGAAGAGTAAAGGTTTGAAAATTTTACTCTTCAAAGTTCAAACTCCTCCTCTTCCCTCCCTTCCTTTCTAAAGTGAAACTCACAAACACAACCCTTGTGAACTTGGTAATTCAGATACGGTGATACCCCATGACTAAAGCTGGAGATTAAATTATTGGGTTCAAAACTCAGCAGTTACATTCGCTACTCCAAATTCAAAAGAATATCAAGAACAAAGTCATTGCACCTTACAATAAATAAAGCATCTTCATATCCTATGTTAAGTGTATCCATTAAAGTCAATTTAGGAAAGGGATAGTGAAAGGTAGTACTGATTCACATCTCAAATTCTTATCCAGATCTTCAAACTGGCATGTATCAAGATACATATACATAGCTTCAAATGTTGTGTAAAGAAACAACTCAGCGCAAAAACTGGGAATTGGGAAGTATCATTTTAGCATGCTTTACAGGCAGAAATAATTTATTTTTCTGATCAATTCATAATATGACTGAATGACACTTACAATGAGATAAAGCAGCAACTGCAGAAAGTAAGGCAGCATCAAAAAGAGCTCCATCAGCATCCAAGCAATAGACATCCTGCATGATAAAGAATGCAGCATCACGTCATTCAATAAATTGATACCTACACAATCAAAGGAAACAAAGATAGGGTGCCTCACATGATCAAAGATGGAGTACTATGCATTCTTTCTATGGTTGATATGTGAAATGTGATAAATGCAGTCCATAAAGAAGCTTACCAAGTAAGCCATCCATGCAGCTTTTCCACTGACCAATGACAATTCTTTCAAATCGATAATTGCAGAACTGCAACAACAAAAAAAATAGTACTAATAATAATCATAGAAAATAAGGAAGGTTAATTTTGTTGAGATTGTGGGTATTAAGCAGGGAAGGAGAAAAGGAAAGAACAGAGATTGCCGGCAATATTCGATTGTGTAAATTGATGTGATATTATGATAAAAAAGACTTAACCCCTATTTATACCAATATTAGACTTCTAATCCTATTCCTAGTTAAATAAGGAAACAAATCATGAAATATAAGGAATATGAAAACTGGTCCTAAGAGATCATCTAAAATACTCAATAATATTCACCGTGAAAATAAAGGTAATATGAGACATGTTCATGATTTCCAACAAATTTCAACAGACTCCAACTTGAGAGATCAAAAGAGCACTCCCGATTATTGATCAACAAAGTTCACATAGTCCCTTAACGATAGAAGTGCAAGTCCATGGATGCAACAAACTAAGGCAATAAATCATCAGAGAAAGAATTTTGCAATTGAGGGGGAAAGTTTGCTTGATACACTAGCCAGTTAAAACAACAAACTTTCAGCTAATTAGCTAGAGTTCATATATTCTAGTGGTCAGAATTACCACCACTAATTCTATGCACTTAACAGGAAAATTAAATCAAAAGATTGCCAAGGGAGTAGACATGATCACTTATGCATATCCAGATCAAACAGGAAACATTTGTATCAAATATAAATGCATACAGAAGAGAAAGGTGGGTGAAGTGGCCGTGGTAGAGTTCAAAGAAACAAACTGCAAAAATATTAACCAAATCTTTCCTTAAGTGTTAAAAGTGAAAACATTCCTTTAATTTTTGTTTTTCTTTTGGCTCATTTTTTTTTCAATTTTATCTATAAAAACAGGCAAGTAAAGTGACTTTGGTAGAGGTAGCTTGTTGCAGCATCCAAAATAATTGAACCAAACAAAGTGATAAGAAAGAACAAAGCTTGCCTTGAAATAGTGTCAGACAACTGCTTTGACACAACTGGTGCTGCTTCAGCAGGTCTGCCAGGCCTAACAATTGGTGAACAAATTGGAGGCATGTGGAAATCAATAGCTGAAATAACAGAGATTAACTTGTTTAAATATCGGTATATGTGGGGGACTAAATAACTACGATACAAGTGTCACAACTGGTGATAGCCAACCTAGACATCCCTCATCTGGTGACTCTATGGAGGGAGTCATAACTTCCATCTTAATAGCAGTCAACATAGTCTAAGCAAGGAAATAATTATGAAGTCGTTAAATCCATTCAGTAATAAAGTCAAGAACCCAACTTCACAAGGGTATCGCACAGAAATAGACATGGGAAGAGTAACTGACAGTTGATCCAATCTTTACAAGAGCTGACCCGTTGGCAGATGCAACAGCACCTGATCAAAAGAGTTTAACAACCTCAGTTTTGCTCCAAGCATGAATAAAGCACCACATAGAAGACAAAGATTTGGTAGATTGTGAAGAAGTAAAAAAGAAACTAACCAAGAAATATAGTTGTATCTCTAGCTTTCTTAAGTGTTCTACCATCAGGACGTATAGATTCAGCAAGATGGCGCTCAAAAAATCGAAGTGGGAAAAGGCGCCTAAAGGCGTCAACCTCCATTTCCGATGACAAATCCTCACGAGCATTTGGAAATGCCATTCTCTTTTGGAAGTCTATGCACTAAAAGAAAACCAAAAGTGAAGTAAGAAATGAGAAGCATTACCAGCAACCGGAAAATTTTAAAAGGCATCCAGTTAAGTACATGGGAAATAGTTTTATGTAAATCAAACTTTGTAGCATGTTGTACTCTCTGATAACTGATAAGTATTTCCCAGTGAACAAGATAAGGAAAACCAAATCTTTTTTTTTTTTTTTTGTAGATATGAAAAATGGTTATTTCAAATTATTTAATAAATACATATTATTAAAGTGCCAAAATTTTAAAATGTCGCAATTCACAAAAGAAAACTATAACTTAGTTCATGTTTTGAACATATCACAATAGAAATTGAAATTGTGTTCCCCGTTTACCTAGTCTAGAGAGCAAGCAATATTGCTGAATGACAATGTGACCAATCTTATGATTCTAACTTGAAACTAGCATACTGCTCACTACTTTGACACCCTTCAACTAGCTAATTAAGTCCTATAACAAAGCATATATACATGTAACCCAGCCATAAAAAGGGGTCACGCGGTGCTATATTATAGTCAACAGCTAGCCTTAAGTTTTTAGAAAATGTGACCCAGCACAGATGATATGTTCACTTATTCAGACCACAAAAGCATTCCCAAACAATTAGCCAAGTGATCCAGTCAAATCTATCCTAATTGCTGACAGCATAACAGCCATACACACATGATATCTCTTATACCCGCGCCTACAGCCTATATTCATAGATATTCACAGAGGTTGCAAATTTGCACAAATGTGTCTGAGAGTTGATAGAATTTCACAACCAGCGAAAAAAAGAACGAAGAGAAAAAAGACCTAATTTACAACAAAATTTAAATCAAGAAGTGTAATGCATTTAATCATGAAGACTCGCATGGGAGTACCAATAACGACCCGGAAGAAGGACATCATTGACAACCAGACCGACCCAAGAGCTGTCTCAAATAGAATTTCAAACCAAACCAGAATTCAATTCACTACTTCAAATCAAGAAATTCCAACAACTCTTGGACTCCAAGCAATTTAACAACTTCCTAGGTTCGAACCACATATACCACAAATGCCTGATTAATAAGAAAAATTGGGGAATTGAATCATCGTCTTCTCATCAAAAACAGGCAAAAAAGAAAAAAGGAAAGGGATCAATCCAGTAAAAGAGATTTCACCCTGGCATTATCACAAGCACACATACTAATCAACAGCAGCACCAGGAATTAAAAAGGATAAAAAATGGTTCACCTAACAAGTCTCAAATTCAAATTATGTTATACAATTTCAACAGAGTGAAAAGGAGGGGAAAGCAAGGAAAGCAAGGAAAGCAAAAAAAGCAAAGAGAAAAATACAATGCACCAAGAGCTTGAATCCATTCTCCAACCAAAAAACAATATAGAATGGAGACAATGGGGACAGAGGGACAAACTAGAAACTCTCCAGCATATATGGTTACTCTAACAAAATATTCGTACAATATATTGCATCGCAAACTAAAACAAAAATCCCACTACATCTACTTTTGAAGATTTTCTGGAGAATCTTCAGGAAATGAGCATGACCCATAATTTTCAATGTTAAAAAAAGTTGTATAATTTCTATTGCAAAAAGGAAAAAATATATATATAACATAGAAGATGTAGGAACTGGAAAATGAAATCAGTCAGCTTCACTTAGATAGAACTGCAATGAACGAAAAAAAAGCACTCAGATACAAAGAACAAAAACACAAAATGATACCTGGTATCAGATTACCTCAATCAAACAAAAGAACAGAACTTTGCTTTTTTCCCTTCTAAGGGCTGCGCTTGTTTTCTGCACTCAAACCGCGGTGCCTGTGTACCAAGCAACAACTCACTACAACGGCGAATACAAGGCAACCTTTTTTTACTGCTTTTCACTTTTTGCTTATGATGTTAATGGGCCATCATGAGGCCCATTAAGAAAACCCGGCCCAATAACAGAAAAAGAACATTTTCCCCATTGAAAAAAATTAAAGAAACAATAAAATGAAAAATCCACGAATATTAATTGGGGGCGATCCTGAAAATCCCTGATAAAACCCTAGCGAGCTCGATTTCAGCGCTAATGGCGTGCAATGGCTCTGGTTGCCAATCCGGTTGCAACAAGGACGAAGAGGAAGCAACGTGTGGAAAACCAGAAGAGCCTGCAAGAACCGATTCAACGAGCAATGGGAATAATATCTGCGTCAAGTGCAAGGTGAACGACACCGTTTCGGGGTACGGCGGAGTGGACGACGGTCGGTTCTGCGGCGATTGTTTCAGGGGGAACCTGTTCGGAAAGTTCAGGTTCGCTGTCACCTCCAACGCCATGATCGCTCCTACTGATAAGGTCCTCGTTGCTTTCTCTGGAGGCCCTTCTTCCAGGTCACAGCAAATTTCATTCTTTTCTTTGTATCATGATGTGAGGAAAAAAAATGCGATTTTTAGTTGATCAATGCATGATTTAGAATCTGGAGTTAATTGTAATTTTGGGTGTGTTTTTTTATATAGAAAATTAGTCTTGAGTTATGTAATTTGTTTTATAAGCTAGAAAGTATTGTTTCTGTATTTTTGTTGTATTTTCTTTTTGGTAAGCTATTTTTGTTGTAATTTAATTTTGCTGTTTTCATTATTTCATTCACAAATTCCTGAAAAAAAAAAAAAAGAAAATGAAAAGATGAAATGAAAATGCAAACCAAAAATGCCCATATCCAAACGCACCTTTTGATTTTTATGTTTATAGATGATAAAAATGTGTTTTTTATTATAGGGTAGCTTTGCAGTATGTGCATGACATGCAAGAGAGGGCACAGAGGAACTTTGATGCGAGTAGAGATAGGTCGTTGCCTGTGTTTGGTGTTGGAGTGGTGTTTATTGATGAGAATGCAGTTGTGCCTGTTCCTTCTGATGAGATGGAAGAGGCTGTTGGATTTATTAGATCAGTCGTGTTGAGTTTAGCAGCGCCAATGAAGGAGTTGCATGTTGTTCCTATTGAGACGGTTTATTCGTCTAATTGTAGTGATGGAAAGGAGAGGCTGATTAAGACAGTGAATGCTGTGAGTGATCCTACTGGAAGGGAGGATTTGTTGCTTTATTTGCGCATGTTGGCCCTGCAAAAGGTTTGGTTCCAGATGTCATGTTATTACTTTTATCACGGTTAGAAGCTTGCATATGCGTGTATGTATTTGAATTTTGAAAGCAGTTCATTTGACATGTTTTAAGCAGGTTGCTTCTGAATTTGGGTATAACAGACTTGTTCTAGGATCATGCATTTCAAGGATTGCTTCCCATGTCATTTCAGCCACTGTGAAGGTTTGTTATTAAATTTGAGTGAGTCAAGGTCCTTAGTTTGAAATCTGGATATATTAGTAAAATTAAGAATTTTACTGTCAAGCATATTATAATTGGGTTTTAAAATTCTTGCCCACATCACTCCGCTAAAAAAAAATCAAATGTTGTCACTTATACTTTATAGTAATTCTTATAGATGTTTCTCCCCAATCTTCCGTTCTAAATGGAAGAAATCTAATGGTTCTCACGTTCATGTTTCAACAGGGTCAAGGATATTCATTACCAGCGGATATACAGTATGTCGATGCTAGATGGGAAGTTCCTGTTGTGCTTCCTCTGCGTGATTGTTTTGCCCAAGAGATCAACATGCTTTGCCGCCTTGATGGGTCTGTATCTCTCTGGATCTGTACTGAAAATTTTGTTTCCTCCTAGTTTGTCTTGTTTTAAGTTAGCGTTGTCAAGTCTTGCATGACACGCTTTGTCTACTTGTCAAACTGAAACTTTTACTGAATGGATGTCTCTGATCTCCTTGGCAGGGCAGTCTAAAGACTTTAAAGTTGTCCACAGGTCCTAGCTCTAGCATTAATGATTTGGTCTCATCTTTTGTGGCATTATTGCAGGTAAAGTTTGTGGTGCCTTAACCTTATCTCTTTTACATAATGGACATTTATTTAACAGCAGGTTTTAACAATAGTGGGTCATGTGACCTGTTTAAGTTGTTTAGTCTGAGTCATTGGTAAATTTAGGGTGCATTTGGATGAGCTTTTCTGGGGTCAACTAAACAATGCTACAGAGCTATATCATATATCATTTATCATATATCATATATCATATTTGGATAATCTTTAAAAAATAATCAGAATATAAAAAAAATCAGTTTTCAGTGTTTTTTTAGAAGATAAAAAAGAGTAGCTTCTGTAAAAAATCAATTTCCTGTTTTCTAAATTATATATAAAATTTAAATTTCATAATCTTTCTAAAACCTGAAACAAACTCATCCTTAGAGTCCTCTAATCTTTACCACATAAAGTTCTGTTCTCTTACTTGATATGTCCCATATATATATAAATGTACATATATGTGTATATGGACGTATGTATTATCATAAGTACATCCAGAGGACAGTCCTTTGTCAATAGCTTAATGCCTGCCTTTTGTGGAATGTGTATGCCGGACTATAGAATTCTTCTAAGTACTTACAGTTGGGGCTCGAGATAGAGTAACATGCTTTGGTTGGTTAATTTTTATACCCATTCATTCTAACCTTAAATTTGTTATTTTTTAATTTAATTAGAAAGCCGTTTATTGAAAAAAAATTCAGGAAGAAAACCCATCTCGAGAGAGCACAATTGTGAGAACAGCCGGGAAACTGATTCCTTTCCAATTCAACCGGATTCCAGAGATTGTTGATGGTAACGTTCCCTTGGCAACTCGAAGACGCCAGAAGAGATATAATCTCAAATCCAATGAATCTGTTTCCTCGGAATCTTTCTGCCCTCTTTGCAATAGCCCACTTGACAAGTCTGAGATTGTTGATTGGAGCAATCTTGATAAGAATAGAAGTAGTGACATTTTTTATGCTGCTTGCTGTTCAAGTTGTCAGTTTCAGATACTTCCAAGAGATTCCAAGGTGATGGAGCAATTTTATATGGATTTACCTCAATCCATGGTTGCCCGATCAAAGCAAGGGAATGATGGTAATTTGCATCTGTTAAGGTAATTGACTGTTGTGCTGTCTAGATCAATTCACTGCATTTCAAATTTCACCATAACTCAGACTATACTGACCACTGCGCCTTACCCAACTTTAGTCTGACCCCTGGTATATTTCAATTTTAAAGTGGAAGTATGAATGTGAAGATTACAGATAATCTTTTCCGTTGGCTTCGCTTAGATTTGTCAAATCAAACTTTGGTTGCCATGACTGGTCTTAAATTTCAAGGATATGAAATTCCTAAATCAAATTGTCAAAATTCAGAATCTTCATCTTACACTGCAAAATATTTGCTTAATGTTTGTTGCAGTTCTTTTATGGTAGCACAACTAATTGCTTGGGTTATATTCAATTTTTTGTGTCATAGTGGTTTTCTCTGAAGTACAATTCTACTTCTTTTGTGCTGGGAACATTAGGTTTCAAATTCATGACGTCAAAGTTTAAGTGGTAATATTATTGTTTTCAGGGAACAAATACAAGATTGCTTACTTTCAGATGATGAAGATGAAACATAGGTTTATTTGCCTACATTTGGGCTTTCAGTTTTGGGGGTGAATTCAGGCTATGGTAACTTGAGTGGAGTCACTTTTGGCCTCTAGCAACTCGAGAGTTATTGAGTTAATCATCGTTGAGATTCATTGGCCTCCTTCAGAACATGGTTGTTGATTCTCAGGCATAATATTTGAAAGCAATTTTGAGTATTGATAAAAGTGATATATGAGATAACAGATTTTTATTATCTCCACTAATTCGAAGCGTGACAAAGCTGACCAGATACTCTTTAGCGCATCATGGTGTTCAGTGTTCTTGATTATTTATCACTTTTCAAGGTTGTCAGTGTCTTTGCGTCTATTGTATTCCAATTTAAGTGAATTTGTACTCTAGTCATGGAATAAGCACAAAGATCATAGAGGGAAGAATCATTATTTTTTGCAGCTTGTTGCAAGAAAAAAAAAAGTATCATTAATTACTCTAGTGATCAGTAGTGTGAAAATTGATACTATGTTGACCAACAAACAGGATCCAATACAAATGAAACGTTGACAGTTTGCGTTACATTGACATTTTCACCTCAAATTCTTTATTTATCAAAATGAATCTAAATGGTTAAGCTATTCTTTAAATAATAGTTATTAGGCTCAACTCGAACAAGATATTGGGTTACTAATTTAATCAATGTGTCATTGGTTTAACTGGTTAAATCAAATATAATTAGATCAATATATATATGTAACAGAGCAAACAAGGAGCATTGTTGGCACAATAGTTGTGATGAGCGTCCACACCCTGCTGGACATGTGTTCAAGTCTTGCCTCCTGAAATTTTGGGAAAAAATATAGAAAATTAGATAAATATGAAATATATAAAATTTCATACCTATATATAACAAGGAGCATTGTTGGTGAGACATGCCCACACCTAATTGGACATGGGTTTGAGTCTTTGTATCTTGAAATTTTGGAAAAAAATTTCTTCAATGTTTTATGTCAATTCAATGGGCCGATTCAACAAAAACCCTCTGGGTTGACCAGATGCTTTAAATCTTTTAGTTTATGATTGAATTTCTATAGAGTGTAGTTATTCAATCTTATATTATTATATTCGTAATAATAGTTAAATTTCATATTTATTATTTGAAAAGTCATTGAAATGATTGATTGGATGATAAATATTGCTAGTGCATAGAAATTTAATACTTTGGTTTAGCCTGATATTTTGCTAATAAATATTGTTGTTGTTGTGTTTCAATACAATGAATCATTATTAGGGTCCTTTTTCTTTTTCCAACGAAGTTCAGCTATGTTTTGGAAAGATTATTTTGGAGATGTAATCAAGTTTTCGCTTTTGAAAAGCTGACTCCAGAGATTTCTTCTATTAAAAAGTTGTTCTAAACCCAATATCAGATAAAAACAGGCTAAGATTTAAGCACAGCAAAGCATTCGTACATATCTAACTTCCACGCATAATTGTTGTTGAAGCTTTGATGTATTGTTAGTGCTTAGTGGCCATAACGCCCTCATAGGTTGCAACAATGTTATATACACACCTCCATTTGCATTATTCCACATTAAAATACAACTCAGCATTTGTTAACAATAGGATTTATCACATATATGTTTGGTTGGGATAAAAATGTGGCACATGGAGTTCATTTATGAATATATCTATACATCATTTTTATCCCCCTAATCAACTCAAAAAGTGTCAGAGACAATTTTTACTTTGGTCTGAATATTTTTTTTTCAACTTGGAGATAGTGTCTCATAGGATTGGGCCAGGACAACCCAGACCCAGCCCATACATGCCATAAGTGTTCCTTCTTTGCATAAATAAGCATTGCCAAAAAAGATAACCAACAGCCTTCTTCTTCTTCTCTCAGTATTGGGGAGTGACTAGTGAGGCTGAGAGAGTGTGCCTTCAGTGGATGGATGGAACATTAGATTAGGGCACAGCATTTCGACTTGTGGGGTATTTCTCAATTCCCTCTTTCTTCCTTTCTCCGTCTCGGAATTTCTGAATTCTCATCATTTCTCTGTTCAGTCTGTTGTTGATGGTAAAGTGATTTTTTTTTGTTACTTTTTTTTTTGGGTCTTAAAATCACGAACAATTTTAGGAATTTGGTGGCATGACTTGTGAAAAATTTGTATATTTTTACTAATTTGATTAATTATTTGGCCCTTGCTTTATAGTTTATACTGGGTAATTACTATTTTAGCTTCACGAGCTTAGATGTTCTGTTGAATGTGGGAGCCTTACATGCTTAATTTCAAGGAATTAAAAGTCACAAAGTTGAAAAATCACATGCTCAAATTTCTAAGTTCTTTATTTTGTTTTTTTTTTTTTTCTAGGAAATGGGTGATCACTGTGATTCAAATCTTAATTTTAATTCTAGTGAGTGTGAAGAAAACTTGACCTCTCTTTCACCTGATGAATCTAAGCCTGTAATTCATAATTTTAATGAAAAAGAAGCTTTCCCTGTGCCACGGGCTGGGATGGTATTTAGTTCAGAGGAAGAGGTGAGATTGTATTACACAAAATATTCCATCAGAGAAGGCTTCCGCATCATGACTAGATCCTCAAAGAAGGGACATGATGGCAGAGTTAAATATTTAGCACTTGCATGTACCAGGGAAGGAGTTAAAAGGGCGTGTAAAGGAATGAGATTGAGAAATTCCTTATCAAGGAAACAGAATTGTGAAGCCAAGATCTGTGTGTCTTTATGTAAAGATGGAAACTACCGAATTCTCACAGCTATGCTCAACCACAATCATGAATTGCTTCCCAATCTAGTCTCAAAGGATGTTGTTGTGGGTGCTAAAAGGACATCGGATCAAAAGGGTGCTAGAAGGATATCAGATCAGAAGGGTATTGGCACACGTGTTAAAATTGAAGCAGACCAAAATGATTATGGAAACTACCCTCATAAAGAAAGACATTTGATTGGGAGCAATGGAGATGGCGAAGCCCTTCAAAAGTATTTGGTGAGGATGCAAGAACAGGATAGCAACTTCTTCCATGCAATTGACTTGGATGATTGCTTCCACGTGAGGAATGTTTTTTGGGCTGATGGAAGAAGTAGAGCTATGTATGAATCATTCGGCGATGTGGTGATTGTTGATACTACATATCTCTCTAATCACTACAAAGTGCCACTTGCTACTTTTGTTGGAGTAAACCATCATGGGCAATCTGTACTATTTGGTTGTGGGTTGTTGTCATGTGAGGACTCTGAGTCATTCATTTGGCTGTTTCAATCATGGCTGCAGTGCATGTCTGGTGTTCCCCCACCAGGAATCATAACAGATCACTGCAAGGCCATGCAGAAAGCAGTTGAAACTGTGCTCCCTTCCACTCGACATCGGTGGTGTTTATCGTGTATAATGAAGAGGTTTCCTCAAAAAATACATGGATATGCTAAGTACAAGTCCATAAGAGATCTTTTGCAGAATGTTGTATATGATACATTGACAACCAATGAATTTGAGAGCAACTGGAAGAAGGTGGTTGATGATTTCGGCCTTGAAGACAATAAATGGTTGAAGGAGTTGTTCCTTGAGCGACATCGATGGGCTCCTACCTTCGTAAGAAGTGGTTTTTGGGCTGGAGTGCTTATTAATCTACGTAGTGAAAGCATGCCTTCATTTTTTGACGGATATGTGAACCAGCAAACAACTTTGAAGCAATTTGTTGATCAGTATGATAATGCTCTGCAACACATGGCAGAGAAGGAGTTTGTGGCTGACATACATTCATCTTGTAACACTCAGACTTGTGTCACCAAATCTCCACTCGAGCGACAGTTTCAGTCTGCGTACACTTATTCAAAATTTCTAGAGATTCAACATGAGTTTGTTGGAAAGGCTGATTGTAATGTTTCTGTCACCCGTGACAATGGTTCCATTTGTGTCTATAATGTCATTGAGGATGTGCTAATAGGGGATAAGCCTAGGGAAACCGTGGTTGAAGTCACATTTGACAGGGTAAATTGTGTTGTGAAGTGTGATTGCCGCTTGTTTGAGTTCAAAGGGATACTTTGTAGGCACTCACTTGCCATACTAGCACAAGAGCGAGTGAAGGAGGCCCCCTCTAGATATATTTTAGATAGGTGGAGAAAAGATGTAGAGAGGAAGTATGTATATACCAAAACCAGTTATGGTGTTCAGCATCATAAGCCTAAGATGCAAAGGCTTGAATTGTTATGCAACCAATTCAAAAGTGTAGCTGATGTTGCTGCTGAATTTGAGGAAACAAGTTCTTTTGTGAAGGATACCTTGTGTAACTTGAAGGAAAATATTCAAGCATGGGCATCCAATTTAAGAAACTCATCCCAGGCTGATGTAGAAGGAGCTCAGGACATAGGATAGACTCAGTGGTTGGCATTGGTGCTGGGGATGCAGTTGTATGATGGATTGGAGATTGGAGATGTGCTGTGTTTTCTTTCTTCGCTTCCCCTTGTTTTAGTTTAACATGTGTATATGTAATTATATATATCCCCTATGCTCATCTCCTCCCTGCATAGGATATAAGGAGAATGCTTTTTGGCTTTTTCTTCAATAAGGCAGTTGCTGATAACTTGAAAATTTGTAGAAGATGTACGATGTATCATATGAGTTTCCAATTTTTTGAGAACAAACCCTAACTTAGTCCTATAAAATTAATTAATCTCTGGATATCTCATTCTACAATGCAGGACAAGTTAGTTTATATGTTAAGTATATGTGACGAAGTGGATGATGGAACCATTTTGTGCTGTCATAAATATGATAGATAAATTAGTTCGAATGAAATATTTTAAAGTGTTGTTTTAAATATTATATAACACCGAGATGGTATCCGTACACTGTATGGAAAATTAATTTTTAAAATCTTCCTTGACTTAAATTTTATTTAAATTGTTTAATATTTTTATTTATGATTAATCAAAAAATATGTTTTTATTTATAATATATTTAATTAAATCTGATAGATTCTATACACATTTTTAATATTTGAGTAAAAACTGATGTAAATAGTTTCTATGAGAAGTGGTTCTTTTTAGTTGAAAAAATACTCAATTGTATAAATATTAAAAGATTTATTCATAGATATTTTTTATTCATAGACAGTATCAATATTAAAATTTATATAAATATTTAATCATGTATTATCATATTGACAAAATAATTAAATTTCAATACTTTCTATCTACCTTTAAAGTCTTATAAATAAGAAGCATATAAATATTTTATTTGATGTACGAAAAATGCAGCAAGGTTGTTTTTTTATTCACTTAAATTTAAGTTTAAAGATTAAAAATAGAATTTATTTTATATGCACCATTTATAAACATTATCAAGGCATCAATGTTATTTTCATTTCAGGATGATATTCTCATTAAATTCAATTTCTTATTAAAATGTCATTCAAATTGTTTGATTTTTATTATATTTATCTTAAGCATCATGTAAAAAATATAATATAATTAACTAATGCTAAAAATATAGTATACAAAAATTCATATCAAAATAAAATGTATCTCTATACTAGGAAAAAAAAAAAAGCATCAATTTGTATAGTTCTAGAGTTTTCATATATAAATGGGTAGTTACAAATTTTTAAAATTTAAATTTGATTGCCTTCTAATTTATAATAGTGTATTCAATTAATAAATTTTTAAGTTAATAAATTCAGCAAGATAATTTAATAGTGTAAATTTTATTGTAAATAGAGAAGAAAGAGAGGGTGCAGTACTTTTAGGAGGAAAGAAATTTGAACTTTTCGTACATAAATAGATAGTTACAAATTTTTTTAATTTAAATTTGATTATAAGTAAAGAAGAAAAGAGAAAGTAGAGTGATTTAAGAAGTTGAGTAATTTTAGGTTTTGTATGATAATTTTTTTAAAAGTATTCCTTTTAGATATAGATATATGATTCTTGGATTTGATTACTCTAGAAAAAAATTACTTACTCTTATATCAATAACTCCTATTATATAGGTAAATTTCACTAAATAATTTAATTGCGATTAACCTTTGTAATTTAACAAGCTATTGCATTTGGCAAATCCATGATTGTTATACTGTAACGTTGAAAGGGATCTTTACACACCCCTTTTTGCATAGTTGGCATTGCTTTAATAAAGAGTTATGTTATTTGAAGATATTCGTGCTAGCCTCGTCCTATCTACTATTAAATTGAAGATAACTTTCACTTGAGTTTGATCATATCTTATTTAATAGTTAATGAGAGCTATAGTGTTATAAAAATAACATTTTTTTCTTTACTATAACGTACTACCCTGTGGCTGCTGCCTGCTGTGCAGTGCATGGCGCCCCAAGCAGAAGAAGACGTCGCCACCCAGCAGCTCCCAACCGCCGCCTCGCCAGACGCTCCGCCGTCACCGCCCCATCCCCGCCGTTCCGTCTGCCCCTCCTGCAACCGCCCCAATCCAGTATGTCTCTGCCACGTCCTTCCCACGCACCCCATGGAAACCACAACCCAAGTCCTCATCCTCCACCACCCCCACGAGGCCCAACACAAGCTCTCCACAACTCCCCTCCTCACCCGCTCCCTCCTCCGCGCCACCGCCCTCACCGGCCGCCGCCTCCGCCCCGGCCTCTGCACCTTGCTCGACCAATCCCCCCCGCCCGCCGCCCTCTACCTGTTCCCGCCCGCCGCATCCTCTCCCGCCATCAACCTCTCCAACCTCGACGCGGTGGAGCTCATCCGGAACGGCGAGAGAGGCCTCGTGCTGATTGCGTTCGACGGGACGTGGAAGCACGCGCGGGAGATGGTGAAGGCGAGCGAGGAGTTTTTGTCGAGGTTCGCAGTTAGGGTTTGTTTGGGCGTGGACGAGAGCGCGAGCGGTGGGAGCATCTACGATTCGGAATTGATTCTGAGGAAGGAACCGTTTCGAGGGTGCGTGAGCACCATGGAGGCTGTAGCGAGGGTTTTGAGGGTTCTGGAGCCGAATGGAGTTGAAATTGAGAGCAGGTTGATTGGGATTTTGAGGGAGATGGTGAGGTTGCAGGCTGGGTTCTTGAAGCCCATGAATCCAAGGCCTAAATTGTTGAAGAAGAAGAAGAAGGGTAAGGAGAAAGAGGAAGTTATGGAAAAGGATTAGGGTTCTGTAAATAATTGAAAGATGTTGTGATTGCGTTGCGATGACTGCAATTGCGAGAAGTTAGGGTTGATGCAGGCACAATTGCTGCTGCGACGCAGTTGTGGAGACCCAATATTGCGGCCAAAGTTGCCGTTTAGATAAGTTAAAGTATAACTGTAAGCTTAAACTTTTGGAAGAGAGGATTTCATAACTACTTCTAATCAGTGGCATAGTGAGGAAATTTTTCTGTGGCAATTTTTTCTTTTTTTTTTTTGGGATTTATTGTAGCTGCTATTTGGTTGATTAAGTTGAATATTCTTTGTTATGCCAATGCTTGTTGATACTTTTTATTGATGCTTTGGTGAAAATGGGTTTTCTCTATGATGCTTCATGGAGTTTGGTACAACTCAGTGATATAGTGAAAAATGGATGCTATCCATGTGACTCTGGGTGCTGCTCTTGTATTTGAAATATGTTTCAAGGGTTCAAGGGGTAGAAACTGGAACAAGGTTAAGGGACTTTCATTTCTGAGATGGGGCTGGGTGGTGTTAGCATCCGAACAAGCATAATTTTGAAAATTATTTATGTAGTTAGGTTGCTGGGACTTCATTTCCAACTGATTTGTTGATTGAAAGTATGGTTTTGAAATTCTAGATTACTCGTTGGGACCAAGGTCATCAATCTCAGCAACAGTTTTAGAACATAGGAAAAATTGTTTGAAACTGTGTGTGTATATATATATGTTGAAAATTTTACATGAACAGAAGCTTACAAAACTTAGGGAAGGCTATAATTTAATTTGAACCGAGTGCATGGCAAAAAAAAAAAAACAAACTTATGTTGAAGTGATTTCATGTGCATACACTGAGAATGCCAGTTGATGTTCTGCTGATTAAATCTCGAATGCTTGTGTTTGCACTTAATATAGAAATTGTGCAGCTTCCATAATCTTACCCTAAAGAGATAATTATCATTACGTTAACATTTACGTTTCCATCTGGAGCTAGTTCTGTGAATCATATTAATAAAATGCATATTCATTATTGCAAACGAAACCAAACATCCTATTACTAGTCATTACAAATTAATGAGTTACATACCAATTTGCAGCTGTAAGCTAATAATATAATGCAGAGCAATTTGGATTCACTATATGACTTTCGGTACTAATGTTGGTAGTGAAACTCAAGAATCTTACTTGGTTCCAAGTTTATGCACAATGCTGGATTTAACATGGGATATTCGTGATGATGAGAGTGTGGGCTTAGAGGACTAAGTTGATTTGACTTATACAGTGTTCCAACCATTTGTTCTCTCTAACGTGCTTTCCTTTAATGCCTGGTTGGCACTTTTCAAGAATGCATGACTTCATCACTGTTCAAGAATAGGAAAGGATAAGAACATGTTTTGCTGATCAAAATCAACATGAAGAGAAGGACGAGACATAAGAGGAGACTGCAGAACCACCAGCTTCACCTGCCATCCACAGGTATTGTCCTTAACTTTCTTTTCATTCTGATTGTGTATTCTTTTTGAGTCAGATATGGTTTCTGTTATATCTATCAATTATCCCAAAGTCAATTGGGGAGCTGGGCAACCTTCTCTTTTGCCTTGTTCTTCTCTTCACATCAATTTTTGATCTGCAAACCTGTTGTGTTCCTTTCCTGTTCTCACACAGTGATGAATTCATGCATTTATATAGAGTGCCAAACAAGTGTTGAGGGAAAGAACATTAGAGAGAGCAAATGGTTGCAACAATGTGTAAGTCCAATCCACTTAGCCCTGGAAACCAAGATTCTCAGGATACTAATCTATAACAGGAAAAGCTAGCTTCATAATTTACCAAAATAAAAAATAAATACTAGCTTCATGACGGAGGTGAAAAAGCCAAAAAAAGAGAACAGACTTATAGCATCCCATAATTTGAAGCCATAGTTTGTCAAAGATGGAGGTCACACCACTCATTACTGTCTGTCATTTCTGTATCATCACGTAAGCTGTGTCACTTATGCTGCATTTTACAATCGCCAGTGGATGGTTGTTGGTTGATACGTAATGCTCGGTTCTGTGAAGATTCCAAAATGGCTGGACAAAGTGGAAAAGATCCAACTATACGCATTGGGGTCACCAGAGGGTGACCTTTAGTTCGAACCGTATGACCACACTTGCATTAGCAACTGGAACAAATTGCCAAATCCACCCATTCCAACACTCTTGATAGCTAACTCCTACTGAACAACGTGTTCATTACTGGTATGATCTTGCGTTGAGTTGGATTCATTTGGATCTAAGGTGTGAGTGTGGCTTAGGTAGGGGAGTCCCTATTTGTGTGGAATAACACCACTATCCTGGGCTTTATTATAATGGTATAGGAGCATCTAGGATTCTTCCGCGTAACCCTAAGGAAGGTATAATCTGAATCAACAATTGAAGAAAAGGAATCAAGGATACGTGTTTGAAAAAGAGATGCTAGTCTTAGTTCTTAAGTAATTCTTTTGTTTGCTTCCGCCGCTTTGTAAGAATTCATTGCTCAACGATTTATCAAAGTATGTCACAGATAAGTAGGTTTAAATAATGGCGATCGTTTAAATATTATGTTTAAGGATATTAATTACAGAATGCTGTAACACCAAGTAGTTTATCGAAAGCAAAGCAGTACAAGGAACATCATAAATGTATTAAACAGGCTTGAATCAATTTTAACAAACGTAAGAGTTGTTTGCTTACTTTTTAAAATGAAATTCTTTAGTGTGCCACAAGTATATGTTAATGTCAAATATGGCCATGGCTGTGGTGTCCTAGACTATGTACGAGGCATTTAGTCAGATTAAATAAATGTGACCAAAACTCTCAAAGATGTGGTTGAATTCATTTAATAAATTTTGGCAATCAATTTAGACAACTTATAAAATTAATTATTCACACATAAGGAAATAAAAATAATTGAGTGAATGGCCATATTAGTACATGAAATTGTTTTAGTGAGTCGTTTTGGTTCTTGAAATTTTGAAATTAACATTTTAGTTCTAGATTAACATAATGTGCCTCAATTTTGTTCCTGATTTAATTTCTATTACTATGTAATCACGTTTTCTGTAATGTGTATTATTAAGTGACATAGTGATGATAGACTGACATCATGCTTTGCTTAAGAAATGGCATGGTTGAATAATACGGAAAAAATTGCTGGTATATGTCAAATATATTTATGATTTTAATTATATGTAAAATTTATCTTATTGTTTTTAGTTATGCTTATTTTCATATGATTTAATTGGTAAAAGTCAAGGGTAATGTCCGTATAGTAATAGTATATCAATTAATGTGACACGTTAGCAATATTGTAAGGACACAATAATGGAAATGAGGAAATAATTGGATGAACTTGAAACTAGAAAAATTTAAGTATATTTTACAACACTTCCCTTATCACCTGCTCCAACATTCTTTCTCTCATATCAAATCTAACCACAAATTCTCTCTCTTTCTCATGGGAGTATCAAGGGAAAAAATAATTAATATTATCTAGAATTCTTAAAATGACAGATAATAGTAGAAAAATAATATTTTCAAAATTAATATTCTTAAAATAACAGATAATAGTAGAAAAATAAAATTTTATAGATTGACACTTATTAGAGAATCAAAGTTGTAATTTTATAAATTAAAAAGTTAATTTTTAAATTTTATGGACTAAAATGACTCATAAAACTTTAGAGACTAAGTTAAACATTTACACAAGTAGAGAAAGAACTACGGCGACAATTCTAATAGTTCATGACCTTTTTCTACATAGTGCCTTTCTACTGCTTTCCCACCGCTGACAAATTATCAACAACTTGATGCCCCTAATTGGTTGGAGCTTGGACATGATCAATGTGACTCCAAAGATAATTCTTGATGACCAGAATCACAAGGATGAAGAAAACAGCAGGGATGCTATAGATTCCCTTCAACCCCAAGTGCAATGTTATTGTTGCACTTGCATCCAGTAAAGAATAGTGGTGGCCAGGCTTCAACAAAATAACTATACATAGGGCATACATGGTAAGAAAAGCACATGTTACCAACCCTGCAATTTCAGAATGCCCTTCTTGATGCATTCCCAAAATCAGAAGTGACGTGAACAACATTACCATAACTTCTCCAATAGACTTCAACAGGTAATTGTGCAGGCACCTCTCATATGCTGCAGAGAAGAAGCCAAAGAACATAAGCAAAATCAGGAAAAAGTTCCCAATAATTGCAGCCACAAAGATGATTAGTTCATGCTGGGGGCCACCACTAGCAACATGTGCTTTGTAATGTTCGGTTTTCGTGTAGAAGCCATAGGCTAAGAAGAAGGTTATGTCACTAAGAAAGGAACAAATCATTCGCATTGGAGTCACAAGAGGATAGACATTTTGTGCCAACCATATCTGGGGTGGGGTTGGAGAAGCATTAATATTGTTATTGTTTGCATTTGAGGATACATTTGAGTTAGCATGTGGGCTGTGGCTAATGTTTCCGGGGTCAGGAGGGATGTTTAATGTAGACTCAAGCTGCAATTCAGTGATTATTGGAGGAGGGGCTGCACGTTTTGTAGATGAACTTGACATGTGTGAATGGTATGATAATTAAAAAGGTGGCAAAAAATTGGTGTTAAGGTTGAATAATAATACTTAAAGAATGCTTGTTTATTGTATTGGAGTTTCATCTAGGCCTGTGCTTATGGTCTTATATTATATTATAATATTCAAAACTTTCAATGTGTTCCAAGGAAGGCATAAAGAATAAGTGAGTTGAGTATTCACCCGTTAACTTGAATTTATTGGTAAAGAAATGCATAATGATAAGGGATAAACACTTTTCAAAGGAAGTGATCTCTCTTTCAAGAAATATGCTCTATACAGCCATACAGGAATCCACTCAAGACGTGGTAACATGTTATCACCATAAATAGACTAAAGTGATGCCGAAGAAACCAAGTGTTTTGAAAATTTACATAGCAGATTAAATTGATTGAAAACGCTCTTTTTATCTATAAAATTATATTTTAGTTTGTTAAAACTTACAATAATCTTCATTGTAGTTATTGGTTCATTAACTTAAATGATGAAAAAGGCAAAAAATGACATACATATAATTATTAACAAAAAATTATAATATTTTAACAATATTTAATATATAGATCAACAAGAATACTTTTTTTTAATCCAAAGTTATAATTCTATACTCTATCCTCACACGATAAAAATAAGAGGTTTATTAGTAAATCTATATATAAAATATTGTCAAAATATTATAACTTTAATATTAATCATCATGTGTATGTTAAATATTGTCATGTTTTTCACTTAAATTAATGGATTAATAATTATAAAAATGACTAGTATAGGTTTTAGCAAACTTCTAGTATCTCTTGTGACAATCTTGCAAATAAAAGGATATCAAACTAAACTTTAAGATCAATTTAATTTATCCAAATTTCCGTAGTAACAACAAATATTCAACTCAGTAGTAAGACATTTATAAAGATATATTTTTAATTAACATGGTTCATGTAATTATGCATATCAACTGTTGGCTTCAAGTATGTAAGATACAAAATTCTTACCTAGGAATTTATAACAATCCGAATATTTCTGCCCGTATCGGCATTTTTTTTCTATCCTTTTTGTCAAATCATCAGCCATTCTTTGACTTGTCTTGGGCCATCACCATGCAAGGGCTAAGGATTAATAGTTTAAGTTTTGTTGGTGCAATTAATAGTTTAACTTTTTTTTGGGGAATGAATAGTTTAACTTTGATTTGTTGTTAGTGATTTTTCTTTATACTATTACTAATGAATTGCCACACACTTACATACCTATCAATCCACATTTTTTAAAAAGTTTCTTTCAATTTTTTTAACTACTTTCATTTATTTTTGTAACTCCTTGTATATCAAGGATATTTTGAAAAATAGAAATTTAGACACAAAAAAGTAGTTAATAGAGACTATTCCTTTTATATATAGTATAGATTTAATCATATGATATTGTATCGTTAAATATCTTAAATTCAATTATCACAATGAAATTATTTTAATGATACAACAACACATCATTTGAAGTTTCTGTTAAAAAATTTAAGTTTAATAAATTGGCAATATACAACATTGTCATCTAAATAAATATTTTCATATATGTGACTTTTGAAGTAGTAGAGTGAGAATTAAATTTGATTTACTAATATGACAATATATAATTAAATAATAATATAAAGTTTGCTTTTCATATTTTTTTAGATGAATACAATATATCCATTATAAAAAACAATGATTAATCCTCTTAAAACTTAGAGTTTACAAACTTGAATTTTACCTCTGGCCACGAAACCCTCCGCCTACACTAACAATACATCATAATCAAACTTAATACACATTACATTCAAAAGTTTAATAGAGATCAATCTTTTTTTAGGACAACTATTAAAAATCAATCTATAAACAGGATGATATTGGAGAATCAGCTTGGGCTTCTCGCCCTTTGAAAATCTCTACAAGCCCACAATTTCTCTTGTCACAAACTATAGGCACCAAATAGTGGCATATTTCTTACCCCGAATATAAAAACAAAGATTGTAGGA
Source organism: Dalbergia cultrata (assembly GCA_031216105.1). Taxonomy (NCBI): domain Eukaryota; kingdom Viridiplantae; phylum Streptophyta; class Magnoliopsida; order Fabales; family Fabaceae; genus Dalbergia; species Dalbergia cultrata. The sequence continues at coordinate 15,372,282 of CM062353.1, forward strand.
GTAGGACCAAAACATTAAAAAAAAAATTGTAGGTCACCTGTGGCCTGTGGGGATATCGTTAGTGGGGAGGCATCAGATCAATAGTACGACATTCAGAACAAAAGCAAAAACTTTTGACGAAAAAATAGACAGAAAAAAAATGCTTGGGCGTCGACGAGAGTGTGAGCGGTGGGAGCATCTACGATTCGGAATTGATTCTGAGGAAGGAACCGTTTCGAGGGTGCGTGAGCACCATGGAGGCTGTAGCGAGGGTTTTGAGGGTTCTGGAGCCGAATGGAGTTGAAATTGAGAGCAGGTTGATTGGGATTTTGAGGGAGATGGTGAGGTTGCAGGCTGGGTTCTTGAAGCCCATGAATCCAAGGCCTAAATTGTTGAAGAAGAAGGGTAAGGAGAAAGAGGAAGTTATGGAAAAGGGTTAGTGTTATGTAAATAATTGAAAGATGTTGTGATTGCGTTGCGATCACTGCAATTGCGAGAAGTTCGGGCTGATGCAGGCACAATTGCTGCTGCGACGCAGTTGTGGAGACCCAATATTGCGGCCAAAGTTGCCGTTTAGATAAGTTAAAGTATAACTGTAAGCTTAAACTTTTGGAAGAGAGGATTTCATAACTGCTTCTAATCAGTGACATAGTGAGGAAATTTTTCTGTGGCAATTTTTGTTTTTATTTGGATTTATTGAAGCTGCTATTTGGTTGATTAAATTGAATTTTCTTTGTTATGCCAATGCTTGTTGGTACTTGTCGTTGATGCTTTGGTGAAGATGGGTTTTCTCTATGATGCTTGATGGAGTTTGGTACAACTCAATGGTATAGTGAAAAATGGATGCTATCCATGTGACTGTGGGTGCTGCTCTTGTATTTGAAGTATGTTTCAAGGGTTCAAGGGATAGAAACTGGAACAAGGTTAAAGGACTTTCATTTCTAAGATGGGGCTGGGTGGTGTTAGTATGTGAACAAGCATAATTTGAAAATTATTTATGTGGCTAGGTTACTGGGACTTCATTTCCAACTGATTTGTTGATTGAAAGTATGGTTTTGAAATTCTAGATTACTCACTGGGACCAAGGTCATCAATCTCATGAACAGTTTTAGAACATAGGAATGTTTGAAACTGTGTGTATCTATATGTGTTGAAAATTTTACATGAACAGAAGCTTACAAAACTTAGGGAAGGCTATAATTTAACTTGAACGGAGTGCATGGCAAAAAAAAAAAAAAAACAAACTTATGTTGAAGTGATTTCATGTGCATACACTGAGAATGCCAGTTGATGTTCTGCTGATTAAATCTCGCATGCTTGTGTTTGCACTTAATATAGAAATTGTGCAGCTTCCATAATCTTACCCTAAAGAGATAATTATCGTTAATAGTTACGTTTCCATCTGCAGCTAGTTCTGTGAATCATATTAATAAAATGCATATTCATTATTGCAAAAGAAACCAAACATCCTATTACTAGTCATTACATATTAATGAGTTACATACCAATTTGCAGCTGTAAGCTAATAATATAATGCAGAGCAATTTGGATTCGCTATATGACTTTTGGTACTAATGTTGGTAGTGAAACTCAAGAACCTCACTTGGTTCCAAGTTTATGCACAATGCTGGGATTTCACGTGGGGTAATCGTGATGATGAGAATGTGGGCTTAGAGGACTAAGTTGATTTGACTTATGAAGTGTTCCAACCATTTGTTCTCTCTAACGCGCTTTCCTTTAATGCCTGTTTGGCACTTTTCAAGAATGTATGACTTCATCACTGTTCAAGAATAGGAAGGGATAAGAGCATGTTTTGCTGATCAAAATCGACGTGAAGAGAAGGACAAGACTCAAGAGGAGACTGCAGAGCCTCCATCTCCACCTGCCATCCACAGGTGTTGTCCTTAACTTTCTTTTCATTCTGATTGTGTATTCTTTTTGAGTCAGATATGGTTTCTGTTATATATTTCAATTATCCAAAAGTCAATTGGGGAGCTGGGTAACCTTCTCTTTTGCCTTGTTCTTCTCTTCACACCAATTTTTGATATGCAAAACCTGTTATGTTCCTTTCCTGTTCTCAAACAGTGATGAATTCATGGATTTATATAGAATGCCAAACAAGTGTTGAGGGAAAGAACATTAGAGAGAGCAAATGGTTGCAACAATGTATAAGTCCAAACCACTTAGCCCTGGAAGCCAAGATTCTCAGGATCACTAATCTATAACAGGAAAAGCCAGCTTCATAATTTACCAAAATAAAAAATAAATAATAGCTTCATGAAGGAGCTGAAAAAGGGCCAAAAAAAAGAAAACAACTTAAACAGACTTATAGCATCCCGTAATTTGATGCCATAGTTTGTCGAAGCTGGAGGTCACCACTCACTAGTGTCTGTCATTTCTGTATCATCACGGAAGCTGTCACTTATGCTGCATGTTACAATCGCCGGCGGATGGTTGTTGGTTGATATGTAATGCTCGGTTTCTATGAAGATTCCAAAATGGCAGGACAAATTTGAAAAGATCTAACTATACACATTGGAAAAGATCTTAGATCTGGAGGTGTTATTGTTGTTCAATGTTCATAAAAGAGAGACAACATCCGCCCAAAACGAAAAAAAAAAGCACAACACTAGAATAGATCTAGAACATTGCAGCCCAACTTATATGAAAATACATATCTCAAATAGATCTAGATCTAACAGCACAACCACCTTCTCTTCTTTTTTTCGCACCCAAAAAAATAAAAAATACAACACTAGATCTAGAATAGATCTCTCCACGAAGTACCTTTCTAGAAGGGAAACATGCAAGAGTTGTGGTAGATGATTGGGTGGAGAAACGGCAACAGAGAACTATCAGGGACGCGGACAAGGTGAGGAATGCAGGCAAGGCGGCGTTGAGATGTGCTCCTCGCAGATGAGTACGGTGGAGCATGGAGAAGATAGGAGTCGCATGAAGCCGTGAGTAGGGATGGTGTCGCCGTCACAATCTCCGAAAGTGAATGGCAGTGTCGACCGAAGGTGGGATGAGCGGCAACGGCATAACTCTACAGTGGAGACCCATTCTCCCTCTACGGCGGAACATATTGTTTTCCTAGAAGAATCCAACCTGAGATCAATTTTTCCCTCTGTTTTTTGTATCCTCTATGATTCTGTTATAACTATGTTTTTTCAGGACTTAAAATTTTTAAAATTTCTAATTTCGCCTCCGCCACGTCATTTTCACATTATTTTATATTTTTAATTATGCCCCACAGGTATCACCTATTTATAGGACCACAAGGACCCAAACTTACCTTTTCCCATGGTAGAAGTCGCCTTCTTTTGTTTGCTTCTGCCGCTCTGTAAGAATTCATTGCTCAACGATTTATCAAAGTATGTCACAGATAAGTAGGTTTAAATAATGGCGATCTTTTAAAATTATTTTTAAGGATATTAATTACAGAATGCTGTAAAGCCAAGTAGTTTATCGAAAGCAAAGCAGTACAAGGAACATCATAAACATATTAAACAGGCTTGAATCAATTTTAATAAACGTAAGAGTTGATGGCTTACTTTTTAAAATGAAATTCTTTAGTATGCCACAAGTATATGTTAATGTCAAATATGGCCAAGGTTGTGGTGCCCTAGACTATATACCAGGCATTATTAAATGTGACCAAAAGTTTCAAAGGTGTGGTTGAATTCATTTATTATACTATTAAATGTATTTAGTTATATTCAATAAATGTTGCTAAATAATGTGGTACACAATACTTTAGCTAGTGTAATCCAAACAAAGCTTGTCAAATGTTTTAAACTCAAGCAATGTTTACATTTTATATGTTACTAAGAATAATATTAATAATATGTTGGCAGTGGGCAGTGGCCATATCCTTTAGTTAGTACTTCTTATTTATATCCTTTTGGCCACTGCCAACTTATCTGTGGCATCTCTGCTTTGCGAAACATCCTTGGGACTTCGGAGCCAAAAGGTAATTTTATCTCATACTATGCTTAGCAAAGAGAGAGGGTGAGCCTCAAGTGCAATGATAAGGTTGTTGTTGCCTTGTTATACGGAGGTCATGAGCTCAAATCCTGTAAATAGTCACACCATAAAGCAAAATAAGACTGTGTATATCTACCTTTCCTAGATCCCACCAGATGAAAGCCTTGTGTACTAGGTCACCCTTCATTATGGTTAGCAAAGTGAGTTTTGTCCCAAAAGTATGATTTAACAATAGAGATCACTCAATCTCATCCAGAACTAGCTGTTAATTTTGTTGGCAGGTATGATCGTACAGAATAATTGAATACAAAGTCTACACAGGAACCACACACAGCTTTTAATTAAAGAAATGAAGGGAGACAGAAAATTGGTTGGTGCAGATATAATTTGTGTTGATTTTACAAAAGGGTATATTAAAGTACATACAATTATCATTGTAGAAGAAATATAGGCTAGCAAAATCAATGAATGAATTGATAGATTACCAATAAGGTTGTCATAATTTTTTTAGAGGCATCAATTCATTTTATGGTGGTAATTTAATTCGAAGGTATATGATATAAGAACATATTATAGGCATAGTGACATAGTGTATGAATACGATCTTGGCTGAATATCGAAATACACAAGATGTAAAAGGAATAAATATATATATTTATGCGAAAGAAATATTAACAAAACTCTTACCGTATTTGTGTGAATACTCTCACATTTGTTACATCAATATCATATGATAAACTTAAATTTTGGCAATCAATTTAGACAATTTATAAAATGAATTATTTATACATAAAGAAATAAAACTGAATGGGTGAATGGCCATCTTAGTGCATGAAATTGTTTTAGTGAATTATTTTAGTCCTTGAAATTTTGAAATGAACATTTTATTTCTAGATTAACAAAATGTGTCTAAAGTTAGTTCTTGATTTAATTTGTGTTACTATGTAATCACATTTTCTATGATGTGTATTATTAAGTGGCATACTAACGATAGACCCACATTATACTTTGGTGAAGAGATGATATAGTTGAATAATATGGTCAAATTGCTAGCATATGTCAAATATATTTATAATTTTATTTTTATGTAAAATTCAGGTTATTGTTTTCAATTATGTTTATCTTCATATGATTTAATTGGTAAAAGTCAAGTGAAATGTCCATATAGTAATAGTATATCAATTAACGTGACACGTTAGCAATATTGTAAGGGCACAATAATGGAAATAAGGTCGAGGTCTAATGTGACTCATTTTATACCACATCTGTTTTCTAATAAATGTCTACCTTCACTTATATACACATATTAAGAAAATGATTGGACGGACTTGAAATTAAAAAAAATTTAAGTATATTTTACAAAACTACTCTTATCACCTACTCCAATATTCTTTCTATTATATTTAACTATCCACTAACTCTCTCTTTTATTAAGGTATCAAGGGAAAAATAATAATTAATGCTGTCTAGAATTCTTAAAAAAACATAATAATAGAAAAATAAGATTTTATAGATGGACACTTGTTAAAGAATGGAAGTAGTAATTTCATCGATTAAAAAGATAATTTATAAATTCCATGGACTAAAATGACTCGTACAACTTCAAGGATTAAGTTAAACATTCACAAAAGTTAAGAGAAAGAACAAACTAAGGCAACAATTCTAATAGTTCATGACTATTTTGTACATGGTGCCTTTCCTACTGTTTTCACACCGCAGACAAATTATCAACAGCTTGGTCAGACGCAAACCAAACCAATCGATGATGCCCCTAATTGCTTGGAGCTTGAGCATCATCAATGTGACTCCAAAGATAATTCTTGATGACCAGAATCACAAGGATGAAGAAAACGGCAGGGATGCCACAGATTCCCTTCAACCCCAAGTGCAATGTTAATGTTGCACTTGCATCAAGTAAAGAGTAGTGGTGGCCAGGTTTCAACAAAATGCCTATACATAGGGCATATATGGTAAGAAAAGCACATGTTACCAAACCTGCAATTTCAGAATGCCCCTCTTGATGCATTCCCAAAATCAGAAGTGACATGAACGACATTACCATAGCTTCTCCAATAGACTTCAAAAGGTGATGGTGCAGGTACCGCTTGTATGCTGCAGTGAAGAAGCCAAAGAACAAGAGCAAAATCAGGAAGACAAAGTTTCCAATATTTGCAGCCACAAAGATAATTAGTTCATGATGGGGGCCACCACTAGCAACATGTGCTTTGTAATGTTCAGTTTGCGTGTAGAAGCCATAGGCTAAGAAGAAGGTTATTTGACTTAAGTAAGAAACAAATCATACGCATTGGGGTCACCAGAGGATAGACATTTTGTGCCAACCATATCTGGGGTGGGGTTGGAGAAGCATTAATATTGTGATTGCTTTGGTATTCATTATTAATGCCCCACAAATGGTGATGCAGTACTTGCCTTAAGGTAACTGTTTGAGTTTGGTTTCCATTATGTGGATTTGGAACTGGATTGTTATTGTTTGTATTGGCATGTGGGCTGTGGCTAATGTTTCCAGGGTCAGGAGGGATGTTTATTGTAGACTCAAGCTGCAATCGAGGGATTATTGGAGGAGGGGCTGCAGGTTTCGAAGATGAACTTGGCATGTGTGGATGGTATGGTAATTAAAAAGGGGGCAAGATATTGGTATTAAGTTTGTATAGTAATACTTAAAGAATACTTGTTTGTTCTATTGAAGTTTCATCGAGGCCTGTGCTTATGGTTTTATTTTATAATGTCGAAAACTTCCCAAGGAAGGCATAAAGAATAAGTGGGTGTTAACTTTGAAGTATACTGGTGCCGCTAAATAATTCCGGCCGTACATCGGCATGGAATAGAATTTTCATATCTCTCTTACATGCGTCTGTAGTCTATAAATGCAAATCCCTCTTGCATACTTTATTCTATAAATAACGTGTTTCGAAGGAATCCCCGTTACATACAACTTTATATATGTTTCAAAGGAAGGAATCCCCCAACTTTATTCTTTAAGTACATACAAGTTTATTCTATAAATAATATGTTTCAAACTTCAAAGGAATCCCTCCTACATACAACTTTATATATGTTTCAAAGGAAGGAATCCCTCAACTTTATTCTACAAATGCATACAAGTTTAGTCTATAAAAAATAAGTTTCAAAGGATGGAATCCCTCCTACATACAACTTTATAAATGTTTCAAAGGAATGAGTCCTTCAACTTTATTCTATAAATACATCCTAGTTTATTCTATAAATAATATGTTTCAAAGGAAGGGATCCCTCTTACTTGCAACTTTATTCTATAAACTAGTGTACGAATGTTAATTATATTATGTGCAAATTAAATGATACGATTAGAATAATAATTATCATGATAGCATGTTATATATGCAAACCATAATAATATAATTTAGTCAAGTTATGTTTCAATTTGTTCATAATAAAATTAAACAAACTAAATGTATGTAGCTAAATTGCTATATTTGCATGACCTGTGTGAGGCATAAAAATGATAACAACTAATAAATCTATTTTGATAATAATAATTGTTATTAGTGCAAATGAAATTTTAAAAAATTAATAATACTCAAAGATTATGCTGAAACTACATTCGTTTGAAGAAATAATATTCTTAATTGTTCCTTTCGTCATAATCTATTATAGTAGTTTAAGATGAGATCAACATTAACTGAAAAATAGAATATAAATATTTGAAAATTACTTATATTATCAATTTTTTTAGTAGATTTATGATTTTTTTTATCAATAAAAACTAAGAACAGATTGTGTATATTGATCCACAATATTGTAGAAAAATTAAAAATTTATTCATAACTTCAAAAGGTCTATTTAATTAAAAGTCACATCAGCAATACATATAATATAATTTAGTGTTATATTTTACTTTATTTTATAAATCTAAAAAAATTATAAAATTAGAAGTAAATAATAAATTATAAAACTATGTAAACCGTCAATAATAAAATAAACTATATCAATTTGAATTAAAAGATTATAAAACTAAAATTATGTAAAATGAAATAATTATATAAATAAAAAAGTATAATTATATAGTTCTTATTAAATAAATTATTTTGAGTGATACTAGTTCCTGTAAATTCATTAATATAATAACTCATTATTAAAAGTATAAGTTTTTGTTAAGATATGGATTAATAAAGTTTGAGAGAAGATGGATTTATTTCATTTAATTAATAAATTCAAATTATTATATAAAGTTTCTTAAAATAATTTTTTTTATTTTCATAGGAAAAAAGATCACCAATTATTGACACACATAAACATCTATCACCACCACACTTGAACATTATAATCAAATGCAATCAAATATGATTTGCTGTCATATTCTATTTGTGACTATAGCTAGCCACGACTTAAATTGTTTTAATTTGTTATTCTCGTGCGTTTATCTCTCTTAAATTCTTGCAATGTAGACCAAATTGTAAAAAGAACATATACAACAAAAAGTTGTATTTGAATTCTAATTCTAATCATATGCACTTACTAACGATTATTATTTGTAAGATAAACTTGTTAGCTATTGATATTAAGATTAGGGAAATACATTAAAATTTAAAAATAAAAAGGCTAACATAGACAGAAGGCAAATAAATGGAAGAATTGAATACTTTAATTAGAATACTAGTATTACATACACCATAATAAGCCCATTAAAAAAAAGGCAAGGTACAATGGTATAGGAAAAAGAAATCTATTAAGAAGAATACTATTGGAATTAGAAAACTATCTATAAATTCATATCGACCCAACCATAGAAATTGTTGGATATACATTGCTTGTAAATCTCTAAGCAGAATATGACTTCTTTTTTTTGTTTTTTGTCTAACCATGTGCATTTCATGCATTAAACTTAGCTATCCAGGATCCAAAAAGCAAATAGAATTCTTCAGACTTTGAAATAAATTACTCAACATAAAGAAAATGTTGACAGAAGTGTAAGATAATAACAGAGCACATCCCTTATGAGTTCATTATAGTTACCGTTCACTTAAATTTGAAGGGTGATAAGTAGTGTTTACGCTGCATATTTAACTTCTAAACATTTGGTCTTTGCATGAGTTTTTGGTGTGTTTTTGAGGAAAATAATAATGTTTTCTAAATTGAACCTCATTGCACAATGTTGATAAATTAATGGCAAATTGCTCCACTTTTTGTTTGATTAACTCTTATTACACTAACCCATATCTTTGAGTTAGGTTTTTGATTACAGGAGCATTGCATTGAGTGCAAAGCATCAAGAGTAGGAGCTGAGACTGAAAGGAAGAAAAAAATGCAAGAGCTTGCCATTCGGGTGAGCGCAGCTCTTAAGCTGCGCTGCAGAGCATGACTGATCTACTTTGCAAGAAACCTGTTCGTGAGCGCCCAGTCTTAGCCAATCTCTACGATGATTTGATTTTTGCCTGCTATCTCGTATGGGCCAAATTTTGGGCCCATTTTTCTTGGAAGCTACAGTAAACGCGAGGGAGACAGCAGCAGAAAAAGCAACTAGGGTTTTGGAGAATAGAGAACTCTCTCTCTACCTCATCTCTCTCTCTCTTCTCTCTCTAGGTTTAGAGGCTTCCTTTCACAATTTATTTTTCAGTCTTCCACCTTTGTAATTTATAGTTTTTCATCAATCTTTGACTGTGAAACTTCGCACATGGAGGAGTAATTCCATTACCTCGCACAGAGACAACGGAAGATCAACATTGTTCTTGAGGTTTTTGTTCTTTAATTTTAGTTTATGTTTGGTTTTTCATTCCCTTTGCTTCTCTTACAAATTTTGGTTGCGATGATTTTGTAATCAAGTTTTTTTGAGAATTGTCAATTATGTCTTCATTGTATGCATAATTTTGATGCCGTTTGGACATTGGGTTAATTGATTTGATTAATTCCAGTTAATAAGGGGATGAAATTAAAATCCGTTAGGATTTAGGCTACTGCAATTGTAACGAAATTAACATAGGTTTATAGGGTCATGATTGTGATCACTAGTTCTTGTGTTAGTTGAATCCTTGATGGTAATACGATTGTATGACTGTTAAGTAGTATTGCGACGTCAGTTGTGCTAAGTATAGTTGACGTAGATAGTCACTGCCATGAACTTTATCCGTATAAACCAATGATAGAACATATTTTGATCTGAAGGAGTCTTTGTGCAGGTAATTCCTTGCTATTTCATATTCCCAATTTTATTTGTTTGTTAATCACGTCAACAATACCTCCTTTGCAATTTGAATCAATTTAAATACTTCCTTGTGAGACGACTCGGATTGCACTATAACTACATTTAGTGTAATTTGGTTATTACAAATTACTTTTAATTTGTCGCGGGTTGCGACAGCTCGCGTCAAAGGGTAAAAAGCTACAATATAGACAATGCTAACACCATCTTTATGTTAAACTTTGATAGAAAGTGCAAATACTCAGCACAATAATGATGCAAAGCATTAACCATTTCAATATACTTAAAACATGAGTAAATAGATATGTAATCATCAATGATAATAAATAAGCCAAAAACAAAACAGATAAAATTTGCAAAGGCCATTGAAGGCCACAAAACATAAATGCAAAACCCCAATGGTCCTTAACAACAAATAAAATAAACAAAGCACAAAGTAAGAAGAGAAATTGCATCTCTGACACTAATTATTTAGTAGTCTTCAGCTTTTTTCAACTTTAATAGTGTTCCTCTTAGTGGTTGAAACATTTCTATCTTCAATTAATTCATATTTCAGAACCAAGTGAGCTTCTCTTTGCTGGAGTAAGTTCTGGAAGTTGATTTTCATCTTTAGAACACTGAATTATCACTCCATCATTGAAGTCCTTTAAAAGATCTTGAAACAGAAAACACTGTAGTATTGACAAACTGCTTGTAATACATATCCTGTAATGGAAAAAAGGTAATCTATTATATATAAACCATCTCTGCCACAAAAGTTGACCAAGTTCCTCTACTCCATGTGAAGACTCATCAACAGACAAGCCAAAATAAAATCAGGCTTTAAGAAAAACAGCATAAGCGAATAACATCTAGATTAAAGATTATTAATTATAAAGATATAGATTGAAACACAAAAAATAAAATACAAATTAAAACCCATAAACCACACAACTCATAAGGTTTGACATTCAGATCTGTTTCATTGAATTTTACCACAGCTATTGAGTCTTTGGACACATCCAAAGTTCTAAAGGAGGGTTCCAAAACTTTGGCATCATCACCTCTAAGTTCTATTTTGAAAAGAAACTCTTATTCATGAAGAATACTCTCAATCTGTGGAGGATGTCCAGATGAATCAGCATTCTATAAAGGGGTAAAAAATTAGAATACATCTAGTAAGAGGAGCTCTAAAAATGAAAAGAAAAAATATTAGTGATTATTGGTTTTTACATTACTCATTGAACCCAAAAGATTAGCACATGATTTCTTTAAAATTTGGCTAGCATGAAGATCACCAAGAATAAATGTTGCACTATCACTCATATCCATCACTCTTAGATTAATGCAACACCTATAAGTAACAACGGATTTAGATCCTCTAAAATGATAATCCCTCTAAAATGAAAAGGCGAGGTGTTCTCACTTTTAAATTAATAAATGGGTTCCACACACCATGCACTTTTTTTATCTAAAGGTGGGAACACCCTCACTTTATCACTTTAGAATGATTCTCACTATATAGGATACAAATCCAGTTAGTGTTCTGCTGATTAAATATCACATGCTTGTGTTTTGCACTTAATATGGAACAGAAATTGTGTAGCTTCCATCATCTTACCTTAAAGAGATAATTATCGTTAAACAGTTACATTTCCATCTGCAGCTAGTTCTGTGAATTATATTAATAAAATGCATATACATTCTTGCAAAAGAAACCAAACATCCTATTACTAGTCATTACAAATCAATGAGTTACATTCCAATTTGCAGCTGTAAGTTAATAATATAATGCAGAGCAATTTGGATTCACTATATGACTTTTGCTACTGATGCTGGTACTGAAACTCAAGAACCTCACTTGGTTCCAAGTATGCACAATGCTGGGATTTCACATGGGATAGTCGTGATGATGAGAATGTGGGCTTAGAGGACTAAGTTGATTTAACTTATACAGTGTTCCAACCATTTGTTATCTCTAACGCGCTTTCCTTCAATGCCTGTTTGGCACTTTTCAAGAATGTATGACTTCATCACTGTACAAGAATAGGAAAGGATAAGAACATGTTTTGCTGATCCAAATCGATGTGAAGAGAAGGACAAGATACAAGAGGATACTGCCGAACCCCATCTCCACCCGCCATCCACAGGTATTGTCCTTAACTTTCTTTTCATTCTGATTGTACATTCTTTTTGAATCAGATATGGTTTCTGTTACATATTTCAATTATCCAAAAGTCAATTGGGGAGCTGGGCAACCTTCTCTTTTGCCTTGTTCTTCTCTTCGCATCAATTTTGATCTGCAAAACCTGTTCTGTTCCTTTCCTGTTCTCAAACAGTGATGAATTCATGGATTTATATAGAGTGCCATACAAGTGTTGAGGGAAAGAACATTAAACCAAGATTCTCAGGATCACTAATCTATAACAGGAAATGCCAACTTCATAATTTACCAAAATAAAAAATGAATACTAGCTTCATGAAGGACTTGGAAAAAGGGCCAAAAAAGGAAAACAACTTAAACAGACTTATAGCATCCCATAGTTTGATGCCATAGTTTGTCAAAGCTGGAGGTCACCACTCACTAGTGTCTGTCATTTCTGTATAATCACAGAAGCTGTCACTTATGCTGCATGTTACAATTGCCAGCGGATGATTGATATGTAATGCTTGGTTTCTATGAAGATTCCAAAATGGCAGGACAAATGCAAAAGATCATCTAACTGTATGCATTGGGGTCACCAGAGGGTGACCTTTAGTTCCAATCATCTGACCACATTTTGCATTAGCAGCTGGAACAAATTGCCAAATCCACCCATTCCAACACTCTTGATTACCTAACTCCGACTGCACAAGGGGTTCATTACTAATATGATCATGCGTTGAGTTGGATTCATTTGGATCTAAGGTGTGAATGTGGCTTAGGTAAGGGAGTCCCTATTTGTGTGGAATAACACCAATATCCTGGGCTTTATTATAATGTTATAGGAGCATCTCGGATTCTACTGCGTGGCCCCAATTATGAAGGAAGGTATAATCTGAATCAACCATTGAAGAAAAGGAATCGAGGATACTTGTTTGACAAAGAGATGCTAGTCTTAGTTTTTTAAGTAATTCTTTTGTTTGCTTCCGCGGCTTGGTAAGAATTCATTGCTTAACGATTTATCAAAGTATGTCACAGATAAGTGGGTAAATAATGGCGATCTTTTAAATATTATGTTTAAGGATATTAATTACAGAATGCTGTAAAACCAAGTAGTTTATCGAAAGCAAAGTATTACAAGGAACATCATAAATGTATTAAACAGGCTTGCATCAATTTTAATAAACGTAAGAGTTGTTTGCTTACTTTTTAAAATGAAATTCTTTAGTATGCCACGAGTATATGTTAATGTCAAATATGGCCAACGCTGTGGTGCACTAGACTATATACCAAGCATTTAGTCACATTTAATAAATGTAACCAAAAGTCTCAAAGGTGTGGTTGAGTTCATTTATTATACTATTAAAGTTATATTCAATAAATGTGGCTAAATAATGTGGTGCACCATACTTTAGCCAGTGTACTCCAAACAAAGCTTGTCGAATATTTTAAACACAAGCAATGTTTACATTTTATATGTTACTAAGAATAATATTAATAATAGAGTAAAGTATCACTTTCATCCCTGAAATTGTACGCGTGAGTCACTTTCGTCCTTGAAATTTGGAAATTAACTCTTTAGTCCCTGAAATTACATTCCGTAGGTCACGTTAGTCCCTGGTCAAACTATCGTTAGTCAACCGTCACATTTTGATGACGTGGCACGTTAAGTGACATGTGTCATGCTAACGTGGCATGCCACCTGGCATAATGACTTCGGAATGCTGACGTGGCATGACACGTGGCATACTGATGTGGCATGCACATTGACTGACACATGGCATGCCACATGACATCAGATAAAAATAGGTTCAGATTAGTCCCTGAAATTTTAAATGTGTCAAAATAATTCCTGAAACTTTCTAAAATGTGTCAAAAAAGTCCTGAATCCCAAATTTCTCCTCTTTTGGTTCATAAATTCTAAATTATCGATAATTCTTATACCCACTTATCAAGCGTGGGTGGAGTTTATCAAGGGCCTTATTGGAATATTTTAGTTGCAATTTGGGAAGAAATTTAGTATCCAAAGAATCTAGCGTGACAATGAAAAAAAAACCCTACCCTCATGTCAAATATACTCGCAAACCATCTCAAATATAAAAGTTTTAATCGAGCTCAAGTAGAAAATTGTGTCTCTTATTCGACCTCAACGATAGTGGGTCATAGGGAATGACTGCCTCTTCGAAATGTTGATACGAATAGAGCAAATACAATGACACCAATTTAGAATAATTCAAAGAAACCCTTGATAAACCCATTTTATTTTAAGAAATATAATGTAATAGCTAATAAATTGATTATGTTAGCTAAACATAGAAGATATTAAATTTGGACTAATCAAGCACTTAATTATATTTAGGATATTTGAAAATTTGGATTATTTAAATACGGTTTAAAAATGAGAGAAAAATAAGTGGGTTTAAGAATTATCGAAAATTTAGAATTTATAAACCAAAAGAGGATAAATTTGGGATTCGGGATTTTTTTGACACATTTTAGAAAATTTCAGGGACTATTTTGACACATTTAAAATTTCAGGGACTAATCTGAACCTATTTTTATCTTATGTCACATCAGCATACCACGTGGCATGACACGTCAGCATTCCGTACCCATCATGCCACGTGGCATGCCATGTGTCAGTCAATGTGCATGCCACATCAGCATGACACGTGTCACTTAACGTGCCAAGTCATCAAAATGTGACGATTGACTGACGGTAGTTTGACCATGGACTAACGTGACCTACAGAACGCAATTTCAAGGACGAAAGTGACTCACACATACAATTTTAAGGACGAAAATGATGCTTTACTCATTAATAATATGTTGGCAATGGGCAGTGGCCATTTCCTTTGGTTAGTACTTCTTATTTATATCCTTTTGGCCACTGCCAACTTATATGTGGCATCTCTGCTTTGCGAAACATCGTTGGGACTTGGGAGTTAAAAGGTATTTTTATCTCATACTTTGCTTAGCTAATAGATATGGTGAGCCTCAGTGCAACGATAAGGATGCTGCTGTCTTGTGACAGGGAGATTACGGGTTTAAATTTTGAAAATAGTTACACTACAAAATGGAATAAGACTGTGTACAACTACTTTTCCTAGATCCTATTAGATGAAAGCCTTGTGTACTAGGTCACCATTCACTATGGTTAGTAAAGTGAGCCTTGTCCCAAAAGTATGGCTTAACAATAGAGATCACTCAACCTCGTCCAGAACTAGCTGTTAATTTTGTTGGCAGGTATGATCGTACAGAATATTTGAATAAACAAAGTCTACACAGGAACCATGAACAGCTTTTAATTAAAGAAATGAAGGGAGATAGAAAATTGGTTGGTGCAGATATAATTTGTGTTGATTTTACAAAAGGGTATATTAGAGTACATACAATTATTATTGTAGAAGAAATACAGGCTAGCAAAATGACGGAATGAATTGATAGATTACCAATAAGGTTACCATAATTTTTTTAGAGGCATCAATTCATTTTATGGTGGTAATTTAATTCGAAGGTATATGATATAAGAACATATTGTAGACATAGTGACATAGTGTATGAATACGATCGTGGCTGAATATCGAAATACACAAGATGTAAAAGGAATTAATATATATTTATGTGACAGAAATATTAACAAAACTCTTACTTTATATATTTGCGTGAATACTCTCATATTTGTTACATCAAATATCATATGAAATTATTATTAAGCTTAAATTTTGGCAATCAATTTAGACAATTTATAAAATTAATTATTTTTACATAAAGAAATAAAAATAAATGGGTGAATGGCCATCTTAGTACATGAAATTGTTTTAGTGAGCCCTTTTGGTCCTTAAAATTTTTAAATTAACATTTTAGTTCTAGATTAACAAAATATGCCTCAAGTTAGTTCCTGATTTAATTTCTGTTACTATGTAATCACGTTTTCTATAACGTGTATTGTTAAGTGGCATAATGATTATATAGATTGACATTATGCTTTGTTTAAGAGATGACATGGCTGAATGATATAGGCAAATTGCTAGCATATGTCAAATATATTTGTAATTTTATTTATATGTAAAATTCGTCTTATTGATTTCAATTATGTTTATCTTCATACGATTTAATTGGTAAAGGTCAAGTGGAATGTCTATATAGTAATAGTATATCAATTAATGTGACAAATTAGTAATATTGTAAGGACACAATAATAGAAATAAGGTCAATGTCTAATATGACTTATTTTACACTATATTTGTTCTCTAATAAGTGTATATTTTCACTTATATACATATATTTAAAAAATGATTGGATAAACTTGAAATTAGAAAAATTTAAGTATATTTTACAACATTATTCTTATCACCTATTTCAACATTCTTTTTCTCATATTTAATCTATCCACTAACTCTCTCTCATTAGGGTATCAAGCGAAAAAAATAATTAATGTTGTCTTGGATTCTTAAAAAGACATAATAATAAAAAAATAAAATTTTATAGATAGACATTTTTTAAAGAATATAAACAGTAATTTCATGGATTAAAATATTAATTTCTAAATTTTATGGAATAAAATTACTCGTACAACTTCAAGCATTAAGTTAAACATTTACACAAGTTAGATAAAGAACTAACTAAGGCAACAATTCTAATAGTTCATGACCTTTTTCTACATAGTGCCTTTCCTACTGCTTTCACACAGCAGACAAATTATCAACTTGATCAGAAGCAAACCGAACCAATCGATGAGACTCCAAATTGCTTGGAGCTTGAGCATGATCAATGCGACTCCAAAGATAATTCTTGATGATTAGAATCACAAGGACGAAGAAAACGGCAGGGAGGCTATACATTCCCATCAACCCCAAGTGCAATGTTAATGTTACACTTGCATCCAGTAAAGGGTAGTGGTGGCCAGGCCTCAACAAAATGAATATACATAGGGCATAGATGGTAACAAAAGCCCATGTTACCAACCCTGCAATTTCAGAAATCCCCTCTTGATGCATTCCCAACATTAGAAGTGACGTGAAAAACATTACCATAAGTTCTCCAACAGACTTCAATAGATAATTGTGGAGGTACCTCACATATGCTTCAGAGAAGAAGCCAAAGAACATGAGCAAAATCAAGAAAATGTTCACAATAATTGCACCCACAAAGATAATTACTTCATGGTGGGGGCCACCACTTGCAACATGTGCTTTGTAATGTTGAGTTCTCTTGTAAGAGACATAGGCTAAGAAGAAGCTTACTTGACTGATAAAGGAACATATTATACGCATTGGGGCCACCAGAGGGTAGACATTTTGTGCCAACCGTGGGGTTGGAGAAGCATTAATATTGTTATTGTTTGTATTTGAGGATACATTTGAATTGGCATTTGGGCTTTGGCTAATGTTTCCAGGGTCAGGAGGGATGTCTAATGTAGACTCAAGCTGCAATTCAGGGATTATTGGAGGAGGGGCTGCAGGTTTTGAAGATGAACTTGACATGTGTGGATGCATGGTATGATAATTAAAAAAGGTGGCAAGATGTTGGTGTTAAGGTTGAATAATAATACTTAAAGAATCCTTGTTTGTTGTATTGAAGTTTCATCTAGGCCTGTGCTTGTGGTCTTATATAATATTATAATGTTGAAAACTTTCAATGTGTCCTAAGGAAGGCATAAAGAATGAGTGAGTTGAGTATTCACCCGATAACTTGAATTTATTGGTAAAGAAATGCATAAGAATAAAGGATAAACACTTTTCAAAGAAAGAGATCCCTTTTTCATGAAATATGCTCTATATAGCCATATAGGAATCCACTTAAGACATGGTAACATGTTATCACCATAAATAGACTAAAGTAATGCTGAAAGAAACAAAGTGTTCCGAAAATTTACAGAGCAGAATAAATTGATCTATGACGACGCTCTTTTTATCTATAAAATTATATTTTAGTTTGCTAAAACTTACAGTAATCTTTACTGTGGTTATTGATTCATCAACTTAAATGATGAAAAAGAAAAAATATGCGACACACAATCATCAATGATAAAACTATAATATTTTAATAATATTTAATATATAGATCAACAAGAATACATTTTTATCCATAGTTATAATTTTATACTCCATCCTCACATGATTAAAAAAAAGAAGAGGTATATCAGTAAATTTGTATATAAAATACTATCAAAATATTATAACTTTAATATTAATGATTATGTATATATTAAATAGGTTTAATTAATCCGCCAGTCCCTATAGTTTCATCGAATTTTCAATTGGGTCCCTACATTTTAAAAGTTTCCAATTGAGCCTCGATAGTATATTAGATTTTTCAATAAGGTCCCTGCCGTTAAAAAAAAAGGAATATTCCATTGGAACATGAAATATTCCATTCCATCTCACTGTTCACATAACGGCAAGGATATAATTAAAAAATTTTATATACTATAGGGGACTTAATTAAAAATTATAAACATGAAGAATAATTAAACCTTTAAAATATGTATTTTACTTTCTTTTAATGCATTTGATTAAAGTAAAAAAAATATCTACACATTCAGTGCTCAAAATAAGTAAAAGAAAAATTATTTTATTTAATTTTTTCAAAATAATGAGTAAAAAAAGTATTATTTCTTTCCTAATGAGATGATCAAATAAGTAAAAATAACGTTTCTTAATTTCTTAAGTGAAAATCATGGAAAAAGTAACCAACAAATTTCTTAATTTTACCTGCACATAACATTTCTTTATAGAGCTCCTTCCTAATTTTTATTTATCAACTAAACACGGGATTTTCTTTATTTAGAGAATGTTTGATAAAGGATAAAAATTAGATATAAAATTTTATAGATAAACTCTATATATGAAATTATATATAAATCTCATCCATAAAAAATTATTAATTTTTTTTATGATACACAATTACAAATATTTTTAATTCCCAACTAAATATACTCTAATCTTGCGGTGTAGCCAATACCTTTCGCTACAGGGAAAAATCATTTTATTAAGCAACCACTATATAATAATAATACGACCGATGTATCACATCAAGTAATGCAAGGACAATTAGAGAAACATAATTATTGCTCCTGCCATAGATATACCATATATGCTATTTTTGTTGTACATGCGAACCTATATAGACCTACAATTAAAGCTGTACCAATTAAAAATTTTATTGAACCCATATTAGAAAATTCTAAACAAAAAATGGAAAAAAGAAAAACAGGCCAAACATGAGACCATAGGTCATGCTTGGAAAACAAGTATGGCTCACAAAGTCAACACGTACGTTTCTTCATAGGTAGTGATATAATTGTATTTATTTGTTTATGATTATAAAATATTAGACATTGATTTAAACTAAATTTCATATCTATAAATATATGAAATGTGAAATAAAATAAAATATATATTCAAATGTAGAGATTACTTGTAATATATGAGTCAAATAGTTTTGCTTTTTTATATATATATATATATATAATAGTGTATTAAAATTTAATTCTTAATTTTCATTTATTATTATTGTTAAGTATTTATGTGACATAAAATCAATTATTAAATTCAATTTTGATGCAATAATAGTTTGCAAAAGTGTTTTTTAATATTAGCATCCAATTATATATTATTATGTATATAAATTTAGTTAGCTTTCACATTCACTACATAAAAGATCATATAAATAAAATAATTTGATTGAATGATAATAGAAATATCTTTTACACTATTATTACATTAAAAATATTTTTACTTATTTGATCATACCATTGGGAGAGAAATAATCCTTTTTTTATTCATTATTTTGAAAAAATTAAATAAAATAATTTTTCTTTTGCTTATTTTGAGCACTCAATGTGTAGATATTTTTTTTTACTTTAATCAAATGCATTAAAAGAAAGTAAAATGCATATTTTAAAGGTTTAATTATTCTTCAAGTTTATAATTTTTAATTAAGTCCCCTATAGTATATAAAAATTTTCAATTAGGTCCCTGCCATTATGTGAACAGTGAGATGGAATGGAATATTCCTTATTCCAATAGAACATTTCATTTTTTTTAATGGCAGGGATCTTATTGAAAAATATAATATATAATAGGGACTCAATTGGAAACTTTTAAAATGTAGGGACTCAATTGAAAATTCTATGAAACTATAGGGACTGGCGGATTAATTAAACCTATTAAATATTATCTTTTTATCACTTAAATTGATGGATCAATAATTATAAGAAAGACTAGTGTAAATTTTAGCTATCTCTAGTAACAATCTTACAAATAAAAGGATATCAAACTAAATTTTAATTAAGATCAGTTTAGTTCATCCAAATTTCTTGAGTAACAACAAATATTCAACTCAGTGGTAAGACATGTATAAAGATAATTTTTTAAAATATAGATATATTTTTAGCATGGTTCATTTAATTATACACATCAACTGTTGACTTCAAGTATTTAAGATAAAAAATTCTTACCTAGGAATAGGAATTTATACCAATCCCAACAATTCCGCCCGTATCGGCATTTATTTTCTATGCTTTTTGTCACAGCATCAGCCATTGTTTGACTTGACTTTACTTGGGCAATCACCGTGCAAGGACTAAGGATTAATAGTTTAAGTTTTGTTGCTGCAATTAATAGTTTAACCTTTTTTTTTTTTAAGGGAATGAATAGGTTAACTTTGATTTATTGTTAGTGATTTTTCTTTATATTATTATTTAATCATGTCATATTGTATCATTAAATATCTTTAATTCAATTATCATAGTGAAATTATGTTAATGATACAGCAACATATCATTTGATGATTCTGTTGAAAAAACTAATTTTTATACACTGAAAATATATGACATTGTGATCTAATTAATTTATGTATATATGACTTTTGAAGTAGTAGAATGAGAATTAAACCAGATTTACTAATATGATTAAATAATAATATAAGCTTACAAACTCAATAACAAAACACATTCAAAAGTTTATTAAAGATCAATCTTTTTTTAGGACAACTATTAAAAATCAATGTATAAACAAATTGATATTGGTGAATCAGCTTGGGCTTCTCGCCTTTTGAAAGTCTTTACAAGCCCACTATCACTCTTGTAACAAACTGTAGACACCAATCAGTGGCCTATTTCTTACCACAATACGAAAACAAAGATTGTAGGAGTAGGACCAAAAAAAAGTAATAGGAGTAAACGTGTCGGGATATCATTAGTGGGGAGACATCAGACATAGAGTCCGAAAATTCAGACCAAAACCAAAATAGTTTGACAAAAAAAAATAGACAAAAAATAAAATAAGCCTAGGATAAATTGGCAGGAATGTACTAACTTTATGAGCTCCGGTTGTTTTAACTTTTTGATGAACCAAATATATTTTTGGAAAAGTAATAGTTTTGCTACTTTTTTTTACAATTTTTTTACACTTTTGATGAACCAAATAATCACATATTTGGACCATGGAAGCTGCTCGAAGTAAAACTACCAAAAAAAAAAAGAAAACCCAATAGCTTTAAATTCATTAATTTGCATGATTTCAATGTTTTCTCAATAAATCAATTTTTGTTCAAAGATCGAGAAAGAAAGTTCAGAATCCTTTACTCCAAATACTTTCATCTTTGTAGCAGATCAGAGAGCAAGGACTAAGCTGGACATATCACGTAACATAACTTATTTTCCGACGTTACAAAAAAAGAAAATGAAATAAAAAAAACAAATCTTTATTCGTAACATTGAGCACGAGGCCAGAGAGAAGTTGTAGTCAGTAGGCCATTGTTGCTACATATGAAGAAAGCAGACATCCACAATTCACATGATCTGCTTTATTAGTGTGGTCTTAAAGCTGCCATAGTTGCCACTAGAGGAAAAATACTCATCCATTAATATTTTTTTAAATAGAGGAAAAGTTTGTGATTTTTTTTTTTATTGAGCAGCTAGTAGTACAGTTTTTATTTTTTTTTTGTAGTTCCTAATAGTTAGTACCATTGTCTACTGTTATGTGATATTTTTTTTTAGAATAAATTTTGATGGATTCGGCACTTGTCATTCCCTCTAAATTAAGACAAGGTCTCAAGGTTCTGAGAGCTTATATTTTTTATCAATAAATTGTTTTTAAGTATAATTATTTTTTTTACATGAAAGTATCATTGTAAATGTAAATAATCAATAAAAACTCATGGCATATTCTAACTTTGGAATTTCTAATCTCTTCCACCCTAAGTTTTCTTTTATCAAAATTGTAAAATTAAAATAATAATTTTGTGTATTGTAAATGATAAAATTTTACTTTATCAGTTATTTTTTAGGTAATTTGTCCAAGTAAAACGGTATCACTGTATTATTAGTTAGGAAATTTTTTTTTATCGAACTTTTGATATTATAGATTAAGTTTGTTTAGATTATAGTTTACTTCCATGTACTAAGATCAACTAATTTTGGATAGTTTGATATAACGATTATTTACCACTTACCAGCAATAATACATGTATACACGGAGTTATGCTTTTGAAGCTCTGGTTGCACATGATTTTACAATGATACAGTTCTGATGTTCTTAAGTAATTTAAGGGTAATGCATTGAACAAATATACCTTATTGAAAATATAATATGACTCGTACATGCATGTATTATAGTTTAATTAAGTTTAACACTTAGAGTGTGTTTGATTGGGATAAAAATTCTAATTTTTATCTTTTACATGTAAAGCTCATCTATAAAATTTGTATCTTTGTTTTTTTTATCTTCCAATCAAACTCACTTTAGCATGTATAACTTTTAGTTCGAAGGGAGAAAAACAGAGAGCAATAATGAGTATTAAGACTAAATTTTTTTAAAATTACACTTAAAATATCTCTCTCTCTCTCTCTCTCGTATTTTTTCCTTTAAACCGAAACTCACAAATTTATAGCACAGGTGTATTAGTCACTTATTCAATCTTTTAGTGTGTTAGCCTTGCTACTGTTACACGTGCAGAAATGGGTTGTGTGTGTATATATATATATAAGATTAATATCAAGTTATACTAGCGTAACTTTAAGCAAAGTTATATCATTTATAATTTTTTATAAAATATTTTTTTGTCGATCCAACCATTCAATTATGGCTACTTCTCATAAAGATTATTTGTGCCAAATTTCATAAAAATTGAATATTAATAGCAATGCAATTATGTAACTTTTATTCTTATCTATTTTAAGCATATATATTACGTTGATCTTAATTACATAAAAACTATACCAAATAATTTTAAATTAATTTAAAATTTTATTTTATTTCCAATAAAACACTGCTCAAGCAATTTTACGGTAGGTGCAAGCCAACATAACGAGTTCAATAGTTAACATCACCCATACACCAACAAAGGCCACAACAAGCAGGCAAAAAAAGACATACAAATAACAAAAAAACAATAATCAGGAACAAAACAAAATGAATCAAACAATAATGTGAGTTTCTAATTTAATGGTGAGTTTTATAAAAATTTACATAAATAAAAAGTTATTCAATAGTATAATATTTGCCTAAAGTTATACTATAGTAATTTGATCCTAACCATATGTGTATGTGTTTCGACCAGATGATTAGAAGATGTCTCAACCAGATAACTAGTGTTGAGTGTGTGTGCGTGTGTTTGGTGTGCATTTTCTTGATCCCTTCAATCTCTTTAGTCTTGAGCTTTTATAATCGAGGAGATTTTCATGAGTCGTTCCATAGTTCAAACGGCGGGTAGATGTCATGTTTACAGCTTTCAAATGATATGTTTAGCATATGGCCATTCAAGTTTAATTATATAGCCTTTAATATTAGGTATCTGCTCATAAAATTCTATTCATTATCAGATATTCAGTCCAATATATATAACACACATTCCCCGCTCTAATATGGTATCAGAACATAATATTCTTCACTTTTTAATTTCTCTGTACATTCTCTTTGACATTGCTCTTTGTAACACTCAAATTCTCAAAGAAAGGAGCATGATAAGGTATATCGAAAATGCGAAACAAAAGCCAACAAGGCTAAGCAGTACGCCTCAAGACATAATCAAAACCATTATAACACAAAACAGCCACGGAGGTAAGGCTTACCATTTTCTTGTAATTCTTTGGTTTAATAATGTCGATGCATTTTGCTGAATTTGTTGGAAACTAAACACATAATTCCTTACTTGCAAAAATAAGAGGAGTAACTATAGCAACAAAATAATGACAGCAATCAACACACAATAAACTAAAAAAATAGGGACAATGCTCCAAGATTTTTAATGTGTAAAAATTTCCTCAATGTGAGAGACAAAAACCACATGTCGTCAAGACCAAAGAAATAGATCCACTATGATCAAAACAAGTACAAGAGAGTCTCAAATAAGTGCATAAATCGTACTAACAACAACCTAAACCAACCAAATACCAATACTCAAAATTGAGAATAAGAAAGATGAGAAATACCCCAAAAATGGAGCTACTGTCCGAGACTAGTGCCTCACACTGTGAACCTTATCTCAACAATCTAATCGTTCAGAATGAAGAACTAGACATCCGGAACCTACTGTTAAAGTTTCAGCCTAATCCAACGGTTAACAATTTCACAATTGTTGATTTACAATAACAACTTAAATTAAAAAAAACTGATTCTCCAAACCAAAATAGAACCTCTGTACAAGATCAATATCTCGCACTCTAGACATTTCCTTGACGATCCAACTGTTTAGAATGAAGAGCCAACTGTCAGGAACCTGCTGTTAAAATTTTAATCAATCCAATGGTGGATGACTTCATAAACGCTGATCTACGGAGACTGTTCAAACAAAGAAAATGAAATAGTGGAGGCCGAGTTTCTCTCTTCTCTCTCTCTATGTGGCTACTATGGTAAAAAAAAAATGATCACTCGCTATACTTTAACTGATTCCTCTCATTAGGTAAGTGGGCTAGCTCACTTTGAGCCTTTCTCCACATAGGAAGAAAGCCAAAACCCAACAGAATTTACCAAAAAATTAAATAAATAAAAATCTTAAAGGAAGTTTCAAAGAAAATGTAAATAATTGAAGCTTTAGCATTCACTAAGAAGCCAGTCTAGAGAACTTACACAAAGCAAATTAAATAATGGGTAACCAGCTTTGATGGAGGAAGAAATGCTCATGCCATATTGCCATTTGTCTTTACGCCAAATAAAACGCAAGCATATTAATTCATACTAGGATCATATATTAACTATAACAGACATCTTGTTAGTAACAGGGATCAAATTAATAGTTTTGTTGTGGGTTGTCACCATATATATATATACATTGGCTGGCGTGGCTGACACTCTTTCTTCCTTGCTAATTTTATTTATTAATGATATATTTAATTAATTATCTCCTATGTAATGTCATCTCTATATATATTTTATATGAAGGGTTTCTTTTTTGTGCATATTCTAATTTCCATAGTCCTAGTGTCCCACCATGGCTTCTTGCACTGCTGGCCCCTACTTTCTCGCTCTCCCAATTCGAGCATGACTTTTGGCATACATGATACATCTAAGTGTATCTATGCCGACCCACGATCATACTCTATAAATATTATCAATTGACATGTCGCAGTCGATGGACCTTTCAGCTAGCGGGTGTAAAGTCGGTTTACAACTTAATATATATAGATATTTTTATGTTATCAAAGTTTGAAAGTGTACTTAAGAGATAAAAAGAAGATAATGTTAATTTTAAATAGTCATTTAATTAATTTATGCTAAATAAATAAATGAAACTAAAAAACAACTCATTCTTAATTGGAACGTGTTCTATCAAGATTAACTAAGATTAATCTTCTTTTTTTTCATTTATTTCTTTATTCTAACTTTACAGCAACTCTCATGTGATCACTTAGCTTCTTGTTCTCATGAAATCTAACACGTAATTCACGTGATCATGTACATACGTCTGCTAGCAATATCATAAGATGGCAGTTTCACAATAGTTAATTAATTGAGATTCTTGAAAAATTAACTTGTACTGTTTATTATTTATTCACAAAATAATGTTGTTTTGAATAATTTTTTTTCCACAATATGATCAGATAAAAAATGATTCATATATCTTGCAGTTTAATTTCTTTGTTTTGACAATAATAAAAAATGTAATAAAACCTGGCAGTCAAGGCTTAATTGGTGATCCTGAAATTACATGTATACAAAGCCAAATAAAAGGAAAAATTTACTATTCATCCAAAAAATGAGGAGACTGCTAATTTTTTAACTGCCAAGTTAAGAAAGCTCCACCTGTAATTTTTCTTTTTCCTTTCGTTTTATTTTTCTTAAAATTCTGGGTTGTCTGTTGTGCCAATAAGGGAATTCTTCTCTTTAAGCCTAAGTGACTTCTTACAAAGTATTCTCTTATTACTAATACCTAATACACCGGTTGTCTCTGTCAAGTTTACTTGGTGCTTCGATTTGTATTTACTCTTTGAAATCTGATTTGATATACCATGTGGGGCGTGTGTTGCAGAATTTGTATATATGCTCAAAATTCAGAGTAGAACTAGCAACAAGTCCTAGGGTGTTACATTATTAATTTTCACTTTTGGTCTTTTAACTTTGAGTGAGCTTAAATTGGAAGATCAAATTGAACAAGAAGAAGTTACTTTCCAGCCAGCCTATATTGTTGTCGACAAAACGAGAGTATCCAGCTTTTCTTAATCTTATTGTCCTTTAACCAATGAAAAATATTATTTGTACTCATTGTGTATAGGATATCATGTCGACTCACACTTCATTTATTATTGAATGAGGTGTAGACCCTTCATTCAATAGTGGATGTGGTGTGAGTTAATACAATATCCCATCAATAACGAGTATAAATAACAAAACTCTTAACCAATTATGCTACTTTTTTTAATTTGATGACATATGAACTGATATTTAGATCCACAAGCATTGTTTAATGGTGTCAGGAAATTTTCTAAAACATGATAATAGGACAAGTTATTGTATGATTAAGCAGTCTTTAGTCAAAAAACATCGAATTACTTTATAGCTTTATCTGATGTCGTCCTTTTAACTTAAAAAAGAGCTACCTTCTTTGCATCCTTGACCCCCTTTTGATTTTTGTGGTCTGGACATATCTTTTCCCAACTTCATGGTAGACCCTTCATCTTTTCTTCTTGTTCTTCTTTTCCCCACTTTTGTAGAATATCTCTTCACCATAAAATACATGCCAATCTGCTTATTTTCTTATTTTCTTTTTGGTTATTCTTGCTGTAGAGTTTCTTTCAACTGGATAAGTTCATTCGTTAGTGACATTGCTTAAGCTATAAATTTCGGAGCATGGTTACGTTTTCTATAGCTAATTGTTAATTGTGCTAAAAATAATTACACGGAGAAATGTTTGCTGTTAATTTTGCATGCTTTCAAAGCAATTTGTAGCTCTTGCTCATATATTTATTGTATAAGCTTTTATTTTTTGAACCACCTATATTTTGTTGGCCTTTAAAATATAAGAGGTTAAATCTTATATTGATTGATAATGGATTAAGTGAAAATTATATAATACAGAAAGGTCCACAAATTTATTGTTTAAAGATTTTGAATCAAAATGTAATATTGGATGACCCACATACCTATTACTTTGAGGTTTTTGGTCAATATCCGATGTTCAACCATTTTTCGCTTAGCCCACTAAGTGAGTGAGATTCTTTCCATGTTAGATATTCCCCTCCTCCCAAACCACCACAAAACTAATTGGAAAAATTGCACTTTAATCCTTTAAACTATAGGCTAGATGCACTTTAACTTTTAAACTTTAAAAATATACACATCAACCCAAAAACTTTCACATAAATGTGCATTTTAATCAAAATAAGCATATTATGAAGAAAAGAAATAAAAGAATAGCTAACCAAATTCCCAATATGACAAATAATATGCAGATACTATAATTGAAATTAGGTGTTAGAATTACCTGAAACAGTAGAGGTTGATGAATCCATGGCTGTCTACTTCACTTTTTGTGAATGAATTCAACCAGCAGAGAGAACTCCTCCTATCACCCTGTCAGTTGCCAAAAGTCTATGCACTGTCTCAATGGGGCAACAATCACTCTGATTAGGGTTAGGAGTAGGGGCCTTTGCAGATTAGTAATCAAATGGGCCAAGTCTGCCCATTATAGCTAAACCCAATAACAATAATCAAATATCACCATATCCACTAATAACAAAATCAAAATCGAGCCCAATAACAAAATTAGCCATAAAATTGGGCTAATCAATATGATTAAATATTTTAGCATCTAATTAACCTGAAATCAAATTATAACAAAAATTGATTTATGTTAGTCCACACATAGGATATTCAACATATTATACCCCAAAATTTTGGAATATGTACAAATTGACTCTCTTAACTTTTCAAATTATGCAGCTTGATATCCTATAAAAATCACAAGGGTGAGCCTCAATGCAACAATAAGATTACTGTCTTGTGACTTGGAGGTCACATATTTAAATCCTAAAAACAACTAGCCTCTCCACAAAGCAGGAATAAAATTGCGTACATCTACCCTCTTCAAATCCCATCAGGTGGGAGCTTCATGCAATAGGCTACCCTTTTTGTGATTTTTTGTTAACAATTGATGCAAATTCAAGAAAATTTAAAGAATTGAGTTATACATTTTTAAAATTTAAGGTCTAAAGTACACATAACCTATAATTTAGGGATAAATTGCAATTTTCCCAAACTAATATAACAAACAATCACTAGAGCAAAAGCAATTACTTACTTTACGAGCACACAAGGATTGACCTATATATAACACATTGGTCAGCCTGATCGTAATGTAATAATGTAACTCAAACAGAAGCTGATGTACTAGTCTTATCTGTTAGTAACTAATGCGTCCTTTGAATGGTAGATTATTAACCTTTTTTATGAGGGTAGATTATAGTTCTTAACAACTGAACTAATCGCATTCAATACGCTAAGGATGTGAAAATGAATATAATTGACTTTATCTGAAAAAAATGGATATCAGTGGTGTTAAAATTAAATCATTGAAAGGCAAAGGTAGAAATATTTTCTCTAGGACTAATTTTCACTCATAATAACTGATGTAAAAACATTCTCAAAGTGTTTTATATTTTTTTTAAGTGGTTTATTGCTCTACCTACTGCAGGGTTGCTTTGCTTCATCAAACTTGGTCATTACATTTCACCCGCTCTCTTACAAGCAACTGAACGCATTGGAATAATTAAACTAAGTAGGTTTACAATAACCAACCATACTTATTATAGCTTACTATTCTTCTCCCTTTTTTTTTTCCTCTTTTTCATCCTTCCTTCCATTAATGCTAATAAATTAATTGTCATTTTCAATAATTAAGCATTTTTCATCGAATTCAAAGATGACATGTGGTTTTTTTTAAGGAAAATATTAATATAGACTTGATTTTGTCATAAATTCAACATATGACACAATATCAACCGATATTTTTATAATATTTAATTTTAAATTTTAAATTATATTTTAAATGGCCGATAAGTTGTGCGTGGGTTTCAACCGAAAGTATCATTACTTATGTAGGATGTGGATGGACAATGGGAGTTCTATGCGGTAAGTCCTGGACCATCCTGCTGCTTTCAGCAGTTTCATGTGCAAATTGGATAGGCAATTATAAGTCACAACAAAGTAACCCTGCTATCTTCCGCACCTTTGATGTAACTTGACAATGCAAATTAAATTTCAGACTCTTCCTGGCCCTGTATATGTATAAATTGGCGAATTGCTTCCACATTTGATCTTAATATAGGACTTTGAGAAATATATGCATGTTCCCTTGAACATCATTAAATGTACTCTATATCAATAATAAAGTGATATTTCAATTATAAGCAAAAACTAAAAGTGGATCTTATTAATTAAAATATCACTTTATAAGTGGTTATGAAGCATATTCCATTAGTGCTCAAAAAACATGTAATTGTTTTTCGTATGCTTTGTCTATCTAATATCATTTCAATAGCCTCAGATACTTGTGCTAACTTAAAGTGGATGTACAGCAATATTCAACATCATGATCGAAATTAGAAAAGAAAAAAACAAAGACTCGCACTACTAAAATTGTAAATAATTACGAGGTGACTTATAGGTCCTGAAAAGACTATTTAAATTCTTAAAAAATAAGAAATTGAAACGCACAATGTGTATTTGTTTTGACATTCAAATACGCTAACTAACGGCAAAAATGGTAGCTTAAATAACAGTAATTAGGTATTACAGTAGCATACCCGCTTACTGACCCCAAAAAATTTGAAACTCCGACTTATAAGTATGGAAAGACGACTTATTACAGCGAATGCGTTGATTATTCAATTTGTTAGAAACGTTAACTTTACGTGAGTTAATAAGGTTGACTCAAGTTGATATTGCTTTTTAAAATAAAATGGTTGTTTTGATCTAAATATGGTAATGACAATTTTCAATTACATATTGTTATTTGTAGAAAACTCATACGGCAATTTCTGTATAATAACTTAATAAGCAAGCAATACCCAAACACAAATACGTTCATATATAATGAGGATTTGTTTTAGTTTAAGTGAAAAATTGAAAATTTCCAATATATTATTTTAAATTTGAATAATGTATAAATATTAAGTACAATTTTACATGAATTCAGTAATGATTTGAATAAGAATAATTTCATATTTAAAGGTAATAAAATACATGCATAATATATTATCGTGCCAAAAATATTTGTCTGAGTTAAATTATCAGAATGATTTGATATGCTTTTTGTTTTTAAATAAATAAATGAATGAGTTTTATCATTTTAATTTAGATATTAAAATTGATATAGTGTCATTCAATCATATACTTTTATTTATAAAATTACTAATATAGTGGACAATCTTTTTGTCTATACATCTAAAAGATAATAAAGTTTGAACCAATATCCTGATAGTAAACTACTCAAACTCTTAATCTTAATGACTTAATATAATATACATTCAGTCAAACATATTTATTTAAGTGGTAAAACAAAATTGAATATTTATTTATTTATACCAACAACATATAAAAATTAATTTTTGTTATTTTATCTAATTACTCCATAATTTTTATCGGCAACTTCAATCATTGTTTTAGCTATGCATCTTATTGTTAAAAAAGATAAAATAATAAGGGAAAAAAAATCCAAAAGGTGATTAAGGCGGTGGGTACATGTAAGCGAAGAGAGAGCCAAAAACAGGCGGTGGGAAGGGGAGCAGATCATTTCCTTAAACAGAAACAGACTGCTTCTGTTTCTGTTTTCTTCGCCCCTCCGCCCGTCCTACACGACAGAACATCATAACATAATTTTGTCGTCGTTGGTGACTTTTCTTCTTCTTCTTCTTCTGTTCTGATCGGTTCTCTTCCTTTATTTTATTTTATTTATTTATTTATTTATTTATTATTCTTAAAAAATAAATTCTAGAATTTCACTTTCACCTCACCTCCCTCCTTTTTTTTTTTTTGCTTCTTCCTTCTTTCTTCTTCTTCTTCTCTTCTGCTTTCAGGTCATAATGGTT
The DNA here is from genome assembly GCA_031216105.1 of Dalbergia cultrata. NCBI lineage: Eukaryota > Viridiplantae > Streptophyta > Magnoliopsida > Fabales > Fabaceae > Dalbergia > Dalbergia cultrata. The sequence continues at coordinate 15,404,097 of CM062353.1, forward strand.
TCATTTTCATATTGATGGTGGTCATAACTCATAATTCATTCATATCATCATAATCATAATACCATACCTAGTCCCCCCCCTTCCTTGTCTGTCTATCTTTCTTCTCTACCTGCAACTCTCTCTCTCCCTCTCTGTGAATTGCAAATCTCAAAAGGCTAAAAAAGTTAGAGAGAGAGAGAGAACACCACGCACACAGCCACAGCAATAATTCACTTTTCTTTCCAACACAACACAACACAACACAACTCTCTCTCTCTCTCTCTCTTTATTGCCAGCTCTGCAACCTTGTCCTCCCTCACCCCATACCCCTTTCTTCTTCTTATCTCTCTCTCTCTCTCTCTCTCACACACACACAACACACAACAATCATCCTCCATCACACCCCTGCTGAGATCTCACACAGAGTCAGAGGTACGTTAATTCTCTCTCTCTCTCTCTCATCACTGCCACCACCTTCTTTTGTTCGTCATACTCTCGTTCATGTGTATCACCACCTACTTTGCGCTATTGCTCCTTGTTCTAATGTTGTTTTCTCACCCTTGAGCTCACGCTGTCATAGTTTTCTCTGTGATTCACTAGCGTGATTCTTGTTGATCTGGGTCGGCCTCTGGTAACTTTGATGGGTTTTTCTTGTTTTCCCCGTTTTGATTGTTTCGTGATCGTGTGATTTTTGATCTGTTCTTGTTTTGAGCTTATTCATCAGCTGTGGATTCTTCTTTTAGTTTTTGGTTCTTTGCATTTGTCATGGTTTGTATTTTTATTTTTTCAACAAAGCTTCGATCGATTATGTTGTTTTTTTGCTAGCTTTTTAATTTGAGAAATAAATCAATAAATGAGCATTAGAAAAGTGATGATAATGGTAGATCTTAATATTCAAGTTAATCCCCTGAATTATCTGCTTAGTTCTTACTCTTTATTGTTAGCTCAGATCATGTATGTGCTCAGAGTTCCCATGGGGTTTTGAATTAAGCGAATAGCTCTTATCCAGTGCATTGCCATCATGAGCATAAGTTGATTTTCTGCTCTTAGATAGCTTATAAGATTTTCGAATACTGAAAAGAAATCGAAAATCTGGGATGTGTTATAATGTGGAGCAAAGTGCATTAGCAGTTATTTGCGGGATTCCTTGCAGCAATTTACTTGTGGAACATTTGTTCCAGTTATTGCTAAGTTTGCAGTTCGAAATGTGACATGGGCTGGTTATTGTTGCTACTAACATTGAACTTGGTGATGTTTATTTTTTTTGTCACACAAGTAATGTAGAGTTGCGACATTCATCCAGATATCAAATGAACTCTGACCTTACTCTATTTCTTCTTCTTTTCTTCAACACTTGAAACTTTAGTGTGTTATAGTTTTATGAAGCCATCCGGTGGTTAAAAATGGGTACGTTGCGGTTCTGTATGAAATCACAAGGTGGATTTGATCATATTAACAATTCCAATAGAGCAATGCATTTCACGAAAGTTCAAGAGTCACTTGCACATGCTGACAGTATCTACAGACTAGTTGCTTGCTATCCTAATGACCTTAGATCAGCTTAGTGTTAATTTCTCAAGCATATTTTGAGAAAATCAGGTGTCATTGTGTACCAGGACAATTATTATCAGCCCCAAGAAATGTAGTTTCAGCCTGTAAATAAAAACTCACTTGACTGTGGAGTATACTTGTCGATATTTAGTTGCTGAAACTCATTGGTTGATAAAATGTAGCAAAAAGAGATTGAAAACAGAAAAATAAAGTAAAACCCTCTTAATGTGGTACTTGAAGGCCAAATATCATTAATAATGTGACTTGGGACTGGGGGTTGAAATTTACTAAGGAGACTAAGCACGAAGTAGGGTTGGTGATTTGAAGAGAAAGTTTTTGGAGAGTGTAAAAGATACTACGAATTTCTGAGTCTGATGACATTTTTTGCCTGTAACTGCCAATGAAGATTACTTAGTGAAATTTTCTTATGTTACTATCTTGAACATTACTTTTAGAAAATCGAAACACGACATCTCATAATATCAAATAGAATGGCAGGCCAAACCTCGATACAATGGGAGTCCTGAAGTAGGTGAGCATGCAACTTAACAGCTAATTAGCCATACATAGATTCAGTGCAAGTCCAAGAGTGTTGTAATCTTCATTCGATAGGACTAATAATTATGTGCCTGCTAAGTAATATATTCCCACTGGTAGGTAAATATTTACATTGTAGTGATGGTATTTCTGGTCGTAGCTATAATTAAGTTGTTAGTGTTATTTTCTTCTGATATACGGCATAATTACATTGAAAGAAGAAATCAGTGGCCACAGCCCAGTTTGTCCTATTGTTTGTTTGTTTCTTTCTTTGAGGTTGGAGGAGAACATTTTGTTATGAATATAATGTAACGACCCCTTGCTGTGAATTGTTTGCTTGGTTGGTTCTCGATCTTGTGCTTATGAAAGATACAGGGAGATATGAAGCTCCATTTATGCTAAATACAATGTTGGAAAGTTCTCTCCTAAAATTGAAATGTGCAAACACACAAGTCATTCTGCGTGATCTTTCTACTGATAATGAAAGATATAGAAAGTACTCATGTTTTGTGAAATGAAGTCTTGCTGCTGCTGTTCTCCACTCTTGACACATGAACATTAATCATGGTGATAGTGTGCATGATATGGTGGTGTCAAAAGATAGGCAATTGCTTCATCTACAAAGTGATAAATGCTTTTCTCTAATACATTCTTCATTAACTCTGTTTTTTCTCATGCTGTGGATTATTTTGGAATTTGCAGACGCTGTGTGTTTCCTGGAAGGAGAGTATTTTAGAAGGAAGCTTCAGCCATGTCCAGTGCTACGAAAGCTTTGGATCCAGCATTCCAGGGAGCTGGTCAAAAAGTGTATCCTTAATATGAGAGTGATTTTAAAAGAACTTTTCAAAATTATATCTTCTTCCTTTCATGTTTTCTAAAGGAATAAAGTGAAACAGTACAAATAAAAAGCAAAAGAACTACTACCAAGAGCATAATCAAAGGCTAAGCAATTAATCTTCAGCTATAAGAATGATTTTTTCTGGTTATATTGTTAATCTTGGATATATTATCTAGTTTGAGGGGTTTTAGACTTAACTCCTAGTAGAGGGACCGAAATATGGAGGATTGAGAATTTTCAGCCAGTTCCATTGCCAAAATCTGACTATGGGAAATTCTACATGGGAGATTCTTACATCATCTTGCAGGTGCGAGCTATATCCAGTATTACCTATATGTTTTTATATATGGCTGTACTTCATGTCACTGTGTGACAACACTAGAGGCTGAATGTTTTGGAAACAGTCAACTTATCTATTTCTCTTTAAGCTGTGCCCAACATTCTATCCTAAATTGCTTGTTAGTTCTTGCAAGATTGAGCAGACAATATCATGCCATCTCTAGATTGAATCACATAACAAAAAAAGATAAAAAGAAGCTTCTATATACATTATTCTGAATAATGTGACCAATTCAACTTATAATGCTAGGGGAATGACACAGATCCCTACTCTTGTGATAAACAGATGCAAGTGTTCAATAAAATTCCTATATTGGGTGGCGAGATAGATTTCTACTTTGTTTTTTTTTTTTAATCGAAAAAATGGTAGTTGATTTTTTGTGTATCTGCAGACAACACAAGGCAAAGGAGGCACTTATTTCTATGACATTCACTTTTGGATTGGAAAGGATACCAGTCAGGTAAGTTTATAATTCACCTTCCCTATCTCTAACCTGGCTCTTGCCTCATTCAGCCTTTGATGTTTTATTCCTTGTAGAATAAAGGAGTCAGTCTATGCTGAACCTTTCAAGATTATGTTTCTTAGAAAACTTTGTTTCTTGTTTTGTTTTGTTTCCTACGTTTTTTTCTTGAAGGGGTTGGAAATTCTCAAACCTATACTTAAAAAAAAAAAAAATCAGTATTGACATTAAGATTTTCCGTGTAGGATGAGGCTGGAACAGCTGCCATTAAAACTGTTGAACTTGATGCATCTCTTGGAGGGCGTGCTGTGCAGCACAGGGAAATCCAAGGGCATGAATCTGACAAATTTTTGTCATACTTCAAGCCATGTATAATACCATTAGAGGGGGGTGTTGTATCTGGATTTAAAAAACCTGAAGAGGAGGAGTTTGAAACACGTTTATATGTATGCAAAGGAAAACGAGTTGTCAGAATGAAACAGGTACAGCGTTCTGATATTCTCTATTCATAAACTTTGTAAATCCAATCCACATCCATTGTCTGAAAATGTAATTTAATATTTTCCTTGTGCAGGTCCCTTTTGCACGGTCTTCATTGAATCATGATGATGTATTTATCCTAGACACTCAGAATAAGATTTATCAGTTCAATGGAGCTAATTCCAGTATTCAGGAAAGAGCCAAAGCTTTGGAAGTTATTCAGTTTCTGAAGGAAAAGTATCATGAAGGGAAATGCAATGTTGCAATTGTTGGTAAGGGCTCAAGGCACACGTTTTCCTATCACTTGTTGAAAAGCCGATTGTTTAAATTTTGTTTGTTTGTTCTTCAGATGTGTATTTTCGTTTCTCTATAACTCTCAAAGTTATGCCACATTGCAGATGATGGAAAGCTGGACACTGAGTCAGACTCGGGTGAATTTTGGGTCCTCTTTGGTGGCTTTGCTCCTATTGGAAAAAAAGTAATCAGTGACGATGATATCATTCCTGAGACCATTCCTGCTCAACTCTATAGGTATGTTGATTTCATTTTCATTGCTCTCAACCCCCTTTCTTCCCAAAGCACCTGTTTCAAAAAGATTTAACTAGATATGTAAGTTGATATTTCTTAACTTGAGATAAATCCATGACCAAAGACTTGTGAAGACTTCTTTTCTGTTAGATATATCATAACCTTGCTCAAGTCTTTCTTTTTTCACATTTCTTTCTCCTTTGTACCTTCAGCATTACAAATTCTTTTGAGGTTTATATGTTTATTTCTCAGTGTTCTATGATTTGTGCACTATGCATTTAAGTTTCTTGACGTAGAGGTTATGACCTTGTGCTTGCAGTATTGCTGATGGTGAGGTCAAGTCTGTAGAAGGTGAACTTTCTAAATCACTGCTGGAGAACAACAAATGCTATTTATTGGACTGTGGTGCTGAGGTATTTGTCTGGGTTGGCCGGGTAACACAAGTTGAAGAACGTAAAGCAGCTTGTCAAGCAGCCGAGGTAATGCCATTGTAGAACCTATTTCTCTATATGTTGGTTTAAAGTGGAGTCACTGATTTTACTAATATTTCCAGGAGTTCGTTACAAGTCAAAAAAGGCCAAAATCTACAAGGATAACCAGGGTCATTCAAGGTTATGAGCCTCATTCTTTTAAGTCCAACTTTGATTCTTGGCCATTGGGATCTACTACTGCTGGTGCTGAGGAAGGAAGAGGAAAAGTTGCAGGTGGACATCATTTCTTTTCACGACTAATTTGGCTTGGCTTTGTGTCTGATTAGCTATCCTGGCTTAATGTGATATTTTTCGTGCTGCCAGCTTTGCTGAAGCAACAAGGTATGGGTGTCAAAGGAATCACAAAAAGTACCCCAGTTAATGAGGAAATTCCACCTTTGCTTGAAGCAGGTGGAAAGATGGAGGTGATGTTATAAATTTTTTCAATTAGTTTCTTGGCTCAACTCAATTAAACACCAGACGACATCTAATATTGTTTAAAATTTCCAGGTATGGCAAATCAATGGAAGTGCTAAGACTCTGTTAGCTAAGGAGGATATTGGTAAATTTTATAGTGGAGATTGTTACATAGTACTGTACACTCATCACACTGGTGAGAGGAAGGAAGACTACTACTTGTGCTGTTGGTTTGGCAAAGACAGCATTGAGGTAGTTTCTGTCACTCCGATTATTGTTCAATATATATTGTGAGAAATGTAATATTCCGTTTGCATTCACTCTGGTGTGCTAACACAATTATTAAGACTGGCCTAGAGTTTTCATGCTTGGCCAAATATGTTATTTCTAATTAAACTATCATCAATTGTGAAGTCATGATTGTGATTGACATTCTGATTCTGCATGTAGAGCAACTTTACTAGGGAATAGACTACAAATGTTTTTAACTTTACTTAATGGTGGCAATGTATCCTAGAAAAAGGTGGTCAAACTTTGCTGTGTGTCAAGTGGATATATTTGTATAATTGTGTCACAGTGCTTGACATTCTATATCAACCAAGCACTATATATAATATGAAAACTCTAGTAATTTTTCTTAGACTGCATTTGGTTTCAGATATATGTTCTTCGCTAATTGATTTTTGGGAGTAAAATCCATGTTTTTCTTTTAATCTTAAAAGAGGGAGCTAGATTCTTTGGTAAATAAGATTACTTGGGCTGAAAAATAAGATTCTTGACAACCAGTTTTTTTTTTTTTTTTTAATTTTCTGTCGTTTTCATTTATTGGAATTCAAGCTGACGTGGTTAAATTTCCTTTTCAGGAGGACCAAAAGATGGCCACCCGATTGGCCAATACAATGTTCAGCTCATTAAAGGGTAGACCTGTTCAGGTATCATAATGTGAATTTCAAGCTGGGGGTGTTGCTTGGGACTCTGTGTGATTGTAGTAACTTCTTGCAGGGCCGCATATTTGAAGGTAAAGAGCCCCCACAGTTTGTTGCTCTTTTCCAACCTATGGTGATTCTCAAGGTATCATATGTAATGTCATATGCCTTTTTCTTTTCTAATAAGATTGTGTGTAGCTAACCAGTCCAACTTAATTATTTCTGTTTCAGGGAGGTTTGAGCTCTGGTTACAAAAAGATGTTAGCAGATAAAGGTTTGCAAGACGAGACATACACAGCAGAAAGTATTGCACTTATTCGGATTTCTGGAACGTCCATTCATAATAATAAAGTAGTGCAAGTTGATGCAGTATGTGTCCTCAAATTATTCATTTCTTGTAACCATAATTACATTGCTAAGGGCCTAGGGTTTATCTTTCACTGCTAGTCCACCGTAATTATGCTATTCTTATGCAGGTGGCAACATCGTTGAATTCTGCTGAGTGCTTTGTCCTACAATCTGGCTCAACAATTTTCACTTGGCACGGCAATCAATCTTCCTTTGAACAGCAGCAGCTAGCAGCAAAAGTTGCTGAATTTTTAAGGGTATCGATACTACATGTTTTCTTGTGCTCCGTTTTCTCCCTTTTTGCCTCCTGTTTTGGAGGAACTCTTATGCTCTCTCTCTAGTTGCAATTCATCTTCTTTTTTTTTTCTTTTTTTTTTCCCAGGTAAAGAGTGATTCATCAATTTTATGGTTCAATAAAAAAATGGCTGAATTTTTAAGGGTTTATTTGGGTATTCCACTGGATCATTCAAGCAAAATACCATATAATGTTAAAGCTTCACCAAGCTGTCTCAATCTTATATAATTCAAACACTTTAGAGTTTCTGTGTCTAGTGGCTGGTATACATTTGCCTTCAGGAAGAAGTTTAACTCTCATGTACATGAAAACTTAGCAAATTTTTGGAAATGGCTTTTATAAACTTTGGTTTACCCTTATAGTTCTATTTACACAGCATTGGTTGCTTCAAAATGAAGTCATTCAACTGGGCTTTGATCATAACTAGTTAAAACTTGTTCACAACGAAGCATATTTCTTTTTCACTTGTGGACTCAATGATTTTTAACACGAAGATTGAATAATAATAATAGGATGACACCATACCTTATTTGTTAATGTGTAACGCATCCATGTCCAGCCAGGGGTTGTTTTAAAACATGCTAAAGAAGGAACAGAAAGCTCAGCTTTCTGGTTTGCTGTTGGTGGGAAACAGAGTTACACCAGCAAAAAAGTCACTAATGACATTGTCAGAGACCCACATTTGTTCACTTTCTCATTCAATAGAGGTAGCATTTCTTGTAAAACAGTTAATCTCCATATAAAGTAATGTTATGAACTACCATATTTATTTTGCTGATATTTGAATATTCTGACCATTATTGATCTTGTATGTTTCATGTTCACTGTTGATGCACCAGGAAAGTTACAGGTGAGTTTGTGACGGCAACTTCATTATGTCAACTTTCACACTATTATTGCTAGGAAACTAGTCAGCAGTGACTCTGTAGTTATGGGGTCTCCATGCCTTTCTAAATCTACTTTTTATATTTTACTCTTCAGGTAGAGGAGGTTCACAACTTTTCCCAAGATGATTTGTTAACAGAGGATATCCTCATACTTGACACACATGCCGAAGTGATTGTTTGGATTGGCCAGTGTGTGGACCCAAAGGAAAAGCAAAATGCTTTTGAAATTGGCCAGGTAAATATGCTCAACAGATTAGAGCTTTTACTTCCCGTACTTCCTTCTACTTGACGTACTTGATGCATACTGGAAAATTTTATTTCAGAAATACATAGATAAGGCTGCATCTCTGGAGGGATTATCTCCTCATGTACCACTGTATAAAGTAACAGAAGGCAACGAACCTTGCTTTTTCACAACATACTTCTCTTGGGACCATGCAAAAGCTACGGTATGTGCTTAAAAATTAAAGAACTCCCTTTATTGCTTGTCTTTTTACTTAAAAGTCTTCGTTCTCACTATTATTATCATCATTATCACCTGCAGCTGTAAAATTTACAATTTTCTGCATGTCTGTGTTGGTTGAAAAGTGAAAACAGTGGAATTCTTGTTAAACATGTTATTGTAAACATTACAGTGATCACAAAATTTTTCAAGTTTCATAGAACAGGATCCATCTTTAAAAGTAGTTGCAGAAGCTCAGATCATAGGTGTAAAACAGCTGTCCTGTGTTTGACTCTGTGCTACTTAATGCTATCAGTATATTACTTTGTATATCAGATATGTGTGTGTGATTTGTGAAATTGGTGAGGTAATTGTGAGGTCTTTGAAGAAGAAATTCAACCTAGTGCTACTAAAAGCTAAAGCCATGTAAAGTTACATGTTTCAAGCAGCTAATTTATGGTTTATTTTCCTGATGAAATGCAGGTTCAAGGGAACTCATTCCAGAAAAAGGTGGCATTACTCTTTGGGATTGGCCATGCTGTAGAGGTATAAACCTGACTTCCAATTTTCATGAGAAAAGCATCACTGTTGAACGACCATGCAAGTAATTCAGTTTATAGATTATCTTATAGTTATTATTATTATTATTATTATTATTATTATTAAGAGTAACAGCTGAAAGCCTGAAACTGTACTTTTATCAAGAACAATGTCTTGTGCTTGCTTAGATCCAACAATGGTGATTGTAATTCATATCCTACTTCTGTAGCTGCATTCATTTTTCTTGCAATAAAGTTATTTTGTGGAATAATGTTACATATGGGATTCTCAATACAGTCTCCAAGGCGGCAAGATCAAACATCACTTATTTGGTTTTTGGTCCTTGTCTGCACTGGGTTCCTCGCATTTCATAATGGACTAGGAAAACCATAACTAGCTTCTAGTGTGTAATAAAATTGCTGAGAAAGCTTATTAATCTTCCACAATTTTCTACTCTAACATTTGGAACATCCTGTATCAACGCCAGGGTTATTTGATTTTCAAATTCGGTTATAAAACGGATAATAAAAATAACAAAGAACACTAACGAACTGCTTCTCATCATGGATTTTAATGAAATGTGTTATATATGCGCAATTAGTTTTATGATGTACCAACCTATGATGCTGCTTCTTTGTTTTAATATAGTGTCCTTGTTTCGGATTGTTGTAAAGATCAAATTGAAGTATATTGGATACTAAGTATCAACCTTTGTGCATGTCCAAGAACTGCAATAATATGGCTATGCTATAACATTTTACGACAAAATTATAATTTTGAATAACTTGTAGACAAGCTTCCCGTTTCTCTCAAATTAAAACTCAGGGATTCAATTCAAAATTATTTAATTCTAACTCATGATTTGCTTTAACTCATCTGGTCTAATGTAATAGCTCAGGCAAAAACATTCTTGAATGCCTGCTTTTCAATATTAGTTTATCTATCAGCATTGCTGAATCTGTTGACAGGAAAAGTCTAATGGATCAAGTCAAGGAGGACCAAGACAAAGAGCAGAAGCTTTGGCTGCCTTATCAAACGCATTCAGTTCGTCTTCTGAGACAGCATCCAGCATGGTATGGCAACATGTTTGCATATCATTTGCTATATTTTCTTTATTACTTTACAGTCAATGAGCTTAAAACCAAAAGCAGATTCCAGCATGTTGCTTTGGTTTACCTTCATTTGATTTTCATTCATGGCTCTATTTCATTTTAGTATGTCATTTGAAAAATTGAGTGCATTTGCAGTCATCTAGCATTTAGCTCAGGTTAGTTGGACATGGAAATTTGGGTCCACGCCATGCATTATTGGACATTCACCTAAACTCCTACACATTTAACTACTACCGGAGCTAAAGCCTAGATGACTGCAGTGACAATAGTTTTAACGTTTAAGGCTTTAATATTTAATTAGTTCATTGATGATAATTGAATAGAGGAAAGATAGAAATTGGCTTCTTTCTAATCCTTTCTACTCTCACAGACACAGGATAGATTGAACGGGTTAAATCAAGGAGGACCAAGGCAAAGGGCAGAAGCTTTAGCTGCCTTAAACTCTGCATTTAATTCATCGCCTGGGGCTAAAAATTTTACTCCTAGGCCATCTGGAAGAAGTCAAGGATCACAAAGGGCAGCAGCAGTAGCTGCTCTTTCTTCAGTTCTTACTGCTGAAAAGAAGAAACAGTCACCTGATGCTTCTCCTGTGGCAGGCAGTAGTCCCGTTGTGGAAAGTAGCATTACTGGTGAGTAATACTAGCCCTTATTGTCTAACTCAAATGTGCGCGTCTGATCATTTGACAAGTTTGAATTGTTGCTGCAGATGCTAAAAGTGAAAGTGCCCATTCTGAGAAAGAAGGTACTGAAGAAGTTGCAGAAATCAAGGAGACAGAAGAATCTGCTCCTGAAACTGGTAGCAATGGGGATTCAGAATCAAAAAAAGAAAATGTAGAGGGTGGGGATGATAGTCAAAGTAGTCAAACTGTGTTCAGTTATGAGCAATTAAAGGCTAAATCTGGTAGTCGTCTGTCTGGAATTGATCTTAAACGTAGAGAGGTTAGTCTTGATTTGCATGTTATTTAATTCTTTAGTATGTTAATTTAAATGTGAAATAGTATATACCTCACCTGGAATTTTGAATTATAACAGACTTACAATTCACAAACACCCCTTGAAATGGGACAAATTACTCGAGCCTCCTAGGAATTTTTACTACCCTTATACTAATACATTTCTTCAGTGGAGGTCTCATCAATTTTAATTACCCTTATCACATCTTGAGGGGTATCTGTAATATTTGAAGAGTAATGATACTATAGTCTTGGGTTCACAGTGAACCCTACACGCAATGTATCAACCATTCAAAACATAATTTAAAGTTATAAATATATAGATTCTATAAAAACACTGGTTGAAATCGTGTCACGTGTAGGATTCACAATAAACTCAAGCCTTTATTAACATTCTCCATATTTGAATGCCTTGTCAAAGATATATGATTATACTTTCAACATGTTTTGGATTGATGTTAACTTGTTTCATTCTTCTCCTTTTGATGTTGCTCAGGCCTATCTGTCTGATAAAGAGTTCGAAACTGTATTTGGAATGACAAAAGAAGCATTCTCTAAATTGCCAAGATGGAAGCAAGACATGCTGAAAAAGAAATATGATCTGTTCTAAAATCATATGATGAGTGGTGACACACATGCTGCTTTTGCATCATAATATAACATTCCTCGGTTATCTTGAAATTCCTGTTGGATAGTGTGGTTTTATTGGCATATACCATACTTCGATTCCTATTGCATAGCACTTTGCTTTTGCCTATAATGGACATAGCTGTGGTTAGTGTCAAAGTTTGAATATGACGCTGCCTGGAGAGTGATTTTTAGTTTCTCCTTTTAAAATTGATGCCACATCTTTCCTCTTGTAATGTTCACATATGTTATTGTAGCAGTGAAGACAGTGGACAGGTCAAATTCTTTCATTTTGTCAAGTTTGTATTTTAAAAATGTGCTTTTTCGGCCCTTGTTGCTATTGGTTAGGGAGGCGGGTGTATATGTATTGCATGTTATACTGAATCTCAATATAATGAAAATTTGTTTGTTTGTTATTTATGTAAATGGAGTGCTTTGCTTCTCGTTCTGACATTACTAGCTAGCTGAGAACAAGGGGTTTTACAAGTCCCTCAGATGCCAGCATCTCGCCAATGAACTACGAAAAATTAAAGCCAGCAACAACAAATTCAGCACCAAACCAGATTAGACTACAAAAATATAACAAGATCTGGTAACTTTCATAAACATTTAACAGCAGCAGAATTCCAAGCTAAGTTTCTAGCATAGGACTAGCAGCTATTGGACACACAAAGTCATAAATACTTGGGAAACAGAAAGATTACTTGGTTGAATAAATGACAATAAATATCAGATAAAATTATATTATTGAATTCTCTAAGAGCCTAGTAGATTTTTAACCTCTCTAAGATTATGCATCTCTATAACATCTTGCAGGACCATTCCAACACCTGAATTGTCCCCGCCAAGATTGCTGTATATGTAGAACTAACTTGTGACAATCTGATTCTGAAACAAGTCTAGTATAGCATGATGAGTAAAGTACAAAGAAAAAAAAAAGCATGATGAGTAAGCTAATTATAAACCAACTCGCACTCGCATTGCCATAGGTTCCATCGCCATAGGTCCCATAATGGAACCCTTCATATATTTCTAACAATAATACCAAAAGTTCCAAGTATGAAGTATCCCTTTCTAGGAACAGCAACTTCGATATTGATATTCTTAAAACCTTGCAAGTGTTGGCCCTCTAACTATCTCTGCCTCTGTCATATATTATTTGATACTGTAAACTTTTTCTACATACTTTCCAAGTACTGCATGAACCAATCTACTGCTCTACCTGCTAATGCGGTAGCAATGTTTTGGTCAGCACCAATCCAAATTGAGTCTCTCTCTCTCAAAGGAAATAATAGTTAATTCAAACAATTCAACACTTGTTAGCTCTAAGCGTTGTCTCAAACTATTGTGGGCACTACTTAACCCCTATAATGTGGTTTGCTTGACTATTCAGATTAGTTGAAGTTCAGAATTTGGATTACAATTCTGATGGTTGGTTGTTTAGAACTTGGCAAAAATCATGGCAGGTTGACTTCTGGCCAAAATGATTACCCAGTTCATCAACCCCTCATTATGAGTGTGGCCTGAAGAAGAAACATTGCCAAATTCTTCCCAGACTTCTTGAGCAATAGGGCAATGGCATTGAATATGTAGGCAAGTTTTGTGGATCATCATGGCATCTTTCTTAGAAAGAGACTTATGAGCCACCAATTTATCCTTTGTGGTTAATATATTATGTTTGCAAGAGTTCGTTTCCCAGCAGAAGAAGCGTTCCCCTGATTAGAAACCTCTCTGTTTTGCTGCATTTCTAAAATTGATTAAGCTGAAAGAGTGAAGTGACCATACACCATACTCTCATAGTGCCAAGGCCATACATCTCTACAATTTTGGAAGCTGAAAGAGTTTCCAATGTTTGTAGGGTTTAATTGGAAAACATTCACAGTATAAAAATATTTTACACACTCATCCAATTATATAATAATACATTAATAAATATAATTACTTTTTCACCCCACTACTTAAAAAATCATATAAAAAAAGAGATTTGATTGAATAACAGTATAAAATAGTTTTACAATGTCAGCGCATCAAAATTAAACCCTTCTTTGAATATCAAAAATTGTAACTTAGGGAAAAGTTTACCCATTATTTGGAAAAACAATGAAACTAATTGAATCATAGAAATTTGTTATTTTACTTTTATTCCATCCTATTCTAACTAAACTGTACATGAATTTAAGGAAATTAGATGGAATGAAATTAGTTGGTCAAATACAATTACAATTTACATCCCGTCTCATTTTAAAACATTCAGATAACAAAACCAAATATCATACTATTTCATTGTGGAAAATGATAACTAGCAGGAAGGGACTTCCGTAAAATATGGAAATGACACATGAATTGAAAGAATAAGAGAAAAAGTGATGTGTCAAATCAAGCGCTAACGTCAAGGTAGTGTATGTCGGCCATAATTTGTTACCGTAGGTATCAATTATCATGATATGAAAGTTTGGATGTTCGTCAGAAGATTAATTTCGTAGAGTGGCCGACATAATACTAAATAATATCATTTTTATATTTTCAAAGATGCTAATTTTGATCTTTCTCATGACGTAAACAAATTGTATATTATCTTTCAATTACGTGATTGTATTTATTAGATTTTTAAATTAATAGATAATTAAATAAAAAATTTCCACTGATATAACAATATATAATTAAATATGTATATAAAATATTTTTATACTCATAATACGATATAGATAAATTAAATTCATCGTCAACTAGTAAAATGAAAACAAATGTGAGAGAAGAGCGATCGACTTGCAAGCACCAGAGGCCCCCATAGAGAATGTTATGCATAAAATATAAAATATGTTGGCTGAAATATACGACCAATCAAACCATGACGTTAATCGTCTATCTTTTGGAATAACAAATTTTTCTGCTATCCACTAATTAATCAATTTTAGTTGACGTGTTCTATTAGCTTAGCCAATTTGGAAATATATATTTAAATATAAAATAACAGAGAAGAATAAACGCAGACATTATAGCAATGAAAAGCACAAATATTATTAAGGTGTCCCTAGTCAAAGCTTGAAGATCTGGTTCTTAGATCATTGTCTCTGCATGCTAGCTCTTGCGTTGCTTGCTTGGCAGTAGAAATGGCAGCATGTTAGTGGCTGTGTGAAATGATCAACTACAATTATATATGTTGATTGCAATGGCCTTAGCTTCACCTAACAAGGAAAATCAATTATTTGATTATGTATGGTGTTGGCGGATTCAAACCATCATTTCATTTTGAAGTGATTTATGTATATATCATATACTTATTGAAAGAGCCATGGGGGAGTAAACGAATAATTGGGTCCGCAATTTTCCCAAGATGTGTATTGGGGAGCCCACTTAAGTTTAGTGGTCATTACAAAACCAGCGAAATATAATAAACAGCTTATCCAGAATACCAACGAATTACATACAAAGATGATTGTTACCAACTTGCTTTTTATAAGTTCTCTCTTTTGATGACCTATCAGCAACCCCTTTGGCCATTTGTAAAGTGGAATAAATTGCGGGTTCTCTTTTCACATTCATAATTTACAGCTTTTGATAAAGTAAGAACCTTTTTATGGCTTTCTTGTGTCGTGAAACTTACAGTGTGTTTGGCTCCACGTTTGAAACATTAAAATCCCGTTGAACCCACCTCAAAATTGATTTTGAGTCAAAAAATTATGTTTGGCAATTTCCTACTAGAATTGATTTGTACATTCAAAAGTAATTTTGAATACTACTTTCCAAACAACATTGAATATATCAAAATCACTTCCTAGATCAAGTTACTAAACATAAATCACTTCACTTCAAGATCAATTTTATCTAAAATCAATTATATCTAGAATCAATTCTACAAAAGAAAAACCAAACACATACTTAAGTTGTTGAATGCAAAGACATGTAAATGATTTTATATACTATAACATATTTAAAAGGGTGGCAGATAATTTGGTCCTACGTATTCTGAAGTATGTGATGGTCCTTTAGTTTTGATGGTTAGATCTTTTAAAAAAATTAAATGAAAAGTTAGGATTAATGGCTAAAAATTAATTATATTAAAAATTATTAAAATACATATAATCTATTAAAGATCATATAAAGTTAAAAGTACCAAAATAACCTAATCCATCTCCTTCCCCGTTAACTGTTGCACACCTTACTCTATGAATCGTCTCATTGTTTCAACATAATCAGTTTCGAATTAATCATTGCCCCAACCTCTTTTTTTTATTATTATTATCATTATTTTTTCGTGTACCCTCTTCAAAACTCGTTCTTAATTTTTTAGGTGCTGCAATGAAGGTTTATATTAGTCCTCAACTTTTTCCTTTAATTTTCACCTAATAATTTCGCATGACATGGATTTAAAATAAACTAGCGCTTTTGCAATTGTTGAATCCATTTGGGGGAACTTGATTGGAAGGTGTTTGCATTTTCTGCTTGTTCGATTTTTTCATGTTTGGAGTTGATTTCATTAAGAGGGTGTGCGGAAACATGAGACAAATAAGAAAAAATGTTCTAAAGGGACTGTGAGAGAGACAGCAATAGAAGAGAGCTTATTGGTGGTTGGTTGGAAAAAGAACAGTGAAAAAAAAGGAGAATCAGTAACTGAAGGAGGAATTAAAAATTTAAACAAAGATATTGTAGTAATTTTGTATAGTGAAGTAAGGAGCATGCTAAGGTCCACAACAGGTGTAGAACCAAATTATCCGCCACCATTTAAAAGTATATATCATTAAAGAACCATAGGCAATACATTAGAAACATAGATGTTTAGCCTATAAATTTTGTTTTGCTGACGTACTTTAAATGGCACTACGTTTTTTTAAGGATTATCTAATTCCGTAATCAAATTCTTGTAAGGATACTTTACCTTGCCTGCATTATAAACTATTTTTCAATTTTTACACGAAATCTAAACTTCATTATTTGAAGAGCAAGCGACTTAAATATCTAACTTCCATAGTGAATACGTTTTTTCCTTTTTTAGGTGAACTTAAAATATTAATAATCGAAAATAATGACTAATCCTTTCAAGATGTGAAACTCATAAATATTGGTTTTATCTCTGATTATAAGACTTTCTCCATACACTGCCAAAAATTAAACCCCACCATGTTTAACTTGTTGAAAAAGCTGTGTAACTAATTCAGGAACAAACATTATTAAGTAACAAATCCAATCGACCCCTTATAATTTTAATATTATATCATTTAAATTTATTATAACTTTAAATTTTTATGTGTATCTAATAACCATTTTAGATTTTTTTTAATACAATAATCTAATTATATTTTATAATGTTATTAAAAGCACTTGATTCTTACGAAAGTCATGCATATAAAGAGAAGTCAAAGGTGAACTCTTTTACCTGTCAAAATTAGTTAAGCCATCCTTCAAAAATTTTTAACTCATTTAAATCAATTCATTTTCCACCCATTTGTTTAAACCATAGATTAAACGGAGTAGCCGGCAAGTAATCAGACCAAATCATGTACCTTTTTTTCTTTTTACTTTTAAAAACACTTAACCATAGTTTCAACCATGACCGGTTTTTGAAAAAAAAAATCTTGTAGTTATTATTTTGATGTTTTACTTTGATTTTATTTGGATTTTCACTTTTTACTTGTCCAGCTGAATTTGTGATTTTATGCAATTTGTTTTGCATTGTGTTGAATTAAGGTATGATAGATATAATAATGAATAAGATTAAACAAAAAACTATATAAAGGAAGAGTTTATTTTTTAAGCAATGACAATATAAAAGTATTTTACTATCTCATTCAATCAAAGTTTTTTTTTTTTACATGACTTTTAATTTCATTTTAAGTAGTGGGTAGGAGAGTCAGCTATCATGACTGATATAAAGAAATATAATTGAATAGTTATGTAAAAAAAATTTACACTATTAGACATAAAAATTAAATCTATAAAGAAAACAGACTCATCCATTTAGACATGTAGTTCAGTCTCAAACCAACCGCAGCATTGTCAACATGTTAGTAGTTATTATTCAGTTGGCTTAACTTGTTTACCTCACAAATCTAAATGAAGTAGTTCAACTCTAGTTTGATGACAACCCTCAAATATGTAAACTTATACAATTGATTGGCAGTGCATCAAAAGTAATCTCTTATTATGCACACAATACCTACATATTTGGTATGGCGGAAAAGTTCATAATTCGGCCCAACCTGCCAACTTGGTCCAACCCAAAGTTTATTGGCTGGGTTCAATTTCAGTCATACTTTAAGTTTGTCTAACCCAGCATGAAATTAAATAATTTTTTTAGATTCTTTTTATAATAATTAGTGAAAAGTTATAATATTTTATATAATTTTATATTGATACGGTCTGTTTTAAAACATATATTATAAAATATTTATTAATTTTCATTCCTTCCTTATAAAATCTATAACATTGATATGTATAATATCCAAATTCTTATATGTTATTTAAATGTTGGATTGGGGTCAAGTTTCAAAAAAAGACTCAATCTAAAAATTAGATCGAGGTTGGGTTTGGTCCAGCACAGCCCGATCTACCCTTAATTTGTACACCCCTATTTGACGGTTTCTTGTACTAATCGTGTATTTTGATCTTGAAGATCAACAAACATTGAATTGAATGCATCCACATCAAATCTGTTTGCGTTAAGATAATTGTGTGGCTAACATTCCGTAGTAATTTACGTAACTAACTGAGCTCAATTTGAAAAAAAAAAAATGAGATTCATATATTAACTTTGTTTTGAAAAAAAAAAAAGAAAAAAAAAAGTGAATTCATATAATGCTATATCCTCAATCTTCATATAATTGAATCATTCTAATAATCCAAGCTTGTCTTTTGCCAACATTAACTGGTCACTCTATCCCCAATCTAGTTCATCTATATCTTGATTCTTTAATTTCAATGAATCTTCATTTTCATTCTAGTCAGCCAAACTTGTCCTCAGCCGACGCATGTACACATTGGTCCCAACACCTTTGAATATTATTAACAAGTCCCAAATCCTGATTGTGACGCGGTTGCTTACATAATAGGCCTTATGAAAACTGATATGTAGAATGCCACATTTCCGTTTATATATAGATATAAAATTCTTGTGAGGCTGCTTCACAAGAATCAATAATCTGAAGAGATAGGTGGGTGGCAAATAGCCACAGGCCAGCCGGGGATCACAAGATATACGTAATCCTGAAGCTGAAATTTTCATCACATGTTGCGATGTGAGGAAAAGGGTTATTTAATTTAAGCTTCATGAACCACCCGTGTTGATGCTGATGCACATGACCCAATCCTTTGAGTTAGCCTCCGTTTAGATTATTTTAACAATAATTTGATTCACTCATTTAACTGTACCATTCAATTATAGTGAGTTGTGACCCATTCATAGGCTCGTCGTGACAATGTGACATGTATAGGTGTATAGACAGCTAAAGTCACCCAATTTTCGGTATATGAACATTATTGATACCTACGATTCCAAAGTCCACAAAAAAATTTGGATAAATTACAATAATTTTTTTTTTTGCAGAAATATGTGTTGATTTACAAAATAATTAATCACTCAATAAATAATTAACTCAATAATAATCATATTTAAATCTCATCAGGTAATTAATTAATTATTACTAAAAAAAATTTCTTGAATCTTTCCCTTTGGTCTAAGAAAATTTGTTTATAGACCCAAAAAAATTTCTTGAATCTTTCCCTTTGGTCTAAGAAAATTTGTTTATAGACCCAAATTCGAAATTTTAATTTGATTACGAATTTTTAATTTACATTTATTGTTGGTTGTGGTTTTTATTTTTTATATAATCGTAATTATTTGATTTATATAATTAATGTAAATATTATATTTTGTAAATGTTCATTTAATTTTCTGCTCATATAGTCTTTTTTAAAAGAAAAAAGAAAAATAAAAAATAATTAGTCATATTTCAAACTGAATTCATAATCATCAACATAATATGAACACCGCCAAATTTTGGTAATTCAGTTGCAAAAATACTTTGATGGTGAGCAGAATTTGTGCAGTCTGAAGTAATTCTTAAATTTCTTTTCTTTTGTCCAAGATTGACGATTTTATTCAAATCGTAACAAGAAACTGTATATGTTTTACATAAAATCATATAAAATACAAAAAAAAAAGAGAGTCTAAACTAAATAATTAAAGGATACATTCATATCATATTGGCAAATTCCCAAAGAGCCAATACCAAGTTATACCTATATTTTTAAAAGCACTCATTATTCAAGTGTAGGAGTAATTAAATTGCCGTTCAATGTGTTCATAAAAGAGAGATCTAGTATGTTACAGTACGTACAAAGAATGGTAAACTATATATGTAGTGCAATTGAATAAACTAATACGATAGGAGTATTAATATTGCCATTAAATGTGCTGGTACATATGCACATCATTGTTGCCTTTTGCTTGGACCTTGCCACCGAAGAGGTCCACACTCCACTGGACACCGAAAGTGTTAAAGCCACTCTTGCATGCCTTGTTTGTTTCTTGATAATAACAATAAAAGCTAACGAACTTGCAACGGCGGAAGATTAAGAGGGACATTTAGTAATTAATTAAGAAGGTTTAACAAGCTTAATTAATCAAGTGGCCCACGCTATTGCGAAACTATAATTTCAAATTCTAGTGACATGGCTATTTGAAACCTAGATAATCGTAGGTCCCCTTTTGAACTGATTTATTAAATTGCTGTATAACTTAGGGAAGCACATAAGCAATGCTGATTTTAGTGAAGGAATAACAAATAGTGTGCATGCATTTATATACTATTTTGGACGTTAGTTTTTTTTGTATATGGCTTATGCAATTCGGCGATGTAATTGTGCATGCATGGTTTACCCATTTATCACGTCTTCTAGTAAGATTGAGACGTTTTTAACACGCATGCAATTTTCGTTAGACAACACAAGTTGGCAAGAGTAAGAAATATGGAAAAATCAAACTTACCAATTAATAACCTCTTTTGGATGTCAAAATAAGAACAAAGAATGAGATGAGAATAAATCCATGAATTTGAAGTTAGACAAAACTCTTCCGTGACTTCACCACAAAGAAACAAATGGGAAGCACATGCATGCAGAATCTAACAGAGTCATTGTCAAAAGAGGAAATGTGGACCTGATACACTACACTGTGAAATTATGCATGGAAGTTCCTTCAATGGTGGCTCTTCACAGCTGAACACAGTCCACAATTTTCCTTGTAACATTGTGAGGAGTGAGGACCCTATATCTTTAATGCAAACAATAGGATAAAAGATACTTACAAAAAGATGCATGTGGGATCTAAAATATAAATCATTCAGATAAATTATAATGGAAATAACCTGTAGCAGTGTTTTAAATTGGAATAGCGAACGGATTGCAATTAGAGATAATATGGATATCGCAACATGCATCGTAGATGATACAATGTAAAATTTTTGTGTGTATGCAATTTGAAATGGAAATTATTGCTACGTACCTAATGTGATTCTAAAGTGATTGCAATATTACAGTTGCATTGCAAGTGCAATATTGTAGCCATCTCACGTGATACATTTCACAATGTAAAACACTTATATATATGTATATGTATCTGGGTGTTATTGAATGATTTGTGTGGAAACATATTAAGAATATACGTTGTTAAATCTCTTCACGTTACATATGGGCCATGTGTGGAGTTTGGTCCTTATAGTTTTAAAGTCATTCTTATATATCTTTTACTCTTTCTTTTATAAGCAGCCAATTAATCATGTCTCCTAAACAAATCTTATCATCCGAGCATTACTTGAATACTAAAAGAACATGATATGTGTAAAAAGAATTATATAGTTAAGTATATTTTTTTATATAATTCACTGAAACCTACATTATTTATACATCGATTGAGTGGATACAGAAGTGTCTACATTTCATTGAATTGCATGTTTATCTTGTATCAATTGTCCTACAAATAGTGGCCCATTATTGGTGTCGGTGACAAATTGTCTTTCACACAGTGAAAAGGAAAACATATAAAGGAGAATTTGGTATGCATCCAAAGTAACAAAACTCAACGAATAAACTCCTCCCAATCGTATATCTTCACGCTAAGCCAGGACCTAATTAACCTCGTTGCCAACATGACAGTGCAAGTTATAGTTCTTCAACTGCATGTGGTCTAGTTGTAAACTTATCTTTTGCACTACACTGCTAACATTTCTCACATTTCAAAAATTAAAACCATAAATCACGATAACATAGTGCCGTTATATTAACTTATCAGAGTGTAGTTGAGCTAAAAATTTAGTGATAGAGTTTTATATGTTTCAACGAGTTACGAGAGATCATGATTTTGACTCCATCCCTGACTCTCTTTTTTTTTATATAAAATTTAATTGACACAATTATAATGATATTGTATATGTGTGGGAATGATTTTGAGATAATAGTGGGTGCAAATTATGTGTAGAAAAAATAAAAATAAAAAACTTAGAAACGTAATCCGATAGTTGTGGATTATGTGTCAAGTTTTTTAAACAAAAAATTCATGTGTCAGGAAGCAGAATCCGCTCCACGCGAATTGCATACCTTGATTTTACTTTTTTTTTATAATTTTGGTACATTATCTGTTTCTAGTGGATATTACTCCAGAAATAACATATGATAATATTAAGTCTCTTCTACGTTCATATTAAAATTCATTTCCCCATGTCCCTACCCTCACTCCTAATACCTTAGACAACCAAAAAAAAAATACTTAACAAAGTGAGAGAGCAAAAATAAAACCAGTGTTGTACATAACCACAGAAACAGTATCTGGCTAGTCAGATCAGCATCTCTTACATACAAATTAAACGTTGCTTTAAAACTGTTAAAATATTGATCAAAAAATATTTAACATATACTTTATTCTTAATTTCATCATTATTTGAAGCTAGACAAAGGTCAATGTCATGGCTTAAGGATCAAGGTCTTCATCAAAAGAAAATAGAAAATAAATGAATGTAGATATCAATTCAAACAACTATTTCGGTATGTAAAAACAAGAACAAGGAAACAAAGAATAGAAAACAACAGCAAATCGAATGGACGTCTGGTGTAATTAAGAAAAAGGGAAGAAAATATTCAATCCGTGTGACGCGCGACATAACGAGGATAGGATGCTTGTTTACAGTTTGAGCTAAAAGATAATTAGAAATTCTTTATAAAGAAATCACTTCTCATATGATCTCTTAAATATTCAAATAATATCTAGAAGCTTGGCCAAAAGTATTTAATTTCTCACTTTAAATGAACAAATCTTAGATTTACCATAGCACACTAAGCCAGATAAAAAAAAAAATAGGGCTCTATTTTTGTTTCAAATATTTGTCACTTTAGAATTTTAATAAATTATTAATTAAGTTATCCTAATTTTATTCTTATCTCAATTAAATGAGATAACATTTCGCTGTCTCTACCTCTTTTTCAACCAATCATAATTTTTTTTCTAGAGGGATAATTTAGTCTTTTGAATTAAACTTTTCAAAGATCAAGATTATTTTATAATTTTTTTAAATTTGTGTACAACAGTCTTAAATTGGAATTTACTTCGAAATAAAAAGCAGTGTTGCCCTTAACTTTCTTTTCCACCTTATTCGCAAGTTACCATAGTCCACAAATATAATAGAAAGTCAATGGCTAAGGGTCCATTCGACTGTGTCAGCCTTAAAAAGGCATGAGGGAAAAGACCAGTACTTGTGTTGGGAGTTACAAGAACCCACACATTAGAACGCGAACTTCTCGCCTTTCCCCTTTCATTGATTCCTCAAATTAATTAAAATTAAATCAATAACCTTTCCTTAATTAAACTAGACCCCAAAAGCAACTGCTTTAACGCCGCACGAAGTAACAAAAGGCCTCGTTCGGCTAGCAAAGCAGAAAAAACGAAGCAGCGTAATAAGCACGTTTCCATGCCGCTATCTGCTTTTAGAAGGTGGAATTTTAAAAATAATGTAATATTCGCTTTATATTTTATTGCCAACGCGTACACTGCTGGAGCCAAAAAGGTCACAAGCACATGCACTCATCAATGCCTTTTAGAGCTTCCTCCTGTTCATCCTCTCCCTCCATAACCATAAAAAAAAAAAAATAAAAGAAAACTTCCCTTTTTCTTTTCCCATTTATTTTTTCTTCTTCCTTATTTTCACTTAATTCCTTTTCCATGTTTTCACATTTTGAATCAAACACGCCCAAGATGTTTCAAACTTTGATGATAATCAATTTTTTTTTTGAAAAAAAATAATTACTTGCTTGACTTTAGAACAGGATAATAATTAGGTAAATCTCAATAAATAAATAATTGGTCCTAAGTGACCGTTTCCTTTCAATGGAGGAGCTTAAATCAAGGTCTAAACTCTAAAGTCAGATTATTCAAACGATTGATTCTGTTGAGTTGATATGTATAAATTGGATTAAGTAGGAAGTGCTTCAACCAAGGTCCAAAATCAAATTATTTAAATCACTATTAGGAGAAAAATTCTAGCATTCTCTCATTATTACATCAGACCATTGATCAACTATTTATATACAGACTCCATTGTGGTTGTGGCAGCATGTTGTCTTGCATGGTCAAATCTTCTTCCTGTCAGCTCCATTCATTAATTCACACATGAAAACTGGCCCATAAGCTTTTGTCATAAAAGAATACAAAAATATAATTCCAAGATGAATATGTACAACTGTGAACAAAACTTATCACAGAGCTAGAGTGAAAACTGTTATGACTTAATAAATAAACAAAATAATAAAAATAAACAATATGAAATTATTTATTTCTATGTTACCTTCGTGTATTTTTATTTTTTTGTGCTTTGCTAATTAATTGCTAACAATCTGTATAGACAGAAGAATCAACAACAGAAGAACAAATTTGCCTCTTGAGAACACAATTAACAAGGTCGGGGTTAGTTGTGCCGCGTTGAATTATTGAATAATTGCGCAAACCGAGTTGACTCGCCTCCGGTATCGACTCGCCCGAGTCGACCAACTCGACTCCTTTCGCCTTCAGCACGAACTCGCTGCTGGCGAGTTGACTCAGTACCGCCGACTCGGACACCGAGTTCTTCCTCTTCCTCTGCTGCTGCATCGCCGCCCTCACGATCTCCACCAGCACAGCGTTCGCCAGCCGCCGGACGCCTCGAGCGCCGCCCATCACGACAGCTGAGTTGACCAGCCGCTGAGTCGACCTAGTCGCCGACTCCGAGTTTCTCCTCCCATGGTGCCTGGCGAAGAGGAGAACCGACTCGGAGCTCCTATTCCTGACTCGCCCGAGCGGGTCACTGATAACCACAGCGTTCTTCACGTCCACGAGCATCACGTGCTTGAAATTGCGCTTGACTCGGCCGAGTAGCAACGGGTAACACGCCCAACGCCGCAGACTCAGCGGAACTCGGTCAAGAAACCCGGCCAGCGAGTTCTCCGGGTCGAGCTCCGCCGCGTCGAAGCTCAGCACCGATCCGTAACTCAGCAACGACTCGCCGCCGTCGCTCGAATTGCTCCTACTCGTTCTCCTCCCCCAAAGCGGTTCCGCATTCTGCTCTCCCTTCTTCCCAACCCTAACGAAGAACCGAGTCAGGTCGAAGCTCGACTCGGGCGATTGTCTCCACCGAGTCGAGTTCAACTCTGAGTGCAACTCGACGAGCGAGATGAACGCGTCGTTCTCCTCGCGAATGACCTGACCGAACGACGAAGACAGTGAGCTCGAGGCGAAGAGGAAAACGACGTCGCTTCGTGCGGTGAGTCCTGACCGGTGGATTAGCCTGAGGAAGAGGCGGAACTCATGGACGGTGGTATCGTCTGCCACGTGGCAGACAACGAGATCGGTCATTGCTCTTGTCCCTCTTCGGTAAAGCGTGCCCATTCTTTGAAGCGCCTTGGAGTTGGGGGGGAAATGTTCTAAGTTTAAGGGCTTGTTTGGCAAGAGCTTTTTGGGGAATAACCAATTATTGTTGTTGTTGTTGTTGTTTGGGGCTTTGGGTTGGGTTTGGGTTCTTTTGGTTGTTGTGGGGAGTTTGTGACGAGGGTTAGTGGTGGTGTTGGGTTCGAAGGTGGAGAGTGTGAAGAGGAGGAGTGTGAGGAACAAAAGGAGTGCGCAGATGGAGATTGTGGATTGGGTCTTGGAGAGGATGAGGTTGTTGGAATTGGTTCTCTTGAAGGAGGGAGTGGGGAAATTGAGGTTGGTTTTGGTGCTTGGGGAGGAGGCATTTTCGCTGTTGTTGTGTTGTGGGAAGAACACTACGAGCAAACCCATGTCGCTGTTGTTGGTGGTGGTGGTGGTGGTGCTCGTAGTGCTAGTGCTGGCTTTTGCTTTTGCTTTTGCCATTGCCAATAGACCCATGTTTTTGTGTGGGAGCAATGATGGTCCTAGTGGGGAGGACTTGCTGCTTCCTCTGCTTAGTGGGAAGTTTCTGTGTGACTGAGGAAATGGTTGAATGTGATGTGGGTGATTGAGATCGTATTTGTTGGGTCATTTGCTTCATGGTCTACAAGCCAACGAAGATCACTCGCACAATGCAGCTATTGATTTTCGCTTTTTCTTTTTTTTTTAAATTTTTTTCCTGAGTATTTATACTATAAAACTATTTTGTGTACAATTTTCTAATGAAGTATTATTATATAGATATGGTAATTGATTTTTCACATTCACTATTTATCAAGCAAAAGAAATATTTTTATTAGATTAAAGTGTAAAAATACATTTTACCATTGCTGCATGAAATAAATAAATAATATATATATATATATTTATATATTCATTAATTTTGGTTGTTTTAGAATTTATGGAATGTTCGGATTGGTAAAGCATTGTAAAATGGAATAGAATGAAGTAGATTAGAGTGAAATAATTATTTTTCTTCATTAGTTATATAACTTGTGCTCCATCTCATTTCTCCTAATTTGTAAAGAATTGATGGAATTTCACTCTATTCTATTCAAATTTTATAAATAGATTCCATTTAACTATTACAAATATAAATAATAGAACAAATTAAAATTTTGATCCATCCAACTCTATCAACCGACGCAAACGCTAAAGCAAAAAGTTGAGAACATGAAAAACGTAGGGCGACAGTGAGGGAGGGTTAAAAACTTTTTCTCTAATTTCCTTTTTTCCTGTTTAATTCTGGGATGATCATCGCAATTAAATATCACGATAATGATAGTTATATCTAACCTTTTAGGTGCACAATCCACTTGTAAGATTCTAGATTCGTCCGAGTCATTTCAAATTATTTAGATTATTTTGAACGATTAAGCTGTTAATATCTTTTATTACAGTTTGTAAACAGTTCGTGAAAATGAAGTATATATAAATATTATATTATTGATTAAGAAATAATGTTTTTTTAGAAATACTTCTCACATGCTAAGCAGTATTTCTTTTTTCTTGGTCTACAGCTAAGCAGAATTTTCAATTGATAATATTTTGCTGATAAAACATTATTAAGCATAAACAAAACTCGGATATAATCATACTAACTTAAGGTTATTATATTTTATTGAAAGAAAATTATGTAATTAAATTGAGACGAAAGTTTCCTTTATATAATATTTTGTTATTAAAAGGGTAAATAAAGCGGTAAAGGTAAAGCCGTAAAACGTGGCTCGTAATTCAATCGACACGGGTGTTCACCGAAAAAAAAAAAAAACGAAAGAAAGAAAGAATTTATATGGGTTTTGCTGTGTTGAGTACCCGCGGACTAGGAGAAATCATTTCCTTGTTGACAATAATTTGACTAATGAAGGGTAACATCAAATTATATTTCAGGATTTTACCCAAAAAAAATTATATTTCAGGATTAAGGAAGAAGGGAGGGATATCCAACTGGAGAAAACTCTCACTTTTAAGATTATAAGTCCCCTCTAAGATTTTTTGTTTGCCAAATTTTTTTCTCAGAAAATAATCTTGAATAAATTATATTTATTAATTTACAATTTCACACATTAACAATAAAAAAAATGCTTCGGCCTTTTACAAAAAGCATTGAACAATATGTACGTGCAGTAAATAATATTTTGTATTTTATTTCAAAATAGGTAACTGATTTTTGTGAAATGTTGTCATAAAAGGAAATAGCTTAAAATAGGGTGACCATTTCTTTTGGTTTTTGGTTATGTTTGGCTCAAAACATAAAAATCATTTATGGCAATAGCTTAGTTGAATAACAATTTAAGACATTACCAATTTACCGTGAGTGAGGAGAATTTGATCCCTTCTCAATGTTTCTCTCATCCGTGAGAAATCACTTTGAGTTAATGTTTCTTCAATTTTTAAATGTTTAAAGAAAATGATTTATTAAAAAATTAAATGAAAATATCAAGAATAGTATAGAATGAAAAATGTTATTTTAATTTAACACATATGTTATTTTTTTAGTTAATATATGTTATTTGCTCTGTACCTTGTCCTTACATGCGGTGGTGAGGCTAGTCAAATTGTCCATTTGGATAGACATTTTAATCCCTTTAGTTAATTTTTCATTAATGGAGTCACATATGCGTGGCACAATATAATAATAATGTGTTAAAGTATCATTGATTGGAATTAAAATGATGCTATTTTGGAACACTTCCCCTTCCCCAAAACAATATTGTTTTATCCAAATGATAAAAATGAAGGTTTTTTCACTTGAGATTTTATCTATACCAAGTTGAGACACAACCCTCTCTTGGCATCTTTTCACTTGGGGGATAAATAAAGCAATATCATTTTGCACCAAGAGTTTTTTTTTTTCACTCTATGTTTACACATATATACATGATATCTCTGAAAAAAATACATAATTGTGATTATTAGGGAGCTAATATGTTTTGTAATGTGACACTACTAAAAACTTACAGAACATAGATGAAAAATACAAATGAATCTTTTATGCCCCTATTATAGACGGATTTATAGACTAGAAAATAGAAATAAAAAAAAAATTTAACAGTTACATAATATGTCTGTAATTGTTAGTGCAACTTCTCACTACATAGTATGCAACTATTATGGATAGAAGTTTTCAAACGAATATTGAAGGTCTTTTTTTGTAAACCTTACAAACAAAAATATCTATCTATAATTTATTCATTTTATTGAATTAAAACAAATTTTTTGTTTGTAATTTGAAATTAAGGGCACGTACTTAATGCTCGCATTACAGACAAAAAAATCCTTTTGTGATAATTGAAATTAAAGCGCATTGTTTCAGTAAAATGCTTACAAATGAAAAAATCCATCTGCAATCCCTTTATTGAAACAATGTTGCACAGCTCCCTTTCTTCTTCCTCATTTCCCTTTTTCTATTCTCTCTTCTCTCTCTCTCTCTTTCTCTAATCACAATGCTACCTTCACCCTTCTTTTGGCCATCGCCGATGATTGGAGCCTCCATTTTGCAAACGGTGTACGCTATTGTGTTCATGGTAATGTTCTCTAACTTTGAATTGGTTTCGTTTTTTCATTTGTTGCCTTCTTTTTGGTGGATTCTATTAAGTTATTTGTTGTTAATGTGTAGGATTGAAGAGAGCAAATTTGAAACATTGGTGCTTTGTTTGGTTTGGGAGTAGTAGTTCCACCACGGTTAGCATGGAGTGGCGAAGGACATGGTGGCAATGGCAATCAGTTTTCCTTTTCTTTTCTTTTTTTTGTTTGAGGTTTGAAAAGATTTGGGGATGATTTTGTTTGGTTACAGTGGTGGAAATGGTGGATGGTGGTGGCAATGATGGAGTGGGAGTTAAAGTTTTTCCCATTATAGGTGGGAAAATTCATTTGTAGTTGATAAAATTTGTAACCTTTTTTTTTCAGCCAATTACAATTAGAAAAGTCCATTTGTAACATTTATAGAAGCAAAAATAACAGGCAAGATGTTTCTGTTTTTAAATATGTCTATAATTGAAAAATTCATCTATAAAACTTATAAAATATGTCTATAATGTTGTCTGTATTCCGAGAATTTCTTATAGTATAAGAGAGGAAAAATCCATTAATACATAATAACTAAGATATTTTGTTATTCTTTTTCACCCATTTATATCCTCACCCATGTCATCTTAAAAGCCATAATAAAAAGGTTTGTGCTTTGGCAGTATCCATTGTGTAATTAACGATTGTGATTTTATTTTTTATTTGATAGGCCTTACATGTAACTCATTCTTAATCATAAATAACTAAAAAATATTTGTGCGCTTGAATGTTATGGGAATACTTGAGAAATCTCCAACACTAATTTAAAAAAATCATAATTTTTCCCTCTATTTTTATTTCACTATGTTCGCTCCCCGTAATATTTATGTCTTTTTTGGCCTCTATTCGGAGGCTTGCATCACTCTTGTACTAAGGTAAGTTTTCTCTTCAAATTAAATTTTTATTAAAAAATAATAATAATTTTGTATATACACATATTGCAAATTGAATATGTATCAATTAATCATTAAGTTGGTTTTGTAAATTTATGTATTTTTATCTAATGAATATTGACAAACTCTAAGCTAACCATCAACCATGCATATACTGGA
This sequence comes from Dalbergia cultrata, assembly GCA_031216105.1. Taxonomy (NCBI): domain Eukaryota; kingdom Viridiplantae; phylum Streptophyta; class Magnoliopsida; order Fabales; family Fabaceae; genus Dalbergia; species Dalbergia cultrata. The sequence continues at coordinate 15,434,367 of CM062353.1, forward strand.
TACACCTAAGCCTTTACCATACGTTCTCCGAGAAAGGCAAATGCTACGCTATATATCACAAACGTCTTTTTTTGAAGGGTTAATTCATGAAAAATTCTAGAAGATTTCGGAAGACCATAAAAGATGTAGAATACTGTGGAATAATGTAGAGTATTCTAGAAGCTTGTGAAAGCACATGGAATAATGTAGAATTATCTAGAAGTATGAAGAAACATGTAGAAATATCTAGAAGCATGTAGAGACATGTATGAGTTATCTGGAATGTCCTTATTAATAGATATGTATAGATGGTTCTATATGTGTGGAGTGTAGGAAGGTTCTAGATGTGCAATCTAGACTACCTACTAGAATTAATCTCCAATGTCCACATTGAGGAAGTGGGGACCTATATATGTGTGTGTGTGTGTGTGGTCATTCTTGGTCAAACCATCCGTTGCTGGTCATTTTGAGTGAGGTTGTATTGATACTTAGCTCAAGAGGTTGAGTAAATCCAAATGCCAACACGATTGTGTTAGAGTGTGTCCAAGGCCATGACACATAGCATGCTTGATCAATCAACGAATTTAATGCTCTTACTTGTTTTTCCCTCTAAAGTCAATGGAATTAAATGAATACAATTGACAGATTTTAAAAAATGAAAACATCAAACTCAGCGACTACTATATATTTTTCAAAATCACAATCACTAATGCATAGTAGTTTAAAAAGTCAAACACAAAATTAAAAATAAAAGTTATACAATATGTATTAATGTTATTTTCATATTATCATTAATATAAATTTAATTTTAATATATTAATATAGTAAAAATATATTACATTTTCGTTCAATTATATACTATTACATTAATAAATATAGTTAACTAATATGTTCACCACTTGAAAGGCAAAATAGATAGAAGTATTTGGTTGGATGATTGTATGAAAAATTTTACAACAGTCAATCTATGAAAATTACATTATATCAAATTCTATTATTATTACTATTAACGTACCCAATTTATAAAAAAAATAGCATTTCCTTTATTTTCTATTGCATATTATAATTAATCTCCTAAATTAATTTGATAAAATATAAAGACCTCAGTTCTTCATAAGTTTGTACGAGGCACTATCAGATTTTTAAAAGTTAATGTTTTAAATATATTTTTTGGGGTAAATTACAGTGATTTCTCTTGAGTTTTTATAAAGTTTATGTTGACTTCTTTTTATTTGGGTGATATTAATATTTTCTTGATGTTCTATGCAACAAAAGGGAGGACAATATAATGATTTTATAAATTCAAGAATTTTCAGAACAAATTTCATAAATAAAAAGGGACACATGAGATTAATTTAATAAAAATTTCAGTGGAGATAAAGTACTTTATCATACTTTTTTTAATAAAATACCAAAATCATATTTCAAAAAGTGAGATATTCTGCATCTAGTAAAAAACTATATGAGATAAATTCACAGTATTAAGGTTCTATATGAGATAATTTGTGGTTAGCTTGCTCATTAGATCCTCCTTTTCATGTTTTTTTTTTCATGCCTTTGCTTTTGGTTTTGCGTACTATGGCTAGCTCTTGTTTCTTCCTTTTCCGTGACCTTTTGGGTTTGTCTCCTTTAACCTGATGGCAATATCGAAGAGAATTATGGAGATTTTGTTCTCCTTTGTTTTGTTGCTCGCTACCTATTGGATAGTTTGAGTGCCTTTTATCGGAAAAAAAAATTGTCCAACTAGTTTTTACAAAATTTACTGTAGGTTTACTTCGTTAATGTGTAAAATTGAATACTGTTAAAATACAAGTTTGGCTAACAAATTAAAATATTATTTTTTTTCCCTTTTACCTTAAGTTGTAGGATGCTAAAGCTAAAGGTCTTCTATACCCACAAAAAAAAAAAATCTAAAGGTCTTTCCTTACATATCCCATCCCATCTAATTGAATACTGTTTTAAAACTTGTTTGGCTAACAAATTAAAACATTAAAATTTCTTTTGTTGATTTCACTTAGAAAAAAACCATTTTTCCCCGTCAGATACTGTTCCTATAACAATATTCTGTATGCGAAGGATCAAAGTAAAAAAATATTTGCATGAAACAAGAGGACATAAACAGAAGTTATTATGGTAAAATATCCAGCACAGCAGATACGGTCATGTGAATTTATATGCATGAAAAAAATTAGGATTTAATTTCTGCTTATTAAAAATATAAGAGACTTTTATATAGTCATTAAGTTATATATTATCACATTAATTATAATAGATAACATTTACATTTATTATTTGAAAAATAATAGAAATAGAAAAATATGATTGAATGACTATATAAAATACTTTTTACTATCAATATATTAAAATTAAACTTAAAAAATTATGGGTGAACGGAAGAGGAAAAAAATGCATATCCGATGGCTGAAAAGGCTAGGTGGCCAAGAAAAAACTCGAGGATCTCGTGACCAAAATCTATGAATGAAGATATGCTTTTGTCGAAGCGAAAATAAGTACGGTTTCTTGTTCTCTTACGTAGCGTTTGGTAAGGGGAATGAGAAGAACAGAGACAGAAATACAAAGACAGTAGAGACGGAGACATAAAAAATACTGTCTTGTATCATGTTTGGTTGTAGAGACGGGGATAAATATTTACTTTTCGTTGATCGGCGTTGACCGACGGTGGCTAGTGGTGGCCGGTGGTGGCCCGGCAATGGCCGGTGGCCAGACCACCACTGGAAATTTGTGTCCCCATGTCCCGTCCCCACTTTTTGGAGGGACAGAAATATAGGAAATTTTTGTCTCTGGGACGGAAAATTTTTCCGTTCTCGTATTCCATCCCCCTTACCAAACAATATACAAGATAGACTGTCTCTGTATTTGTGTTTTCGTCTCCCAAACCAAACACTTAATGTTCAATGTAAATAAAGAGAAATACAGTATAATGATTTTATAAACTTATGAGAGAACGTTATAATAATCTCTCGAATTTAATCATCTCTAGAGCAAGTTTTATAAATAGAAGGGAGTAAGGATAAATTTTCACTAAATCTATGAATGTTAATGTAATTTGTTCTAAATTCTTTATAATTCCAAAATCACTCATATTAAATCATAAAAGAAAATTAAAAGACTAAATACAAAATGGTATCTAAACATTCACAGAAATTGATATTTGAACTTATGACTTTTAATTTTTAAAATTGATACTTTTGAATTTTTCAGATTAACCTTAAATTCAGGCCAATCTTTATGATAACTCGTAATATGCAATTATATAAATATATATAAACCCACAAATTCTAACATTTAATGCATTGAATATTCTAAAAAAAGTTAAAAACGTAACTTCTCATTTTTATTCTTTAAACAATAAACAATACTTTTAAGCACTAGTTCTTGTATGATCATGTAATATCAGGTAAATTATATTCTGCTCAACAATAAAATAATTTCAAATAAAAATATAGTCCTAAAATTAACTAAAGTCGAAAAATTGTTTTATTATTAGATACTATAGGACACAATCATATTGATATTCAATGGCCATACAAAAATTCCTCTTAAATACTAATTAGAAAAATCCAATCAATAAGGAAAGAAGACTTTTGATAGGAAGAAAACGGGAAGTTATTGGAAAATTAGGAGAAACGTTATGTCTGTGATTAAACGGAAATCCAAATAGATTAATTTATGAGTTAAATTTGAATATATTATTGGTATAAAAAAAATTATATTGATATTCAATGATCAAGTGGTGCGATATGAGTAAAAATACTACTTATTAATAGAAAATCATATAAATAGAAGTACATAATTGATTGATAATGTAAAACTCTTTTATACTATTAGAGTATCAAAATTAAACTCAATATTTATAAGGTATAGGTTTAAAGCTAATATCCAAAGGGTGAACTAGTAGACATTTCATGTTATAGAATAAAATAAAATCAGTAGACAAAACATTGTAAGAGATTTATTTTATGGGTTTAATTTAAATACACTAATGATGTAAAATTTTTTCATACAATTATCTAATCATATATTACTAATTAAAAAGTCATATAAAATAAGATATTTAATTAGATCACAATATAACATTCGTTTACATGGCCAATACATTAAAATTAAATTATGCTAATGGTTAACCTTACTTAAACAAAATTAGTTAACACTATATTTGTTTGAAAAGAAATAGAGAGAAAGAATTAGGAAAGGAAGATAAGTGGGGGAAAGAAAGTGATCTTTCATTATTTAGTACAAAGAAAATTATGGGAGAAAAGATTGATTAGTGTCAAAAAGTATGTAGGACCTATCTAATTTTTTTCCTCCCCCATGTGGGTGGAAAAATAAAAAAAGTGGAAGGATGATGTGGTATTTGCATATTGGTGACTTTAATATTTTTATTTTAAATAAATTTGAATAATTTGTTTTTATTAATATTTTCTTATTTATTAGGTTAATATTATTCTAAACTTATTGTATTAAAAAATAGTTACATTTTCTATTTGATATTAATTAATAAAATTATTAAATATAAAATAAAGAGATTGACTTGAATGCTTTTATATAAATATGTGTCTCGTCAATTTTTATTATATTTATTTATATTATTTTGATAGATACATTTATAATAAAATTATATCTAATTTTAATTTTTCAATAATTTTTTATATAGATCTATAAAAAATAATTTTTTTGATTTTTCATAATATAAAAATAAAAATAAAACCATTTAATATTGTTATTTTTTTTCTTTCAATTTTTCATCAAAATAAATAAAATAAATTATTCTTTCTTTAGTTTTCTCTTCTCTCATTTTTCTTTCATTCAAACCGAGCTTAGGAGTCTTTAGAGGACTGATATGTGCACGCAAAAGATCGATGCATTCTATGGACAACTTTGTATATACACCGTTAAAGCCATTCATTTTTATTTTGAAATATTTTATTTCACTATTTTCAACGGATCTGAAAGGTGCATCCAACCCAATGCGTCGATGGTGTGCTTACACTAACCATTTCCCCGAGTCTTTTATGGTGGAGAGAGAGGGAGGGAGGTAAGAGTGTGTGGTGGGAGTGGCAGACATTACATACTTCAGAGAAAGAGACAGAAGGGGGACGGCGAGATTTGAGAGTGCTAGTAAATGCGTGTGTCGGTTGACATAAGAACTGCTGTTGTGAGGGAATTGCTTACCAGAGTTTTTGACGGAACCCTTAATTTTTTGAAATTATGAGTATTAATTATACAGTTTGTGACATTGTATTCGTACAAGTTAAATCAAACTTTAATATTATCTTTTATTGTTTAAAATATTCTTTTATTTGACAAGTCAAGGAGTAATTTCTTAAAATGCTATTACACATCCAAGTGGCAACCCCTTCTAATAGTATTTTTTTTTCTCACACATAAATCCTAATTTTGAATATTACACTGCCATCAATTAAATTAATTCCTATTAGAAAGTTAATAAATCAAATTATTTTATCGTAACAAACTTAAATTGGGAATATTAAAATGAAGATTTACTCTAGGTTTATTTGATGGGATCGGGGTACGTGTGTCTGTGAGGAAAGATCAGGGCATTAAAGGTGTGGCGGTCCCAATTCCCTACCATACATGGGACTGTGTGTCACAATTAGTGCAGTGGAAGCTTGCCCGTAACAAAGCACACGTGGTTGTAATAAGGACTAGGAAGTCAAGGACATTTTTCTTGTACACAAGCAAGTACTGCCCTTCTAATGTGTAATGAAGTGACTCGAGCGAGCTCCTTCTCCCAGCCATCCCTGATGTGATGTCGGTAACCTTCGGAAGGCGAAGCTTGTTGCCTAGCTGTATCCTTATAACCCGAGGCTTAATACAGTTAATAATTAATTAAATTTTTTAAATATTTAATTAGAGATTTAATTTTTGACAATATATATAAAGAAAGTTTTATAATTAGATGTAAAATTTACATATGAGCTCCACATCTTGAAGGATTAATCATTACTTTTAACCATGGATTCCCTTAGTTTATAAAAATAAAAAAAAATCTATATCCTTATCTTCCACCCTGCGTCTTGTTCATGTTTATTTGCTCTTCATGTTTCATCAATTATTAATCTATTATATAGTTATAGAGTTTAATTCACATGTATTTGTGATGTAAAAGTTTCACACTTTCTCATCTAATTATATGTTGTTATGTTATTAAAAATAGCTGAGTTTCATATTTGTTATTTAAAAAGTTATTTAAATAAGATGATTTAATTAAATAATAGTATAAATTTTTTTTACACTATTAATATATAAACAGAAAACTCATAATTATAATAAATGATTTTCTATTTCAGAATATAATATTCTTATTTATGAAATTAAAGAAATTTTGAAAACTCAGACTTACTGTATTTATGTCTTTGTCAATTTAAAAATAGGATGGGGTAAGTTAAACTGGTTTCACTTTGCACAGTGTTTGACCAGCTCTGATGAAGCAATTTATTGTGAGTGAGTAATGAACGTGAAATTGCTTGGAATGAAGCACAGGTTACGTACAGTAATTTACATAGTAGACCACCTATGGATGAAGCAGATCATTAACTAACTCGTGCAACCGTCGTAACAAACAACACAACTAGCTACTTAATATCCATGAATGTGTTTTGCTAAAGGAATAATTTTTTTTAATTTTTAATGTATTGAATACACTGAACACTTAAAAAATTTGTTTTCCGAATACAAATTTTACCTTTTTTTTCTTCCCTAGAATTTTTCTCCTTATGATGAGTCCTTTGCGAAATTCATATAATATTCTTTAAAAAATTATTGTTTTGTTAGTGACCTAAAAGCATAATCAAAGAAATCAAGACAACAAAGCTTTAATTGTTTCTAATATATTTAATGCAAAGGTAACTTAAACATCTTTTTGTTTTTCGATTAAAATTATCTATTTTTATTCCTTATTCAGTGTTTTTAATTTTTTATTCGAAAAATCTTATAATTAATATTGCTTCATGAAAATCTTATAATTAGCAAAATCCTACATTCATTTTATTTTATGAATCACCTTGCTCTTAGTAAATGTTATAATAATTAAAATGTAACAAAATTTGGACTATATGTGTAGTTTGTTTTCAATACGGATATTAAATTTATTTTAGTTTTTCGTTCTATAGACCAAATTTATATCTAGGTCACAAGATTTTACGTTGGTGATCTACTGCTTAACACATATTTTATGATGTAGATTAAAAAATATTTAGATTTTAATTTCTTAATTTGACTACAAACATGGTTTGTCGAAACATTATGCATCGTTTGATTCATATAACACAAATCTTGATTGTTAGTTACTTATGATGTTAAGTTGACATACAAATTTATAAATTAATGTATAGACAAAAAATCTTGGATGAACTTTTAAAATAAATTATGAATTTTTATGAAATACGTGGAGTGAATATATATGTTAAAAAAAATGCCTGCAATTTTTTTTAATTCTTATATCTGATTGGACAATACTTATTTAATTCTAGTTCACATGCAAAATTTATCACAACCTTTTAAAATAAAACATTAGGAGTAGAATACTCCAAAAGCAAAACAAAGCACTTGATATGTCTCGTTTATAAATTGATCATGACACATTAATTATTATATTATAAATACAACAAAAGTGGAAGACAATGATAATTTAGAAATTAATATGTCAAGTAGTGATTATGAGATAAAAGAAAATATTTTTTGTTGCTTTCAAAACGCCTTATAATAAACTTCTCAATTTTCAGAAACAAAATGATCTACTAGGACTGAAATTGGCAGTGTTCCCCAGTAATTTAAGAAGTATAAAAGCCAAATGGATCCAAGCTTCAGTATTTCTGGATATATAGTATTAAAGATAATAAGAGAAATAAATTAATGAAGAGCTTTAATTAACGAGATCGTGAACACATAATTCTAATGACAAGCTCATCAAAATGCTTGGATGCTTATCCACATGTCACATACACATGAATTATGACTATTCACAAATCAATGATTAGCAACACCCGGAATATAGGATGAATTGAGTGCAATTGTAATGCAAAAGCAAGATATAAACAAAAAGGAATCTCCAGGGGAGTGATTAAAATTTGTGCCCATGCATGTGCGCCAAATATTGCTGCTTCATTGACAAAACCTTCACCAACAAGTTTCTTTCAACCTATTTGGTTATTTTAACTGGTTTGACAGCTAACAGCCTTAACAATCTGTTCCTTCCTCTGGCTTGTTACATAAATTTCTTGGTGTACTTATTCCAATTTGTAATGTGCAAAGCACTTGCACATATAAAATTGTCAATTTGAAGACCTGAAATTGTACTGTTTATGAAGTCACCAAATCAAATTGACCAATCATGTGGGTTTTGAGACGACCAAATAAGCACTGTTTTTAAAGAAAATTTTGAACCATTACTTGAGAAAGTGGGAAGGGTGTTGCTATATTATATTCGAGCACGTTTATGGGCTGAAAACTTGCGACTATGTGTCAATTTTCTCTCTTCCTATCAGCATGCGAATGAAACTTTGCAGTTGGCACTCTATTATTTGGTCATAGATACTCATGTCATTGAAAATGGTATCACCTTTTATGTGCATTGCACTTTCATGTGGGAGAACATATATACAAATTTGTAAAGGAAAAATTATTTGCTGGGTGGGCCGTGGGATTCATCATTCATAATCATGATTATTGTTATGATTATAGCTTAATTATCAATTAGTTACAGTTACTTAACACTAAACAAATTTTCCAAGTTTAGCACGCGTTGCTACTTTGTTGTCTTGATAATCCTTCTTTTCAATTGTGGTGAGTGGGATTCAGATTATGGATTGGATTCTTTGAGCTTTCTGAGAGATAAGGGGGAGATTCTTACATTTGTTGTCACTACACCTTTTGTACGATGGAAGAATGATTAATAAATGGAGAATTACCTAACTTTAATAGGATGGTTTAATAACGTACGTAAAAACATGCTATAATTTGTCGGTAGGTAAAAGTTTATTCATTCGAATTTTAGCTTTTTCAATTTCTTGGGATCAAGTCGCAATACTTTCTTGGACTAATAAGATGTGTCTTCACAAATTCAACTCATATGAAGGGCGTATGAGATTAATTCTCATGTAAAGTTATGCAATGTCCTCATAAATTTGTTTGCTTATTATTGCCATCTCAAATAATTTTTTATGGGTTCATGAAGAATATATATCTTTTAAGAATCCCCTAATTGACTAGGGATGGCAAAAAAATTCACCTAAGTACTTGTAAGGATTATCCATGCAAATGGGACGAGAGCCGGAAGGAGGGGACACCAAGGAGCCACGGTCCCCTCAAAATTTTACACATTTGTATAATTATAGGTATATTTATATTATGCCCCCTTAAAAAATCCTATCATCTCTATACAATGTATGCATAATAAATAATAAAAGTCTTTTGATATAGTAGCATATATGATATAAAAATATGAAACATATATAAATGTTTCTAAAATATATTTTTTTTAAGGTTTTTCTCTTATTAGATCATTTTATTCACTTAGTGGAGTTTCTATTTACTAAATAGTTACTTATGATCAAGGCTCTATTTTGATGTTAAATAATACATTGATACGCATTTTTTTTATGTTGAATCTAAGTGATATTTAAGAATAAAATTATTGACTCTTGTTAAGAGAAAAGAGAGAATAAATGATGAAATAAACTTTAATTTACCAAATAATTTGTATAAAAAAACACTATATAATGACTCATTTTATACTTTTTGTATGATAATTCATTTTATTTTATTTTATCTTAACAATTTGGCCTCCTCTTCTAAAATTTCTGGCTCCGCCATTGATGAGGACAAAAACAAGTTTAGTCTCCAAAAGTGAAGACAAAGTCTCTAGTTATTAAACAGGATGGGGATGGGGAATGGGATCTTCATCCCATAGAGAACGAATAATTTCTCATTTATATAAATTATTTCAATATTCACTTATATATATACATACATCAAGAAAAATTTAGCATTTTTCACTTTTCAATCGTCTTTATTATATTTGTATTATATATGTATTTTTATTTTTAATTTAAATTATATTGCATTAATAGCATTTGTTATTATGGACATCTATATATCTAATTTCAATGTATTATTTTTATTTTTTGGATTTTTTTAGTAAACCCATCAATTCCATTGGGAATTCAACTTCTCGCAAGAAATGAAGAATGGAGATTTGTGATGGTGGTGGGGTGTAAAAATATAAACTAGGATGGGTGGGAGGCATATCTACATTCCATGGATATCGATTGTTATTTCTATTGATTAACACATACGCTAATAATGTGTCTTTGACCAAGCTTAAGAGATGAATTAGTTAAAATATGAGGATGGTGATTCGATGCACGAGCGCATAAAAATTAAAAAGAAAGAATAACTAATCGCGAAGATTAGATGAAAGATTCCATTATTCATTATCGCCAAGTGTTTTGGCAAGACAGTTCAAATATTCATTTTTTTTCCTTTGAAAACGTGAGCATTTTTCACCATATGTTTGCCAAAGATGCTATTTCAATACCTAAAAGTAGATGTGTAATTTGTATACTTATTCTATTATCATTGGATGTAATAGCAACCTCAAATTTCTCTACTCAATCATCACATTAAAAAATAATAGAATTGATGTCCTAATTGAACATCCACTTTTAAGCATTAGAATAGTAATTACACTCAAAATTTCCCTAAACCCTAGCTGAACCATTCAAATTGTAACATCCCCTGCTGCTTTATGGATTGACTACTGACCCCACAAACCAACACGGGTTTTTTCAGCATGCTTTGTCCTCACTCACACGCTTCCTAGGAAAACTTCCCAGGAGGTCACCCATCCCAAAATTACCCCAGGTCAAGCACGCTTAACTGTGGAGTTCTTTCAGTTTAGGCTACCGAAAAGAAGATGCATCTTGTTGGTATAGGTAGTACAAATCAATTCATATAAGCCCTCCTCAACTGTATAGTCCCATACCTATACAGTCTCAGGATCCCTCTCATTCGGATGTGTAATCGGTTCATTCATGTACCCCTCCGCTTAGAGGACCTTGCGAGGAGCCGCTCCTTGTCCGTGCCCTCTTTGCACCGGCAATCACTCATCGTCCTCGTCCCCGGGCGTTACACAAATTGGAGGAACAATTCAAGCTCAATCAAATACATAGTTTGAAATAAATAAAGGTAAACCTTTTAAATTAAACTTAGTAAACTATAACATTTTGGGTGTATTTGGTTGAGAAGCAAATTGAGTGAAAAACACCATTAATGAGCTTTATCTATGCACATAAAAATATATACATAAAATTGATTCATGAAAATTTCGCCTCAATTTTACACCGAACTAAACATAGCCTTCGGGTGTGTTTAGTAAGGGAATAAAAATGAGATGAAATTTTCTATAGATGAATTTTATATGTATTTTTACATATGAAATTGATCCATAAAATTTTTCATCTCTTTTTTATCCTAGAACCAAACACACTCTTAGTCATAAGAATATAACTTTAACAACTTCAATAAGAATATAACTTTAATAACTCTTAGTCACGAACCGTCACTCGAACATACCAAAGTTTAAGTTTGATTCTTTGAACGAGCTAAAAACCTTTGACTCATACTCGAGATATAAACTCATGAGTCGAGCTTATAGAGTTACTAACAATCTAAAGCTGGAAATGACTCACAAACTCACTTAACTCAGTTTCAACCTTAACAAAGAGTCTCAAGCATTCATTAACCTAAAAAAAGGTCAAAAAAAGAGAATGCTCACTCTCTATTTTTTTTTTGGCTGAACCTCTAGCAATCCGTTTTCTCTGACACAGTGACAACTCCAGGTGACGAGCGTACTCACAAACCCCATGGCCCAATCCAGGCCCATATATTTCTGGCCCAGTTTTCAGTAATAAATTTAATTAACCAAGTATTAGTTATTAATTAATATTTAATGTGGTTACAAATACAAAAAAAACAAAAAAAGGAAGGGCCCTTCACAAATACAAGTATCTCACTCGTATCTGAAAGCGCGGTTATCTTCAACCCATGGCCACCACCACCGCCACAGCACCTCACTGCGTCTACCAACTCGGCGGCACCGCCGCCGAGTCCACTCGCCGGAGAACTATCATTTCCTGCAAAAAGAAGGCGAGCAAGACGGCATTCGAGGAGACGAAGCAGGGCTTCGTAGACTACGACCGCGGGCAGCACGAGGTCTCTGACAGGCTCTCCGGCCTCCGCAAGGACGACATCCCCGCCCGCTACCGCCTCCGTGTCGCCGGCGACCGCTTCCAGAGGGACTGGACCGTCTCCGAGGTTGTCGACCAGGTCCTCGCCCTCACCCCTCGCGACGACATCGACGGCCTACTCAACCGCTGGGTTGGCCGCTTCGCACGCAAGAATTTCCCTTACCTAATTAGGGTACAATATTCATTGATTGGTTAATTTCACCATCTTCATTTTAATTGTGTTCGTTCAATTTGTGCTGTGCGCTCATCGATTTTTGTGTTTTTGTTGTAGGAGTTGACGCAGAGAGGGTCGATTGAACATTGTAACATGGTGTTCCAGTGGATGAAGAACCAGAGGAATTACTGTGCGCGCAATGATATATACAACATGATGATTAGGTTGCATGCTAGGCATAACCGAACTGACCAGGCACGCGGCTTGTTCTTCGAGATGCAAGAATGGAGGTATAATAATACTTTCAGTTCCATAGTTACTTTGATAAAATTCTGCTGCTTATAAAATAATTATTTTTGGACTGAGTGGATTACTTATGCTATGATTAATTGACTATGATGCATGGATAGTTTACAATAGTTGACATACCTTACTAGTACTTTTAGATACTTCTAATTATATTTTACATGCTTTTAATTTGATTTATGTTATATCTCTGTATTGTACTTGTGCCATACTGGATACTCCTACAAGAATCTGTGAAAGATAATTAATTACTAATGACTTTGATTTTGTGAATGTTGATTGTTTTAGTGCCATTGTAGTTAATCCTTGATTGTTAGCTTATTATTTTGGTTTTGGATTTTTTTTTTTTAAGGTGTAAACCTGATGCTGAGACTTATAATGCTCTTATTAATGCGCATGGTCGAAGTGGACAGTGGCGTTGGGCTATGAATATCATGGATGACATGCTACGTGCTGCTGTGTGTACTCTGTATTTTTCTTCCCTTGTCAATCTTTAGTGAGCCTGGCTTGATATGTGGCAACCTTCTTTTTGTTTTTGTTTCCATAACTTCCCTCTATTGTAATTTTAGAATTTTACTGGGGATAAACACGCAGAATATCAGATTACATGGTGCCATGCTTGCGGTTGCTGTATTTTTGCTGGGGCTTTGTTCTTGATCTTTTTTTTTTTTTGGTTGTTGTTTGGCCTGTTATATGTTATATCCTATCATGTTCATACTTAGTAAAGGTTCATGCAGGTTCTCAGGCGCATCGTGGACTTGAGATTCCATTATTAGTTACATATACGTATAAATTAAATTTATTTAATTTGATGGTAGAAAATCTCTCCCTCCTGCTGCTGGTTTGTGGGAATCACATAGCCATAGATAGGTTTCAATTTGGTCTGTGTTGGTTTGTTCTATGCATCATCCACTTATCTTACTAGCTTTTTAGTTTTTATTCAATTTTTTAAAAGATACTCCGCTGTTGCTTTTGACTGGAAATTTAAAACAAAATAAGCTCTTTGTTAGTTGGTATCTTAACTGCGATTGTGGTTTGTGACACTTCACATATCATTGCAGATTCCACCAAGTCGGTCAACCTATAACAACTTGATAAATGCCTGTGGGTCTAGTGGAAATTGGAAAGAAGCGCTTAACGTTTGCAAGAAAATGACAGACAATGGAGTTGGGCCTGATCTTGTTACTCACAATATTGTGTTATCCGCATTTAAAAGTGGAGCTCAGTATTCAAAAGCTCTGTCTTATTTTGAACTAATGAAGGGAACTCACATTCGTCCTAACACAACTACCCTTAACATTGTTATCCATTGTCTAGTGAAGCTTCAACAGTATGACAAAGCCATGGATATTTTCAATTCCATGAGGGAAAAGAGGTCAGAATGTCACCCTGATGTTGTAACATTCACTAGCATTATACACTTGTATTCTATGTGTGGGCAAGTTGAAAATTGCGTGGCTGCATTCAATATGATGCTTGCAGAAGGGTTAAAACCCAACATAGTCTCATATAATTCACTAATAGGTGCATATGCTGCTCAGGGGATGGACAATGAGGCTCTTTTGGTTTTCAATGAGATAAAACAAAATGGTTTCCGCCCGGATATTGTATCTCATACATCGCTGCTTAATGCTTATGGAAGATCACAAAAGCCTCGAAAAGCAAGGGAAGTATTTGAAATGATAAAGAGCAACAACTTGAAGCCAAATATTGTCACTTACAATGCATTGATTGATGCCTATGGATCTAATGGTTTGTTGGCTGAGGCAACTGAGATCTTGCGTGAGATGGAACAAGATGGAATTTATCCAAATGTTGTCTCAATATGCACCCTCTTGGCTGCCTGTGGACGGTGCAGTCAGAAGGTGAAGATTGAAACAGTCCTATCAGCAGCTGAGATGCGAGGCATTAAATTGAATACAGCTGCATATAATTCAGCTATAGGAAGCTACATGAATGTGGGGCAATATGATAAAGCTATAGGCTTGTATAAATCTATGAGGAAGAGAAAAATAAAACCTGATTCTGTTACTTACACCGTGTTGATAAGTGGTTGTTGTAAGATGTCAAAATATAGTGAAGCCGTAGCTTTTATGGAGGAAATGATGCACCTAAAACTTCCTTTGTCCAAAGAAGTCTACTCATCTGTCATATGTGCCTATAGCAAACAGGCAAGGGCTTCATTTTTAATATGCCTTTTGATTGAGTGTCTAAACCTATAAAATTTGAGACCTGTACTTCTTGTTCTTAACATCTTGTTTTTCTTTGTGATATTGTTTTAGGGACAAATCATAGAAGCAGAATCTACATTCAACATGATGAGATCATCTGGCTGCTACCCTGATGTGGTTGCATATACTGCAATGCTTGATGCATATAATGCAGCTGGTAAAATAAATTTTTAACCACTGAAATATTAGGATTGTATTTGGAAAGGTATACCTAAGTTTTCTAGCTGTATTTTATGATCAGAGAATTGGGAAAAAGCATATGCACTCCTTGAAGAAATGGAACTGCATGACATCAAGCTAGATACTATTGCATGTGCAGCCCTGATGAGAGCTTTTAATAAAGGTGGCCAACCAGGAAGAGTCCTTAGTCTGGCAGAAAGTATGAGAGAAAAAGAGATTCCTTTTAGTGATACCATTTTTTTTGAACTGGTATCTGCCTGTAGCTTGTAAGTTCAAATTTGTCTTTATATCTCCTGAAGAAGTGTTAGAACACATTAAACTTGTGTTTACCTGTTTCTTTATTTTATTTTATTTTCTCCTTTTCTTTCTTCTTATCATATGCTTTCTTGAAGCTTCCTGAAATGTTCTTCTCTTACCGAAATTCATATATTTGCACCCTTCCCCCCCCCCCCCCTAAAAAAAAAAAACAAAAATCCCTTCCACCCCCAACTCCAGCACACACACACTCACTCTATGGTCATTATTATTTGGTAGAAACTATATTTATTGACCCATAACATTATGTTAAAAATTTGTTATCAGCGGTGGAACTTGATCTAGAATAGCATGTTCTTATTATGAAATTATAACTTCCAACAGTATATATGACCCTTTGGGACATTTGATGTTATCTGTCCTCACTGAAGTTCGTAAGATTTAATTAAAAGAGTGGGTGATAGAATGTTTATTCCTTAAACTGGTTTGGTTTGATACCATATTTACAGTAGGATATTTTCTTCTGCAGTTATTGTATTCTATTATCATATTCCTGTCAAACTGAATGTGCCTTTTGCTTTAAAGATTACATGATTGGAGGACAGCTGTTGATATCATCAAGTACATGGAGCCCTCGCTTCCTGTAATTTCATCTGGATGCTTGAATCTTTTCCTGCATTCTTTAGGAAGAAGTGGAAAGACTGAAACCATGTTGAAGGTATCTCTAATCGTCTCCGATACACTTTTGATAAGCACCTTGAATATGATTTCCTACTACCTTGGTATCTCTTTCCCATTACCTTATTTTCTGTGCTTGCAGTTATTCTACAAAATGTTGGCGTCAGGTGCTGATGTTAACCTGAATACTTATTCTATTCTATTGAAAAACCTCTTATCCTCTGGAAATTGGAGGAAATATTTAGAGGTAAGTGCTCCCTTTCTCTCTCTCTGAGTTTCAATTTACTGATAATACCAACAGATTGTATGTTCTTTTTTTTTTTTTTCGTGGGAGAGGAGGGGGATTTTCTGTATGTTGCCAACTGGGCAACAACAGATTGTCAGGTTTGTTGCATGCATACTTTTTCATAAATACAAGAGTTTATTTCTTTGTTTTTTTTGGGTTTGCTACAGTATTTACAGGTTAATCTAACTCATTTAGTATAGTTGAAAGTACAGGGAATGGATGGAAAAGGTGGAAAAGAGGAGAAAAACAATTATATTTCACTGCTAGATAGATGTGTATATAACTAATGGCACTAACAGTTCTTTTTATACTCGTTATCTTGGTTAAGAACTCATGCAGTACAACTAGTATAAGCCCAGCCAAATAACACTATTTACAAAATAAGGATCACCAAATTATAACAAATACGATCTCTTGTTTCTGAAGTGGCCAGTGCCTCTAATGCCCACTTATACTAGTCCTGTGGAGAATTCTGTTTTTCATGATTGCATCAGATGTTTAGTAATGTGTACTTTCATTTTTCCGAGCACTATGTTGTAAGAAACCATATCTGGAAAATTGAGCAAATTCTGATGCAGGTACTGCAATGGATGGAGGATGAAGGAATTCATCCATCAGATGAAATGTACCATGATATATCCTCCTATTCACAAAGATGTTGTGGGGCTGAAAATGCTGCAGTCATAAAAGAGAGACTTGGTATGGATAGTAACTTCGTATCAAGACATTGTGTTTCCTAATGTGTGTGTATATGTGCTTGCATTCTTTTATATATGCAATCTGCTTGCTTGAAGAGGTTCATAGTATTCAGTCAACCTGTGTGATTATGTTCAAACTGGTTTCTCATCAAAGAACAATTTTCTTGCCCTACTTTTTTTTTATGGCATTATGGGTGGTAAATTTCACAGTTACAATCTGCGCTCCGTTTCAGCACCATGCATATGGAGGAACTTGATAGCACCTTAATCCAGGATAGGTAACAGTGCGGCACTTTGATGGGGATACTTTGGGTAGGTAGATATGCCACTCGAACAAAGGCAACATGTGGGAATTGAATCCGAGCTTTGAATGACGAAAACATTCCATTTATGGCCAAATCAACCTGTTCGAAACCAGAACAAAATTTTGGTATTGATCAACGATGTTGACTGGATTTAAATTCACGAACAGACCACACCACTCTCCATTGAACGTGTTTGACAGAAGCCATAAAATAAATTACTGATCCTTTTTCTCATGTCAGTACTGGAAATTAAGATGGGGGTGCTTGAAAAACAATTTTCACAAAGTAATGGTTTGTTTTATAATGAACAACACCTTTTTTAAGCTCGCATTTCTTGGTATCATTTTTCCCCCCATAAAAGCCCTGATGTTTTCTGACGTATTGTCAAGGTATAGCATGGTTATGATGGCTCATCTTTCATCTATGTGCTCTTACTTCTGCCCCATTATATAGTTTTTGGGTGTTCTTCTCATGGTATTTAGAGTCAGGCCTAACATTTATACTGGTCATGAACTTGTGCAGAATCCTTGAAAAGAAAATCCGGGGATCAAATTTCTGCTAGCCAACCGTATGAGTCCACTGTACTTAGCTGACGATTCTCATGGAATAGCATTTTTCTAAGCTAACAACGCTGTCCCAAACCTAAACTGCTCTGGCAGTAATGGGTCTGAGATTCGTGAAAATCATAGTTGGACCTCAACTTTATTAGATCAGCTATTCTTGTATAAGATTATTTGTCATATTATACCAAGTGCAATTGTGTAAATAATCTTTTATGATCTACTTACTTTGTACACAATAGTAAGTTTGGACTGAAATGTGACCTTAATTGGGATGTGTATAAGCCTGATCATGTTAATTAATGACTTCCGTTTGGAGATCTCAAACCGATGAAAATCCACACATAGTTGCAAATGTCTTGATTTTTTTTTTTTTTGGTGAATAGCAAGAAAAGGTAACAAAAGGAAAAAATACACACAAGGCTAGGTTGTTTTATCAATAACCATTAAGTCAAGCAAAGCAGGAGAAGGAGCCTCTCATTTATGGAACTCATCACTTGAAACAGTTCCCCAATGCGCTAAGTAGTCAACACAACTATTTGCATCCCTTAAGATCAAAGTAAAGTGAACACGCCATTAGTGAGTGATCAACTGTTGAATTTCAAAAACAAGATCTTTGTCAATGTGAGTACTATCCATTTTGTATGTAGTCATACAAGAGAAAGCTTCTAAACTATCAGTCTCACAAATAACATTTCTGCAACCTTTATACCAAATATAACTAAGACCCTATCGAATTGCAAGTAGCTATGTGTGAAGAACTCGAATAGTTTGGCTGCAGCCAGGAAAGGTTCTCACCTAGTCTCCTCTAGTATTCCTAGTGATTCCACCATAGCCAGCCTGTTTCGGGAAACTAAGGACATTACTATCAACATTAACTTTAACAAATTCATCACTAAGTGGGGGCCATTTATCTATGATTTGCATACCTTGCCACTAACTATTACGCTTATGGGTGCATTGTATATCATGAGCGAGCAGATGGGCATTCCGAGCCATCTGAGTGGTCGACCAAGATTCAGCACCAAACATATTATTATTTTTGTCCCTCCATATCCACCAACAACCTGCAAGAAAAAAGAATAGCCCTTTTGCTAGTCCCAAATGTCTTAATCCAATGACTATCTTGCAACTTATTAAGCAATGGCTCTTTCAAAAAATCCAAAGAATCCCAAACTTTTTTAGCTTTAGGACAATCTCTGAGACAGTGTATACAGTTTTCATTTTCCCTCCCACATCATTTGCAAAGGCGGGAATCAACAAGGCCTCTTATGAAACAGAAAAGATTAATGGGAGAGCATAATGTGAACATAACCAAAGCATCACCTGTGTTTTCTCCGGGAACACCAAACGCCAAAGCCAAGACCAATTCTGAGTGGTGTCCCAATCACAGAATTGTTCAATAAGCCAACAATAACCCAAGGCTGCAGAATAGGCATAAGAAAAAGATTTTGTCCAGCCATGTCTTTTCTCTCCACTCGATTGCACTGAGATAACTGCAATTTCATTCCTTAATTCCTCTGAAAAATCAGTAAATAATGTATTCCAAAACCGAGTACCATTGTTCCAAACATTATGAATAAAAAGTGAAGTGTCAGAAATATGGATATAAGGGACTCTATTGCACAAAGGTCCCAAATGAGTCCAAGAATCATACCAAAAGGAAGTGTTATCATGATTAGGATTCCAAGCAAAACTATCTCTAAGTGCATTACTTGCCTTTATAATGCTATTAACCACACAAGATGGGGCCACACGAAGATTATTATTCAAAACAAATGAATTTGAAAAATTCCTATGTCGAATTACTTGAGGCCACAATTTGTTATCATCATGAATTAATGTCCTAACCAGTTTGCTTAGTAAAGCCAAATTACTTCGATGAGCTTCTCGAATACCCAATCCCCCAGAACGTTCAGGAGTGATAATCTTCTTTCAATTGACCAAATTAAAACTTCTAGAGCCTTCTTGACCATTCCAAATGAAATGCCTAGTCATATGATTGATAGTCTTACAAACAGATTGTGGAAAATAAAGAGCTTGCATCTGATGAATAGGAATAGAGGAGATAACAAACTTTGCTAGGCAAATCCTACCAGCCCTATTGATAAGTTTCCCTTTCCAAGAAGTCAATCGGCCTTGAATTTTGGCAATAATTTCATCAAAGATAGACTTCTTCACTCTATCCCAGATTAAAGGAACACCTAAGTTTAGTTTTGACATATTTGTAGTGTAAAAGAATTTCCTATTATTTTTTGATTTAATCTCTTCATTTGTTTAATTTTTTAAATAATAGAGATAGAAATTAATTATATTTATTAATGTGATAATATAAGATTGAGTATAATTGGTTTATGTTATTATTATATTAAAATTAAATTTAATAAATTAAAGTACACCTTTTTCCCCGACAAAGTGCATGTGTTGAGCATGTGACACTATTAACCTTGAAGAAACTGTGGAGTAGGGATTATTAGAAAGAAAATGTTAGTATACATGATACAATATCAATCAGTAACTTTACAATATGTATATATTTATAACTTTATATTATATTTTCAACAGTTAATAAGTTATCGTGTATAAAGTTCATCGAGAACTTCATGTATGGGTTTACATTCCTCATCTTTAAAGGCCTCGTGATGTAGCAAGTTGAGCAATAACTCGCTTTCAGGTCAGGGTTCAAATCTCCCTCCCCGAAGTCTCTCAACTCAAAGCCTTGTCTTGCGAATGAAGAA
The DNA here is from genome assembly GCA_031216105.1 of Dalbergia cultrata. Classification (NCBI taxonomy): domain Eukaryota; kingdom Viridiplantae; phylum Streptophyta; class Magnoliopsida; order Fabales; family Fabaceae; genus Dalbergia; species Dalbergia cultrata. The sequence continues at coordinate 15,455,027 of CM062353.1, forward strand.
GGCCTATAAGCACTTTTACTCCTTTATACCTCGTCAAAAAGATTAAAAAAAAAAAAAAAATCAACTTGTCTGTGAAAGTAAAAACACTAGCTCGGCAGTTGGAACTTGGCATTGCTAAAGAATAATAAAGCCACGATGAGAGTCCTGAATTTTCTTCAAAATGACCGTTACTTCAAACTTTGACTAAAGTATTATTGCATGCAATCATGTGGCATCTTGAACTCCAAGTTTTGTGAGTGACCTCTCCCTCTCAACCGGTTCACCAAAAAGTAGTCAAAATTATTCACCCCTAACACAAATCAGTCACTACAAATTCTGATCAACCACTCTCTTGGTGTCTCGATTCTTTCCAATGACTTACTTTAAAATTGACAAACCCAACAATATGGCATGTTTTACAATAAAAAGTTTAAAGAATCGCAAAATTATTCTGATCAACAATTTGTCATTTAGGGTTACATTATCGCATTATAAAAAAAAATAAATTGATATACTAATAACATATCAAAATTGGACTTTTATATTATTTAAGTTTTGATGAATTTGGATGTAATCAATTTAGTGTTCTTGCATTCTAACAACTATTGACTAGGTTTATATCACAAACTTCGTCAAAATTGCATGGCTAGAGAACCCCAAATAAAACGCTTTAAGTGAAAAATTATTCTATATGAATAAATATCCTCTGATGCAGTACTGTAGCACAAAGAATTGCTATCAAGTTCTTCCGTACTATATATCTCTTATATTAAAATCTTATGATTTGACAGAAAAAATGTGTTAAAATTTGGTCTTAAAGTAAACCTAATTTTAGAGGGTGTTCAAATATAGTGGTCACGCAATAGAAGCTTCAGTAAGATCATCATCATAACATATTCCTTGGAAACTATGCACCTTTCCGACCAAACCACTCAATGCTATGGCATCCTTATCAAAATATTCTCAATAGAGATATATTACAGGCACAATATAATAGGATAATAAATTTACATTATAAGTATAGATGAGAAAAAATAAAAAATAAAAAAAATAGATTTAACAATATTAATATATTAAAATGAAAAAGAAAAATAATAATAATATAAATTTTTTGTACAATTTTATTATACAGCAAATATTTTTCTTCTCAATTACATTGCAAACTCTATTTGGACAGGAATGATTCATTATACTTCACCGGCTTTCCTTTTTTTTTCCCCTCCTTTCTTTCCTTTTTTTTAAAAAGTTAACCTAATTAATTATTCTTAGGAAATGCCGAAATGGATATGAATATATCATATACAAATTAACCAGTCTGTTTTTCACTTTATTCATATCATCATAAAGATTATTTAATTTGAATTTAATGCAGTATTAATATAATTTTTATATTATCACCTAGTGATATATTTGACACATAAATAAAAGATTTAATTTTAAAGTATATATATTTTTTATCATTCATTAATCATACACCGTCACATAATTAAAAATATTTAATTCTCACAATAATTATACAAAATATTCTATATAGTAACATATAATTGATGTATAATCTTTATATTAACTACCGACTCAACAAATATTGCCGTGTCTGTCAAGTTGTCTTTTTTATTGCTGGTAATTCATGAAAATGAATAGAAAAATATATGGAGATAAATTAATTCTAGAACCAACAAATTTGACTAGTACTAAGTACTTAACCAAACATATAAAATCATATATTTTAAATATATAATTTTATATAAAATTATTTGATAATATTTTTAATAGAAATTAATGATTTTTTAATTTTTATATTTCTTTTATTACACTAAAAAATAGGTTGATTACATGAAAAAAGAAAAAAAATGGAGAAGCGGGGAATAAATGAGATAGTGATTGGTGGAGATAATAGTATAAGCAGTTTATCTACCCTAATCCCTTTTATTAATAGTATAGATAATAGTATATTACAATAAAATTTTTATTTTGATATTCAAACTTTTTAAATAATATTTATATTAGACATTTTTGATACACTAAACGAGCTGCACTTTAAAAAATTGGATAGTGTTTAAATTTTGAAGAAGACAATTATTAAAATAACTTTTCAGTGGCAAACAATACTCAAATGGTTTGTCACCACTCATCATAGCAAGTAGGGATAAAAAAAGAAAGAAAGATCAAAATACTATCCTACAATTGATGAAGATCTCCTTCAACTTTGATACACGTAAAAACCTTATTCTTTAATTAAAGCAAACGGATAAGCACGCATATAGTAATTAACCATCAAATCTACGTTCCCAACTTTAATATTCATTTTCTCATCCCAAAACAAAACTATTGCACAGCATCTATTCCACTTCATTCGTTTCTCTTTCAAATCTTCGATGGACATACCAGTGCACACAGAATTCTCCTCCAGCATTTCCCCAACATGAATGAGGGTATACGCATTCTTCTTCATATTCATATATTTCTTAAAGGGTAGATGGTTTATTTTGTTGTAGTAAATTAAGGTTAGTTTGTTTGGTTTTTAAAAAATCATTTTAATTAAAAATTACACATTAAAAATGTTCATCACCAGAGAAGCAACCTTAGATTCACCACACTTGGCCCCCAACCCATAGCCTCAAGTTAGTTCAATCCAACTACTCCCACCAGCTCCACACGAATTAGCCATACTTCAGCCACTAAAGTGATGAGTGTACTTTTGTTAATTTAATAATAGATTACTCAATAATTGAAATATCTTTTGTATACTTAATAGTATTTCAAAATTAAATTAAAAAAATTTAAAAAAAAAACACTTTTTTTTACTCTATTTAACTGTAGGGTTAACATTTATAAAGCGGCCTATACAATTATTTACATATTATTATTCTGATTTTTATATAAAATTATTTAATTTTAATATATTATCAATATAAAAAATCCTTTACACTAGTCAATTATATATTATCATCACAATAAAATCAAAATTAATAATTTTTTTTATCATGAGTATTTTTTTATATATTGATAATGTAAAAATATATTTAATTTTCACCGGATAAATCTTACAAAAGAAAGATATTTGCGTGAAAGTGTGTGTGCGTATAGTATTTCTTTTAAAAAAATAAAAAATAAAAAAAATGGTCGATTGAGACTTGAGTGGTGGCACCGTGGGCAGGTAGCAGAGCCCCGGCAAGTGAAGCAGCAGACATGTGGCACCGAACATGCACCTTCCTCACAACTCATAATACTTTCAAAACCCATTAAATGACCTTAATACCCTCCCCACGTCCTAGCCGTTACACCCTCTCGAAACCCCCAACAACTACACCCAACTCACCAAAACAGTAAAGGGCATTCCCGTAACTCCACCCGCACCCACTTTCCCTCTTAACAGTTGGTCCTTTGTTTCTTCTACACTGTAAATCAAAACACACCCTTTCACTGAACTCACTGAGCTCTTCTCTCTCTATCTCTGTATTGCGTTGTTTCTCTCTCTCTCTCTCTCTCTTAGGTTTAGGGTTTTGGTTCCGTTGTTATCATCATCATGGCCTCGTCTTCCTCCGATCCCGGCAAGTCTGATGCCGGCGGCGGTGCGGCGGAGACGTCGGAGGCTGCCGCGACGGTGGCGGCGGCGAACGATCAGCTGCTGCTGTACAGAGGACTGAAGAAAGCGAAGAAAGAGAGAGGATGCACCGCCAAAGAGCGCATCAGTAAGATGCCTCCGTGTGCTGCCGGAAAACGCAGCTCCATATACCGTGGCGTCACGAGGTACGTACGCCACCGTGTGATTTCAGCTCGCGTGTTACTTCGTAGTTTGTTCTAAGCAGAAGGTTTGAAGTGCTGAAATTGAAATTGCTTTGTGTTTTTTGTTTTTTGTTTTTTTTTTGTCGCATAGTATTTGGCGTTTTGGATTGCTTGTAATCTTCAGAGTGTGTTTGGATTTCAGTTTCGGTGGCTAAACCATGCTTCGAACGTTGTGAACTGAGTGCATGTTTGGATTAATTTAAGTTTAATGATAGTACTCCAAAGTTGCATGGGACACCTTTTGAAGAAAAGAAACAATTTTCTAGAGAAAAAAGTGTTTGACAAATATGGTTTGGTTTTGCCAAGATCACGTTGTGTAAAAGTGAAAGAATTGTTTTTTCTGACAAGACCATGAATTGCAAGTTATAAACCAAACACGCTCTTATAATTTTGGACTTATTGTTATAGTTTCTTGAATGATTTATTATTAGGCATAGATGGACTGGTCGTTACGAGGCACATCTTTGGGATAAGAGTACGTGGAATCAGAATCAGAATAAGAAAGGGAAGCAAGGTCTGTTCTGAGAGCTCTGCGTTTGCTTTCTTTGTCTCTTTCTAATTTTGCATTTATTTGAAGGTATTTCTTACGTGGTTTGTTGTTATATTGTGCATGAATTGATTGGACAACAATTCGTTTGTGATGCCAGTTTACTTGGGTAAGTTGGCAATAGGGTGCTCCCTTCTTATTGATGTTCTTGTTCTCTGGTTTTCTTCTTCTTCTTCTGCTTTTGGATGAGAACTTGCTATTGTTCGTAATGGTGTTTGTTGCTAACGGGTTTTCAACAGGGGCTTATGATGACGAGGAGGCAGCAGCTAGAGCATACGACCTTGCTGCTCTGAAATACTGGGGTCCTGGGACTCTCATTAACTTCCCTGTAAGATAATTTGTTGGATGATTGTATTGATTTGAAGGATGCTGTTGAGTCTTGTGTTTATCGTTCTACTGTTCCTAGATGGAAATGATGTCTGCTTACTTTCTCCTGCTTCATATTTTGATGTCAAAACATGCTTTCAAAATGGCTCGAATTTGAACATTTGTTAAGTGGAGCTGGTGATTCTAAAGTCCGCTCTATTTTGCATGTTAACTATTGTGTATAGTATCTACAATGCTCTAAGCTATCAGTTGCATAATATGGAGATATCTTGTTGGCAACTAGGTTTTGAGACTTGATAAATCCAGTGCTATTTGATAGGAGAAGGGCATTAGCTATTCTCTTTTGGTAAATAATGTAGTATTTATACTACGTTTGATCTGTGCGCTGCAGGTGACTGATTATACAAGAGATCTTGAAGAAATGCAGAATGTTTCCAGGGAGGACTACCTAGCGTCTTTGCGGCGGTGTGTAACTGCTTTACCAAAATGTTTTCTGACGTGCAATTGTACTGTTGCTTACCTGTGATGCTTTCTGCAGGAAAAGCAGTGGTTTTTCAAGAGGAATATCAAAATATCGTGCACTCTCCAGGTGTGAAAGCATAAAAAATTTGCCAAATGCATTCAATAATAAATATAAATGCACAAAAACAAATTGATATCTGTTGTCTCTGTGCTTTAGTGGTCATTCTTTGGTAGAAAGCTATTACGTAGATTTTGTTATGGAAGTCGTGGTTTCTAAGCTTTCTGGAGCACATTTTGGATCATAAATCTCCTTGCTGCCTAATATTAAGGAGTGTTGGACTTGAGGATTGCTATTTTTCTTCAGTAATTTTTGGGGAGGAAAAAATCACTTTGAAGTTTACACATATAAATAGTGAATGGTTCGAACTATTATTTTGTGCCTCAATTAAACTTAGATAGTAATTTAATGTTATCCTGTAATCCAGTTTATTTTTGTTTATACAGAAATTATCTGACAAACAACATTTAGGGTTTAATTTTGATGGTCTGACAATGTAAAACTGTAGAATTTTTTTACACTATCGTCCAATCAAATTATCCCATTTGCATGACTTTTCAAGTAGGGGGTGTGAGATTTAACGACCTTTGCTAATATGACAATACATGATTAGATACACTATCAATGCATAGAAATTAAACTCTAGCATTTATCTATTTTGACATTTCTAACTATCTATGGGTTTGTATGGAGGGCTGGTTCTTCATTTATCAGCAGACTTTTCTTGCTATGCTCTGCTACACATCTAACCTTTATGATCTGATGTAGTTGTCATCCAATATATAGATTCTGACTTGGGTATGATTGTTAACTTTAACAATGTTTCATTTTGCATGTGGTGGTACTAAAAATTAGTCGATGGGAGCCATCATATGGTCATATGGCTGGATCTGAGTACTTCACTAGTATGCAGTATGGTATGTTCTAATAGGTTCAAGCTAATCTTCTATTGAACAGAGTTATATGATTATGAACCATATTCATATGGGGACCTCCAGTGGTTGTTGAAAAGAAAAATAAGTAACATATTTAATTAATTTCACCTGTTTTATCTGCAAGATCACTATCACCTACCTAACTGATTTTTAACATTGATACAGGTGATGATTCAGCAGCAGAAAGTGAATATGCAAGTGGTTTCAGAAAGATTGATTTGACAAGTCACATGAAGTGGTGGGCATCTAATAAAAGTCGACAACCTGAAGGTGGAACAAGATTATCAGAAGAAAAGAAACATGGGTTCGCTGGAGATATCTACAGTGAACTTAAAACATTGGAACAGAAAGTCCAACCTACTGAACCATACCAGATGCCAGAGTTAGGAAGGCCCCACAATGGGAAAAAACATAAAAGTTCTGCCGGCTCTGCCTTAAGTATTTTGTCACAATCTGCTGCTTACAAGAGCTTGCAAGAGAAAGCAGCAAAGAGACAGGAGAATAGTACTGATAATGATGAGAATGAAAACAAAAATACAGTCAATAAGTTGGATCATGGCAAAGCTGTTGAGAAATCTTCAAATACTGATGGTGGCAACGACCGACTTGACATTGCAATGGGCATGAGCGGGGCATTGTCTCTTCAGAGAAATGTATACCCATTGACTCCATTCTTGTCCGCCCCGCTCTTGACAGCCTACAATGCTGTTGATCCATTGGTAGATCCTCTTCTCTGGACATCTCTCGTTCCTATACTCCCTGCTGGCCTTCCTCGTACGGCTGAGGTTGGTCTAATTGCTATAGTGCTTTACTTGCTTTAGGAAGATCGAGATTAAATGAAAACTTTATGGGTAGTGCTAAAAAGTTCAATTGGTTTATAGTAGTCTTAAATAGTAATCCATATTATAAATAATGTCTTATTGAAATTCAAACGAAGTCTGTAAAACTCAAAATATATGTTTTCACTAAAATATTTTTTGAATTATTACCGTAGTATAAATTTTTGTAGGTCAGGTCATTACATGTTTATGCTGACTTGTTATGCTAAGCTATTTAGCCGACAAGGTAGCATCAGAAAATTTAATGGTCTTTCTTGGAACAATATAATGAATGCAATTTTTTAAGCAAACAGTTCTTGTCACATATTTGCTGATGAGTTGACAAGAAGATATGGAGACCCTATGGACGAAATCTAAAATTACAAAGCCAGATAGTTGCAATTTTAGATACATCATTACTATTTTAAGACTTACGTTACTTACTGAAGATTGTTTGCGGATACTTTTCTAATTATCATTTAACAATTTATAGAGGAAAATCAGCCTTTGGCAATAGAACTTTTATCTGACAATAATAAGGTGGCAGGGACAGTAGTTGTTCAAAAGCATACACGAAACAATTGATATAACCTCCCTTCAGCCCCAGGTGACTGGATTATGGTAAGATAAAAATTACTTAAGACATTCTTGTAGATTCACCTCACCAAGAACACTTGGATTGATGTGCAGGTTACAAAGACTGAGACCAGTTCAACGTACACTATCTTTCAGCCAGAGGAGTGATTGGACATTCGAGTTTTTGATTGAAGAAAGGCAAGCAAGTGCCTGAAGGGCTGAGGTTGTATCAAACCAACACACAGCATGAGCGTTTAAGGGCTCAAGCAGGTCTCAGAGAGAGAGCTCCCACGGCTTTTTCGCTATATTGCATGGATGATATGGAGGTCAGAGAAACGAAAGTGTTAGCATAAATTTACAATGATGATATAGTTACATATATAGGATTAGCATAAACTTATTCAAGAAAGACATGTATCAGCTGATATCTCTGTCATGTATATGCAATCAGCGTTAGATAAATTTTGATTTAATCCGGAATGCTCTGTACAGAATAAGAAGTGGGTATTATGCCAGAATATGGTTTGATTTGCATAGGAGTTTTAAAGGCGCTATTATATTGATTAGTTCTGTATTGCCAAGGCATTGAGCGACAAATTAATAGAATTATGTAAGCCAAGTGATGATATCATGCACATATTTTGTAAACAAACCGTAAAATGCGATAAGATACGAACGTTTTGCATGAGATCAACACAAACCCAAACAGTATGTCAGCATCATTTTATCTGGTCCCTTCTTTTTTTTTTTGGGTCTGCATTTGATCTGTTCTTAAAGCCCTTAATAAAAATGCGTTAAAGGCTGCCGATGAGGCCCTAACTGCAGTGTTTGATTTCAAGGCCTACTGAGATGAGGGAATTGACCCTGACGCCTAGAAATTCCTCACGCTTCACCCTTCACCCAAAATAAAATGATTTAAAGCCTCGCCCAAAATAAAAAGCTGACTCAGACCAAAAAAAAATAAACAAATAAAAAGCTGACAAAATAAAAAGCCCAAAATAAAAGCATGTAATTATGCAGAGCTCAAAACTATGAAAAATGAGGGGGAGTGTAAAGTTCAAAAGTGAAAAGTTAACCAAGAAAGATTCTAGTGGGGTTTAATTCCTCACTTTGTACGTTATTAATCTCATCATTTTAAATGAGCAAAATTCCAAAACTACACAACAACATTCTGCATCAAAACGACTCCATTAAGAATTCAAGATCCCTCGAGCAAGATGAGTAAAAGAAAGAATCCCCTCGCAAAACATTCCCACAGCCATGTTCATTATATTCTGATTTATTACCGACTCGTGTGTTAAATTTACATTTAAAGGATGAATTGAATTTGACGTGATTATGATGTTGGAGCAAAGAATAGAAGAGAACAAAGGGTCTGTAATTGTACCAAAACAAAAAAGTATATTGAATTGAGTCAAATTTTAAAGCAACATAATTAATAGTACGTGACGCTTGATTGATTTATACGAGTAATTAAAGCATATACTAACCAACTAGTCATCCGTAAGTTACGTTACTTAATTGACCAATTATTTGTAGTTTCTTTCTTTCTGGTTGAACATTTCTTAGCTTGGAGTTTTCAATAACTCCTCAAACATCTACAACTACGTGGCAAAAAAGATGTAATGGTGGCATCCTCTTCCATACCAAAATATTTGTCTTTTGTCCTGCAAGATTTTGAGACTAATCTTGTTCAAATGTTGAAACTGTCCTTCTCTTTCCAATGTTTTCTTATATAAGCTCAAATTTACTTATTATTCAAGTCACATTGAGCAAACAACATCTATGGCCCTAATTTCTAACATTTTTTATTTGATATCAATTTGATCTTAATAAATTGTTTGACATCAATTCAATCATCACATTTTTATTTTTGACATCAATTCAATCACTTTATTGGATTTCAATTTTAAATAAATGACTAAATTGACGCCAAATTAAAAATATTAGAATCAAACTAATGTAAAAATTTTTGTTGAGATCAAATTAATATCAAAATAGTTAGGACTAAATTAATATAATTTTTTTATTAATATCAAATTGATATCAAATTAAAAATATTAAGACTCAGAAAGCTGTCTACTCAAATAATTTTAAGCAAGTTAAGAACCTTCTCCCATGGGAAAAATTAGGTGGAAGAATCGAATACATGTAAATAGGATTCAGTGACCAAATACTTCCAAACACAATTTTGGAATTTACTCACGAGATGAACGAAGGAATAAGATTCCGATTTTGAGTACGAGATGTGCATTACTCCCCAGTCAATTTGAATTCCCACCTCAACCGAAAATATCTTCTTGAGTATTCTTCACAAATATCGTTGGATCTTAATCCAAAGTTTCTTGCAGAGGGAATGTCTCTAGCAAGCTTCATTGGACCTGGGCAATTATTCTCCAATTAGACTAGTATGCAATCAATAGCGCTCCTCATGTGAATTGGCGCATCACATACTCTGTGTCTTTCAATTGATTCTGACAAAAAATATAGTTTTCAGTTAATTGTATAACTATGATCTATGTTTCCTTCCCCTCCCAGAAATGTGAACTTTTCATCATATACTATATATCAAAAAAAAAAAAGAACTGAAAATTATATTAAATTAATAATTTTATAAATTATTTAAATTTAATGGAGTGAAGTGCAATTTTTGTGGAAGAATGTGGTGAAGTACAATCTAACCCAACTTTAAGGGTGGTTTAATTTGTATTATTTACCATTTATTTTTTGGATAAATTGAGTTAGAATGATTACTCACTATTCCTTATCCTTTTCGATAAATCAGTTTAAAAATGATTAACGGATAATTAATCATGATGATAGTGGCAAAGAAAATAGATCCTAAACATGAGCCTCTCAAAGTTATGGGTACACGGAATGAAGTCCATTATAGTGTGACCTTGAAGGGTTTATATTAGGATATACAGAACAAACTCTATTGTGGTTTGGTAAGCTTTGAGGTTTTGTTACCCCTGCCTATAAATTTGGGCCTATAAAGGACAGTCCAAAAAGATGTGAAGAAGCTTTTCTTCCAGTCCGCCAGTAAGGATGCCATGTCCAGCAGAGAAGGAAAGGGAGAGCAAGAGAGAACCCATATATGGTCAGTAACCAAGCTTCCCTTAGCCACACTATGTCACCCAAATATAGTATGCACTGTAACCTATACAACTGAAACCTTTTAGGAGCCTTCCACCAAAAGCTAGGCTAGCCCATCTACTCAAAAAGCCCCATCTTGTCTTGCTACACACCTGTCACCCTTTCACAGCTTTTCACCCATTGTTCACACCACTGTTCCGTCAATAGCTGGCAAGTGACAGAGACCCTCTTGCATGCTCCCAAAGCTATAGAACGGGAGACCATGAAACAAACGCAACCCCATCTTTAAAGGGAGAGATCACACCTAATACCTGCAACTGCTTACAAAGAGACAACAACGAGAACACATAACAATACAGCCTATAATCCCCTTCTTCCTTGAACAACCGAAACATAATCTTGAACCCTCATTCTCAGTAACACCCGTAGACAACCATACATAGGAAGGGCAACCTTAAACACGCCTCGGTTCTGAAACTAGAATGAACAAGGGGAGAGAGAGAGAGAGAGAGAGAGAGAGAGAGAGAGAGAGAGAGAGAGAGAGAGAGAGAGAGAGACCAAGCCTAATAGATTTCCTTCTCTCATAGACCAACAAGACACAAAAACACACATACATAGCAACAAGAACACCATAATTAGTAACTCAGTAGCACCCCTTCATAGTGGCACCTGCAACCAATATAGGGCAACTGGAAAGACGCCCTAATTCTGGAATGCCAAGAGAAACCAAAAGAGAGAGACATTGAGACGACATCCTGGCACAGAAGGAAGAGGGAAGGCTTCCATTCATCCATCACTACCTCCAAGGGTTGGCATTACCAGTTCTCTGCCCAAGCCACACGGGAGGGAGTTCCCATCTCTACCATTTTCTCACCATTTCCTCATAAGCTCACGAACCTCACGAACCCAAGGATTAACATATTATTTTATCTCTTTAATCCATTTCCAAAACTCTGGATATCGACACTCACAAATACATAGATAAGAAAAGAGAAACTTGTATAAAAGTATCAAGAAAGAATTGGATGTCTCCTTTGAGGACTAACAGCTACAACGATCTTAGCACAATTATCTTTCTTGACATTCCTCTTTTTAAGGGTGTGTTTGGTCATGTAAATATTATGTTGTAGGTTTTGATGATGACAAAAGGATGGAAGTATCATAGCATGAAGTTTGTCGAAGAAGAACAAGCAAAGTGATCAAGTCAAATAGTTAGACTAATTAGCACTTAGATCTATTTGTTAAAAGGTTTTCATTTAGTAAGTTAGGCCCTCATTAATTTAATTGAAGGTTTTAATCTAAGCAATGAGTTAGAATATAAAGAAAACTTGATTTGGAATAATTCAATTGTTTTTAAATGAAGTTTTGATTTAATTTGTGAAAACATGGATTTGTTTTTAAAGGAAATGGTTTCAATGATGATTAAAAAGATTTTACAACGAAAGAGTGTCTTAAAATGTGTTTAACAATTTAATTTTTCAAATTCTGGAATTTGATGTAATCAATTACCACATGCAATAATCGATCACCATGTTGTTCATGTATAATTCAAAATTTCACACTTGTAATCGATTACATACCCCTAGTAATCGATTACATACCCCTAGTAATCGATTACCAGCAAGTGACCATTGTCAGTTTTTAAAAATCTAAATTGTGTAATCGATTACTAGTTCATGTAATCTATTATCAAGCATAGAAATGTGCAAATGGTTGTGTTTTGAAGAGACACATCTTTTGGGACAAAACCCCAAATCCTTGCATGATTTTTTGTCTATAAAAACCCATCACTTAACATGTTTTAAGAACAAAAAAAAAATTACTAAAAAGATCCTTTGAACAATCATTTTTATTCATCAATCATTTTGATCATTCCTTAGCCAAATTCTTTTACTCTTGAGAAAACCTTCTAGTGCTTCAACTTGTAACAATTAGTCTAGTCAGAAAGTGAATTCTTGTATTCTTCTTTCAAGTTTATGTATAAGGGTGAGGCATCCCTTGTTAGAACAAGAGTGTGGTATCTCTTGGTTCTTGAGAAACTCAAACATAATGGTGAGAGATCCCAAGATGTAAGAGTACTCTTCAATTGTGAAAATTAAAGAGTTAGTGGAACTCTCAAGTAGGTTGGTTGAGAGAACTGGATGTAGATCACAAGAGGTGACTGAACCAGTATAAATCGAGTTTGCATTCTCTCTTCTCTTCTCTCTTTAAATCTATTGCAAGTTTATTTTTCAATATCTTGTTTATTTACATAATTAGAACTTTAATTCTTTTACATTCTCATATACTAAATTAAGTTTTCAAGTCAATCTCTTATGTTTTATTTAAAAATTAATTAGAGTATGAAATTAAAGAAAAAATTTAAGAACTCAATTCACCCTCCTCTTTAGTTCATTGAGGCTACTTAAATAACATGTTAGTTAGTTAAAATGATGATGAAATTTTTATTGGTAATTTTAATGTGTAAAATTACAAATAAAATTAATTCGTAGAAAATTTATTCTCATTTTTTCTCCTCAACTAAATATACATTAAATCAAGTAGGAAAAGCTTCTCAAGAAAACTCAAATGTTTTCTCTCTAGATGACTTGATGAAAATGAGAATGATAATACTCAATGTATATTTGGATTTCTCCATTCATCCATCCATAACTAGAAAAGAGATCTTTAAAGTTTTCCCTCTGCCATAAAACAAAAAGGTATAATTATTGAAGGTTCATATAATTTCATTCAATTTTTAAATAGGTCTTTATAGTTTAAAATTTTATAATCAAATCTCTATATTTTATAGAAATTTTAATAAGGTCCGATCACTATAGTTTAAAAATTTTCAATCAATTCCATATCTTGTATAAAAATTTTCAATCAAATCTCTATATTGTGCAAAGATTTTTAATGAACTCTCTATATTGTAAATAAATTTTCAATCAAATCTCTATATTGCTCAAAGATTTTCAATTAACTCTCCAAATATACATGACTTTTAGAGAGTTGATTGAAAATTTTTAAAAAATATAGGGATTTAATTAAATTTTCTATAAAATATAGGGACTTAATTACAAATTATTAAACTATAGGGACCCAATTCAAATTTTTTATACAGTATAGAGACTTGATTTATAAATTTTTAAACTATAAAGACCTAATTAAAAATTGAGTAAAACTTGAGGGATCATTGAAGTAATAAACCCAAAAAAAAAAAAGAAATTAGAGGCAACAACAATATAGGAGGCTCTCTTTCCTTCTTTTGATTTTTGAAAATAGCTTCACTGTATAGCCAGTCAGTTCCGAGACATTATTGGATGGACACAAATTTAACAAATCATATTTATACATATACTTACAATAAAAGTAGAGCCTATGAACTTTATTTAACACACAATCACTCACACACACGCACACATGCATACACACAGATAGATATATATATATATATATATATATATATATATATATAGATATATATATATATATATATGAAAAGTTCTTTGTATGGGCACAAGTTTAATATCTTATTTTTACATTTATTCACTATAAAAGTAGATCATTTAAACTTTATTGAATATATATTCACTTGCTTATGGGTCCCACAAACGTCTTAATCGTGAGTGTGGAAAAATGTTGTTAAATTTGTGCTCACCAAAGGATTTTTCATTGACTTTTATTTGAGTGTGCTCAAATTTGAGTCAAGAAAGGAGTGTCCATCCAAGAATTATTCATAGCTCCCCATGATTCGGATATCGAGCTGGTCTTGCTGTGTACTGGGGAGCTGGTCCTGCAACTAGCACTCAACCATAGGTCCTCCGGAATTTTATATATATATATATATATCTGTGTGTGTGGGGCTATACTTTTCACAATATTTTGTGGCTTCATGTTCATGTTGGGCTTCTTCATGTATTTCCTTGAAGGAAATCACAGGCTCAGTCCCCGCTTTTCAGTGTTCTCTTGTTAGGAATCGTTTGTAAACTAGCATTCACTGAAAGAGAACTTGCTCTAGAATATATGTGAGCTACATGCATGTGTCTCTATTGGATTAAACATAACACTGATTGAAATCCTATGTCCTACATAACGTCTCATTTCCTCTCCTATCAATTACGTGAAAAAATAATACCTAAAATAGATTTAAAATTTTACAAGTTATCATATATATAATATCTATTTATCATGTGTCAATAAATTATTAAGGGATAAGAAAGGAGATGCAATTTGGGAATAAAAGATTTTCATCTAGATAAAAGAACATGTATGGTTACGAGATAAGGAGTTTCTAGATGATTGACATAGCAATAAATTTGATTTGAGCATAATTTTTTGTCTTCATAGGCTTCTGGATTATTTTGATTTTAATTTCTCTGGAAAAAAAATTGATTTACTATTTTTTAATATTATGACTTTGCCGTTTGCATTCTAAATTTACGTTTTTATAAGTATTTTCAAATATTCGTGCATCATCTTAGTAATTTGAATTCAATCTTTAGGTTTTGTATCTATACTCCTGTTAGTGTTCATTCCTTTCAAGTTATCTAGATTTTTTCAATATTGAAAAAGTGTTATAATACAAGACATGATACAAGGAGAGCAACAAGAAAAATAAAAAATTAGGAAAATGTTGTTTTGATACCCATATAGATGTAGTCATTCATCATAATGTAAGAAGAGTGATAGAGAGATATTAAGTTAAAAGAAAAAATACGTGATGAGATCTGTATATTTTATGAATAGAGTGTTTAGGTGTTTAGAAAAATTAAGTGTTGATATAACATTGTTAAAAAAAATTTAGATCTCATTGAATTATAAAACAATATATAATATATAATATATAATATACGATACAAATTAATACATGACATTGAATTATATAATTACAAAGTAATATATGATATATCTGGAAAAAAATTGGCATTACTAATTTTTTATCTTTATCTCGTAAAAGTGCTAGACATTTATAAATAATTATACATATAAAAATATTATATATATATATATATATATATATATATATATATTTGTTTACATATTATTGTTATATATATTTCGATTGAACTAGGTAAACTTCAATTACATAAATCAGACATATTAATCCATAACTCATTTGATTTGATATCCGCTCCATTTCATAATTTTAAATTAATACAAGTTTTCCTTCAATTGATTTTATCCTTGTATTAATTTTAGACTAAATATTTAATTTAGTCCTTCATAATTATATTGGTATTCTTTAGATTTGGAAAATCTTATAGTAATTTCATAAATTTCACAAATAAAAATAAGTTAATATTTCTGTAAAATTGTCATATGAGCTGAGTCATGTTAACTTATTGATGTGTAATGTTAACTTATTTAAATATCCTGTTAATTTTTATGATATATTTTAAGTTGCCCTACTCTTCTAAACAAAATCATTTAAACATTCTTTTTTATCTTCTCTCTCACCATAACTCTCTACTTTGAAATTTTTTTTGACTTTAAGTTATTATTTATTTTATATAAAATAGAAAAATGAGGTAAGTTAGAATCTATCGTGATAATATAATACACGTAACTAAATTAATAGAATATATGAATATTTTTTATAGCAGTTTAAATAATAATTTGATGAAAAAATTAATTTAATTTGTTTTTTATGAGAAAGATTAATTTATTTTTATTTATAAGATTAGTAAGAAATTTTTTAAATTTAATATGTTAATTTGTCCCTCGATATGAAATATGAGAAGTGAATTTGGAATGTAGTCTTAATTTTATTTTATGCAAAGTTTATATAACTATACAATTCAACCTGTCACCTCATAGTGGTGGGTGTCAGTCTGGGTGGGTGTTGTGGCGTGCCGCATGCCCTTGGTCGGAATTAGGAGTCAGTCAACTTTGGCTGTCTCCCAATGGTAATTGCCAATTGGCATTCGGAAAGGAATAGGCTGCGCAGATTGCAAGAAATATTGGCATTTTGGCGATAAAATCAGCAATGAGAAGATCAGAAGAACAATATCTCGGATAAACTGTATAAGCACAATTCCCAACATTTCTTTTAGACACACTTTTATGAATGTTAGTGAGACTTAAGGGTCAATTTTTTGACACGGCCCCGCATTGGCAAAATTTGCGATCAAATGAGTTTGTTTGGTGAAATCTGACAATGGTAGAATTTCACTTAAAATTTTTTTATAAATTTTGTTTTAAAACCAACCTTTTAAAGCTGTCAACCATATTTAATAAAATATAATCTTTTTAAATGAAATTTCATTATTGATAAGATTTTATTAATAAAATATTATTTTTAAATAAAGTGATAAAAATATTAATTTTTTAATCCAAATACCTCCAATGGCAACGGTTTACAAATAAACTATAATTTTTTTCAAATAAAATCTCATTAATGACAAGATTTTACCATTACAATTTTTGTGACAGACCACAATAATATAATTTTTCGCTAAATGTAATATATGAAACATTGTTTACTTCATACACCATAAAAAAAATTACCCAAGACTTTAAGATATATAAGCATATATGAAAAAAAATTCATAAAATTCATTTTTATTATAAATGTATATAAAAGTAATGCGTTAGAACTTGGACGTTGGCAAGAAATTATCAAATATATCTGTACTCTAATCAGACAGTCAGAGACACAAACACAGCGCGAGATGTACGAACACAAATAATGTAAATTATAATTTGCAACTGTAATGCAACCCAAAAAAAAAAAATTTGCAATTGTAATGAATCTACCTTACTTTTCTTTGAAGTCTGAATCTCCCTTCTCCCCTCATTGTGCCTTGGTTAGACTGAATGTGCTTATTAATTATCTTAAGAGCGTCTTATACTTGGGGTGATCATTCAAAGGATGCTAAAATAAAAGTTAAAAAACAATATATGGGAAAGAAAATATTTATCGAACTCATTCAAAATTATCAAGTTTCAAATTTATAAATTTGTAATAAATATTTGTTTTTATTTTGACAACTCCGCTAAAAAGAAAAGGATCAAAGTCAAAGAGAAATCCGGCAAGAAAGAGTAGCAAGCAAAGAAAGGATGACCCACTTTATTACAATACATTTATCTTTAAATAATAAACTCCGTTCTTAAATAATTATTTATTATAAATATTTATTAAAATTTAAAAAATAATTGGTAAAATATCAATATTATTAGTAAAAATTAAGAATAGTTTATTGAATTTCTCTTGCTTATTTCCAATACTCCAATTTCATTTCTCTTCATTCATTAATGAATCAGTAGTATTTAACAGGAGTATTATTGGTAAAAATAATTAATACTACCTAAACTTTTAAAATAGATAATTATTTCTAGACAAATTAAATTTTTAAAATAGATAATTATTTAAGCATGGATGAAGTACATACCATCAAATTGAAGTTTATTTGTATTTTTTAATGTTTTTTCTTGAATTTTTGTCCATCCTTAAATTTAGTACATATTTTCCTGACAAAAAATATGTTAGGAGTATTTGAAAATTAAAAAAAAAAAATGTGTTCTTAGGTTAGAAAAGAAGTAAATAACACAAATCACCTTTAAGGTTGGGCAAAATTGCATTCCATCCCAATCTTAATAAAAAATTGCACTCTACCACATTTGCTTTATTAATAATTAATTATTATACTAACATAAATATTACTTAAACTTAATAATAATTATAATAGAGTTTAATTTCTATATACTGATAGTGTAAAATTTAATATGATTATCCAATTATATATTGTCACATCAGTAAAAATGGTTAAATTTCACTCCATAACTTGAAATATCATGTAAATGAGATAATTTGACTGGATAATAGTGTAAAACTTTTTTTTTTTACATTGTCAATGTATAAAATAAATTTTTGTCAATATTATAATTAATTAATTATTAATAACAACAACAACAACAATAATATTAATAAAAGGAGGCAGTATAAATTTCTATGGTAATTAAGATTGCCGAGGATGACTAGAGGTGTGTGTGTGCCGGATACACACACAGACCAAGAAGAGGTGAGAGTGCGCAATATGGATCACAGACGTGCACTAATATTCTCCAAAATTTTCAATGCCATCCATTGCAATAAACTTGTTAGCATATAAAACCTTGAATAATGATAAATAATTAAATATGATTGCATTTAATATGTGTGTTAGTGTTTTAGTCTCTTAATGAAATTTTCCTGAAAGGGAAAAAGCTTCACAAGGCCTAATACCTCCTAAATTAAAAGGGAGACATTGATGCATAGTAGAATTCAATGACCAACATTCCAAATGCTAGCATGGCACAAATATGCTTAGATTAAGACAAACTCTCATTCTATTTCTTATTTTGAGGTAGAAGGCCAAATGAGAGATGATATGGATAAGGAAAGCTCATAGAGAAAAGGGAAAATGGGTTGATATGAGTATAAAAGGACGATACAATCGCTACACAATGACACCTCACTCCAATAGGACAAAGTGTAGCATGCACCAACCTGTCACAGCCTTGCAATGGTTAGAAATCATTTCCTTATTTAAGGAAACAATGGGAGTGGCAAGACAATAATAAAAAAAAAGGAACACTGATATCGAAGAATCCAAAAAGTTACTCATTTTGCTTGCAGAAAACCTCTTTTTCTCATTCTCAATTATATTTTGTGTAGGAGCTGAAAAATTCTTGAGAGAATAATAAAACCCATTTAGTGAGAGACTTGTCATTTGTTATGGTAGCTACATTCCTTTCTGTTTGTTCTTGTTGATTGGTTTTTGTTAGAAGAATGTCTTCTTGTTATGTCTCTTTTCTTTGTACAGTGTGAGCTCTGGTTGAGACTTGATTTGTATTTGGAAAACATTGAAGTGAGTGGAACTCTCATCCTTAGGGTAAGAACTAGATGTTGATCTCACTTGAGGTTGAATCAGCATAAATTTGTGGTGCACTATCTTTAAATCTTACTCTTTTACAATAATTTTATATATGAAGTATATGACAATTGTAATATTAAATATCTCTTAAAAATAAAAGAGCTTTTCATGAACCTTTTAAACTTTTACTTTAGTGGGCAGAAAATTTTAAAATATACTTGATTCAATTTCCTTTTCTCAAGTGCATTACTACCATCAAAACCAAATAATGAAACCATTCATATATTCAAGGATTTAGCTTTACGTTAGAAAGATAGCTTTGAAGTTAAGTACAATTATAGCTCATTGGTTAAGGTTTCTGTTATAGATTAATGAGCTGCGAGGTAGCTTCCTTCTTCCTTGGTGTGGATGGTGGGGGGTATTTGCAAGGAATCTAATATATTGTGTGAGTATAAATCCTGGAAGTTTTAATTACTTGAATTAGAATGCTTACTTGATGTGATTTTCCCTCTTTAAATACTTGAGATTTCCTGTTGCTATTAGCTTAGGATCTCAGATTGTGCGACTTCTCATGTAACCATTTCCGAGTTCATGCTTTATTCAAATTTAAATTGAACATTAGCATCCCACGTTTTTAACCTTAGCGGCTTCGTGATCTTATGAAGCAACTATTTGCTGAACAAGTTTGTTGCTTATTTGGGCTTATTCCACACCTCAGACAATTAGACTTGTCTATGTTGGGTTGGATTTTAGCCAATAACAGTTTCCAATAAAAGTAGATCTATAAATTTGGCGGTGGATCCTACACTTCCAAACTTAAATAATCACTCATTATCAATAAAAATATTATTTTAAAACTTTTAACTAGTGCACTGGTTAGCAAAACCTTAATTACATAAATTTAAAGAAAAAAGATTGGTGGTGTCTTTTTAATTAATTAAGACAAAGAAAATAAGAAATGTTTTTTTTTTTTTTCTGTTTCCTACGGTATCTACCATTGGTAGGAGTAACTAATCCCTTCGAAATGGAAGCTTCTTTAAAGAGTTAAACTTTTGGTCATAAAACTATGTTTTCATATACTGAGAAACCTTTTTCTTTCTTGCTTCGTTAAATAGATAAATTTTTTTAAATATAATTACATTAAATGGTGTATTAATCTTTATTATAATAACGAATAAAGAATAAATGAAGTTAAAATTGTTAATTTAAATAAAATCATTGTTTACTCTATTTTTTTCAAACGTGAAGAAAAAACTTTTGGGTGAGTTGTACACTTATTTATTTTTATTTTTCTCTATGTTTTATCCGTATCTATATAAGGTAAAAACTGTAAAAATTCTCTCAACTCGTTACGTTTTATTTCAGTTCATTTCAATTTTTCTTAAACTAATTAAACAAGGGGTTGTTAGACTTCAGATTAAAGATAAGGAAGGGCGGCTACCCCATTATAATATGTCATTAATTGTAGCTCAATTATTCAATAATAACCGACCAACACCTATTTAAATAAGAATTTATTTGACTAGTGTCTCAAGAACATTGATTAAAGAGTTAAATATAAAAAATTCTAGCGTTAGAAAGAAGAATTTTAGGATTTTTAGAACATTGGATTCACTCAAAATTTTAAATCTGACTTCACGCATTTACTTTACCTATTTCTAGTTCTCAATTTTTCAATTTTTATAAAGAAAAATTGAAAAACTGATATCAAACACCCTTAGTATCCCTTGCTACCTTAGAAAAATCCTTGAAATAAAGGCACAACTTGTTTACTGATCTCCTCGCCATAGCCGCAATTTGTCTGTTTTTTAAACCTACTAAGGTACACCTTTTCGTTGCATTTATTTGATGAAAACATCCTGAACCCGAAGTCCAAAGCCTATTGTTGGCGCAGCATTTGTTTATTTAATTTATTACATTATCTCAAGATATATTGCATGTCTTCCCCCTTGTCTTATTATTATTCTCACGAGACGATAAGACCACACCGGCGCGCCAACCCGCAAATGAAATCTGGTAAATCGTGACAGGGCGCAGCCACGCACCCACAATTATTCATTATTTTTTTAAATAAACGATTTTTTATGAATTTTTTTTCTCATAAATATTCCCAAACGTTTTTTCCAAGTCTAAATAAAATAAAATAGTACTACCCGAACTTGTCTATGGGTGAAAGGTGGTATTTTAAGTATAATATTGAAATTTATAAAATTTATGTATAATATAATATTTTTTAATACAAATTATTACACAGTAATTTATATGCAATCTCAATTAAAAATTGGTATTTTTCATATACAATTTGTTATGTAGTGATTTGTATAATAAAATAATATTTTATTTTTACTTTTTTGGATTTAAGATACACACAAATTACTACATAATGACTTTATTTAAAATTAATATAATAAATCGCTACATCGATATGTGTTCATGATCTATTAAAAAAATAATTTTGTTTGATTTATTAAATCCTACGTAGGCTCATCAGTTCAGGTCAGAGTTGGCCTGTCTCTTGCAAATCACTAATGAGTGATTTATATTTAAAAAAAATCATCTCAATCCAAATCTTTCTATACACTAATACATAAAAAGAAACCTCATTATATAAAAAAAAATTCCCCAACTTATCCGCTCTTTTGATTTTTTTTTTAAATAAAGCTAATAAAAATTGGCACATATGAGAAAGAGCGTTCATTCATATCACAAAAACTCGGGTTCGATTCCTCTTTGCTTGGGCGAGCTGGACTTTGGGTGGGGTGAAAAGAGTCAAACCCACCTAAATTTTTTGACAGATGTTTTATGAACCACTGCATCGCGATGCATTCAGTTGACACATTGTCAAATCCACGATATTTTTATTTGTTTAAAAATATTTTTTACGTTCTTTGTTTTTTTTCCCATCTAACGGGTTCAAGCAGTGCGTCGGGACGCATTGTGCGTTCCAACATCATTTCTCAAATTTTTTTATTAAAAAAAAAAAGGAGAAAGAAAATGACAAGTTATCGGCTTATTCCGTTATGGACTCCCTCAGACACACCAGCCTGCGAGTTGAGTTGAAGAGCACACACCTCCACATAGAATTTGATCTCAGACAAAACACATTCCACCACTCCACCGAACCAAAGCCTTTTTTTGTCTCCTTCGCATTCTTCCTTCTTCTTCTTTGTTATTCTCTAGAACTAGAACGGCACCGTTTCGCCGCGGTTTCTGGTTCTAGGGTTTCGTGCAGCAGCCATGGGAACTGCCAAGAGGCAGTTGAAGGTGATGCTCCGCAAGAACTGGCTCCTCAAAATTCGTCACCCTTTCGTCACTGCCGCTGAGGTGACGTTTTCTTCAACCTTCACTCTCTTCTCTACTCTTGTTCTCTTCCTTTCACTCTGTTTTGTTGCTTTCCTTTTTTGGTTGACTTTGATCCTCTGCATATTGTTTTTTTTTGTTCCGTGATTTTTCACTTCATTTATTTTACTCTTCCTTTTTTTTTTAACGGTTTTCTTTTGCGGCTTTGGTACAATTCTTATGATAATTATTCTTACGGTTTTGTTCTGTTCCTTTTATGGTATGTAATTATTATTATTATTATTATTATTATTAATCATATGTTTAGGGTTTTGTGGATGCGTTTGTTTGTTTTTTGTTCGGATTGCATTTGAATCATGGATAGTGGAATTTCTGACGCATATTGGCTCATCAATTCATGGCAGATATTGCTCCCCACGGTTGTGTTGTTGCTGTTGGTGGCTGTAAGGACACAAGTCGACACACAAATTCATCCAGCTCAACCGTCAGTGTTTCTATTCATTGCTTCATATTGTTTTTCAATATGTTAATTTTGATTCCGTTTTGAGCACTGTTTTATTAATGTAGTAGTAAAAGTAGGTAGAATTGGGTTATGGTAGCTGATTATATATATGGAAGCAAATGCTCTCTCTTTTTTGAACTCATTTTACATTTGATATTTTTTTTGAGGAGTAACCCTTGATGTGGAAATGGAGCAGGCACATTACAACAGACTTTTTTGTGGAGGTGGGTAAAGGTATATCCCCAAACTTCCAACTAGTTTTGGAATCCTTGACGGAGAAAGGAGAGTATTTAGCTTTTGTGCCTGATACTGTTGAGACGAAGCTGATGATAGATGTGGTATCAATGAAATTTCCGCTCTTGAAGGTAGCTATTCATTGCCCTGATTGAATGCAGTTTCCCTTGCCATGCATACCTACAGCTTTTCTTTGGCTGTCCCCCCAAACCCCCTTGCATACATTTCTTGCTATTCATTGTCTATCTATCCCAGTTGTTACTCTTTTATTTTTCTGTTACCACATTTTTATCTTTGTTTTTGTCACTTGTAAGGTATTAGACTTAGTTTCCATTCACTGCTTTTTTTGGAAGATAAAATTGAATGAAAAGCATGGATATTCAAGTGCATTTCAACCTAAGTAAGTAAGATCCTAGAAAGAGTAATTAACAGAGAAAGATTCTGACTGTGGCTATGTGGTAGATCTATATTAAAGCACACCTTGCCTTTTTATACTTGTTTGTTTTGTAGTTATACTGGTCTTACTGTAAAAAGCTAGTGCATAAAGCTCCCACCTAGTCAGGTTTAGGGAAGGTAGATGTACGCAACCTTACCTCTGCTTTGCGGAGACGCTATTTCTTGGATTTGAACTCGTGATCTTCAAGTCACAAGGCAGCAACTTTACTGTTGTGCTGAGATTATACAGGTCTTGCTATAAAAGGAAGAAATTTGGGTATTTAAACAAGTTAAGTAGTGATAGCAAAACAGAATTTTTGTTGTGTTTTGTTTAGAACTTCTAAAAAAAATTCAACAATTGTTGTTGTAATAAAAGTTGTGTGTTGTATTTAAGAGTGGGAGTGAGCTGGTCATATTAAATCTTAACCTTGTTGCGATAATAAGGTATATATGTAGTAACTTCTGAAAAGAGCTGTCATGATTCCAGCTAATTCAAATTTGGTTCCTGTATGCAGCACGTTAGTCTAGTATACAAAGATGAGGTGGAGTTGGAAACCTACATTCGCTCAGATGCTTATGGTACCTGCAGTCAAGCAAGGTAAAATCATTTTGTGGCTTCAAAGGCTTTACACGGGATTTGAAGGTCTACTATCACTGACACATTACAATTGTTTTGAGGCAAATAATAGTACGTTGAGTTACATAGCTAGGAGACATGAAAGATATTGATTATCCAATAAAGCTTCATTCACATAACCAACCTCTCTTCAATTAAATAAAGCTTCTGTTCTTACTTGACATTTGAATTTTTGGTTCTTGTAGTGTACTATTTTGTGCATGAATTGATTTTAATTTGCTTTGCATGAATACATTGCCACGTATGTTAAGTGATCACTATGCAGGTTCCTTGTCGCATTTTCTTCCTTGTGAAAAAAAAAAAAAAAATCATGTTCTTCTTCTTCTCCTGCATTGTAATTACTTTCTTCCTCTCTCCTCTCTAGTGAGATTTGTTTTTGTGTAAAATTGGAAATTGTTCATATGAGTAACTCTTCTAGATCATAACTTTATTTAGTTCTGGAAATGCTTTTGCACAAAATTTTAATAGCTAATGTCTGGTAAAATATAATAAGCAAATGATGCTTTTACTAATTATTGTTTATTTATTTCCATTCTACCTGTTTAGGAATTGTTCAAATCCCAAAATAAAAGGAGCTGTTGTATTTTATGAACAAGGTCCTCAGTCATTTGATTATAGCATACGACTCAATCATACATGGGCACTCTCAGGTTTCCCAGATGTAAAAACAATAATGGATACAAATGGCCCGTTTCTTAATGACTTGGAACTGGGTGCGAGTGCTGTACCAACAATGCAATACAGCTTCAGTGGATTTTTTACTGTATGAATGCTTAATTCTTATTCTACTAATTTCTTATTCATTCTTGTCTTTTACCCCCTCCCCTATTTTTTTAGCTCTAGAAAATGTAATTGAACTTATAGTAGTCATTTTTTTAGCATACTTGAATTGGGTGAGGGCATTGTTACCCTGTGATGTTTCTTGCTTTCACTTAGGGATGATAGATGGTTATCAGCTGCTGCATATGTATTGAGGAAATATTAGTCTGCATAGATGTTGTGTGATATGATTAGTTATCAAGATTCTTAACCTTTTTAAGACATCTTGTGAAAGCTGAAAAATACTGAATGAATTGTTCAATCCTTTCACATGCATATTATTTTGAACTAACAAGAAGAAACATATGGTCTTTTCATTGAATACAAAAAGTTGCTGGTTGCAAATTTCCACTGGTTCAATTATGTATAAAAATTTCGCAATATTTGTTAGTGCTGGTAAGAAGAACCAAAACATCAGTTGATTATATGCAGCATCTGTTAGTGGTGCTTTATTAAAACTACAAGCTCCATGACAAAAAACAATTAGAAGACAAGATTATTATATATATATTTTTTAATCTTTTATTTATAGCTTAGAATGATTAGTATTGAAGGAACTATGACTTAGAGAGAATCAATCATGTGACATCTTATTTTCTTTCTCACGTTTGGGGATCTTATGGTTGATGCCTAAATCTGTCACAGGTTTAAAATTTTGTGGCAATGTGCTGTTTACGGGTTTTTGTGATTGGAAAGAAATGCTTGCATCTCCAAGCGTGTTTCCTCACCTCTGAATTTGTTATGGGATAGAATTGTTTTGATGGCTTATGTCTGGTGTTCAACACATAGTATTTTTCAATACTATAAGTATTTGAGATAGCCAAGGGGATTGGATAGCTCTTCTAAAGTGACTTATTTTTGAGAGTTTCTTTTTGTTTTTTCTCCTTTTGATGAGGATTTCTTATCCTACAACTTTTTGTACTTCTATATCTCTCGCTTTCTATAATAAAATCTCTTCTTTTATAAAAGGTATTGTCTTGTTGGCTAAAAGCAAGTATTATGGATGGAAGGATATGTTTGATTGAATATTGGAAGGCTGAATTGTGCATTTTGTTTTATTCTGGACTGTTTAGTCAGAAAGTGGAACACAACTGCAGGAATATCCAAGTGTTGTAAGAATTTGTTGTCTCTTGCTTGGGTTTCTTGGAAATGTCAAAATTCTTTAAATCCCTATATGTAGCCCTCTGTGTGGAAAGGTGATATTTTCATTTGAGATATTGGCTAGTATAAATAGGCCGAAATATGCAAACCGAATCCCATCTAATATGACCCTATTCCTAGAAATAAGGAGTGAATTGATCTCCTTGATTATTTACAGATATATTTTCCTGGCAAAAAGGAAAGGTTACAAGGATAAACTAATAAGGGAATATTATGGGTAAAATCACATCAAATATTCTCCTATACTTAGAAGATATTATCAAGATATTCCTACACTCCCCGTCAATCTGGGTGGTAGATATCTATCATTCCCAGATTGGTTCTGAGGTCTTCATATGTGGGTTTGGAGAGTCCCTTAGTCATGATATTGGCTGTTTGGTTGACTAAGGGTATTATTCCAAACAACAGTCCCATTGTCTATCTTTTCCTTTATCAAGTGGCAGTCAATCTCCACGTTTGGTTCGATCATGGTGCACTGGATTCTTTCCAATACTAAGGGTTGCATTGTTGTCGCATAGGATCTTCATAGGGTCGTCTGAAGTGAACTGAAGTTCTGTGAGCATCCTTTGGAGCCAAATTCCTTCACATATGCCATGCAATAAGGCACGAAATTTGACTTCAGCACTGCTTTTGAGTGACCACAAGCTGTTTCTTGCTTCTCCCTGTGACCAAATTTCCCCACACAAATGAATAGTATACAGTGGTGCATTTTTTGTCTGAGAGGGATCTAGACCAATCAGCATCAGTAAATACCTCAATATTCCTATTATGGTGTTTTCCAAAGTGCAGTTCCTTGCCTGAGGATCCCTTTAGATAGTGAAGGATCTGGTTGACAGCTTTCATGTGTAGTTTAGTGGGTTAATTCATGAAGTGGCTAACCATACTTATTGCAAAGCCAATGTCAAGCCTAGTGTGAGTAAGGTAGATTAGTCTTCTCACAAGTCTCTGGTACCTTCCTTTATTAGTTGGAGGGCTTTCCTCCTCTTCTCCCACCTTCCTTGCTAGGTCTACTAGGCTATCCACTGCCTTGCATCTTAGCATGCCTATTTCTTTTAGAAGATCCATCGTGTATTTTCTTTGGCATACTAAATTCAAGCTCTTGATCTTCCCACTTCCATCCCCAGGAAGTATTGTAGCCTTCCCAGGTCCTTGATTTCAATTTCTTTGGCTACACGTCATTTTAGTCGATCAATCTCTTCTTCATAGTCCCCTATGATGACTATGTCATCCACAATGACAATGAACAAGGCTATCTTACCTTCTTAGGAGTGCTTAACAAGCATGGTTTGGTTTGCTTGGCACTGAATAAAGCCATTTTCTTTAACTACCTTGGTTAGCCTCTCAAACCAGGCTCGAGGTGATTGTTTGAGCCCATATAGGGACTTGTGTAGGCTGCACACTTTCCCTGTTGTATTTGGCGTTCTGAGTCCTGGGGGTACAATTATGTAGATCTCTTCTAGCTCACCATTAAGGAATGCATTTTTTATGTCAAGCTGGTTGAGGGGTGGTCAAGATTTGTAGTGAGGGACAATATGACATGCACCGAATTTAGTTTAGCCATTGGAGCGAAGGTTTCTTCATAATCTATGCCATGTGATTGGGTGAATCCTTTGACCACTAGTCATGCCTTGTATCTATTCGTAGTTCCATCTGCATTTTGTTTCACAGAAAAGACCCACTTGCACCTGACTAGTTTCTTTTTTTTTGGGCAAGTTTGATTGTTCCCTTGTTCTTTGCTAGAGTGTTCACCTCCTCTTTTATAGTAGCAAGCCACTTTGGATGTTGTAGGGATTCATAAATAATTAAATATCCTTTGTTATCTACTTATCTGTATGTTGTAATGAGTAGTCACAAAAGCTCTATATCTAGGGGTAAGTTTATGGTAAGAAACATGTCTTGAGATGGGGTGTTGGGTGCAAGATCTTACCCCTTTTTTCATAGCAACTGGCAACTTACTAAATTCATTATCAGGTGGAGCATCAAGGATTGTGTTACCTTGGTGACTTTTCGGAGGCGTTAGAATGCAGTTGGAATCTCGACTTCGCTACAGGAATAATTATTATTATTATTATTATTTTTTTTGGGGGGGGGGCTTTGCTTGACTGTCCTTTTGTCTCAAGTAAACCATGCATGGCTTTTCCACTTGTGTAATCGGGCACTGTTTTGATGCTGCAGTCTCACCCATAGTTGGTTCTGCCATGGTCGGTTCTATCTCAGCTTTTACCGGTTCTGCCATGGCTGGGTTTGCAACAAGGAACTCAGGTTCATCATTTTGTTGTTGCAGGTGCTGCTGGTCACTATCAGGTTCTTTAGTTCATTGTTGCAGTTGTTGCTGGTCACTATCCATGACAGTCTTCCAAAATGCAATTCATCATTTTTCTCCCCTTGAATTTGAGTTCTGGTGTAGAAGGGTTTGTACTCAAAGGAGGTTACATCCGTAGAATGGTGGAACTTGTTGGTGGATGGGGAATAGCATTTGTAGCCTTTGTGGTTAGGGGAGTAGCCCAAGAAGATGCACTGGATGGAACTAGCATCCAGTTTGTTGCGGTTGGGTCTGTGGTCATAAACAAAAGCAATGTATCCAAATATTTTTAGGGGCAGAGAGGTTATGAAGCATGGGGAAAAAGGTTTGGAAGAGTATTGGATGAAGTCTTGTAGTGGAGGACTCTAGAGGGCATGCAGTTGATAAGATAAGTTGCCGTAAGAACAGAGTCTCCCCAAAGCTTGGCTAGCACATGGGTTGCTAACATTATGGATCTGTCTACTTCTAGAAGGTGGCAGTTCATGTGTTCAGCCACTTTCTTTTGTTGGGGAGTGTTGACACAAGAGCTTTGATGGACAATTCCATGATTCAGCTGGTTGGAGCTGAGTTCAAAGTTGCAATATTCTCAGCCATTGTTGGTTTTGAGGAGTTGAATGCATGCGTTGAATTGTGTTTTCGCAAGGCTGTGGAAGTGTATAAATAGTTGTGTTACTACGGACTTTTCTTTCATGAGAAAAACCCAAGCGATCCTTGTGTGATCATCAATGAAGGTGACAAATCATCGAGAACCCCTAACATCTTTGATTTTGGAGGGTCCCCACACAGTTCTGTGAATTAAAGAGAATGGATGTGTGGGCATAGAGGGCTGGTTTGGATAGTGATTTCGGGTATGCTTAGACAATTGGCAAATTTCACAATTAAAGGACTTTGAATTTTTATTGAATAAAGATGGAAATAATTTTTCCAAGTACATGAAGTTTGGGTGTCCTAAACGGTAGTGCCATAGCATTACAAGATCTTTTTCAGATGTGCTGGCTGCTGTGCATGTTGTTCTTTCCCCTGCTTGTTTATTCTTAATGTTTTCGGGAGAACGAGAGCCCCCCACATTCTTTAGTATTGTCGATCTTCTTCCTCTATTCCAAGGCATGAAATTCACAGTGATGAGGAAATAATTTAGCAACAAAGTTTTAGTCTTTGGTCAAACTGCTAATTGAGAGTAGGTTACAATCAAGTTTCAGGACAAGAAGTACTTCCTTTAGGACAATGTCCTTTGATGTAGCCACTGAACCTCTACCTGCGACCTTTGAGTAAGAACAATTGGCAACACGGACTGTAGAATTGTCATGACAGGGACAGTAAGCTGAAGCTGAGTATGTCCCTCGTCATGTGGTCTGAGCTTCCTGAATCTACAACCCAATAATGCGGTTTCTGTCTGTTGCAAACTGACAATGTATTAAATGTTGTACCTTTTGTGCCACATTGGCTATACCATTTTAGGTCTCAGGTTTCATGGCCTGTTGAAGAAGTGTCTGCAGCACCTCCAACTGTTCTTTGCTGAAAGGTTCAGGAGGTTGGCCAGCTGTTTCGAGGGCTGCACTGTTGCTTCTTGTTGATTTCTCTCTCTTTGAATATGAGGGAAATCCAATGATGAACCAGCATGCCTCCTTTGTATGGCCAGGTTTCTTGCACTTTTCGCATCTCACCTTCTCCTGCTGGGACTGCACCTTAGGATTGCATGCAGCCAGTGCAGAACTTTTGTTACAGACAAATTTGCTGAACCAATTAAGGTTTATAAGAGGAGAAAACAGAGGGGCAGTTTGGGGATTGAATTGAGGGCTGACTCTAGTGGTAGGGGAGATTCACGTGGGCCCAAAGGTGAATATGAGGCCTAACAGTTTTTAGGTGGAAGGGAGTGAGGTAAGAGACACGTGAGTTTGTTATAGGAGAGGGGTATAATTTCCTTGTGAGGAGGATAGAGGGGGGTAGAGAATTCTGTTTTTGGGATTGGGAGCGTAGGCTGCTATAGTGCCATCCATCTCTTTATGTGTTTTTCAGCTTCATCTTTCCCTTATTTTCAGTATATACAATACAGTGCTTACTACTTCAGGTTTAGTGCTTCTTGTTATTGCTCAAGTTTCAGTGTGTGTGTGTGCTTCTATTAATTGGTATCAGTCCTATCATCTCTGGGTGTGGGGGGTTATCATTTCGCTGAAGCTGCTACCATGGAGACTGAGATTGCTGAACTGCGCGGAAGGATTGATCAGGTAATGCACATACTGGAGAGGAGGAGTGACCACCGCCAGCGTTCGCGGGGCCGATCACCGCCACGACGGCTGTCGTTCCGAGTTGGCTCGGATGACCGTTGGAATGGGGGTTTCAGAGGGGGTCATGGGGAACATCACTCTCCATCGTCCTCTCGCAGAGAGCGCCGGGACTCGAGGTCTCAAGACCGAGATGATCGGGGCTCCCCCCACCCACAAGATGGTCATCGCCACTGGGGGCGTCGACCGTGGCACAATCGGCCTCCTCCCCGTTTTTCCGACAGCCCTCCTCCTCACCACCGTGAGCGCGATCGGAAAATGGAGCTTCCCTTGTTCAATGGTGATGACGTCGGTGGTTGGCTGGTCAAGATCGAACGCTACTTTCGGGTGAACGGCATTGAAGGAGATGAGAAGTTTGAGGTGGTCCTCTTGGCTTTGGAAGGGAAAGCTCTGTCATGGTATCAAATCTGGGAGGAGCAGACCCAGTTTCCTTCATGGCGGTCTTTTCGCGATGGAGTTTCCAGGCGTTTCCAACCAGGGCTGATGAGGGACCCATATGGGCCACTCCTAAGGCTAAAACAGCTGGGCCCAGTATTAGATTACATTGATGAGTTTGAAACGATTTTTGGGCCTTTGCGAAATCTGGACCACGAGATCCTTAAAGGGTATTTTCTTAAATGGGCTGAAGGGGAACTTGAGGGCCGAGTTGAAGAGCTTGGACTTGGGCTCGTTGGCTGATATTAAAGAAAGGGCTTTATTATTGGAGGAACGTAATAGGGAATGGAAGGGGGGCAATATTGGGCCTCTGGAATGCTCTTGGGCACATGCTAAAAACCCAATGAGTTACAAGATGGCTCCACAACATTCCAGAACCACTGAAGGAAGACATGTCGTACCTCCAGGGAACATGCGAGCTCCAAAAGCACCACGTGAGGGAGCAGGGAGACGTCTTTCACAAGAAGAACTCCAAGATAGGAGTAGAAGGGGTTTATGTTTCAAATGTGGTGAGCGGTGGGATCGAGAGCATGTTTGCAAAATGAAACATTATTAGCTCATATTGTGGGAGGGTCCAGAAACGGAGGAAGGTGATAACGCAGAAGAAGCCTAGCAGGAGGAGGACAGGGCCGATCTCACTGTGCAATCCCTCCACCTAACGTTCAACAGCCTTCAGGGATTCACCACTGTCAATAAGTCGTTCAAGTTACGGGGAAGAGTGAGGGGAACAGAAGTCATCGTTTTAATTGACACAGGAGCGGATGCAAATTTTATCTCGGCTCCGCTAGTTGAGCACCTTAAATTACCTCAGAAAGAAGTATTCTTCACCGTGGAAGTAGGTACCGGAGATATTAAAAAGGGGTCTGGGCTTTGTGAGAATCTGGAGTTAGAGATTCAGGGCAAATACGTGACGCAATCATTTTTTGTTCTGGGGTTGGGAAGTGCAGATGTGGTTCTGGGGTATGGTTGGGTAGCTAGCTTGGGAGACATTAGAGCAAACCTCCAGAAGCAGTACATACATTGGAAGCTGAATGGAGTATGGAAGAGCCTTGAAGGAGAACCCGCTTTGAGCACAGCCCAGGTGTCTTGGCCAACGACTCTGAAAACTCTGAGAGCTGATGGGGAAGGTTACGTAATTACTTCGTGGGCAAACGGCGGGTGTGAGGAACAGGGGGAGCCTACTAGTCCAGAAGTACCTGAGGAGGTTCAGCAGCTGCTACGGCAGTATGAAGATATTTGTCGACCTCCTGAAGGACTACCACCCCCGAGACCCCAAGACCACTCTATTACATTGAAAGAGGGAGCCAACATTCCTAACATTCGGCCATACAGGTACCCGTATTTTCAGAAAAATGAGATTGAGAAAATAGTTGGTGAAATGTTATCAGCGGGTATTATTAGACCCAGTACGAGCCCCTATTCCAGCCCAGTTATCTTAGTGAGAAAGAAAAATGGGGAGTGGCGTTTCTGCGTGGATTACAGGGCATTGAACAAGATCACTATTCCGGACAAGTTTCCGATTCCAGTCATAGATGAGCTTCTGGACGAGTTAGGGGGAGCTCAGATCTTTTCAAAATTGGATCTGAAGTCCGGGTACCATCAGATACGCATGAAGGAGTCAGATGTGGAGAAGACTGCCTTTAGAACTCATGAGGGTCACTACGAGTTTTTAGTGATGCCGTTTGGGCTCACGAATGCTCCTTCCACTTTCCAGGCCCTTATGAACACGATTCTAAGGCCTTTTCTGAGGCGATTTGTCTTAGTGTTCTTCGATGATATACTCATCTACAGCAAAACAGAGGACGCACACTGGGAGCATTTACGGGAAGTAATGGAGTTGCTGCGGAGGAATCACCTTGTTATCAACCAGACAAAATGTTCATTTGGAAGAAAAGAAATAGAGTATTTGGGGCACTTGATTTCTGGTGATAGGGTAAAGGCTGATCCACAGAAGATTGAAGCGATGCTTGAGTGGCCAGTCCCTACAGATTTAAAGGGGCTGCGGGGGTTCTTAGGCATCACCGGGTATTATCGCCGTTTTCTGGAGAACTACGGAAGAATCGCGTGGCCATTGACACAACTACTCAGAAAAGATAATTTTCATTGGGGAGTGGAGGCTCAAGCTGCATTTGAGAAATTAAAAAAGGTACTAATTACCTTACCTGTCTTAGCTGTTCCAGATTTTGAGAAAACCTTTATTATAGAAGCGGACGCTTCTGGGAAAGGAATTGGGGCGGTGTTAATGTAGGAGGGGAAGCCAATTGCCTACGTGAGTCAAAAATTGTCTGAATGGGCTCAACAAAAATCTGTTTATGAGAGGGAACTCATGGCTGTGGTCTTAGCGGTTGAGAAATGGAGGCACTACCTGTTAGGTAGGAAGTTCATTATTCATTCTGATCAGAAAAGTTTGAAGCACTTAGAGGATCAGCAAATAATGGGGGAGGGTCAGCAGAAATGGATAACAAAATTATTGGGTTTTGATTTTGAAATAAGATATAAGGAGGGAAAGGAGAATGGAGCTGCGGATGCTCTCTCTAGATGCCTCTGTTTAGGGGCTATATCTTCTGTAACCTTTCAAGAATGGGAAGGACTAGATGAAGAGGTGCAGGCAGATGAATGCTTAAAGAAGATTATCCAGGGGCTGATTGGAGGCACAAAGGAGTTAGAGGGATATGAATTAAGGAAGGGAAGATTGTATTACAAAGGAAAAATTGTTATCCCAAAAAATTCTCCTAGAATTCTAATGATCTTGCAAGAATTTCATGATTCTGTTTTGGGAGGCCATTCAGGTTTTTTCAGGACCTACAAGAGGATATCAGGGCTGGTTTGGTGGGAGGGTATGCGACAGACAATACAAAAATACATACAACAGTGCGAAGTGTGCAGCAGGAATAAATACCTTGCGTTATTTCCAGCAGGGCTACTTCAACCCCTACCTGTTCCTTCAAGAGTTTGGGAGGATATCTCAATGGATTTCATTGGGGGCTTACCAAGATCTCATGGGGTGGATACAATTCTAGTAGTGGTGGACAGGCTTTCCAAATATGTGCACTTCCTGGGGCTTAATCATCCATACACTGCAAAAACGGTGGCTGATCTTTTTGTCAAGGAAGTAGTAAGGTTACATGGATTTCCTTCATTCGTTGTTACAGACAGAGATCGGATCTTCATGAGTAATTTCTGGTCAGAGTTATTCAAGCAAGCAGGGACAAAATTGAAGTTTAGGTCAGTGTACCATCCTCAAACGGATGGCCAGACGGAAGTGGTAAACAGGTGTTTAGAGACTTATCTTCGGTGTTTTGCTGGCGCCAAACCGAAACAGTGGAGTAAGTGGCTCCCTTGGGCTGAATTGTGGTTCAACACGACGTATCATTCGGCTGCTCATTCTTCTCCATACAAAATTCTGTATGGGAGGGAACCCCCCACTTTGTTAAAAGGGGAAATACAGCCATCAACAGTGGAAGATGTGGATCAACTTCTAACTGAAAGAAATTTCATGATTGATGAGTTGGAGTGGTACTTAAACAAAGCACTGGAAAGGATGAAAATTCAGGCAGATAAGAAGAGGCGGGAAGTTGAGTTTGACAAGGGAGAAAAAGTCTCCTGAAGATCCAACCATATAGGATGAAATCTCTGGCCAACCGCGTTAACCAAAAACTCAGCCCCAGGTACTATGGTCCCTTTGAGGTAATGGATCGTGTGGGAAAGGTAGGATATAGACTATTGCCGCCCCCTGATTCGCTGGTGCACCCGGTCTTCCATGCCTCTTTGCTCAAGAAATGTTTGGCACCTGAGGCTAAGTGCCAACCGTTACCTAAGGGACTGACTGAAGAGTGGGAGCTTCAGGTGCAGCCTGAAGCTGTGTTAGCCACCAGAAAGAATGAACAAGGAGAAGAGGAGGTGCTGATTCGCTGGAAAAGTCTCCCAGAATTTGAGAGCAGCTGGGAATTGGCTGCTGATATTAAACTGAATTTTCCAAATTTCCACCTTGAGGACAAGGTGGTAGTTCAAGAAGGGGGAATTGTTAGAGACAAGTTTGCTGAACCAATTA
This sequence comes from Dalbergia cultrata, assembly GCA_031216105.1. NCBI lineage: Eukaryota > Viridiplantae > Streptophyta > Magnoliopsida > Fabales > Fabaceae > Dalbergia > Dalbergia cultrata. The sequence continues at coordinate 15,490,606 of CM062353.1, forward strand.
AGGTTTATAAGAGGAGAAAACAGAGGGGTAGTTTGGGGATTGAATTGAGGGCTGACTCTAGTGGTAGGGGAGATTCACGTGGGCCCGAAGGTGAATATGAGGCCTAACGGTTTTTGGGTGGAAGGGAGTGAGGTAAGAGACACGTGAGTTTGTTATAGGAGAGGGGTATAATTTCCTTGTGAGGAGGATAGAGGGGGGTAGAGAATTCTGTTAGAGTTTTGGGATTGGGAGCATAGGCTGCTGTAGTGCCATCCATCTCTTTATGTGTTTTTCAGCTTCATCTTTCCCTTATTTTCAGTATATACAATACAGTGCTTACTACTTCAGGTTTAGTGCTTGTTGTTGTTGCTCAAGTTTCAGTGTGTGTGTGTGCTTCTATTAACTTTCTATCACATGAGTGCTGTTTTGGTCTCCAAGCATGATATTTCTTCAGCTTTCTTCGGCTTTTTTCTCTTTTGACTTCAGCGAAGACCTCTCGAATTTTTGGAAGAGGCTTAGTGCCAAGTACCCTTCCTCGCACTTCATCAAGTTCCCAATTAAGTCCAAGAATGAACTTAAATATGCAGTCCTTCTCAATAATGTTTCTGTACAGCTTCTTGTCGTCTGTGCACTTCCAGTCGTGGTCCTCATAGATGTCAAGTTGCTACCAATATCGAGTCAGAGGGTTAAAGTACTCGACTACAGTAGAAGTGCCTTGCTTCAAATCGTGGAGAAGGCTCTTGATCTCAAAGATAGGCGAGGTATTGTCCATGTTTGAGTAGGTCTCTTCTGTTGCTGTTTTGATTTCCTGTGCCGTATTAAAGTACACGAAATCCTCTCTGATTTCATTTGTCATCGTGTTGAGTAGCCATGACATAACAAGGTCGTTCTTAAGCTTCCATTTTTTCAGCTCTGCCTTCTTTTTGGGTGGCCTTTTTGCCTCACCAGTTATGTATTCTTCCTTCCCTTTGCCCTGAGAAATAGCCAATAGCTCTGGCCCATTGTGGATAGTTTTGGCCACTCAATTTATGGCTGATGATGGGAATAGAAGAACTGTCTCCTGGGCCAGCTGAGGTTGAACCGCCGGCATCCAGTGGGAACTTAATTTCATCTGCAGCTGATGCCATGGTTTCCTAGGGTTTTTGGTTAATGGTACAGATCAGCTCTGATCCCAAGTGGAAAGGTAATATTTTCATTTGAGATATTGGCCAGTATAAATAGGCAGAAATATGCAAACAGAATCCTATCTAATCTGATCCTATTCCTAGAAATAAGGAGTGGATTGATCTCCTTGATTATGCACAGATATGTTATCCTAACAAAATGGAAAGATTACAAGGATATGCTAATAAGTGAATATTACAAGGAAAATCACATCAAATATTCTCCTATAATGAGAAGATATTATCAAGATATTCCTACACTGTGATGGAAAATCTTATTCAAGCGACTAGGGTAAGTGCAACTAGGGGATGTATAGAACATCCCCAAAACATATTAAAAGGGTGGCCTTGTGCACTAGACTCCTACAATTATGGAGTGTAAGGAGGGTGAGATGTACCATGCCTTATTCCCGTGAGTGGACAGCCTGTGTCCAGGCTTAGAATCTTTGAAATCTGGTCACTGAGGTAGCAACCTCACAGTAGTGCTTGCTCATCCTCTCCTTCAAAACAGATAAAACAACTGTGTCTTCATAAACTTTTTTTTTTTTTTTCATTTGAGTTAGGGGAAAGTACTGCTAGGGGATCAATAGGATATCTCCAAAAATGGATAAAATAGGAAATAAGGAATGAAGAAAGACTTCTCAGCTTCATTGCATATCAAGGTGGACGGTCCCTTGGAACAGCCATGGGCAGAGCACCATAGAGAAGCCATGAACACAATCATATTACCAGCAACTCTAGGGCAAATAGACATCCCTGAACTCCAACCAAATATACATTAGAATTGCATGATCTACGTGCTGGATCATGGCCTCCTTTCCACCAAAACTTTTACACTTAACCATAAGAAACTGATACAAATGTAGGGGAACATCCTATGTTCATCAAGCACAATGAAGAATTGATTCCAAATGCAAGTAATTGTCCAACAATGTATAAATAAATGGACCACTGTTTCTAAATTGCATTTGATACAAGTGTCAGGAGAAGGCCCACAAATCTTCATGTGATTAGTGTTAATCCTATTAAGTGCATTTGTCCAAGCAGAAGTCTTGACTATGGAGTTTTAGAATTTTAAATGGGCTTGTGAAGAAGACATCATCCTCTTGGGAGAGTGAGTAATAAACTGCAAATAAGAGATGCAGAAAAACAAGCCAGAATGAATTGCTTGCTCTATGCTATGTAGTGATATAAATTTGGGAAAATGTTTCAGCTTGAAAATTAATGGTCTATGAAAGAGCTTTTTTTTTTCCCATTATATCCATTACAATTCACTTTCTTAATTTATTTTGATAGTACTTGAGCGTTTTTAATGTATTGCACACACAAACTTTCTTTATAATCTATCTTGCTTTCTTTTGCCAGTCCTTAATTCCCTCGTATAAATTTGCATCTTCATAACTTCCGTTCTGGAATTGACATCTGTAATTTGTTAAAATATTAATGCATTGATATTTTGTGGTTCTGCAGCTCCAGCAAATGGTTGATTCATTCATAATTTTCATCGCTCAACAGTCTGACCTAAATTCCAGCACTGAAAGCGTAGAGCTTCCTGACACTGATTTCTTTCTGAAAACTCCGTGGACTCAGTTTAACCCTGCTCACATACGAATAGCTCCATTTCCCACTCGAGAGTACACTGATGACCAGTTCCAGTCAATCATAAAGACAGTCATGGGAATACTGTAAGCTTATCTTGGAAACTTTAGTATTGTATTTGTGGAGTATTAGTAATTAGTAATATATATTGATATTTTGAATGGGGACATCATTGTACAGGTACCTATTGGGTTTCCTCTATCCCGTTTCGCGCCTTATCAGTTATTCTGTGCTCGAGAAGGTTTGGTAGTCTGATAGTTTAGTGAAAGCTTACTGATTTACCAAGAACCTTCATTATTTGCGACTTTGCATGCTTTTTTTTCCTTTTCTTAATTTTTTATTTACCTTATTTCTAAACATTTATGGGAAATTGAAAGCCGTCCTCTTCTATTAAGTTCTCGCCTCCTGATTTATTGATGTAATATTTCAGGAGCAGAAGATTAAAGAAGGGCTCTATATGATGGGCCTGAAAGATGGTATATTTCATCTCTCTTGGTTTATTACCTATGCTTTGCAGGTAAGTCTTTCACCATTCAATCTGCTATAGTTTTTCTTTTGCTTTTTGTGTTCACTTTTCCATATGGTTTTTTGTGTTCACATTCACTTAGTAGAAAAAAGGCTTTGTTGTTTTTTTGTGTTCACTTTTACACACTAGCTCTCTCATATGAATAAGTTGGAAGGCCCGTCATGATATTAGGGGCTTTATGGGAATTTAATTTGAGACTTGTTGATCTTTTCAAGATGTTTGAGGAATTCCATAGGAATGGAAAGATTGACACTAATTTTCTCTTTTATCTTTTCGGTTCCAAAGAAAGATAGGTTGGTATTAGATATATAAATCATTTATTTGCTTATTTCTACCACCTTAAGCTTTTAGAAGAGATAGTCCTTAAGATGTTGTCAGAGCCTCTATGACCAAATAATTTAGAGCCCTTAAGATGTTATTAGAGCCTCTATGACCAAATGATTTAGAGCGTAGTTCTTGTTGCCTCCCCATTCTAAATAAAAGTTAAATTTCAGCACATGATATGGTGGGTTTATGCATTGTTCACATTTCAAGATCCAGTAGCTCTTGTGTGCTCGTGTGAAAGGCAAGGTTGCTAAATTTGAGATCCTCCGTAGGATCGGAAGGGGAATGCAAACACGTAAAGTGAAAGATCGTAACACAGATTATAAGATCCTACCAAAAAATAAATAATTAAATTTATATAAATATGTAGGCATGTAACATATCATAATTAAGCAAAATAAAATATTTAAAAAAAAAAACCTAGCCCAAACAATTTTTTATATCTCTTATTTTTTTTTGTGGTTCAAATTTTCTCAAAGACTTATTTTATTATTTTATTTTATTTTTTGTTTCATGAGCTCTAACTTAAAAGGCTCACCAATTTTTTTAACAAGGATATAAGCCCAGAAAAAGTAGAAACAACCCAAACAACCTTGCACTCAGCCCAAATGGAAGTTTCTAGCTCAAAAGACATGGCCAGCAGTAGATGCAGATCTCTGTTCCCCTCACCAGCAATGTTTGATGACATTTTTTAACACAATGCTAATAAAAAAATCCAAACACAGAAATACTCTCAAGTTTCAATCATAAAATCAAAATTTTTGAGAGTTGAAATAACAGAGACAGCATGCAACCAAGCCATTGAGCTATCTAAGAACGAAGATATTGTAAATGAAAGAAGAGCTCAGCTTCTCTGCCAACCATGAGCTCACTGAAGATGATGACTTTAGATGAGATCAGAGAAGAGAAGAGAGAGCGCAACCAAGCCATGTGCTAGAGAAGCTCCAATCCATTGAGCTTCGAAGCCTCGTCGGTCGTCATCCTTGAAGAACAGAGACCAGAGGAAGAGAGGAAGAACAAAGAGAGAAGAGATTGGAGAAAAGTGGAGACGCAGAGAGTGAGAAACTCATTTGACTAGGGTTTCCTTTGGGCTCAGGACTGGGTTATGTCACCAATGGGCTGAGTTATGTCTTAGCGGGTTGGAGCTTCTCAACCCACAGACATGCGGAGCTCTCAAAACACGATTGATTCCACCAAGTTCACGATCTTACAGGGCGATTCGGCGGCAGCAAGTTGAGGGAGGGAATCAGGATTGCCTAGGCTTGCTGAAGTTGTAAAATCATGTGATTCTAAAGCACCATCTTAGCTACCTTGGTGAAAGGGGTTTACTAGACATAAAAACCATTCATGTGCTTGTTCTTAATAGCTTTAGCTTTTAAGAATGATGGTTCATGGTTCTTGAGGACTAGTGAGTTAATAATTGTAGAACACTATGCCTTGTTACTAGTTTGTATAAAATTATTACAAAGGCGTTCTCTTTTTGTCTCAATGAGATTTTAGGAGATGCTATTTCAGCGAATCAAAGTGCTTTTGTTGCTTGGAGGAAAATCTGAGATTTTGCTTTGGTAGCTAATGAATTAGTTGATAAGGAAACAGTCAAAACAATGTCTAGTTTTGAAATTGGACTTTGAATTGACAAAATGGAAGCTTGTACCTTAACGATGGTGGAGATTGAGTTGACAAACTTGACAGACTCATCTTGGCTCAATCAGAAGCTCAATGATTTTCAGTATTAGTGTGATATTTAACTAAGACAAATATGGATACCAGGTGTTTGAGCTTGATAGACTTGACTGGAGATTGATTACTTATAATAATCTATTATATTTTATAAAATTGTTATAATTAATTATCTATTTATATTTTAATTAGTATAGCATAATTTCAAAATTTAAGATTAAAAATGATTGAGAAATGCAGTTTCAATTATGCTTGAGCTCGACATCGAGCTTGGGCTTTCAAGCTTGATAAAGCTTTATAGACGGTTGAGCTTGAATTTCATGGAACGATGTTCCGGGGAAGGGTTAAAATCTATTGGAATTTCCAAGGTCTTCTGGGCTTGATTCCTTGAGTGCCTAAATCTTTGCATCATTGTTTGCTGTTTCTTTAAAATTTGCCTAACTTTTTTTTTTCCTGGTGAAAAATTTAGGATTCTCTTTGTAGGTTGCATTTTTATCTTGTTAGCTGGGAGGTGAGTTGCAAGCCTATTGACGAATATGATTTAGGCCTAGGGAATCCAGTTTCAAAGAATAGTGCTTTAGTAGTTAATGGTTGTTGAGTTTTCCTTAGGAACATTATTCCCTTTGGCACAAAATGTGGAGACATTATTCTCTTTATAGAATTGATGGGATACCAAGCTAAGTTTAACACTACTAATGTGAGTCCTTGGAAGTTCATTGTGCTAATATACGCTATTTGTTGTTTTGCTTTCTCCTTGTGAGAAGGGTGACCATTTCCAGTCCTGGAAGGATGAGTGGCTGGGTGGGAGTTTTTTTTTTTTTTTTAAAAAAAAATTTATTTTGCTGGATCTTATTCTAAATTATTTGTGATGATTTGGTTGTTTCCTTGTCTATATCAAAAAATTATTTTGTTCTCACTTTCCTGTAATTTGATCATTACAGTTTGCAGTGTCTTCTGGGATCATTACTGCTTGCACCATGAATAATTTATTCAAGTATAGTGATAAGACGCTGGTTTTTACCTACTTTTTCATTTTTGGGCTTAGTGCGATCATGCTGTCATTTTTTATATCAACATTTTTCAAACGGGCCAAAACAGCTGTAGCTGTTGGAACTCTCTCTTTTCTTGGTGCCTTTTTCCCTTATTACACTGTCAATGATGAAGGAGTTTCAATGTGAGTACTTTTGCTACCAATAAATCATATTTTAGTAGTCCAATTTTCATATTTGACTGTAGAGTTTATTTGTTTGAGGTTGCCTGCTCAGGATATTGAAGGTTGTTGCTTCTTTACTTTCACCTACGGCCTTTGCTCTGGGGTCAGTAAACTTTGCTGATTATGAGCGTGCTCACGTTGGACTTCGTTGGAGCAACATATGGCGGGTGAGTTTATGCAGTATAGACCTGACCTTCACTACTTTTATTTTGACCCATCTTTTCTGCCAATATTTCTAAGATTATTTATCTTGCAGGAATCATCAGGAGTGAATTTTTCCATATGTCTCCTGATGATGATACTTGATACACTGCTATATTGTGCAATAGGTCTATATTTTGATAAGGTATGACTTTAATATCTGAGTAAATCCTTTCGAGTTTGAGTAGTTAGGCCATAATGGTAGCATATCACTCTTTAGTGTCTGTCCTCCATTTTTCCTACCTAGAATCTGGCATTTAACTATATGAAGTACATTTCAACCATCTGTTGCTTGCCAGGAGAAAGAAGCACATGATTCATGAGAGACTTTCTGAAGTATTAATGTATATGAATTTGGTTCGCATAAAGAGGCAAAGATTCTATGGCTGGCTGCTACTTTTGCTGTGATGGTGTATTTGGTTGGAAAGGAATTCTAGGATTTTTGATGATTCCTTTTCGGTTATTGATTATATATGGGATAAGATCACATTTTTGGCTTCTCTTTGGTGTTTAGTGCATGACTTGTTCAATAGTGTTCCTCTAACTGATATTCAAAGGGGTTGGCATGCTTTGCTACATGGTTCATCCCTTTAGGTCCTAGCTGTATGTTTTGTAGTCTTATCCTCTTTTGTTCTCATTTTCTAATAAAATTTCTTTTTCTATATAAAAAAAAGGGATATGTATGAAGACCCTTCATGAAAGGAGCAGCTTTTGTTTGTATTGAATGCTTCATGAGGAAGAAGCAGATAATCTTGACAGCTTTTGTGAACAATTTGATTCTCTAAATAGTTTTTCTTAGAGTCCCCCATTGCTTAAGGATATGGCTTAGATAACCTTTATAAGAACTTAGACAATCTTTCCTCCTTGAGCTAACTTTTGGGGTTGAGTTAGGCCCACTTTGTTCAAAGGTGATATTGAAGTCTATCTTGTGGTTGTTGTCGGGCCACTCGCAGATGTCCAGTCCTGCAAACTTCGTGCTTCAGATGTCCAGTTTTGGGTGTGAGGGGGTGTATTAGAGTCTCCCATTGCTTAAGGACATGGTCTAGATAGGTAGCTTTTATAAGAGCTTGGGCAACCCTCCCCTCATAAGTTAGCTTTTGGGATTGAGTTAAGCCCACTCAATTTTTGGAGTTTTCTTGCTTTGAAACAATTAAAACTTAAGTTTTTGCCTTTAGTGTTCGCGCTGTATTTTCATGCATTTTTTGTTTGTTTCACCTTTTTATTCTTGTCATAAAGTGTAAACTGTTCTTATGTAAAGTTGAATGAATTCTGACTTTAACTAATTGATGGCTAGGCAATTTTCTCTCTTTTCAAATCCAACAACTGAAAACTACTTTCAAACTGTGATATATAAAATATGATCTATGAGAAGAGTTACTTATAAAGAGGGATTTTGCTCTCAGATATGTTGAAAAATTGTAAAACTCTGCTTTGTTGATGATTTTTTAACCTTTTTAGTTCCTTTGTTTTGTAAAGATCTCTTTTTCTTCTCTGTTTGTATTCTTCCACTCTTCATCTTGATTAAATCCTCCTTTTGTCCAAATTCCTAAAAAAGAAGAGTTCCTTGTAGTAACAAATCTCTCTTGTCCCTTTAGTTACTGTAGTTTTTTTTTTTTTTTGGCCATGAGCTACTGAAAAAATATAACACTTAGGTGTTTCGGAAATTAAAGATAGAGAGAAAGTAGGGAAATTCTGGTTCTGTAGTAACATATTTATTTATTTGTTTATAGATTATATTTTATTGCTATGTTTTGTATGTGCTGATGAAATAAAAAACTATTAGAACAGTCAAAAATTAGTATGATAACTTTTTTGGATATCAGAGGGGAAAAAAGTGGAAGGGGAAAGAACTGGGAAAAAGTTATCCTATAAAGTTATGTAGTGTTGCAAGATTGTTTTTGTTTTACAGAGTGTTAACAGATTCTTACTATTATCTCTTGCTCTCTGTCTGTCTGTATATATATTATATATATTATTATATATATGTATACAAATATCTAGATTTGAAAGTTCATTTTCCTACAAGTCCTCGGAGTTTTGTCATTTGCATCTAATATTCCTTTTTAGATTTTTATTTTTATCAATTTATTCCAGTTGTGGTGCTATCACATATGAATGCACACTAAGAAACAACAAATTAGTTACATGCCTTCTCCAAAAATGGATGCATTTCTAACCATATGCAGCCACAGACAAGCTGTGGCAGTTGTGTCCGGACAATTAGTGCATGAACATTGCTCTTACCAGCAACTATAGCAATAACAAAGATGCTTAGGTGATCATCACAGCTATTTATATTTGTTATACGCTGCTTTTACCATGCAGCTATAGCAACAATACTTAGGTGATCATCACAGCTAATTTATGTTTCTTACTGTAAGCATTGTCATTCTATTTTCCCTTGTATATGATAAGACCATTCAAACTCCGCACATGTTGCAGGTTCTTCCGAGGGAGTATGGGCCGCGATATCCATGGAGTTTTATTTTCCAAAAAACCTTTTGGAGGAAGAAAAAAATTGCAAAACCTTGTTCCTCCAATGTTGGAATAAAAATTCCTCGTAAGCAACCTGAGTTGAACGGAAATCTTTCTGGGGAGGATACGTCCAAACCTTCTGTAGAAGCAATAAGCTTAGACATGAAACAACAAGAGCTTGATGGCAGGTATATGATGCACAATTGAAGTGCATCAATTTGGTATCATGTGATACAATGTCTCTCTCTGATTTATTTTTGCTTTGAAACTTCAGGTGCATTCAGATCAGGAATTTGCATAAAGTGTATGCTACCAAAAAAGGAGATTGCTGTGCTGTTAACTCATTACAGCTTACATTGTATGAACATCAGATACTTGCTCTTCTGGGTGAGCGCAGTTATTCTTCTTTCTTAAATTGTTTTTCAGTCTGATTTATTCACTTTTTCTTATATCATCTCTCTTTCTTCTACTAGGCTTTGTTTTGAAATTACAGTTGTATTATTCTGATGTGGAGCCGTGTTATTTGTAAATGGTCTTAATGATTTGTACTATTCTTTGCTATTATAAACAATTAACTCCTTGTACAGTTCTACACACTGATATATACATACAAATAAGTGTTTCTCTGAACAATCCTTCTCTCTCTCTTTCTCTCTCTATCTATCTATCTATATATATATATATATCTCTGTGTGTGTGTGTGTGTGTTTTAAGTGCCATCCGATAATTTTTTTTTTTCTTTTTTGGTTCTCAGTTTTCCTTTGAATATTGTGGTTTGAGGACTTCAGTATTAGTAAGGGATTTTTTGTTGCTCAGTAGTGTTAGAATTGGATTTGTGTAGGTCTTGGGACTTGTTAACTGAAAATCAAATATCTTCAAAAATAAAATAATTGTCTCTTAATTGAAAATTTGAGACGGATAGTATGGTGGGGAGAGATAGGTATAATAGAGTAATGGAGGGATAGAGATGCGACTCGGAGTCTTAAAAAATTTGATTTGGGTTTGCAGAAGCATGAATTTTTGAAGGTTTAAAATGTTAAGATAGAAGTTTTGCATTTTAAATTTCTTTCCTTTTAAGATTTCTATCTTTTATCTTCCGTTTTCTGAGTGTCTTTCTCCTTGCATAAAATTGGTTGCCATCTTCTGTGGATGACATTGTCTCTTTTGGTTTGTTTAATACTTAGTCAATGGTTGAACAAGCAATGGCTTTGATGGATATTCAGAGAGATTATAATCCCCTTCTGTTTTAATATTTATTGCTTTAGGAGGATATCTTAATAGCTTTATCTATATCAATTTGGGAGAAAAGGTTGTTGCTCATTGATTTTGTTTTTGAAGGTCATAATGGGGCTGGTAAAAGTACAACAATCTCAATGCTTGTTGGTCTTCTTCCACCTACATCGGGGGATGCTTTGGTGCTTGGAAAGAACATTGTCTCGGATATTGTAAGTTGTTTGCTATGTGCTCTTGTTTGCCACATAATTGCTGACACTGCATAGCTCCACGGGATCTTGACCTCTTCTCTTCTCCCAAATTCTATCAGCCTAACTGTTAAGGTCTTGAACTATTTATTTATCAATGATGGTGAATAACATATTTTCTTGTAAATTAAATTACTTGAAGCTTTTATAATAAGTAGATACTAAGGGCCTGTTTGGTTTGCTATTTTCAGTTTTCAGTTTTTGTAAAGGAAAAACTGAAAACTGGAAATAGCAAACCAAACTGGTCCTAACTGTGTGCTTGGTTTTAATTAATTCCACATAAAATCAGGTTTTCTGCTTAAAGTTCTCTAGCATTTTGATTATATGTTTTTCTGGACACCAATTATGTGAATCCAAACATACACAAAACAAAGACTTATATATTGTAGCCCTTAAATATTTCATGGACATTATTTACTAGAACAAAGTTTAGAGATCATATGGTGAGTTTTTCTGGTAGCATTGACAATGCTTTCTACAACAAAAGGTGAGCCAGTAAATCTAATCCAACTTGTCTCTCTTCTAATAAAATTTCTGTTTCTACAAAACAAGAATCCAATTTGTCAATCCATGATTTCAGATGTTCTTTACTACCTAGTTGTTATACTGCTATGAACTAATCAAACTTGTCAATTCATGGTTTTTGGGGCTGTCAAGGCTGTGAATATCACGTTTGTGTTGGTAAAGGTGTAATATATCTAAGTTTGGATTTGCTTACTTCTTTTCTCTGTTGAGTGCTTTTTCAGTATTTTGTTGCTTTCCCTTTCTTTTTTTGTTGAATATTAGTTGGTCTTGTGTTTATTCAAAATGCAATTATCCTGTTTTGTAGGATGAGATACGGAAGATTTTGGGTGTGTGCCCACAACATGATATACTCTTTCCTGAATTGACTGTAAGTAGAAGCTTGGTTTTATATTGTTCTATGTACCGTGACTAATTATTTTCAGCATGTTCGCTGAATGCTGACTTTATTCCTACTGTTTGTCATATAGCTAAATGTATGTCGTGTTATTTGCCTAATTCATCACTGGAAAATCTGTTTGAGTATTTTCTATTGTTTCACTTTGGTGGGCTTTCAACATATATATACTTGAGTTGTGGCATATTCTTTTATGCAAAGGCATAAGAAAAAGTTTTATGTGTATTAAAAAGCCGTATTAACAATTGTGTGTACATATTGTCCTGGTTCTTGCCCTAGAACCCAAAATTCATCAGTCCATTGCTGGTTGTACTACAGGTTATAAACTCAGAGCTACACAGCAAAGTTGTCAGTGGCAAATGGTAGCTCATGGTGGTGGGCCAAAAATCTGCCATTTATGACTGCCATGGTGCTGCCATAATGAACAAATCCTTCCATGGTGGTGAGGCCAAAATCCGTCACCCCATGGCCGCCATTTGACAGCTATGGCCCACACAGTGCCACAATTATGCATATACACAATCATGGGTCCCCTCCAACTAGTGTTGTCAAATGGCGGCCATGGCGTAATGGCATGGCGGATTTTGGCCCCCCCGCCTTGAGGAGATTTGTACATTATGGTGGCCATGGTGGCGCCATGGCGGTCTTATGGCGGACATAAATGGTGGATTTTTGGTTTACCGCCATAAGCCGCCATCCGCTATTGACAACTTTGCCTCCAACATCTTCTCACTTTTCACAGCAATGATTCTAGAAAAACTTTCGCTCTCTTGTACTTGTTCTTTTTTCTATTATCACTCTGGAAATCAGAATCATCATCCAAAATTAGATACGTAACTAGCTTTGATTTCTGATTTAATTGACGTTATTGTTTTTTTTTTTTTTTATTTATTGTTTCATTATGAATACCTTTTATGTTTTAAAATCTACATTATGCTAAATTCTTGCATTGACTTTATGCAGGTGAGAGAGCACTTGGAACTATTTGCCATATTAAAGGGTGTGGATGAAGATTCATTGGAGAGTGTTGTTACTAATATGGCTGATGAGGTGAGTTTGGTTGTATTTGTGACTCTTATTTTTTACTGCAAAATTGCGTAAGTTTGATTAACAAAGCCTTGTTGATCATTTCAAGGAAATTGGATTGAATTACTTGGCTTTTATATTCACCAAGAGCATTGAATTACTTGAGAAAGAGTGTTTTTACTTAATTGCTTGATTGTTCAACACAAAGACTGTTTATACTTAATTGTTCAACACTTAGCATGCATCATATTTATATACATCTAGATTACATTAATCATTTACAATAAGAGTGCACATTTTCTAGGTACATCTGTTCCCCATGCACATGAACTTACATTGTTATTCATTTCTAATGTTATTTCCTACAATCTTATCAAGTTGGAGCATATATATCATGCATCCAAATTGTTATATATATATATATATCACCAGTTGATTGTTCAAAGAGGAGGAAATAATATCACTTAGAAATCTCTTTGACGAATGAAGTGACAATCAATCATTATATGTTTGGTCCTATCATGAAAGAATGGATTGGAGGCATTGTGCAATGCTGTTTGGTTGTCTGAAATGAGTTTCATAGGACCGATCTTACAAAACTCTATTTCTTTCAGTATATGTTTTGATGAAACAAGTTCACATTTATTAAGAGCTATAGCTTGATATTTTTCTTTTGCACTCGATCTTGTAATAAGATTTTGTTTTTGATTTTCCATGGGACTAGATTACCACCAATGACCAATGTGAACATAATACCTACAAGTTGATCTCTTGTCAATATCATTGGAAGAGATCTGGATTAATCAACATTTTTATATGCAACAATGTCATCATGACCTCTATTCTCCTAGATCAACCCGTTTCCTACAGAATATTTGATATACCTCAAGATTCAAATTACTGCATCCCAATGAATGTCCATGGAGATTTGAGGAATTGACTTACAATGCTGACTACAAAAGATATACCTTTCTTGGTCACAGTAAGATAGTTTAGCTTTCCAACTAATCTCTGATATTTGTGAGGATTTGTATAAGGCTCCCCTTGATTTGGTAGAAGTTTAATATTTGGATCCAAAGGTGTATCCACTAGCTTACAATCTTGCATCCTGTTTTTTTTTTTTTTTTTTTGTATGCATAATTTCGAGCATTTTTCCTTGGAGAAATTGAAATTCTTGTCCTTGATTGAGCTACTTAAATTGCAAGAAAGTATCGTAGCTGGCCTAAGTCCTCAGTTTGGAAGTGTTTGAATAAATGCTGCTCTTGGTACTTAATACCTCATAATCATCTCTTATAACGACAATATCATCCACATAGATAATAAGGTAGATGCACCTATTGGAAGATGAATTCTGATAAGACTTAAAGTGGTGAGATTCACTCCAAACCATACCAAATTCTTGTTTGACTTTGCTAAATTTGCTGAACCATGCACTGGGAGATTGTTTAAGACCATATATGGATTTATGTAGTTTGCAAACTATGCGAGACTTGGTTGCTCTATGTACTTTTCATAAGTTATCATGGAGAAGCACATTTTTAATGTCCAGCTGATACAATGACCAATGGTTCATGGAAAGCTGAGATAAGAAGAGACAAATCAGTACCTTTTTTCGGTCAGGCAAATACCATTTTAATGATAGGAGAGGTTTCATTATAGTCAACCCCAAAAATCTGACTATACCCTTTAGTCACAAGATGAGCTTTCAATAGGTCCATCGAAAACCAACTGTAGATTGCATCGTAGTTTATGGAGCAAGAGTCCACTTGTGATTGGCTTCCAATGTACCCATCTCATCAAACATAGCCTGTTGTCATTTTGGATGGGAAAATGCTTCCGGAACATTTTTAGGTACAGAAATGAAGGACAAGGTAGATACAAAGGCATGATGGCAGAGGACTAACTATGATAACTCATGAAATTGTAAATGGGATGAGGTTTACAGGTTGGGTGAGTACCTTAATGAAGAGGTATGGGGTAGATTATTTGATGGTGCAAGTAGGCTCGAAGCAGGTGGAGACGCTGGTGCAAGACCTAAATCACCTGAGTCTTGAGTGACAACTGAAAATGACCTGTAGAATCTTTGGGGGGTTGGTGTCAATAAGTTCCTGATCTGCACCCTTTGCTATGCTTAATGCAATAGCTAGTTGAGCTTTTAGAGTGGACAAAGCACATGCCTCATACTAGCTTGTTGAAATTTAATTGTTGGTAATTAGCATTTATTTAGGAAGGATTTTCTGATCTAGATTATTCTGTTTTATTTAATATTTTTTTGAGAGATTAGGTAGAATAGAATATGTTTTCCTTTATTAGGTGTAGTTAATATATTTGACTTTATCTTTCATTTAAGAGGAGATTGTTTCCTCCTTTAATTTAGGAATTAGGTAGTCGATATCTTTGATTTCATATTTAAGGGGAGATTATTTCCTCCTTTAGTTGAGGAATATGATCAGATGCATAGATTCTTCCTTGGCCTATTTATTTGGCCTGTGTAACCTCTTTTAGTAGATACAGAAAATACTTGTTATACATTAATTAAACTGAGAGAATTGATTTGGTTAGGATTGAACTCTCTTGACCACTTCAAGTACTGTTATATCAACTACTCCAAAAGGCTTAGGGTATTAGGAGTCAAATGAATGTTTCCTATAAATATTTTACATTTGATAATAACATTTTGTGAAATAGGGCTGTGGTATGCCTAATACTGAAACTTAATAAGGTTGCTGTGGAATTCGTTTTAGCCCAATGCTAATGTATTGGAAATTGGTCAATGTACATGATCGCTCTTTATGCAGGCCATAGTGTGAATTTCGAATTGTTGGAGCATTTTGTATTTTACTTTATTGGATATTATCCTGCCTCCCTCCCACAATTTTCCCTTCTGATTGTGCCGTTTTATGAAAAATCAACGTGGGATTCTAGATAACTGCTATTGCATGAGCAGGTGGGCCTGGCTGATAAAATCAACAGTGTTGTGAGAGCTCTTTCTGGTGGTATGAAGAGGAAATTGTCTCTTGGTATTGCATTGATAGGAAACAGTAAGGTAGTATACATATTGACAGGACGCTTTTATATTCATTTGTTGAAAAAAACTGGAATCTCATGGTCTTAATTGGCAGGTTATAGTTCTTGATGAACCTACCAGTGGAATGGATCCATACTCAATGCGTTTGACTTGGCAGTTAATAAAAAAAATTAAGAAGGGCAGGATAATCTTACTAACAACACATTCTATGGATGAAGCAGATGAACTAGGTGATCGGATAGCTATCATGGCCAATGGTTCTCTGAAATGCTGTGGAAGGTTTAATTTCCTTGCTTCTCTCAGATTTTTTTTTAATGTCTTGGATCAATTATGAACAACACCTGGTATCTTAAGTTTCAATTATGTGACAAAATGGTGTATTTGGCTAGAGAAAGATTCTTGAATATTTAAGTGAATTTCTTTGACTCATAATTGATTTAGGACGAGATTTGGTGATTTGCGTCTATTTGGTTGAAAGCTATGGCCTTTTCTGTGGGGACTGAAAAGTTCTATTACATTGATTCTTTTTTTCCTCCTGTCTGTTTTCTGCACTACTTTTTAGTTTAAGTGGATTCCTTGTCCTGTTCACTTTTGATAATTTTATATTTTCATATCAATAAAATTCTTTTGCTATAAATCAAATAATTTTCACTTTTTTCCCCTGGTAATTTATAGATGTTTACTCTTGACAAGTTCATTTGGAAATCTAAGATTCACTTGAAAGTTAAGTCCTTTGTCTGGACAGGGGTGGTTGTAGACTTGCAGACCTTGCTCAACTCTCCCCTGATGTTTGTGTTATGTGCAACACTAGTTCAGAGCCTTTTGATTTTTACATTGTAGGGAAGCTGCTTTCCTTTTGAATTAGTTGTTTGTTGTGCCAAATGGATATGGCATGTTACTTTGCAGCAATATTGTCTGGTTCATTTGAAAGCTGAAAGTAATAAGGATACCAAAGTTGTGGCAATATGCAGCTTTTTGTTGTTTTGGAAGATCCTTCACACACACGCGCTCACGTTTTTTGTTATTGAAACTTTGAATGAAGTTCCAGTTTTTTGTTATTGAACTCTCTGATGACTTGGTTGTTAGAAGCGAAATGATGGAAGGTTTATTTACCTTTTTCCTGCTTATCTTGGTAGACTTTAGTATACATTTTTTCTCTCACCTTATTTGTATTTTTTTTTTGACAGCTCCCTTTTTTTGAAACATCATTATGGAGTTGGTTATAGTCTAACTCTTGTGAAGGTTTGTTTCGTCCTGATAATTGTCTTTGTTTCCTCTAGTTGCTGATGTTTCATAGCTAAAACACTAATTTTTTTTTCCCGTCATTATGATTTCTTTTTATCCTTGTCTTTCAGTCAGCTCCTACTGCTTCTATAGCTAGTGATATAGTACACCGTCATGTTCCATCAGCAACCTGTGTAAGCGAGGTACTTCCCTCACAGTATATATATCATTGTGATTCATGTTGAAAACATTAATGTCATGAACTTAATACATATGCATGAACATTAGATAATCAACAAAACCACCATTCTTATTTTTCTAGGATGAAAGAAAAATAAGAATTGGATTAATGTCCTTTATTTAGTTGTCAGTCTGTAAAGAAAGGTGGGGCAGGATTGGTGCAGTATAATGCATATAGTGGAACAGGAAAAAAAATGCAATTAATATGACAAAAAAGGTTCAAGACTGCACACGTGTCTGATTTTTGTACATATATAAAATTTATTCAGAGAACTCATTACTTCTGACGTAAATAATATGATGCTTGTCACTTCCATTCTTGGTGAACCTGCTACCACTCACCATAGGAGTAGGTAAACTCTCTGAAGCAGCCATATTAGCCTTTGTTAGGTACTCTTGTAGCGTTAAAAGCATAGAACCAGCCGGAGTGCACTTCAATTCCAAGAAAATAATTCAAGGGTGCCCAATTGTTTTAAGGATTAGAAAGCATTAAGCTTTTTAATCAGATCCTGGGTAAGTGACATGGTAATACCACTGATAATAATGTCATCTACATACAACCACACAAAATGATATGGATGTTGTGAGTGAAGAGTGATGGATCACATTTACCATCTTTAAATCCAAAACCTAGTAGATCGTTGGAAAGTTGATCAAATCAGCACAGGCCTGTTTTAAGCCATAAAGTGCCTTATGTAGGCAACAAAGCAACCAGTAAGAGGCTTGCACTTCTGTAGCATGTCATTAGTGTTAATCCTATTAACATTACTGGTAGCTTTGGATCTCAAGTTGTGTTTGTCCAAAAGAAAACTATCTCTATTAGGGGACTTGCTCAAAAACCAAAATTAAGATTTGAAATAGAACATAGTCGAAGATTCAAGAGACCAGTTTGGTTTTATCGTTTTTCTGATGAAAGATGCAATGATTCGAGTAGAAGCAAAAGAGGTTCGCAGTAAAGCAAGCTCTTGTATCAATGGAAATTCCAAGAGATGTTAAATGAAGATGGAGAGTAAAATCGACAAACCATCCTTTGAATAACTTTATGGATGAGATCGAGCCTAGATTTCCTCTTTCCTTTTATTTTTGTGAAGGATTTAATTATCTATATCATTTGATATGATAGGCATAAAAGGTTATGTACTGTAGTGGATTTGAACATTGGATTTCATTATTAATGGTGGATTTCAATATTAATGGTTCTGTGGTCTTGCATAACCATATTAGAACACAATTAGAAAATACTTTTGCAGCAGAAGTTTTTCTAGTAGTTATAGCTGATTATGTGATTATTTATAAGATTTTACTCTCTTACTGCATATGCATTTCCAGGTGGGAACTGAGATTTCCTTCAGGCTTCCTTTGGCATCTTCATCAGCCTTTGAGGGGATGTTTAGGGAAATTGAAGGTTGCATGAAAAAACCAGTTTTAAACATGGAATTAACTGGTAGCAGTAACGAAGGCAGTCTTGGTATTGAAAGCTATGGTATATCTGTCACAACCCTGGAGGAGGTATTCTTGAGAGTAGCAGGATGCGATTATGATGGAGTAGAATGTTTTGAGGAAAATAACCATTCTCTTATATCCGACTCTGTGGCTCCTCTTGCTTCATATGACAGTCCATCCCCAAAAAATTGTTTTTTTGCAAATTATAAGAAGTTTCTTGGTTTCATATCTAGCATAGTGGGAAGAGCTTGTGGTTTGATTTTTGCTACAGTTATAAGCTTCATCAACTTCCTGGGTATGCTGTGTTGTAGCTGTTGTCTAATTTCTAGGTCAACATTTTGGCAACATTCTAAAGCTTTATTTATTAAGAGGGCAATATCTGCTCGGAGAGATCACAAAACAATCATATTCCAGCTAATGATTCCTGCTCTATTCTTGTTTATTGGTCTTCTTTTTCTCAAGCTCAAGCCACATCCTGATCAGCAGGGTCTGATCCTATCAACTTCTTATTTTAATCCTCTACTGAGTGGCGGGGGTGGCGGAGGTCCAATTCCTTTCAATCTATCTTTGCCTATTGCTGAAAAGGTTTGTCATTGACTGTTGATTTGTGTTTCATTTTTTCGATAAAACTATGTTAGTTTGTAACGTGTCTGTAGGCCTGGAGTTATTGGTTGTCAAAAGTTGACTGTAGTGCATCCTGATGGAGTTTTACTGGAATTTCTATTGTGTTGAAGGTAGCACAAAATGTCAAAGGAGGGTGGATTCAAAGGTACAAGCCAAGCTCATACAAATTCCCTAATTCAGACAAGGCCTTAGCTGATGCAGTGGAAGCAGCAGGGCCAACTCTAGGACCTGCTCTACTTTCAATGAGTGAATATCTAATGTCCAGCTTTAATGAATCCTACCAATCTAGGTTTGTGAACTTGAATTATCTGCTCAACTCTTGATTTTTATCATTTTTCAGATGTGCAAGCAATCAAGAAAAATTATATTGAACATGGAAAGATTCTTCTGTTTGTGCAAGCCATGGGTATATATAGTTATCAGTTGTCAAAGAAACAGTATTGATATTGGTGTTGCCATGAGGGCAGTTCTTGGTTAATATTTTTCCTAACTATTCTCTCTCTTTCCCACTCTCGTGATTTCATTATTGAGGAGGATGAAAATCTATTTGAAAAAAAGGATAAGAACAAAATTCCTCAAAACGATATAGCTTACCAATAATTTTGACCTAAATTTCTGCTCTATCAGTTGGTGCACATTTTTGTTTGTTTTTCTTTGTTTTGATGGGATTCCTGGTTCAACTTCCCTGTTCCCCTTTTAGTTTACTCACTTAGTGTAGTCCTCTTTGTAAAACATGTAAGATTGGTGTTTCTTTCTTCGACAGACTTGCACTGCCAATAACCACATCAAGTAGGGGTGCTTGCGGTTTGGTTTGGTTTTGAGGGCAAAACCCAACTGATCCAAACAATAAATTTTTACTTCGGTTTGGTTCAATTATATTTGAAGAACCAAACCAAACCAATTTAAATCAGTTTGGATTGGTTTGGTTTTCGGTTTTTACTAAAAGTTTAATAAAATATAAAGACAGTAATTTTTAACAACATTAAAGTAGACTAATCATTATTATATAACTATATAGTTATAAAATCCAATTTTTTTTTTTAAAGTTATACTGATGTGTAATACTGCTTACTAAAAAATTAAACAAATAATAAAATATTTGAATAAAAATCATGATGATTAAATTAATAGATAATCCAAAATAAAGAGGGTGAGCTTAGGCGCAATGATAAGGTTGTTGTTTTGTAACTTAGAGTTCAAATTCTGAAAACAGCCTCTCCGCAAAGCGGAGATAATGCTGTGTAAAATATATATATATATATATATGTGTGTGTGTGTGTGTGTGTGGATAAGTAATTTTAACAAGTAATACATTATACATCCCATTAATATATATAATTATTATTGTAATATGCTAATGGTTTGGTTTGGTTTTGGAAATAATAACTGAAAACCGAACCAAACCGATTAGTTCTCAAAATAAGAATCAATCTATACCGATTTATTTTTACTTTGATCGGTTTTTGTTGTTTTTGGGATCAGGTTTCGATTTTAGTTCATCAAATTTAAATTTGTGCAGTAGGAATTATCCAGTAATTTTCTATGCAATAATGGAGGACTAAAATCTGTGCTTGTTTATTTATAGTTTACTCATCAACTCAGAAAATACAACTAAACACTATTTTATGATGGTACCAAATGTAGTATACAAATAATGGCTGTGTGATTTGATATGCAGGTATGGGGCCATTGTGATGGATGATCAGAATAATGATGGAAGCTTAGGCTACACTATATTACACAACTTTTCTTGTCAACATGCTGCTCCTACCTATATCAATGTGATGAATGCTGCAGTTCTTAGACTTGCTACTGGTGACACAAATATGACAATTCAGACACGTAACCACCCTCTACCAATGACACAAAGCCAGCGCTTACAACGTCATGTAAGCTACCATGTTCACTTTACATATTTTGGTACTTCAACTAGTTACCATGTTCATTTTATTTCACAAAAGTTTGTGTCGTTCAAGTATCATGGTACATGATCCAACTAGAAGGGACAATGGGTATACTTTGTGCTTATTGATGCATCACTTAATTATATTGCAGTTCATTCACATTTCATGGTTCATATTTGATATGTTCACGCAAAGCACATATTGCATACTGATGCTAAAGATGCCTCACTTGTGTGCTTAAAACTCTGATTTATAATTACCTTTTTCTCAATATTTTTGAATGGAAACCAAAAGTTTGATGAGCTGCAGATTAAATTCTGTAGGACCTGGATGCCTTCTCTGCTGCAATTATTGTCAACATTGCCTTCTCTTTTATACCTGCCTCATTTGCTGTTTCCATTGTTAAGGTAAGTTGTGTTTCGCTGCTTTCAGCTTGTAACCTTTTTCAATAAAGGTTTTCCTTCATCCAAAAGAAATTAATGCAAGATAACATTCTGCCTTCAAGATTTAGAGTAAGAATGTAGTTTAAATAGAAGGCAGAAATCATAATCTTGAAAGGACATCCATGTGTTGCATCATCCATTTGTCCAAAAGATGTGTCTTTCTATTCCTTTGCACTCTTCCTCTGTAACAGGCAAACATCTTAGTTAGTTCTATGGTGTTGCATTATCTATTTTGATCTCCTCGAACATTTTACATTTTACTTTCTACAGTTTGCTTCACAAAATCCTAAAATCATTAAAAACGGTAAACAAATTGAAAATATAAAATGAAAACAAACAAAAAATGCTCTCTCTTGGATTTTTCTCTTGTTAGTTCTTGTTTCTGAGAAGAGGATCTATTGTCCTCTTATATCTTTGTATTTTTCCTCTCTTCATCTTAGTAAAAATCATTTTTGTTCCCCCCCCCCCCAGCACAAAAAAGAAAAATCACTAGGGCAGAGTCCACATTTTCCTTTCTGGAAGTTTCTGTCTTTTCAGTCCCTGAGAAATGAATTCATTTCCTCATTTTCCTTTTCAGAAGTGAAGTTCGTATATTCCATGCTATTATGATATTCCAAGGGAAAACTTTTCCTTTATGAATTTATGATTTCTTGATTTCTCAGGAGTTTTCTCTTGTAAAACTCATTTTCAATGCTTGACTTCCTAGCCTAATATAGAAAGATTTCTCTTGGATAAACCTCCTCAAAGGTTGTCGCTTTTATTTGGACTGTTATTCTTAACTTGATTAACATGTATATGACATGCTTCATAAGAGGAGGCCATTCGCTGATTTGTCTTCAAATATGTTTATAATGTGTGGTTTAGATTTTGAATTGTGACTCATCTGTTTCTGCATTGCCCTATGGCAAGGTCTTTTGAGAATAGGTTTTCTTTGGTGTGTCCTGGATTTGCCCATATGGAATTGCATAATTTTCTCCTCACTAAGTTCAAAGTTTTTGACTATTGTGAAGAGGCAAAGATCTTGCAGCAGTCCTCAGTTTATATCATGCTTTGGTGGATTTGGTAGGAGAGGAAATTTGAAACTTTTAATGATTTCTTTGAATTGTTGGACTTTATTTGGGATTGGATTACGTTTGGCATCCTTTTGGTGCTATACTTATAGTCTATTTAATGATATTTCTTTATCCAAGATAGAAGGGATTGTCGTGTTTTGTTGCATCGCTTATCCACGATGGACTTATTAGTTAATTGTTGGTTTCTTGGTGAGGATGCCTTATCCTCTTCTGTAACGCATTTCTTTTTAAACTTTTTATGGGTGCAGGAACGAGAAGTGAAAGCTAAGCACCAACAACTAATCAGTGGGGTATCTTAGTTTTTTTGAAATAAACTGCATTCAAGATATGCTTCTTTTAAATTTCATCTGATTTTGGTCTTACTAATCAGGTTTCTGTCCTTTCATACTGGGCTTCTACATTTATCTGGGACTTTGTGAGCTTCTTGTTTCCGGCCTCTTTTGCCATAATTCTATTTTATGTATTCGGTATGTTTCCCATTCATTATTAATGAGTATTGGTTTTTGTGTACTTGAATATTTAATTTGCTAAGAAAATGAACATTGATCACTAACACAAGTCCAATAGCTTATTTGTAGGCTCTGCTAATGGGTTATTTAGTAAGATTTATTCTCTATGCATACAGAGATGTTGGGAAACTTTGCTTGCTTTATATTTCTTTTGTTGTTGTTCCTTTTTTACACGGGAATGTTGTCAGAGCTCTGTACTTGTCCATTCTCTTCAATAAAATCTCTTCTATCAAAAAGAAAATGATTTTAGGTATCTTATTTTGTTGTTTTAGCTATTGTTAGCCAATGCTACATGAAATCTAGTAAATTTCCCAATTTGTCATGCCATGTTTGCTGTTCATTGGCCCTTACCTGAAGGGTGAAACTTCTCTTTGTATTTTCTTCGACATTGGGAGGATTTCGTATCTTCCCTATTTCCATCTTTTCTCTCCATTGAAACTTCTTTTCCATTAAAAAAAAAAAGAAAAGGAAAATCTTGGTGATAGATTCAACCTTAATTCTCTGCTTTCTTTGAGAAAATATGTTGGCTGCCTTGTATATATGTTAGGTTTGTCATAGGGTTATTTTAACTAGTATCATTAGCCCTCGTTTAAGTTCTCATTTAGATCAACTGGTTCTTTGATGTGTATCTTTTCTCTCCATTGAAACTTCTTTTCCATTAAAAAAAAAGAAAAGGAAAATCTTGGTGATAGATTCAATCTTAATTCTCTGCTTTCTTTGAGAAAATATGTTGGCCGCCTTGTATATATGTTAGGTTTGTCATAGGATTATTTTAACTAGTATCATTAGCCCTCGTTTAAGTTCTCGTTTAGATCAACTGGTTCTTTGATGTGTTATTAGGCGTCTAAATCCTTGGTCTCTCTCCTTTATCAGTTCTTTAAATATTAACTAAATTTCAGGAAAATGTAGTAGTGTTGTGTTGCCCATCGATCCCTCATGCTGGAGAACTTTTGCAAGACATGTTAATATAGATATTCTTGTACAGTTTGCGTCCAGTAGGTTTTGGAATTTGGATATAGGCATGAATTCTTTACTTAAATATTATCCTTTCAAACTCCCCTACCCGGACAATCTATTACAGAATATATATATATGAAAAGAAGGGATTAGCTCACTAGAGTGTAAGCCAAAAACAAACTTTACACCATTGAGTAGTTTGTATTTGATGAAACTTCAGGCAGAACACAATGCATGGTTGGATTGGAAGTACCTATATTATAGATCGTATGTAAAATTTTACATCGGTCCGAAATCATTTAATATACTTTTTATATAATTAAAATCAACTTAATTAATATTTCTTAATTGTATAAAATAAGAACTATTTAATCATATTTTGATTGATGTCCAATGTTTTTCAAAATTTGGCACAAATGATCAACATGATGATGGTATTTATAGTTCAGTGGTTGGAGTGATAAGAATTATGTTCTATGAAAATGTATTGAAGGTGCAAGTGTACCAAGTGTTACACCTGAACCTGGGTAGAGACCATATACATGATTCTGTTCCATCACAATACAACTTAACCTTAGTTCAGGTTTGGTTTTACAGTATCATCGTGTTCAATGCTAATTCTTGCCTACAAAATGTTATTATATAGGTTTGGATCAGTTTGTCGGAGGGCTGTCTTTGTTCCCAACAACAGTGATGCTTTTGGAATATGGACTCGCAATTGCATCATCGACGTATTGCCTTACATTTTTCTTTTTTGACCATACCGTGGCTCAGGTATGGTTTGACATGTATTTTTCATTTTGTTGCTTTTCACTCATACAACTGCTAAGACATTCATTTATCTTACAGAACGTAGTTCTCTTGATCCACTTTTTCACTGGATTGATACTAATGGTTATCTCATTCATTATGGGAGTCATACCAACCATGACAACTGCCAATTCTTTTCTTAAGGTATACCCCTTATTTTTCTTTGGCTGTTAGCAGCATGAATTACACGCTCTTACGCAGCATCTAACCACTACCAACAACATACAAGCCTTGTCCCACTAAGTGTGGTCAGCTACATGGATCAAATAACGTCATAGTGCTTTATCATATATTATATTTATGTTTAACCAATTAACATATTAAATCCCTTTTAATTGTTTCCCCTAGATGAGAAATCATTTCAGGCTCACGGGAAAAAAAATTATCGAATTATTTTATACTTTTTAGCTTCAAATTCTGTATTCCCTGAATTGTTTAGTACTGTCATACTTTGTGATTGCAATATTTTAGCCAGGTGGGATCAGCTATATAAATAAGAAAACACTACAGTTTCCTACTCAATAAGAGAGACAAATTACTTTCTATCACATGTGATCAATAATTTATTTGTATTTAATATGGTATTACTTTAAATGGTCACCTTCTCAGGTTGCACTGTTAGTATGAACAGGGATTGGATTATCCTTTCAGTGCAATGAAATAGGCTACCAGGATAAGTATAGCTGGTACATCTGGGACAACTGTTAAGAGTCATTTAACTATATATCGATACAAAGTTAAGGAATGCAATTAGCAGTGATATGCCACTTTTGTTTCAATTGCTTGAAATGTTTTCCGTTCATTCACTGTGGTAAGCACTGCATTCTGATTATAATAAGTTTTTAATTATTTGATGTTCTCTTTCAGAATTTTTTCAGAATATCTCCTGGATTTTGTTTTGCTGATGGTCTTGCTTCATTAGCTCTTCTGCGACAAGGAATGAAAGATAAAACAAGTGATGGGGTGTTTGATTGGAATGTTACGGGTGCCTCCATTTGTTATCTTGCTGTTGAGGTGCAAATCATTTCATCAAATTTTGCTGCTATTGGTGTTCCTTATGAAATATGAATTATGATTCTTCCTAGTTTCAAAGTTTAAATCTGCATGACATAGGATGCTAGTTTTAAGTAGTAATAGATAAGTGGTAGCTTATAATAAAACACATACATTCGCATGAAATGTGTGAAAAATATTTTGCTCTATCTAATCCAAGTTCCTGTATGACAGAGCTTTGTTTACTTTTTGTTGACACTTGCGCTTGAAGTTTTCCCCTCTATCAAATTAACTCCATTCATGATCAAGAAGTGGTGGAGGAATATCTTCCAGCATAATACTAGTTATCTGGAACCTCTGTTAGAACCTTCCTCGGAAACTGTTTCTGTGGACCTTGATGAAGATATAGATGTAAAAACAGAGAGAAATAGAGTACTTTCAGGTTCCCTTGATAATTCCATTATCTACTTGCGGAATCTTCGTAAGGTATTTTGTTTAATTATTTATTGAATGTGCTTTACAAAAAATGTTTGCATTCAAAACCGCTACAACTTAATACTCAATTATAGTAATGTCGTTTCTATAATTAAGGTGTTTTCTGAAGACAAGTATCGTGGGAAAAAGGTTGCAGTAGATTCATTAACCTTTTCAGTTCAGGAAGGAGAATGTTTTGGCTTTTTAGGAACCAATGGAGCTGGAAAGACGACAACACTCTCTATGTTATGCGGTATATATCAGATTTCCATGCATCATCTAATACTGCTTGCTTACTCATGTGATAGGCCTATCTTTGGCTTGCATACATAACATGTTATGAAAACCTGGATTGTTATGAAATAACTGTTATTTATTTGGTTATTGATAACACTACTTTTTATTTGTCCATGCGTTTTCTCTTGTGAATATTGTTGTTATTATTCGTTGCACAGTTACAGTCTTCTAGTTTAGACAAACATGAGGTGATGATGAATTATGATGTTAGGAAAAAATTTTAATAGTTCTCGTTCAGTTAAACCAGTAGATGTTTTGCAACTATAAATGCTCTCCATTGAATAGCTGTTAACATGGCATTTCTCTCTGATTCATGTGGGCTTATTGCTTAAAGTTGTGTTTTCGTTTCCATACAGGAGAAGAATCTCCTTCTGATGGAACTGCGTTTATTTTTGGCAAAGATATATGCTCCCATCCCAAGGCTGCTCGTCGATATGTATGTATTTTTTCATCTTACATGTACACAACAACATACAATGACAGAATGAAGATTTACCTAAATCCATCTGACTATTTCTTGTTTATCTCAATTCTTTACTCTCAGATTGGTTATTGTCCGCAATTTGATGCTCTGTTGGAATTTTTGACTGTTCAAGAGCATCTTGAGCTTTACGCTAGAATAAAAGGTGTTCCAGATCACATGATAAGCAATGTAAGTAAGCAGTATCTAATCCCTTCATTGCTTGTTGCCATCAAGATAACTTATGGTGATAAAATTCATTGTTGTGCGTATAAATAGCTAATCAATTTGCACTCTAGACCGCCAACTTTGAAAAGGCCAAGCAAATACAAACCAAACAAGCATTACATCTCCTTATATTGTCTAGAAATATCATTGAAACAAAAAATGAATGAAACTACTCTAAATTAAAAGGGCCATGGATAAATTTCCTCTTCTACCTCTGAAGATTTGTTAATAGGTATTTCAGCCCAAGCATTAAATACAACACGATGCTGGTAGTCAGTCCTTCCAAATAACCAATATAAATGAGACAGTGGACAAACTGAACTCTACTACACCAGGAGAAAATTATATGTTTACGGATGAGACTAACTGGATGCCATGTTTCCTTAAACTGTGCGCCGCTAGATCTGTGCCCACATGGCACAAGATGCCATAAAAGAAATTTGTGCTAAAAACTCTGTTGAATTCACTTCTTTCTTCACCTTTACATAGATACTACCTTTTTTGTTTCTCTTTCTTCATTGCCAATGGATCATTTAAGGATGCAGACATGTAGAAAGATATGAAAGCTATATAGAGTACTCTTAATCTCAACTAGCTTACTTGTTTAAGATAGATATGAATCTTCCATCCTGATAATCACTCCTTTGCTCTCGGAAGTCAGAATAGTGGTGTGTTAAACTGCCTGTGACTTAAAGCACTCAATGGTTGCCTAACACCAGTTTACCCAGAATTGAAATCCAAAGTAAATCTAAGTATAAGCTAAGATGGGTCTATCCATTATACATGCTTGAAATCCTAAGGGCTCTTGTATAAGGGGACATGATAGATATCAGCCCATTTGTTACCCTTCAACGACCGAACAGCTTAAGCTTTAAGGATAGTTTGTTCTTTACATGAACGTTAAATACTTAGATTGAAATTTTAAATTCAGTGATATGATCATAGTTATGTATAACATTGCCCTTTATTGTTTCCTATGATCACTTGGATAGGTTGTTATGGACAAGATGGTGGAGTTTGCCTTATTGAAGCATGCTAATAAACCATCATTTTCGCTTAGTGGGGGTAATAAAAGGAAACTGTCTGTTGCAATTGCAATGATCGGAGATCCTCCTATTGTCATTCTTGATGAACCATCCACAGGTTTAATAACTCATTTACTGTCTTCCATATTTCTTTAAACATCGTGAAGATTTTCCTTTATCCTTTTTAACTGTTATATTAACAAAAGAAATTCTTCCCTTGCTTTAAAAGTCTGTACTTTTAGTTAAAATGGTTCTTGAAATGTCAAGAAAACCCAGTTCACCAAGTGACCTAGAACACTTTCACATTCAATTCTATGATCAAAACATTGTTGCAGAGTAATTTTTAGTTTCATATAATTTCATTGTTTATCATGTATCATGCATTCCTGGCGAGTTTCGAATTAAAGGGGCATGCAACCCATTTGTGGGCCCTTTCTAAACCAATTAAGCTTAGTGATTTTTAACAGAAAGCAACTGGGCCTCTCATATGAGGCAAAATAGTTTCTGAAACTATCTACAGAATCAATATGTGAGAATATCGCATACTTTCTTATGCTTGATGAATTGCAAAAGCATCAGCTTTCAGGTCTGATTCTTTGCACTTTTAGGTATGGATCCCATTGCCAAAAGATTTATGTGGGAGGTAATATCTAGGATCTCGACCAGACGGGGAAAGACTGCAGTAATTCTTACTACCCACAGCATGAATGAAGCTCAAGCCTTATGTACCAGGATAGGGATAATGGTACAAGCGTATTTTCTTTTCACTTTACATTCTTGAAGTCATTGCATGCACCTACTGACATACCCATTGCTTTATACTAATTGTGTTTGTTTGAAGGTTGGTGGACAATTAAAATGCATTGGAAGTCCTCAGCATCTGAAAACAAGATTTGGGAATCATCTTGAACTAGAGGTATTCATGGGTTACAATAACGAGAAGCACATTTTCTTTGTGCTTCCTCTTTTTCCACTTATAAAAGCACCTTAATAATTCATATATGTAATTATTAATTCACCTGTTTCCAGGTCAAACCTACTGAAGTGAGTTCTGTGGACTTGGAAACACTCTGCCAAGCTATTCAGGAAAGACTTTTTGATGTCCCTTCTCATCCTAGAAGCTTGCTTAATGACCTTGAAATTTGCATTGGGGGCACTGACTCCATTACCTCAGAAAATAGCTCCATTGGGGAGATTAGCTTGACACCAGAAATGATAGGCTTAATTGGGCGCTGGCTTGGGAACGAAGAAAGAGTAAAGACTCTGATCTCTTGGACACCTGTCTCTGATGGAGTTTCTAGGGAACAATTATCAGAACAACTGTTTCGAGATGGTATGTTGAACTTCCCATTGAAAGCTGTTTCTTTGTTCCGTTGAGATTTTTTTCTCTGACTCGATGGTCCTTTTCTTTGTTAGAAAATGTGTGTAGCTGAAAATGGACATCGATCTTGTATTGCCAATTCTTTTTCTTGAATGATTATTTTTCTTGAATGAATTTTCATTTGGTGTTGTGTGTGTTAGTTCATTATTTACCGGCTTCCTCTTTTACATGATGATACAGTGTTTCTTTCTAATATTTAATGCTTCAATTCTGGCAAATAATTTGAGATTTGACCATATAATCCTCATTTAACAGAAGTACGGTAATCATCTTGTTTTGAATGGGAAAAAATGTCACTTAAGTTAAAATTTCACATAATATTGTTCCCCTATTTTTTTATTTTTTATTTTTTTGAAATTACAGATCAGTTTAAATTTTTGGATAAACTTCTCTTTATTTTGCATTTTAATATAGGTTGGTGTAATAAAATTAGCAGCAATTCCATTAGCCTTAGGAGATTGAAAAATTCTAGTATGGACACAATTCTAACAACTTATATTTAGGCACACTCACAATAAAGTTAGTGAGACCCATAAACAAGTGAATGTATCTTGCATAAAGCTAGTGGAACTCACTTACACTCTGAGTCTGCCTAAATTTGAGATGTTATAATTGTGCCCATGTAAGAATCTCTTGACAGAGACGAATGCAATTTACTCCTTTTTTTTAATATTATCATCTATTCATCTTATCATTTTGATACATTAAAGGGCAGCCCAGTGTACGAGGTTCTCACTTGATGAGGTCTGAGGAGGGTAGATATTCTGTGAAGAAATAGTCTGACTAGAAATATTGGAAATTTGTTTTTGATCCTTATAAATATTTGAAGAATCTTTTGTTCTTTATAGATATCACCACGTAACCATACTAATGCAACAGTGACCAAAACTGAACATTTTTTCTTTTAAAAAAACTGACCAAAACCAAACTAAAAATTCTGTAGAGACCAAAACTGAAATTCACTATATCTTTAGGGACTAAAAGCATACATAACATAAGTCTATTTCAAAATTAATAAATTCTTGTGGATCAATCATATGATATTTTTCAAATTTTCATCAATGTTATGGACAGTAAATATTTTGTTGATAGGTCATACTGCATAAGGTTCTTTGTAAATTGTTCTTGCCTAATTCATTTCTGAACTCGATATTCAATCATCCATCTTTCAGAAAAGGGAGAAAGACCGAAGCAGACACACATATTTCATATATGTCAGGAAAAAAGAAAAAGAAAACCAACCATGAACTTTCGCCTAGTAATTTAAACTTTTAGAAGAGTTGGCTCTTGATATGGTAGCAGAGCCTTTAGGATAATGTTGTCATGAGTTCCAGCATATGGTAAAATGGGCATGTGTAATGTCCACACTTTAATGTGAGGATTGTATAAAATCGGTGATAAGCTTTAACATATTAGCTTAAGTTTTTAGGAGAGTTGATCCATGAGAATGCATAATGCATAAATTCTCTTCTAGTGATAAATTTTCTTCTTTTCTGTTTGTATTGCAGGTGGTATTCCATTACCAGTATTTTCTGAGTGGTGGTTGTCCAAGCAAAAATTCTTGGAAATTGATTCATTTATTATCTCATCATTTTGGGGAGCAAGATGCCAAGGGTGCAATGGTTTGAGCATCAGATACCAGGTATCTTTGAGCTACCACATTACATTTCTTATGGGAAGATTATGCATTATGGTTGAAAATTTCTCATTTCTGAATGTAATTCTATGTAATTTAACCATTAAATTTGAAGTAGAATAATTTCACTTTTAAACTAATACGCGCAGAAATGAAAATCCCACTCCTAATTTTCTTCTGATTTCTTGGCTATATATACATAAAGGAAGAAAATATTTAAGAAAAAGAAAATATAATTACAAAGAAAGTAGTAATTAGCTCCAGATATATGGTCGGAGCAGCCAGCCCACAAAACACTATAGCGATGTTGCAGATCACAGAACAGCCGCTACATCAAAGATAGCTCATTCAAGGTATAGTATTTATCATTAATCCTCCAAAGTCACTGTTTGAAGATACAGCCATCATAATATAAGGCATAGCCAATAATATTAAGGCAATAATGAAGACAGGAGAGTAGAGGGATTTAGCTGTAGAAGCTGCCAACAAAGTGAGAACATACAACATACGTGCCAAGGAAGCTGTGAAAATAGATGTGTGGGCTTGGCTGGAAGATGCATGGGAAAAGGGTTATGGCTGGAAAAGGATAGGCTGCAAAGCGGAGGTGTGTAAACTTCCCTTCTTCATGTGATCAAGCAACAAAAAGAGGAACTAAATTTAGATTGCTTCACGTGTATGCAATGGGTAATGAAGACAAATGGGCCGCTTGATTGATCGTGCAAGGTGAGTTTGAGAGTGGGCTGAGCAGGGTTTCATCCCTGGTAAAAGTCACGGCCATCACAGCTGCAATTTGGCCTCCAGTGAGTTGATATGGTGACCATATAACTTACTCTGCTAGTGTGTCTAGTAGCATCAAAGGCCTCTGTTCCTCCGTGATTGCTCCATGGTTTGCAACAATTGATTAAGTTGATAACAAATAATTTGGAGGATAAGTGGTCCTCTACTACTCTAGAATATAAAACACCAACAATAAAAAGACCAAAAAAGAAATATCAGCGGAACAATGCTACCCAATTCCTCAACATGCCTATTAGAGAAACTCTTTATTTGTGCCCCTAAAACCAAATGCCTAATCTTATCTATATAACTACCGTGTCAAATAAACTTCTTTAAAGATGAAAGTAACACCCCAACCCATGAACCAAAGTGTGACATAGATTATGCTCTAGATAAAAAATTTAGCCTCTTTACTTCTACCAAGACTATTAAATTTAATCATAAAAGCTGATCCAATGACGTAGGTCACATCCAATTTCACCAGAAAGTTCAAAGAAAGAATTCCATAAAGAAACAGCAGCCGAACAATTTAAAACAGATGGGAAACAGATTTGAGTTAGGTAAAGTGCCTTATTTGTGTTAAGGAGCTGCAACACGTCGCTATTATTAATTATGTAACACTACTAACAAAAGACAAGACCTCCGAAGATCTTTGGGTTTCCAAAGGGGTTTGTTACAATACTGTAAATCTAAGACCTACTTCTTGCCTTTTACTTATTAACCGCATTAGATTTTATTTGACTTCTGTTTGGAGCGAGGCAAATGTAGTTGGTATGTTGCTATCTTCATTCAATTTTACTTGAGGAAGGTTTTTTTTTTTTTTTTCTTTGGTGTCTATTGTTAATTAAGCTTCTAATGTCTTGTTCTATCTATTCAAATCCCCAAAAGAGCTGTCTTGTCTCCTTTTTAGCTCTCGTGCACGGCAGTCAGCCACCCATATTTGGGAGTTTATTTCTTCTTATTGTAAGTGATAAGCAGAGCAAAATGGTGTATCCCATTTAGTTTTATAGTTGATATTCAAAGTTAATTTGGTTTTGGTCGACTTGTACACATTCTTCTATTTAAAGTTGAATTTCAATGCAAGTCAAAATTAGCTTTGGTATTGACTTGAGTTTAAGGCTGAGCTCTTGCTTAGGAGGGGGGTGTTTAAAGAAATTAAACTATTCACGAGTCTCCACCTAACTGCCTAACCTTTTAGGAGAGATGGTCCTAGATTGTTTCTTTTTATTTCGAGTAATGTTGACATATTTTGTCATGGACAGTTACCAGTTCTCATTCACTTTGTTCTGCCATGAACAGAATATTTGCGTATTTATGTTCAAGCCGTGGTGTAGGGACTTGATTTTTGCTTGGCATATAGTAACTCACAGTATGTTTACTGCAGTTACCATATGATGAAGGCTTCTCTCTAGCAGATGTCTTTGGACTCCTAGAAGGAAACAGGTAAAGTACAAGTACTGTGATCTATTTTCTGTAATCTTGCTTCCCGAAGTGACTAAATGCTATCTAAACCTTTTTGCAGAAATAGATTAGGGATTGCTGAGTACAGCATCAGCCAGTCAACTCTGGAGACTATATTTAATCATTTTGCAGCTAATTCATGAGATGCCCGCATTTTTTCATTTTTTTTTCCCCTCAAAATGCTGCATAGTAGTTGCAATGTATTATGGGGTATCAAAATGATAACATTCTTCAATTTCTTAGCATGGCTCTTTGCCAAAATTTAAGGCCACGTATGTTGCGGAGTCGATGATTTTTGTGCCATTGAATTGTAAATAGATTCCCTGCTAGGGAATTGTGGCACTAGAGCACTTTTTTGTTTTTGGCTGTTGAGTATCGTTGCATTCAGTGTTGCTGCTTTGCCAACTTTGGCATTGTTGAGGATAATCTGGATGATCTTCAATTTGCCATGTAGCTCTGCTCCAATGTCAAGTGGATGGAAATATTTAGTCATTCAAATCTAAAGGAAAACGTTACTGCACAACTAGAAGGTGTGGGATGTTGTATAAGAATGAATGTTTTGGGTCGTGAAAAGCTAAAGTGAATAAGTTGTAATGTTGTATAGGTGAGAATGATATGCAGAAATGAAGAGATCACTGAGATGGAGAGGATGAAGAAGACCGAAGAGCTTCTGATATTGAAGCTGAGGATGAATTAAGTGACAATAATCTTATAACGAAGAATGATGGTCATTAGTTAATGTATTCGGATTTAGGAATTGTAAATAGGGATTTTTAAAAATTTTCGATATATTTTTTTAGGGGTTCTGCTGCAGAATGTGTAGTTACTATATTTTTCGATGTGATTCGTGACTCTTCATGAACAATCTTGGTTTAGTTTGAAGTATTAGTTATACAATGAGCTATGCTTATGTGGTTTAAATATTTGTAAAATGTTTTTATTTTTAATTATTGACCTTAAATCTTAGGATTTTCGATAAGATTTGATTCACAATTCAAAAATCAATCTTAGCACGAATCTTGATTTAATAATCATCACGGTTAGAGTTAAGGCTAATAATAGATGAACCGATAAGGAAGCAAAAATTAAAGAACTTGTAGATATAGTTGTGTACTATCATATATTTGACCCTGCTTAATGCAAATTTGCTGTTGTTGTTGCTATTTTGGTTGTTTGTTGTTGCCTTGTTATGCGATTCTTAATTTTGTTAGCTTGCATCAATCGATGATTTAATGGCGATTGAACATATAGCGCTTTTTTTATCGTTTTATTTCGGTCGTTCGATCGAACCTATATCTAACAACTAAAATTAACTACCAAGTACCA
The DNA here is from genome assembly GCA_031216105.1 of Dalbergia cultrata. NCBI lineage: Eukaryota > Viridiplantae > Streptophyta > Magnoliopsida > Fabales > Fabaceae > Dalbergia > Dalbergia cultrata. The sequence continues at coordinate 15,525,505 of CM062353.1, forward strand.
ATCCTTTGTTTGAACGTTGGATCATTTTTGGAACTTGTGATTCCGAAGGATAGAGGAATAGAAAAGAGCGGATGTGGGGCAAATATGTTTAATATAAAATTAGTAGATCACTGGCGGGCCCAGATTTACCCCCTTTGCTCTTTTTTTTTTGAAAGTCTGCTCGATTCGGTTGTAGAGCTTTGTATTGTCTGATGTTTGAATGACTTTTGACCCAACAAAAGAATGATTGGAAGTTCTCGCCCAAAAAAAGAGATTGATCGGAAAAATATTTAACACAGAAAACACGATAAAGAAAAGGTACGACTCAACACATTGAAGCCCATTGAGATTGGCTAAAACGGCCAGAAAGAAATGGATTCTAAGGCTCCTATAAAACTAGTTAATCTCTATGAAGCACATACTCTTGGCACCGGACACGACATGACATGGATACAAGAGACACATCAAAGATGGAAAATTATAGAATATGGACACAATATATATATATATATAACTAAAAATTTAAAGAAAATAATACATAATTCAAAATATTATATAGATAGCCTTAGTTATATTTTATTTTCATATAAACTCAAAAAGTTATATTTTATTTTCGTATAAACTCAAAAATTTATATATTATCTCATTTTTATAACTTTGTTTATATTTGTATAACCTTGTTTATATGTATTTTAAATTAAATATATATACAAACATATGTCATTAGTGTGTCATGTAAGATTCGACATAATAGTAAATCCATGCTTCATAAGTTGACCTTGCTTTTGCCTTATAGAATAAAGTTTGTATCATGACCACAAAAAAAAAAAAAGAATAAAGTTTGTGTTATACTAAGGGTGAGTTTGATTGAGAACAAAAATATGGTATAAATTTTTATGGATAAGATCTATGTGTAAATCTACACAGATTTGGAGATTTCAGATAAGGGCTCTTCTTGTTGCTAGGGAATGGGAGGTTCATTTCTCACATATTTGGAGAGAAGGAAATCAATATGTTGATGCCATGGCTAAGATGGGAAGAGAGGGGGTTGATTCAATAAGGACTTGTGCTCAGCCTCCTCCAGAGGTTATGCAAATGCTGCATGAGGAGTGGATGGGTGCTGTGTTTGTGGCAATAGTTGTTTGTTTTTTCTTTCTTCTGTCACACACTACCAAAAAAATAAGAGTTAAGTTCTGATAGAACACTGACATCATTTGATTGATACGGCCAAAACCCTATATTATTTACCTAGTAAATGATTTAAACCATTATAAGCAGTGAAATATTTTCAACACACTTAAATCCATACATTACTACTTTATGAATCATTACATCTTTTACTATTTGTGTTCAATATATTATTATAAACCTGTAATAAATTGCAACTTGCTATAAATTTACATATCGGTATATGTAGATCATCTTCCTATATTACACTGCATAATTACAATACTACGACGATTAAGATTCTTCACAGTTCAATTAACTCCTTGATAAACCGGATGTGATCACCTAACACAAGATGGGGGAAAAAGAAAAAGAAAACTCTTTTTGCAGATCCAGCTAACATTTCTTTATTACTTTTCAGTTGCAAGACTTGTATATTTTTTTAAGCTAATTATGTATACTGCATATAAAATATATCTATTTGCATGACTGGGACAGCAAAATGCTTGCGCTTTCACTTATCTCAGCTCTCTTCCTCTTCATCTTCCTCTCTCCTTGCACTTCCAGCCTCACCCCAAACAGCATTGGCCTTTCATCTTCTTCCTCTTCCTCTTCCTTTGAGCGCGAATATTTCGCCACCAAATCAAGCAGTTCCCTACACTTCCTTTTCATGGTTGTGAGCTCATAACTCAACACCCCATTCTCCTTCTTGAGCCGCTTGTTCTCATCCACAAGAGTTGTGTAACCAGAAGATGATGAGGTTGATGAGGACCTTTGGTCTTCATCTGAGTCTTGGGGTATTGTGGCTTGGTTCGGTGCAGTTGTATTAGTAGTAATTGGTTGTTGCTTGGTTGTCCAAGCCTTTCTTCTTCTAATCTCACATAGAAGTTCTCTCTCTCCCTTCCTAAATTTTTCGTTGCAGAACTCCCATCTACTTGTTGCAACTTTACGAAATCCCTGTATGTGTATATATGTAAGATATATGGATAATAAATCCAAGAGAGACTCTTGCTTGAATATAATTTTACCAATGGCACACTCATAATAAAAATGGGTCTCATTAACATCACTTGATTATGGGCCTTGCCATCTTTATGGTGAGTGTGCCTAAAAGTGATTTGCTAGACTTATACCTATAGAATAAAATTTATAAATGAAATGCTTTGTCAATTTAGGTGCCAAGATGGAAAGGGAAATAATGTGATATTGAACAAAGTGTATTTGGATCCTCTAGAGTGAAAATCTTATTTTAGAGAGTAAAGTGAGTAATTTCACCTTTAAATCAATAGAATTAAAAGGGTTTTACTTCTAACTATATTTATTTAAAAATAAAATTTTCTTATTTTACTCTCTAAACTGAAATCTTCACTTTAGAGACTCCTTGTCCGAACAAAATTACACATATGAAGAGATGGAACTAGGCCAAAAGGGTAAATTGATTTACTGCTATACCTTAAATTTGCCTACTCATTTGGTAGTCCAAGGACTATGAATAGACTCGCAAGAAATAACATTTTGCTAGGTAAGCAGAGAATAAGATTTATCCATTCATTGCCATGTTGAGTTAAAAAATGAGATTTTTATTCTTGAAAGGGGAGCTTTTACAGGATCTATGCCAAACTTGCACTTTTTGGTATTCTTAATCAATAAAAGCACTTATTAGAAAAATTCTAGATAATATATGTTAAAATATTTTTATTTTGAAGTTTATGCACTATGATCCATGTAATCTTAATCATATGTCCATCAATATGAACTTAAGCAAGAAACTAGACATAATAATAGACTTAATATCACACATATTGATTTAAAATTTCAGTACAATAAGTCTACAAATCATCTCACTTACAGTCCTCATTCAAGATATTATTTCATTACTCACACTTCAGATTTCAGTATTTTTCTCGTAATTACTGTAAGTCCTAATATTAATATACTCTCCCACTGAACCATGTATTGCTGGATGGTTAGGAAGGCCAAAAGAAAGGAAATCTCTCTATTTAACACACTATATTTTGGCTCAAAATCTTAAAAGAAAGTGAACATACATATACATATATACACATACACACGTGGCGCATCTCACTTCTTCTTCTTTTTTTGGGAATATTGCCCCACTTCTGTAATTGTGGTATAGTTCATTTTAACCAAGGTGTGATTTCATTACTCACTTGAAATTTCAAGAAAATTATTGCATATTCACAACACAGCAACAAATGCATGTGATCTTTATCATCAAGTTTAGATGCGCTAACATATATTTAGACATACTCAAAAGATGATAAAGCTTGTTAGAGCACGCGTTAGTTACGTTGTTGCTCTAGGATTAAGCTAAGATTTCTCCACATATGTGGGCCACTCAAAAAGAAAATCGCATTTATGAATTAGTCAAACCAGAAAATTTCTACTCAAAGTACAATCTATGACTTTGAAAAATAATTGAAGTCACCTAACCAGAAAGCAAGATATCTTACATTTTGCAACAAAATAATGATAATAATAATAATAATCATAAAAAAAACCTAAGTCGATATGAATATTTCGTTGTGCTATTAAACCATGCGTGCCCACTAATGTTGATTTTTTGTCTCTAGATATGGTTTGGTTGATAGGGCTTTTAACTTCATTATTTGGACCGGCCGGTTCTGACCTGATCCGTCATATGCAGATGCATACCATCATGAACTAGCTAGCTAGAAGGGGAGAGAAAAAAAGAATCTGAGCACTATCATTCTACTATTTCATAACTTCTAGAACATTTCACACCGAAACAACGCCACCTTATTAAATCAATTAACGCGGATATTCCATTTTTGAATGATACAAATAAAACATTAGTTCTCTACCTTCCGATTCCCTATTCCTTAATGAGAAACTTCAAATCAAGCCATTCATTCATCACTTAAGAATAATACTAAACTGAATCCAAAACTCTAGGTCAAAGAATTCTAGTAGTTCACCTGCTCCATCATGTACTCAAGAAAACGAAAGTTATCGTTTTTCTTCCCTTTCATGACAAAAACTTTCTCGTAGTCAACTTATTGATCATAGATGCCGTTTCAGGTTGTCTACTTCGCCGTTTTTTCGTTATATGAAAGTGTTAATTGAAAATGAAGTCGTTGAAATAACAAAACTAAGATTAAGACCATTCTCACCTAGAGCCAGAGAGTGCCATGCCACAAGAGAGAAATACGTGAAAATAAAATTGAAGTATCAATGTAAATAATGGTAAATTTTATTATCATGATAAATTCTGTTTTTCTCTCCTATCACATGACACTCTCGTGTTAAAAACAGCATTTAATAATCCATAAAATTCAGCAATAAATCACCTAATTATATGACAAGTATATATGTATTGTTGTACATGTACGTACATAGGTATTGAGCTGCCGGACAAAGCTAGAGAAGTTGCTGTGCTTGAAGAGCGTAGGGAGGAGATCACGGGCAAACTCCGCCGGCTGCCACACGACAAACGCCGTCCCGTCGGCATTCCACGATACGATGCTGTCGGTGGCCGGATCCTCCACAAGCATGTATGTCTTCAACAAGAAGGGTGGCGGAGAGCACTTCCTTGCACATTCCAATAGCCCTTTCTCACTTGCTCCCTCCATTTTCGCAATTATTCTTCTTCTCTCCCTTTTGTGGGTATCAATTTTCTCTATATTCTATTGGTTTGTTTAATTTGTAGAAGAAGTTGATGATTTGTGAAGAAGTAGATGAATATATGATGAAGGGGGAGGAAGAGGATGAATTATCTATGGTTGATGAGAGGAGAAGAGAAGAAGGGCAGTTAAGAACTCCCAACCCCAACAATAGAATCCCAACACGACTCCACAGTTCATGAGAATTGCAAGTGCCTAGTTTTTCCTTTCTCTCTCTTTCTTTCTTTCCATCAATGAATAAATGGTTGAAACGTACGCACTATGCCTACCCCTCTTTATATAGAGTAACTTCTCTGAGGGTTTCATGGCATGCAGTCACGCACTTTGATTTCATCACTCTTCTTTCTTTTAATTGGATACTGCTTAATTATATAAATTGGAAGTGGGTTTTATTTTATTAGTGATGTTAGAAAAAATTAATTTTGATATTGTATTGTGTAAAAATAAATTGGATACTGCTTAATTTTATGAGTTTAATTTTAATACATTAATAGTGTAAAAAAAAATTTACACTGTAATCCAAGTAAATATCTCCATATAACTTTTTAAGATGCAAAGATAGAAGTTAACCATATTTGCTTATATTATATATAATTAGATGACAATGTCTGTCCATCAATATTGAATCTAAAATTTATATTATACATTAAATAATTATCATTTGTATAAATTTTGAAATAATTGTTACAAAGAATTAAATACTTTTAAATTTTAACAAAATATTAATATATGATTTGATAATAGTTATAAGAAATTAATTTTGATGCATTGATAATATAAAATATTTTTAAACTTTTATTAAATCAAATCTGTTCATATATCACATGAGTGATTGAATAAGTGTATAAAAGGGTTTTACTTCAAAATTAAACACATAGTATAAAAGGACTTTTTTTTTATATACTTTGTAATACGATATTTACTTTAGCACTATTTTTTTTTATTTGTTGAACCAATTGATATCTATAATTATTCTCAAGAATCTGACATGCCTAAAATAATTTTACATTGTAATTAAATCAAAATATGTTATTTGCATGATTTTTCAAGTTGTGAGTGAAAAATGTAGCAATCCATAGTTAGATAACTGTGCAGAGAACTTTTACCGTTTTAATATATCAAAATTAAATTCATTTAAAAATATATACTGCCTTTTTAAGATAATATGGAAATACACCCCCTCGCAATACATAAATTTATATTCAACCCCGCCTAAACGGGTAATTATATACTGCTTTTTAAAAATATATACTGCCTTAATGACAATGCATTTTTTATCTTCTTGTTGAAAGATTAAAGAGCGATCAGATAATTAAAGTTTGTCCTTAATTGGTGAAGTCTACGCCAAAAGTTAGCAAAGATAAAATTCTTTATTTGACGTAGATCCAAATCTCATTCATTGAATTGACCTTGATTGGAACCTACCTTACAATTTACATGGCAACATTTGTATAAGCCTAGTTAGAAATTCTCCGTCATGTGTTAATAGCCAGTAAATATTTTATTTAAAGTACACGAATGTCAATCAACTTGACTAACTTGAATAAATCATATGAATAAAAGTGAGGGAACCAAATCCATGAAATAAGATATTGTTAAAATTGTGAATGGGGAATTGAGGAAGATAGAGCTAGCACGTGGGAGTGTTTGGTGGGATTGTCTTAAAGCAACAAATTTTCTACGAAAATAATAGTAGTATAAGCCATTTAGGTGTGTTGATACTTTCGGCATTGTATGTATGTATCTTTTGTTTCAATATCTTTCGTGCAAATTCCTCCATCAAAGGCTTTCTTCCTTCAAAGTGATCTAATTGCTTTGGAGGTTTTCCATGAAAGAAGCGACTTTATTTGACTTTCTATGCTATTCCAGCTACAAATTTTCTTCCATTCAAAAATATGACTGTTCTCCCCCAACAAAAGGACAAGCGCGTGTGGAAAAAGATTATCTTGACAGTGACAAGAAATTTTCTCTTTGATCAGAAGCGAATTGTTCGTATAAATTTCTATTTAAAAGATAAAAAAATTAATTTTTTTTATTTTTGAATAGAAATTGATATGAATACTTTTTATGAAATTTTATTTAAAAATAAAATCACTTTGTTCTGAAATTGAATTAAGGCTTTGTTTGTATGGGGTTTTTAATCCCAAAAATCACTTTTTTTACTAAAAATCCCTTTTTATATATTTGGATAATTTTTTAAAAAATAATCAAAATTAAAAAAATTATTTTTCAATTATTTGTAGAAGCTAAAAAGAGTAGCCTATGAAAAAATTTCAATTTTCAATTTTAGAGTTATATATAAAATTTAAATTTTATAGTTATTTTTTTTTTCAAAATCTAAAGCAAATATACGCTTAAACAAATTTGCCTTAACTATTATCACTATTATTTGAATATTACTTTTGTGAACATGATTTAGATATTAAAAAAATTATGTATAAAACTAGTTGGTATTTTCAGGTCTTTAGTCATAGATTCAATTCCTAGTGATGGGTATAGAAAGAATCTCATGATTACATAAAGACAAAACTCATGTCTGAGAGCTCTATGTAAGTCGATTAGCTATTGCTTTTGATAATAGACACATCATATCAACAAAAAATAATCAATAATTGGTTATTTGAATTATATTTTTAGCAAATCTGGTTTAAAAAAATGAAAAAAAATATTTATTGATAATTGTGAATGTCAATATATTACGAATCAATCTAGTGAAAAAAAATATGCATATTTATTACTAAATAATTACTTTGTCATAGACACATATACCACATTCATTAAGAATGTAAAATCCTCAGTTATTTATAAATTGATTTCCAAACCTCTTTAAATGATGTATAAAATTGTGGATACACATCACTTTCATTAAAATTGAAATATGTTATTCTCTTTACTAACATAAGTTGTTAGACACAAAGTGTCTTTTGCTTTTATTTTTGATCCCAAGATATCCATCATCAATAGTTATGACAATTCTTTTAGTTGTTCGAGGTGAAAGCTATTCTAAAGAGATAAATTTTTGGCCTAAGAAAGAGTTATTTTAATATTGGAATTGACAAAAACAATGCAATAAATTTATATTTTCAGATTCACCTCTATATAAATAATATACGTTCTAAATCCGCGCTACAACTTTTTAAAAATGAACACCTTTAATCAATGTCTTTATTTCAACTAGCTGTGATATTATCCCACTTATTTGTTTGGCAATTCGTTACACCCAAAATCATGACTTCTCAAGGTAATTTCTCCATGGCATTCAACACAAGCGGTCAACAGAGTGTGGAAAGAAGGCCATGGACCACATTACTAGAACAAATGCCAAGTATTAAAGAGGATTTTGGGCTTCAAGCACTAGTAAGAGCCCATTGGAGCAATCAAGATCATGGTGTGATATTTTTTTTCTAACTTGTTCTATGTGTTTGTTAGCTAATTGTGTATTGTTTTCTTCATTTTCAATAAGTGAAAGATTTTGATTGTAGGTTTTCTAATGGTATTACGAGACGAGACATGCATTTAGCTCGAAATTCCTTCCTGTTAAGAGCCCACGAAATATGAGTATTAGATATTATTGCATTTAGTCCGAAATTAACGGAAATCATGATGGGGTCATGTGATTGGTAATAATAATAATAATAAAGGGTAATTAGCATTTACACCCACAAAATTTCATAATATTGCAAATAACCCCAAAGTCCTTCACATGTTTCACTCCACTCCAAATGGTTATTGAAGGATTAAGTGATAATATTTCATTTAATCCCTCTTAAGTAAAGTCAAGTAATAGTTATCCTTACAAAAGAAATAATAGAAAACAAAAACAAGATAGGGTCACAAATTGAAAGCCATAAAGAAACGATGCATTATACTCCTCCATCACAAGCTCCGTTTTTTTTTTTCAATAATTAAAAGAAGATTAACTCTCAAAGAAACAAGTAAAGATAACATCAAATTTTTAATCGAATGTCAAAAGATCAAGACGAAACTCAAACTAAGCACCTAATATCGACACCAAGATACAGCTCATCGAAACAAATCTACATAAGCAAGCTCTCAAAAGAAACCGAGAGAGAGCAAAAGAACCTACCAAAGTAGATCCTACACATAACAAACATAAAGCTGTGCCTTGCCCAGTGCTAAAACAACGTCTTCCTCAAAAATCGCAAGCGGATAACCCCAGACCCTAACCCAATTCCCACAAATGTCGAACTTCTACCATGTCGACAGTTCCCCAACAAAAACAAAAAAAGACATATCGAAGCGTTATATACTCCATCAATATACCATAACCCACAAACCAAGCAAATATGTATAGGACACAGGTGTGTGCATATTTTACATTCATGTTATGAACATATATAATACCAAGTGAATGAAAACATCTTATTTATTGAATTTGAGAATATAGTTCAAACGAGCATCAATGTAAGTTAGAACAATGGCAAAATAGGACTTAATATATATATATTGGTGAATATGAATTTAAGATGAGAGAACGGCATTTTAGTCAAAGACAAGAAAACTTTTAAGCTAACAGAATACTTACAAAGTAATTTATATTTACATCATCTAATGGAGAAGAAGGAGTTCAAACCTGCAACCTGTTAGATAAGAGACCCTATCATATAATTTACTCAACTAACCCCTCGGGGTTAAAATAAATTAATCAAATAAGTTTTAAATACTAATATGAAAAATGAATAATTTCATATGGTATGTTTTAAGCAATTTACTTGATAAAGTACAAAAAATAAAGAATAAAAGAACAAGAGAACATGTGTTGAGTCCATATTGTCCTTGATTATTTGGAATTATATGGAATTATTTAATTTATCAAAAGGCAAATAGAGGGTTGCATAGAAGTGTTTGAATGATTAGAGTCGCTCTGTGGGTTATCACTTCGTGAATTAGCAATGGAAGCTTGAAATATTAGGGGAAGACAAGGTAATCACATGTGTGTTCGATGTGGGGACTGTAACATTGTCTCTATTACTGTAAAAGAATAGGATGAAGCTTGAAGGAGAGAAAAATCAGGATATTCTTTATTCTAACTTTTGAGATGAGTGTGGGTAAAAAAAAAAAAGAATAAAATTGATGAAAAAAAGTCCTAGAATTATAATATATTAGTGGATTTTTTTTCTCTTGTATAGGAGAACATATATATTGACTCTCAAAGAGTTTATATATATATATTGGTGGCAGCTTTAGAAGATACTTGGGAATAGAATAATTGATGAACATGTACAGGCTCTTCTCACGTAACAACAACAACATTTATAAAGAGGATAAATATATTTGGTCTTTTTTTTTTTTTTGGGTTACAGGTTTTTTTAACTTTGAGGACAAGTTTGGAACATGTTTTACTTAGTGGGGGAATTTGAAAAAAGAAAATAAGTTAGCAAACAAATTTAATATTTCGGCTTCGTTATATAGAATGTCATCTGAATTACTTTTGCCAACTCAAATATATGGTAGACTCCCACCTAGAAAAAAAAAAAAATCAGGTAGGCTCATTCCATTATTGTAATAAGTAATGTTAGTGAAGAGAATCAACATGTTTAGTTTTAAAAAACTAATTGGAGCATAAATTTGAAACAATTATTACTCATGGAGTAAATTTGGAAACAACAATAAATTGTGGAATAAATCTACGGTTTTACTTAAACTAAATTAGTAAAATAAATTTGAAATTATTTTTAAAAATTTAAAGTCTAATATAAATAAGAATTTTGTTTCTACATCAATAATTAAGAACAAAACAGCTTGGAGTTGCAAATTTTTAAAGAAAAGTGTTTTTAGGATTAAATATAAGGGTTAAATGCATTTTCTCCCTGAATTATAAGTCATATGTAATTTACTCCTAACTTTTCAAAATATATATCGTAATACCATGAGTTTTTTAAACAGTGTAAAAAACCATGACTTTCCAAATGGTGTAAAATTTCATGTAATAATAGGGAGTAAAGTTGCACATAAAAAAAGTAATAGGTTTAAGTGTTCATGAAAATTCACAAATAATATATCATGTTATACAAATTGAAATATCAAGAGGGTTAAATACACATAAATCATACATTCAAAAGTTGTGAAAATTAGATTGTAGGTATTTTACTCTGTTTGAAAAGTTTAGGATATCGCAATATATATTTTAAAAAGTCATGATGTAAATTACACAGACCTAAAGTTCAAGAGGTAAAAATTCATTTTACCCTAAAAACAATTATCTTTCAATACAAAAATCCAAAATAAAAACTCTTCTTGTGTGAAAAATTGTCTTTTTTACTCAAAATACAGTTTTAACCAGATTTATTTCATTAATTTCAAAAAAATTTGTTTTGACTTGAGTTTTTATTTTCCGTTTTCAATTTTAATTAAAAATACCACTTTACTTTCAATATGTATCTTATTTTTAAGATTTTGCAGTATATACATATTCCATTATATTATTCACAAAATCTTAAAAACATATAAAAATGTAATTGAACACAAAGAGGCATTTTTATAATTAGAATTGATGCTAGGAAATGACAATAGAAATTAAAAATACAAACAAAACATGCCCTAAACCAGACATATCCTGTGTTTTCTCCTCTAATATTTAATTTGTTTAAGAAGAAATTTGAAAGAAAAGAAAATATAATTATATGAAAATTGTTTTATGAGAAATACTTTTATGATGAAAGACTATATTATAAATATAAAGTTATAAATTCGCATCCCATACACTTTTCCCTAGTTTCAATTTGATTGTGAATTCCACACTCAAGTTTTTTTGCCTCTCTTTTTTTCACTTATCCAAATAAAAGAAAAGTTAATTATTTATTTTTATTTTCTTTTTTCTTGCTTTAATTTCTTTTCTCTTCTCTTATGTTTTGCTACAAACTCCTGAAAAACAAAATGTTAACAAAACTATAAATTCATAGGGTTTTTCACTCTTATAAAATAAAAAACTCATTATTTATGATAATACCAAAACATAACTTTAATTTTCAATATGCAAAATTTTTCATATTTAGTTGGAACCACTATAAGTTATGGCGATTAACTAAAAATCGCTACGTAAGTTATAGAGATTTCTGCTTAATATGAAATCGCTGTAACTTATAGCGATTTTTGGTTAATATGAAATTCATATTAGCACACCTATATTATACATTTCTTAATTATTGAATTGCATTGCATCCATAATTACTTTACACAATAGGTGACCATACCTTTATGTTTTAAGAATACTAATATTTAATTAATAAATCACACAATAGATATGATTGAGTATAATAAATTAAATTAATAAATAATGATATAAAATATCAATAATAAATTAAATCAACATAATAATTTTAATTAATTAATTATAATCATTATAAGTGTAACTTACTACATGTCAAATTATAGTAACATGTTATCAGTATTATTATCATTTATTTGAATTTAAAATAATTTTGTAGAAAAGATGTAGTTTGAAACAAATACTTATTTGATAATTATATTATGACTATTTTAAAGCAGGGATATATAACTGATACAAGGGATTTTTTTTGACCAATTGCAATGCCAATTTTTTCTATATTCTTTATTGTTTTCAATGTATTGGCACTCTTAAATAGTTAGTAATTAAGATTAAGCCGTGTCTTGTATTTATTTTCAAAATAAGATATAAAAGTTATATCTTAAGTTAGCAAACTTATATTTAAATAACAACTATTTTTATAAAGTTATAAAAAATTAGCTATTTTTATAAAGTATTATTCTTAAAAAGAAAGGTATTGTCACTGATGTGAAAAGTAATTATGAATGTAGCACTATTCAATAGTTATGATGCACATAATATAGGTGTGGTAATATAAATTTCATATTAGTCAATCGTGTTAACTAGAAATCTCTATAATTTACATGTAGAGAACACTTTACAAATTGGTAGTTAAAGATGCAACTGTGTATTTATATAATTAATAATTTTTTTATATCAAAAGGTTGAAAAGCCGTAAATTCAAATGGTCAGAGTATAAAACTGAATGAGTGTAAATGGAGTGTTATCAATTGTGTTCCATCCTTGCTGAGTCTTTTAATTGGATTTGAGATGCCGATAATGACTTAAGGATCCAATTGTCTCCATTCGGTTGCCCACTTGCCCTCGTGCCAAGAAAATAGTCAATACTTTTTTGATAGACAGAAAATAGTCAATACTGATAAATGCTCTGTTCTCTCAGCTTGCAAGATTCAAATTAGGGGCTTTATTATCCTTTTATCATATTCCCACCCACTCATACCCTTGACCTTGTTTCTAAATAAAATTTAGTACCTATAGTTCATATAATAGATACTTTTACATATGACCTCTGTCATCACAACATGGTGTTATAAGTTAATTCTTATACATCACTTCATCACATCAGTATGGCTATTTGTGCCAATAAGAGCAATATGAATTAAAAAGAAACTTGTGGGCGCGGGCATGTATTCAGCCATATCAGGGGATGTGCAAGTTTTGGAAGATTCCGAATTCGGTTGTGCTCGTGCAGCTGGCCTTTCTTGACTTTCATTTTTAAAACCCTTCATATTCATTGGGTTCCTTAGCTTCCACTTATTTAATTAATTTATTTGTATTCTACCTATTGTTCTCCTTCTTTGCACATTTATTTATTTATTTATTTTTCTGTTAGCCATATAGACACTCCAACCACGTCTTGTTTTTTTTTCCAGATTTCAACATGAAATGTGAACTTGAACGAGCTGCTTCATTTATTTATTTATGTATGTTGGTTTCATGGAGTATCCATCATTGACAGTAGTACTAACTAATTCCTTCAAGACGTAGAGCTCCTTTTAAAAGGGTAAATTTCTGGTTACAAGACATTTTCTATACACACTGTCAGAAATCAAATCAAACTGTTGACTAGATACTTAAACCCTAAATTAGCTATCAATTGTACCAGGTCTTATGATTTTTATTCATTTATTAATAATAAGTTCCTTTAATTTGGAATCAAACCAAAACATGAAGCCCAGGACTTCAAAGGGTCAGGGTTTCTTATTTTTCGTATTACATGTAATTAATACTTCAGATTAAATATGTTTGGTTTAAGGCTCCTCTCTAGTTGAGAGTAATTCTTTTTATATTAAATATAATAATTTTGTTAACAAATGTTTCTTTTTTGCATTTAAATTTTTTTAACTTCATTTATTATTAAAATTACATTTAGACTTAGGGGAAAGATCAATTCACAATGAGAATTCATTCATACAAATAAACATAAGAGCAGGAATATCTGAATTAGTTTAACCTTTCACTTCATCAACATTCTTTGTACTTTTTCTATTTAATGTTTGTTGCACCTTAAAGTATTTTGTTTTTTACGTTAAATAAATTTATAAAAAAATAGATTTAGGTACTAAATTATATATTTAATTTGTGAGTAAAATTTGTCATGCTAATTAAAAATTAATTTTTTATTAATATAATTTCTTATCATAATTATAATTATTAATTTCTTTTAACTGCATGGGGTAAAAAAATACTATTTCTTCATATATTAAATCTAAGAATTTTGTTAGCAAGACAATGGCTAATCAAATAATAATGTTGTGGTGTGAACAGTCAAACATTGCATGCAGGTGTGAGCTTCTGGTTGTGATCGATCTATATCATGGAGTTTGTAGGCTGTTGGGGAATCCTTTTTCTGTGGTTTAATGTTTTCTTGTTTGCTGATGTTTTTTGTTTTACATTTATTTGGTGCCTGTTGCCAATATATTTTGGTTGCATGATATCTACACCTGGAGTCTGTCTTTAATCTTGATGGCAATGCCAAATGGGTTTAGTGTTGGCTGACTTTTATCATCCAACTATGAATGCCAATTAGAGGCACACAATGATGGTTCTGTTCTTTTGGTGGAAAGATGGTTTTGGCTTGTGTTGCTGCTATGAATAAGGAATCGTGCATATAGGTATTGGCCTACGAGATGATCAAGTGTTATGTATAATTCAGTCTCTGTGATTTATGGTGCTGTGTGACTTTGAGTAGTTGGTATTTTTGGGAATTAGTTTGGATACAATTTTGCATACATAATTGGCCTTCTCCGTCATTATACTTGGCTAGAACATGCCCCTTTAGTGTGGAATTGATAATTATCTTAGATTAACTTTGGTGCTGCAGAATTTTCCAATACATTATTATTATTATTATTATTGCTAGCTTTCTCGTGTTGGATCTACTTCGATTAATTAAACTTCAAGAAATTGACCTATAGACATAAAGGTGTATTTAATTCGCAGGGTGTAGGTATTGATTTCATTTATACTTCAGGTGTAATGGCCATAAAATGCAACTTTGGCGATTGGTTTTGTTTTTCATTTGGCTCTTTTGCTGGTTGTAGTGGTGGAGCCTTTGTGCTCTCACCCCCACCCCCAACTTATTTTCGCAAGAAAAAGAAAATTGGATCGGGTATCAAACCGGTCAATGTATTGATTTAATGGTTTAGAGGTCTAACCGGTTCAACCGAAATATAATAAAATATATTAAATCATTAAAATTAACATAATTAACATAAAAGAAAAAAATATTTATAGGTCTATAAAATTAAATATAATCCATGTAAAATTTCTTTAGTCTCGGCCTCTCAACAAGGTCACAAAGAATTTGAAAACAATATTTGTTGATGACCAGCGAGGTCTATGGTGAGCAGCATGTGAATAACACAGAGAGCAGAAGAATAAGAACAATCCAACAATCTTTGTTAACGATATTTTTGGTTCCATTTTTTTATTTTTGCTATGTGGCTATTACAGGATATCAATATTTAAGTTTTGAAAAAAAAATGAAATTTCCAAACCTGTTTGGTAGGTATGGCTCGTCGATTTCCTCGATTTTGATTAGTTCTTGACTGATTTTGACTTCTCTCAAATTTTAAAGCTTGATCGGATCAGCCAGGTGACCGATTCCCCATCGAACCGGCCTGTTCGATCCGGTTTTCTCTTTGGTTTTCTCTTCCATGTATTTTGATGAGCTCTTATTTATTTTTGAAAAAAAAATTCCAAATTTTATCAATCACCGATGCCCATGTGGCAACCCTCCTAGGCTTAGTGCCAAAGTGAAATCCCAAGCACCGATGAGGTAAAAAGTGAATTTGCCAAAGCAGGACAAAATTTAAGTCAACCACAAACTAATTATTGTAATTTAGTGGAATTACAACAAATTTGTTGTAATTAATGTCAATGCCGGGCATCAAGCCGAAACAATCTAGTAATATCCTACTCCCTCTATAATTTTGATACATTGAATAGTTGATATATCTTGCCATAAATTATAATTAGATCCATATATTAATTTTTTAATGTATTACAATTGTATAGTTTTTCGAGAGCAATCATTAATAAAAAATAGAACGAGGAATATTTAGCAAAACCCCTGAATTTGCAGTTGCGAGGAAGATTTTATTAGTGTCTATGAATTGTAGATGGGATAAGCTGACGTCTTGATATCCCTCGGAAATGAAATTCCTTCGATCCGTGCAATTTCCACTGCCTTTCCGAGTTATGTTATCTCCTTAAAACATCAGTCACAAGAACAAAAAGAAACAAGGACAGATTATCCTTGCTTGAGCCCACGATTCATCTTAAATGGCTTTATTGGATACCCATTAATTATAAATGAGGAGCTATGGTTCCAAATCCACCCACGCCAAACATGCCCTTAAAGCCCATTTGCAGTAATACCTGATCCCCAAGTACTCACGTCACCGAGTCACATGCTTTTTGGAAATCTAATTTCAAAAGAATCGCTTCTCTCTTCCTGCGCTTAATCCAATAAACCACTTCATTCGCTGTAAAAGTCCTATCTAAAATCTATCTCCTTTGGATGAAAGCAGTTGAGACCAACCCCTCTTATTCAATTTGCAAGGATCTTAGCCACCCAGTTATAAATATGATCGGTCGTGCTTGCTGACTTATACTCATTCAATTCTTAATTAGTAGAAGTTAGATACGTTAACTTTCTAATATATCAAATTATACCAATTTTTCAGCATGAGTATTAATAAGAATAGATGGAGTAATTATTAATCTTTCATGTGTCGTATTGAATTGACATGTTAGTTCTCCTAGGCAACACTCCTGTTTTCAAACGAAACCAAGAAAACACTAATAACCAATCATGTCAATTCAAGATGCATAATATTAAGTGAAGAAATATCTTTATAGGTCTCTTACTCTTTAGTTTCAACGTGAATGACATTTTTATTGATTTCATTGAAAAAAAAAAAACATTTAGTAAAGTATACTATTTTCCTAAACATTATTTCTCATACGCAATTTACAAAAGTCAACGTTGAAAATTGAACTAATGCTTTATAATAATAAGAAAGTTTCGGGTTAAGGTAAATGATTAGGATGGGTTTAAGAGTTTGAATACACGACTAGAATATGTTCTAGTAAGAGAAACGATATTTGATTTGTACCCAAAATTTTGGAGGTGCATGAATAGTTTATATATGAATAACTGAAGAATATTTTACTTACGTTCCTAATTAATATGATTAATGTAATATGGTAAGTAATATTAAATATAAATTCTTTTCATTAAATCTACCAGTAACATAATTAAAAATTATAGTATTAATTAATAACACACGGTTCTCCTTTTTTTATGGATAGATTTTTCAAAAATGCTTTTAAAATTGCTAATTATTTGTATATAATTTTCTAGATATCTAATGGCGGTGACAAATAATGTTGAAATAATATTACTCTTCACATAATAGTAAAGCTGTTTTATAAACCGAAAATTAAATGAAATAATTTCGTGCATGCCGTAGGGAAATAGTTATGGTGCAATTTGTTATAATGCCATAACTGAACCGGTGTTATCAGTTTGAAATTTAAAGAATTTTTGGCAGCGCAGTAGCTTGTCATGCTTAGGCAAAGACTTTAGGCTATAATTGAAGTTTTGTGAATAATGGAAGGGAGTGACTAACAATAAAATGGGAGAGAAATATAAAGAGTACAGTGAAAGAGATTATGTCAATACCTTGTTTGGACGTTACTTTCATTTCTTTCTTGATCCCTTAACTTGAAGAGTAAAAAAAACTTGGTTTTTTGAGTGACAAGAGGAGACACATTGTCCCTTCCTAGCTATTTCACTTCCTCTCCTAAAATTACTTTCGAACAATAATTACTTAACTTTAAATTTGTTACTCCTTACCATTCCCTTCATTTTGATTCTCCCAATCATAGTTTTAAACTCCTCCTTTTTACAAGGATTTTCAAAGCATTGCCGTTTCCTTTACTCTTAATCTAATACTTAATTTTTATTTTAATCTATTATTAATTATTTTATCATTCTGTAAGTCTAAATTAAATTTGATATAAACACGCATATGCATGAGTTGACGAATAAAACTGTTTATAAATTTCATTTGATCATAGAATATTGAATATATATACATTAAGAGAATCAAATGAAAAAAAAATGCATGCATTTTATATTACATTTATATAATAACAGTTGCATTGTAATATTTGCATATGACCTGTTTGACCCTCTTAATCATGGGAAGTAAAAAAAAACAGGTGGGATAATTTAGTAATTTTAATTTTTTAATAATTTCATATAGTTATTATTATATTTTTAAATATAAACTATTTAAACAACATTTAACGATCAGAAGTAAATGGACTACCATAGTTTATAATTCATAAGTTGGGATGAACCACCTCATAACTCACCGTTTATTGTGGTTGAGCTCTGAATGGCTCCCAAAATTAATCCATCCTCAAGCTTATGGAGTAAAGTGCAGTATTGAGAGAACATTGGAGTTTAGTATCCTCTTAACAAACCTCAATTATGGTTTTTATATTTTATCCAAAAATATCAAGAATTCATCATCTTTACTAATACTATGAATGATCACCAGGCAATACGGAAGCACGTTTTATGACTTACAAAAGAAGTAAAAATTAAAATGGAGAAGGGCAGAAGGGCCAAGAAAAATACAAAGTTCAGATCAGGAGGAGCAGTGTGAAACCCTTCATAAATGGAATATAAAAGAAAATGGGAAAGTCGCTTACATGGTGTTACAACGTACCCTGGAGGGAGCTATAACAAAATGACAACAACAAAAAATTATTCCTAAAAAAAAGAAATAAATTTAAAAATGGAGCCGCCACCAATTTTAATTCTGGCTAATAATTGGAAAACCTTTTGATTTGCAAAACTGGTCTATTTAATAAAGATTTGAGTTCGGAAGTCTAATTATGATTAGGGAAGGGTGAAAACTTAATCCTACTACACCCCTAATACATCCATATAAATACGGTTACCCTAGAGTTATTATGCAAATTAAATTATAACTTAATAATATTTATTTTTCCCCAAAAATATAACAATTATATACAAATAAATAAATGATTAAATAACAAGAAGATAAAAAATGAATAAGGGAAGAGAAAACAAATTTAAAGGAAATTTAATTTTGGCTTGATAATTGTGGGCTACGCCGACGTATCCTCTGATGCAATGAGGAACTCAAAGTCACATCGTTCTTGTAGAAAATAAGTGTGTATTAACGGATTTTAATTAAGAAATTAAAAAAAAATTCTATTTTTTGCATAGGGTTCAGGATAGCATAAGCTATACAATAAACCCTTACATTCTTGTGAAACTTGAGGATGATTAATCATACATCAACATCACAAGTTGTTGCATGGATTAAATATTTGACCCAAAAATTCTAAAATAATTAAATTCTTTTTTTTTTAAATGTAAATAGCCTAGACTAAACAAGTAATTCGAAAATCCTATATACAAATGACAAGACTTGAGTCCTCAAATTGAAATATTCAAATGGAATAAAAAAAAAAAAAGAGTTGACTTTAAAACAAATGAAAATTAAAAAAAAATGACACAACGTAAAAACGAAACAAAATGAAAAAAAAGGCAAGAACCTGACACAAAAGGAATGAAAAATAATAAAAAAAAAAAAGGAAGAAAGCAAAAAGGCATATCCTAAATTGTCACGTAATGAAGAAAGAAAAACAGAAACCGTGACACAATGCAAAACAGGAACAATGAAGAAAGAAGCTTCATGGCGTTTCAGACTGGCTTTGTAGCGGAGATGGCAAGGGAGATGATAGTTACATGGCGATGGCTGGCTCAGATGTGAGAGAGCGAAGATGATGGTGATATTGTTAAAGAAAAGTATGCATTCATGAAACCCAAGCTTTACCTTGTTGAATCCCTCAAATTTAATTAAGACTCACGTCAATGTATATCACTGCTGTGCATCCCCTTCTTTTTTTGTGTCACTCCACCTATCTCTCTCTCTCTATGTTGCTTAATATGTCACTCATAGTCACCGTCTCTCTATGTTGTTGATGAATCCTCATTTTTCTGATGGAAATTATTATTATATAGAGAGTAGAGGGGAGAGATTTTAGGAGGCAGTTAGAGTTAAGTCAGTTAAGATTTTGATTTGATTTTAATTGAGTCAATTAAAATTTTGATTTGATCTTGATTTTTTTATTTTTTGATTTTTTTTATCAGTTGAAATTAAATTTAAATTCAAATGTACAGAAAAATAGAAAACAACAATAAATTGAAAACAATAATATGGTGTTCACACATGGCATATCCATTAGATTTCACACCCACATGTAATGTTGCATATATCCAATTGAAGTTAACCCCAAAACAGTCTCTTTATTTTTCAAAACTCAAAAACAAAGAAGATAAGGGTAAGCACATCGGACTGGCCCATAAACTCGAAGAATCCGAAGTGATCTGATTAAATTGGTTGGTACATATCGGACTAAAGGATCAATTGATTTGGATTCGATTAGAACCGATCATATATTGGTTTGGTTATTAGATTTATATCCCAACTTGAGACTCAATTTAAACCAAATCAATTTTAATGTTTTGAATTTGGAATTGTTGTGGCATTAGAATTGTGCTTTTTGGGTATTATGTGACGATATTTAGGAACTTTAAATTTGAATGTTGTGATATTTGATTACTATCTTCAGAAGCCTCAATATATACCAACAAAGCCTAGCACAATTGGTAAGGTGGATAGGTCCTTTGAGCATGTGTTAGGGGTTCGATTCCTGCCGTGTGTATAGAAAGGGACTTTGTTGGGAAAGGCAAAACCCACTTTGGTGATCTTCACGCCTCAGTGGGATTAGTCTTCGGATACCTGCCGGGGGATACCTCTAAGCAATAAAAAAAAAAGCCTCAATATATATTAGTATATGAAAATTTGTCTATATAAAATTTTGATATTTTACAGTATTTTTATTAAATATTTTGGGGAAAAATTGGAGAAAGAAAATAAACAAGTAAATCCAATTATCCAACCAACCAAATTTACTCGAATAGATTTGGCCCATATTTTGAAGAAAACAAATCAAGAATGAGGTAAATTCAACACCGAAAGAGTAATCTTATTTATACATATTTTTTTTTATATCATGTGATATTTTTCATACTTACAACAATTTTTTTTCCTGCTCTTACCTTCTTTCACCACTTCTCAACAACATTTAACAAGGATGCCATCGACCCGATAAACTTAAAAATTCAAGCTGAACTAAGGAAATTAGTTTGAACAATTGGTCCGAGTAATCAATTTGCTTAAGTCAAGACCAAATCAGATCAATTATCTCCGATTCAATTCTTTTTTAAAAAAAAATTGGAAAGTCGAGACCCAAATACTCAATCCAATCGTTCAATTAATTATATTTTAAAAATTGTTTCTAAATTTTTAAAGTTTTGTACTTAAACTTTAAATTTTATGTATTCAAGTCACTTTCTTTTTTGTTTGTAGTTCTTAGGATTGTTATCTATTTATGTTATTTGTTAAATATGTCAGAACTAATTGTTACACTGCTATTGGTTTTCATAAGCATGTAAGTTTTTATTTTTTATTTTAATTTGATGATTTGAACCAAACGACGTCAATCTTGGTTAGATGGGGATTTCTTCGGTACCCCTATGACATTCAAAGATACTGGTATCTTTTAGTTATTTGTGACTAAAAATATATCACATGTCTTATTATCTCAAGTTTTATTAAATCTATTAAATCTCAATCATTAATTACACAAAGGGTACCAGTATCTCATAAGTATCAAAACAAAAATCTTAATGTTATTTCATTTTATTTTTTGAACATGAACTAAACTGATGTCATTTTGTCATCCTCAAAGACCAAGATAGCAGTGTCTCCCCATCAACGCGGATATCCATATTGTCCAGGTCATAGCATAGAATACTGCTGTTGTGTTGACATCCTTGAACCCAACCAACAATAGAGAGCACAACAACAAAGACTATATGGTATAATGTTGGTGAATTTCAACAATCTCTTTTTGCCTTGCCTTACCCGTAAAGCTTGCCAATTGAGGTTCTTTTTAATAGGATTAGAAACGGTTGCATTTGAAAAGTTTATAGGCTTGAAGACTATTGAATAGTACAACAATAAAAAAAGAAATGTAAATCTATATGAATGGTTTTAAATTTAGCATATTTGCAAATCTCTCTTTTGAACTTGAAACATGATCAAGTTTTTCATAATATGGATAACTAAGATCAAAATCTGAGCACTTGATACAGGCTCTTATATCATGTCATGGAAGTTTAAATTATCTTTTCTAGAAGTTGAAATTATCTTTTCTAGAAGTTTAAAACGATAGGTAAAAGTAGATTCAGTTTTATATCTATCAAAGACACATAACTAATGACAATGCGATAATCATTAAAAAAAATGCTGATATTAATGAATTGAAACTTTGAATTACGAGAAATGTTTAAATAAGAACACAAAGAAGAGGTAAAAGTTGAAGAGACACAAAAGTAAAGAGAAACTATGTGGAATATAGAATTGTATTCGTTCTATTTATATTTTAACATTTTAATTTTAATTAACTTTTTCCTTTCTTTTCTTTTTTAAGGCACTTGCATAAGGCAGTGAGATTTTTGCAAGTTATTGTGTTTTTGGGTAAGACGAAAAACATTGTCAAAGAAGAGGCTGAATGAACTACTAAGAAAAGTGTCCCTTACGCTCTTTGCCAAACTAGAGAAACCACTCTAACATCAAGAGAACCCAAGAAGTGAATCCTTAACACTCCTGTTCTGATGCATGAAATATGTGCTGAATAAGACTTGTATACCTTCCATGTTCAGTGTCACTTATTTTGAATAATAAATAAATTGAACACTAAACAACTCATTGATGAATGATTAGAGTGCACATTATTATATTGAAATTGATATAGATGAAGATCCAGAAATAGCACAAGCAGCTGGAATAATAGGTACACCATGTGTGCAATTTTTAAAGAGTAAGGAGATCCTTAGGTAGAGGTTGGGTTTATTTTATCTTTTCTGCTCTTATTATACTTTACTATCTATTGCATACACAAATCTGAGTTTGTTTGAAGTTTCAAACTACACCCTCCTATGCTTAATATAAGATGTTTTTGCAGTTTTTTTTACTTATCTAAAATTTAAGTCGTTTTACCTTTCAATAAGTCATTAATTATTTCATATTTGATGTACCTTTCTATTTAATTGGAGAGAGAATGGGTGAAAGTGAGTTTATTGGAGTATTTAGTTGAAGAAAAAGAGTGAAGGTTAAGTGATAGAAAGGTATTTGTGTCTTGTACTTTTATTTTTTAGAAGATCAATACGATCTAATTATTATCTTAATCCCTATGCATAATCCGAAAGTGACTTATATTAAAGACCGAAATGACTTCAGCATGACAAGGCGTGCTTGTTATTGTTATATCATGCTCACGTCATCATTCATCATGAGATATTGTTTTACAATTTTGTTGACTTATTATTTGGGCTATGACATTACTTTGCAATTTCATGTGCTAAATTTAAAAATCTTAGGTACTAGAAGAGGGATATATTAAAAATCAAGCCTTGCATATAGTGCAATTAAGCTGGTAGAATTTGCACATTTTACATTACACAAGCAGTTTTACAAATAGAATGGAAAGCCACAAAATCAATTCCCTACCAGTATAAGACAAGTAAATATGTTCTAAGGCATGAGAGACAAATGAAAAATTAATAGGAAGAGGAAGACTGGAAGAGCAAGAACTAAGATATTGGAGAGCTAAGACCCTCCTGAGATGACAAAGGATACAGAGAATGGTGTCTCTTGGAAGAAATAATACATTTGTCCTCAAGTGAGGCCGGCCTTCTTAGTAAAATGTCTAGGATAGTCCTTTTGGTGTGTAATAGTGATGAAGCTCTGTCCTTGTGCTTAAGAACCAAGAAAAAGAGCAGTCTATAAGATATTAGCAAGCAAACCATGGCTCCTAAATCCCACCATTTTGAATAATCAGTTCTGATTCCAAATATATCATGAAGTATGACTTCACCCTTTATCTTTGTATCCCCTGGCATGAGTGGTTCAAATTCTAGTCCAATTAGGTCATTCTTGAACTGACCCTGAATTTCATAGCAAAAAAAGCACCATCAACATCATGGTCCAAATAGTTTGCAATTTACCATTATAATAGTTTGCATTTTTTACAATTTGTACCTGTATTGACCATGCAGTGTAGCTGATGTAAGACATTGGATAGCGCCAGAAGAATTTTGGAATGTCTGTCACTCTTCTGAATACATTTGATGGCATCATCATGAGTACCTAAGTGCACAACTTTAGTAGGGTAAATAGCTCTTCAAAGTTATGAACAATAAGGAGGATTGATTATCCATGAATATGTGTATGCTTACAGTTACACAAGCTGCTGTTCCCATAGCCAACAATAGATTGGACACTAGTGCTGCAACTAATAGCATGCACCCTTCTGTCACAGAAATGCTGCAGAATAGGTTTATGCAAAAATAGCAGTAATGAGAGAATCCTGGATGAAAGTTCACCATGTGGTAAAGTGTTGTTCCTGAAGTGAGGGAAACGGCAAGTACAAAAGGGAATGATGAGATGAAACTTGACAGCACATAGACTGCCTCACCATAATGCCTCCCAAACCTTTCACGTTTGAAGACCTGGTGTTAAAAAGGGAGTGACTTGTGAGTCTTTTATACACCCTTTTATCTGTAGAACTGAAATTCATACGTGTGGCTTGTAAATGAAATATTGGTGTACCTTTAGTTCCTCAAGGAAGAAGGGTAAGCCACCAATACAAAGGAGGATCATAAGGCCATAGATGAATCCATCACACTTGCCTCTAGACAAGATTGCATCATTGCTTGTTCCTATGTTGAAATAAAGAAAACCAGCGCACATCGATACCAAGTTAAAGAACAAAATCCGTAACCAGTAGTAACCGATGTCTCTAGTCATGTTAAGGAATGATCTATGAGTCAGCGTGCATAGCTGCTTCAACCTGCTGGTATCATATGCCCTCTCAATTAAAGGTTCTTTCTGCAACATATTGGCCTATAATCAGTATAGTCTCTTAGCTGACTTGAGTCAAATTGCACTGAGGGAAGGAAAAAACTAAAAGGAGAAAAAAGAAAAAGTGCAATACAACCAATACTGGAATTAAAAAAGTGCAATACAACCAATACTGGAATTATCATATTGCATTTTTGGCATAAAATTGGGCTGTAAAAGATCAGTTCTATTTATGCCAAATGGATTTCAGCTCAGAAGTAGTGACTAGGGGAAAGGGTCAAAAGAAATTTCAGGAGGTTAATATGTGTCCTTCTGTAAATTGACTTACTCTTTGTTTGATTTCGCGGATTCTTTTACTTGCATTTGCTGAATGCATGGAATTGTTGTAGTTCGTTATAAGTTTCCATTTAATCTCCTCCGTTGTCATATTCCTTAGAGAATCCCTTGATGATGGGGCTTCCTAAACATGAAATCCACCGGCAAATGAGAAGCAACAAAAGAATCTCTAAGAAGAGATGAAAATACGGAAACAAACTACTGGATGAGTTCTATATACTAACATTGACATTTTTGGACTGTACTAAGGTTGGAACACTATCAAACTCTGGGTTAACACAACGAAGGAAGTGTTCTGGAGGATTTTTCCTTGTTGGGCAAGGCAACCCTGCATCAGCAAAGAACTGAATTGGAAGAATAGAATTCAGTACCTTCCTCAAATAGCCTTTTTCAAAGTGGTTAGTTTCAGAGAACTTCATTCTACCTTAACTGCCTTGGTTCTTTCTCCAAAATACACAGCTTCACCTCCTGCAAGGAGGACCAGATCATCAAAAAGGTTGAACACTTCACTACTAAGCTGGTGAATGGAGCAGATAACTATTCTTCCATCATCATGAGCTATGCTTCTCAGAGATGAGATCACAAAGAAAGCAGCTGCACTATCCAGCCCACTGGTGGGTTCATCAAGCAAAAGTATGTGAGGCTGAGTTAAGATCTCAATGCTTATGCTGAGCCTTCTCTTCTCCCCTTTGCTAATGCCTCTTGAATGCCAATTCCCGAGTCTGCTATCTGCACAATCTTGCAGACCCATTTCGGCTAACGTCTTGGTTACCCCCTTGTCAATATCATCTCTAGTCATGTTGGAAGGAAGTCTCAAATGAGCAGCATATGTGAGGGTTTCCCTCACTGTTAGAGTTCCCAAGAAGTAATCTTCTTGAGTAACATAAGACTGCAATAATATTAGAAATTCAATCAGTGATATGGTACCTTATATGAATCAGAGTTGTAGAAATGCAAACGGCTCAGTTGCAACATTGAAGCTGGGCTAAATTGACTAATCGCTAACCAGTGCTTAGCTTTAAAGTTTTTACTGTGCCTCAAAGTCTTTTTTAATCCACAGTTCAAAATTTTAGGAACTTTAAAGCCACATGTGATTATAAGTGCAAGATATTCATATGTATTAAGCTTAAATTGCACAAAAGCTTCTACACTCAGGTGCTCACTGAAGTACAATACTCACGGGGGGGATGGATCCTCTAACATGAAAATTTCATATAACTTGGTTATGCATAAAGTTTATCATCGATCAAAAAGGTGTAGTCCAGACAAGGAGTATTTAAGAGGTCTAATCAATAGTGAAAACTTACACATGACTAGATCCGGTGAAATTCTCGCACGAGAGAATTTACTCTCATATTCAAAGTGAATTGGTAACAAGAAGATAGAAAGGAGACATCTAGTCATTTTGATATTGTTTGAGCTAACACAATTGCCACATCTTGATTCTTGAGTCTTGTTAATAATGGTCTAAGAACCAATTGACAGTTTGGATTGTTCATGCTGCTATTCCATACTAAAAAATCAAGTGCATTGAAAAGTATGAAGGAATATTAACAATGAAATCCCACACTTTCTACAGGCATAAACTTCTGACGTAACTGTTTTACTGTTAGTGTCAGGTTGATATACCTACCTTCTAGACTTTCATTCAACCTAATAATATGTCTTAGATTTCAGATATTTTATTTTTCCTTATCTAGTTAAAATCTGGTTTTGTAGTCAAACTTACAATATCTCTGCAGCTTGTACTTCTCTTAGTCCCATTGAGTAAAACATTTCCTGTCATGCTAACATTGGTGGGAAGTCTTCCTGTTGGAAGCCAATTTTGAAAGGGGAAAGAATATGGTCAGTATAACAAACATGAAACATTGGTCATGGAAGTATGTAACAAAATGTAGACTGGTGATAGAGCTCGTATAATGGAGCAAACTGTTTTCAAATGCTTCTTTTTCAGTCTGCCGAAAACACCAAAAAGCATTTTAGAAATTATAGTATACAATTAGATATCTTAATAAAGAGTGATTTTAGGGCTCATCATGGCTTCTACATGTGCAGAGAGTGCATGTTTGGAAAAACTGGACTGTTTGGTTTGAGTTTCTAAATTTTAGTTTTTAAAATTTTATGAAAGAAATATTGAAAATTTATAAAACTATAAATTTTAATTTTTAGTTTTCAGTTTTCCTTTATAAAATCCTGAAAACTGTAAATGAAAACTCAAACCTGGAAACAGTACTTTTTTTTTTTTCTAACTCAATTGATTTATTTTCTCATAAAAGCCCGTTTTCAATATGATTTAACATGTTTGAAAATACATGCAAAATTTATGTTAATCTTCAATTCATTTTATTTATACTATTTTTTTCAAAAAAAATTATTTCTTTAGTATTTTGATTATAAGCATAATTATTTCGTACTTTTCTTAATAATTTATAATGTAACGTAATTCTATATAAAAAAAAAGAGTAATGAAAAGTAAAAAGATTTATACAATTCAAACAAAGCCTGCTACCTTAAAATTGTTTTTCAATTGATTTTTTTTTTCTTGATAAAAAGATGCTCAAACCACCCAATGGGAAAAGTAAGGAGAAGAAGCATACAATATAAGAGAAAAAAAGAAAACAAACAAATGTACAATCAAAATTGATTGGGTACAAATAAAAATGATTGAAAAGAAGACAAAACTCAGCATATCAAGAGATTAGTAAATTTTCTTCATAATTCTATCGGCATTGCCATTAAGATTAGATGTCTTGAAATAAATACATTTAAACATAAAATTCTTTTTTTCACAATAGATTATAAATAAAAAATCAAATGTATTTATAATAAATCATTGAGATATCTTATTTTCACATCTAATCCAAAATACACCCTAACTGATCAGATGTTGACGTTAAGTTTGGTTAATGACTAAACATAACCAAAGTTTTTTCTTTTGGCTGAAAAGGATTGTAAAAGACAATTTACTGCAATAATATCGGTCAACGTGTAAATGACATGTCAGGAATCAACATTGACTAAATCATGCACTATATAAAACACTTCACAAATCAGTCATGGATTAAATCATGCACTAGACTAAAACTTTTCTTTTTTTTTCTTATTAACAATAGACTAAAACTTTTCTAATCAATCATTAAGCAAACCATACACTATACAAAAACTACACATATCAATCATTATGCATCATGCACTAGATAAAATTTTCTCAAACAATTGATTAAGTAAATCATGCACTGGTAGACAAAGTATCAAAAGTACAAATTTTACAAATCATTGAATTATGAAGGTTGGCTGTCAATATTTTGAGCTAGTACATTTTCCTATCCAAAACCCCAAGAAAATTTGTGGTATTGTGCTTTGTGTGGAGAGTGGGAGGAGGGAGAGAAAGAGGCACACCAGCAAGTGCATCAAGTAAGGTGGATTTGCCAGCACCTGAAGGGCCAATGAGAGCCATGATCCTGTTTGGTTCAGCATAACCACTTAACCCACTTAAGAGGTTCCTCCTTGGACTAGTGCTAACCACTGTCAAGTCTTCCCAAACCAAGCACACTTCTTCCCTCATATTATTATCCACAGCATCACCCTGCAACTCCATTGTTGGAGGCAACATATTATCTATATATATTGATTACTATATATATATGTGTGTGTGTGTGTGTGTGTGTGTGTGTGTGTGTGTGTGTGTGTAACTATCAATTGACAGTTTTTATATGGAATGAGGTCTGTGTACTTGCATAGTTCATTATGGCACCGAATGGGCACGATTTTCACTGTTGAAAATGTCAAATCAGAATAAGTTATTTTAGAGTATTTCCTATTTTGAACCTTTTTTTTTCCCCAAAGGATAACGATGAGTAGTACAAAATAAAATGTGTTAATTGTGTATGGATATATATAGTTAGCACTAAATAGTAGGAATTGATTTTTCATAAATAACATATGAAAATTTGTGCTAGGAATGAATGCTTAAAAAATAAAATAATTGATTAGTACGTCAACATATGCATATCTATAAATTTTGTAAGTATCTATAAATTATCTACCCATAAAAAAATCCACAAATTAAATTCAAATTAGGACAATTCAATTAAAAGCGGACCAGATGAATCACCCCGTGAGCATAAGAATTGATTGAGTTTATGTTACTTGACAGTTTTGTTTGTTTTTACCATTTTTTGTTGAGTATAAAAATAGCTTCGGCTCCAGTGTAAAAGAAAATTAAATAAAAATGTTTCTTTTTTTTTTTTAATAAAATAGGTTTCTAGTACTACAAAACCAATTAGTATATCATATAGCAATGTTCTAGTGATCCACTTTATCTCCACGACATGCCGCTTATCCCTTCTCTTGGCTCTGATTTTTGTTTTATTTTCAATCGAACGAGGCCTCAAAAGGCTGATTTAGATGTTATAATTGAAATTATAATATAGAATTTTAATTTTAATCTATATTCTTTTAAATTTGAAATTGACTTAAAATTTTAAATTTTATATTTAGAGTTAATAGAGAATTATAACATAATTATTGGACAATAAATGAGAAAAAAAAGAACTACATAGACTTTAATAGAAAAAGGATATACATACATAAATATACACACACACAAACGAGCGACCCACATAAAATAGAGTGATTTATTGTGAGTGAAATGAATGAATCTTTATAGTTGAATCTTACCTGAATTATTAAAATTAAAGTATAAAATCATATAATTTTTTTAAATGAGTAACTTTTAATCTTGATCACTTATAAATAGTTATATATCCAAAATTTACTATTTTCACCCTCATAATAAATCACCCCATCAATGTATATATATTCAGAAATTTGAATGAAACTGGAAAATGTTTCATCCTGTCAAAATTTAACGTGGTAGAACAGTCTAAATTATATTAAAACATAGCTAAAAGCATAAAACCATGGGTAAATTGCACAAAACGATACAGTTATTCATTTACATAAATATTTTCACTTCTCCACATTAAAAAATTCTGATTTTTGTTTGAATCTTCAATTTTAAAGGGTCTCTTCCAATCACATCTTTCACATAATACAATACATGAGGTTATTCACAATTTCCACTAATAATATCCCAATTCCGTAACCGGCAAAAGAACTTGAATTTTAGTTTCACTTACTAAGTTAATATGTGTCAGCAGCATTTATTACGGCAAACAGCAAATGTGTCGAAGTTACAACATCACAAGTCTGACAAAGGTGGAATCCTCTATTTTAATATATTAATTATTAAAAGATTAAATACGTATAATTGAGTATTTTAAAGATTTCACATCAAACACATTAATCTCTAATTTTTTTTAACATATCAGTTCCTGAAAATATTGGTTTTAAGCATATTAATCTTTAGTCTCTAAAAAGTAAGTTTGTAATATGTAAAATTGTTATTTATGTAGAGACAAGTGTATATATAAATTTTCAGTTAAGAAATTAATATGTGTTGGGTTTGGGCTCACTCCTATGTGGAGAAAAGCCCAAAACCAAGCTAGCCCACTTACCTTATGAGAGTAGTCAGCTAGGATAAGATGAGAGTGCTTATTTGTGTGAAATCCAGCAGCCACAAAGAGAGAGAAGAGAGAAAATACAACCAAACCCGTTTTTCATTTTCTTTGTCTGACAGTCTCCGTAAATCGGCCGTTGTGAATTCGTTCACCGTTGGATCGTGCTGAAATTTGGATAGCAGGTTTATAACAGGTGGTTCTTCATTCTGAACGGTCAGATTATCGAAAAAAGGTCTTGAGTGTGAGATATTAAGCTCGAACTGAGGTTCTGTTCCAGTTTACGAAATCAGCTTTTCTGGTTTGAGCTGTCACCGTAAATCGCCGATTGGGAAGTCAGTCACCGTTGGATCGGGCTGAAATTTGGACAGCAGCTTCCAGACAGGTGGTTCTTCATTCTGAACGGTTAGATTGTTGAAATAAGGTCCGAAGAGTGAGAAACTGGTCTAGGACAGAAGCTCCAATTTGGGGTATTTCACATTTCCTTATTCTCAATTTTATGAATTGACGATTGATTGGTTTTAGGTTATTGTTAGCACGATTTGTGCATTTATTTGAGACTCTCTTGTACCTATTTTGATCATAGTGGAGTTATTTCATTGGTCTGGACGACCCATGGTTTTTGTCTCTCACATTGAGGAAATTTTCCACGTTAAAAATCTTGGTGCATTGTTCCGATTATTGTTCTGGTTAATTTGTGTTGTTTGCTGCCATTATTTCGCTGCTAGAATTGTTGCTCCTCTTGTTCTTGCAAGTAGGGAATTGTGTGTTTAGTTCCCAACATTTGGCATCAGAGCTCTATCTTGGACATTATTGATTATAGCTTGCTTGAATGATGGAGGCAAATACAAATAGAATGGTATCATTGAATGGTAGTAACTATCATATATGGAAAGGCAAGATGAAAGATTTGTTATTTGTTAAAAATCTGCATATGCCTGTGTTTGCTACACAAAAACCAGAGTAAAAAACTGAAGAAGAATGGGAATTTGAGCATCAACAGGTTTGTGGCTTTATTCGGCAATGGGTAGAAGATAATATTTATAATCACATTGCTAATGAGACTCATGCTAGAACTATGTGGGAAAAGATTGAATCCTTGTATGCTTCCAAGTCTGGGAACAACAAGTTGTATTTGTTGAATATGTTGATGAATCTGAGATACAAGGAAGGGTCTTCCATATCTGATCATTTGAATGAGTTTCAAGGAGTTTTAGATCAGTTGTCAGGCATGGGAATCAAGTTTGAAGATGAGGTTCAAGGGCTTTGGTTGCTAAATACTCTACCAGACTCTTGGGAGACATTTCGTATCTCTCTTACTAATTCTGCTCCTAATGGTGTGGTACCCATGCAACTCGTTAAAGGTGGTGTCTTGAATGAAGAAGTGAGAAGGAAGACTCAAGGTTCTTCATCTCACTCAGAGATGTTGGTTACAGAAAATAGGGGGAGAAATCAGAACAAAGGCACAAAGGGTAGAGGTAAAAGCAGAAGCAAGTCCAGATCAAGGTACACAAAATATTGAATGTCATTACTGTCATAAAACAGGGCACATCCAAAAGCATTGCTTTCTTTGGAAAAGGGAGAACAAAGGTAAGCAAGAAAAGAAAGAACACAATAATGATCGTGTCTCTACTGCTACGTCAGATGATCTTCTCATTGTAGGTTATGAGAATATGGTTAATGTAGTATCTGATGAGTCTGACTGGGTAATTGATAGTGGTGCCTCAATACATGTCACGCCAAGGAAGGAGTTCTTCACATCTTACACTTCAGGTGACTATGGAGTGCTAAAGATGGGCAATGATGGATTGGCCAAGGTGATTGGTATGGGAGATATTTGTTTAGAAACTAATGTTGGAATGAAGTTTTTGTTGAAGGATGTTAAACATGCTCCAGATCTCCGCTTGAACTTGATTTCGGTCAGAAAGCTTGATGATGAAGGTTATGTTAGCACCTTTGGTAGTAGTCAGTGGAAACTTACTAAAGGCAACTTGGTAGTGGCTCGAGGAAAGAAGACCTCAAGTTTGTATGTGATGAAATCCACAATCTCAAAAGGCAGTATAAATGCAGTTGAAAGCAAAGAAGCTTCAGAGTTATGGCATAGAAGGCTTAGTCATATAAGTTAAAAGGGTCTCAATTGTTTAGCTAAAAAGGATGTACTTTCTGGTTTGAAGAATGCAGAGTTGGAGAAATGTTCTCATTGCATGGCTGGAAAACAGAGAAGATTATCCTTCAAGAAGCATCCTCCTTCAAGGAAATCAGATTTCTTGGAGTTGGTGCACTCTGATGTTTGTGGTCCATTGAAGGCAAAGTCTTTTAGTGGTGCTCTTTATTTTGTAACTTTCATTGATGATCACTCAAGGAAGCTTTGGGCTTATGCTTTGAAGACCAAGAATCAAGTCTTGGAGAAGTTCAAAGAATTCCAAGTTTTGGTCGAGCGGCAAACAGGTAAGAAGCTTAAATGCATTCGTACTGATAATGGTGGTGAATATTGTGGACCATTTGATGAGTATTGTAAAGAGCAAGGTATTAGGCATGAAAAGACACCTCCTAAAACACCTCAGCTAAATGGTTTGGCGGAGAGGATGAATAGGACGTTAATTGAAAGAGTTAGGTGTATGCTTACTGAAGCAAAGCTGCCTAAGCATTTCTGGGGAGAGGCATTGCTTACAGCAGTACATGTGATTAATTTGAGTCCTGCTATTGCTTTAGATAATAATGTTCCAGATAATGTGTGGTTTGGCAAGAATGTCTCTTATAATCACTTGAGAGTGTTTGGGTGCAAGGCATTTGTTCATGTTCCAAAGGATGAAAGATCTAAGTTGGATGTGAAGACAAAGCAATGCATCTTTATTGGGTATGGTCAGGATGAGCTTGGCTATAGGCTCTATGACCCAATTGATAAAAAGCTTGTGAGAAGCCGTGATGTGGTGTTTATTGAAGACCAGACCATTGAAGATATTGAGAAAGTGGAGAAAACTGAATCCCAGCATAGTAGTGACTTGATCGATGTAGATCCAGTCCAGCCACCACATGCACAAGAACTAGCAGAGAATCAGGCCCAGGATCATATGCAAGAAGATGACCATAGGGTTCGTGATGACCAGCAGGTAGGAGATCATTTAGATGCTCCAACTGATGATGTTGTTGATGATCAGCATGAAATACCTACAAATCAGCCTGTTGCACTTAGGAGGTCTACTAGAAAGATACAACCTTCAACCAGGTATCCTTCTGATGAGTATGTGACTTTGACTGATGGGGGAGAACCTGAATGTTATAAGGAGGCTATGGATAGTGACCAGAAGCAAAAATGGGTTGATGTTATGCAAGATTAAATGCAGTCCTTGTATGATAATCAGACATTTGAGCTCGTGAAATTACCTAATGGTAAGAGAGCTTTGCAAAACAGGTGGATATACAGGTTGAAACATGAAGGGAATTCTTCTTCCCCAAGGTATAAAGCTAGATTGGTGGTTAAAGGCTTTAGGCAGAAAAAGAGGATTGATTATGATGAGATTTTTTCTCCAGTTGTGAAGATGTCATCTATCAGGACCGTTTTGAGTTTAGCTGCAGGTCTTGATTTAGAGGTAGAGCAGATGGATGTAAAAACTGCTTTCCTCCATGGTGATCTTGAGGAGGAAATCTACATGGAGCAGCCTGAAGGTTTTAAAGCAAAAGGTAAAGAAGATTATGTGTGCAAACTCAAGAAGAGCTTATATGGCTTGAAGCAAGCTCCGAGG
Organism: Dalbergia cultrata; assembly: GCA_031216105.1. Taxonomy (NCBI): domain Eukaryota; kingdom Viridiplantae; phylum Streptophyta; class Magnoliopsida; order Fabales; family Fabaceae; genus Dalbergia; species Dalbergia cultrata. Next base: position 15,560,290 of record CM062353.1, read on the forward strand.
CAATGGTATAAGAAGTTTGAGTCTATAATGGGAGAGCAAGGCTATAAGAAGACTACTTCAGATCATTGCGTTTTCATTAAACAGTTTGCTAGTAATGATTTTATTATCCTTTTGTTATATGTTGATGATATGCTTATTATTTGTCAAAATGCTTCTAGAATTGATAGGTTGAAAAAGCAACTTGGGATGTCGTTTGCAATGAAGGATCTCGAACCAGCAAAGCAGATTCTTGGCATAAGAATCATCTGGGATAGAAAGGAGAAGAAACTTTGGTTGTCACAAGAGAAATACATTGAAGCCGTGCTGCAAAGGTTTCAAATGGAGAGTACTCCTCTTGCTGCACACTTCAAATTGAGTTGCAAGCAAAGTCCATCAAACAAAGAAGAGAAGAAAGACATGGAGAGAGTTCCATATGCTTCAGCCGTGGGTAGTTTGATGTATGCTATGGTATGCACTAGACCAGACTTAGCTCATGGTGTTGGTAGTGTTAGTCGTTTTCTTTCAAATCCAGGAAGAGAGCATTGGAATGCAGTGAAGTCAATTATGAGATATCTCCGTGGTACTTCTGGCTTGAAGTTATGTTTTGGAAATGAGAAGCCTTTTCTAGTTGGTTACACTGACTCAGACATGGCAGGAGATGTTGACTCTAGAAGGTCTACTTCAGGTTATTGGATTAAATTTGGAGGTGGAGCTGTAGCTTGGCAATCTAAGTTACAAAAATGTGTTACTTTATCCACTACAGAAGCTGAGTTCATTGCCATTACCAAAGCGTGCAAGGAGATGCTTTGGATGAAGAAGTTCTTACAAGAGCTTGGTTTTACTCAAGAGAAATATGTGCTATTTTGTGATAGTCAAAGTGCTATACATCTTGGTAAGAACTCAACTTTTCATTCAAGGTCCAAACATATTGATGTGAGGTATCATTGGATACTTGATACTTTGAATGCTAAGTTGTTAGAACTTGAAAAGGTTCACACTGATGAGAATGGTTCAGATATGATGACTAAATCTTTGCCAAGATGGAAGTTTGAAGCTTGTTGTTTGATCGCCGGTTTGGCGGTTACCTCCACATAGTCGTGAGGGGGAGATTTGTTGGGTTTGGGCTTACTCCTATGTGGGGAAAGCCCAAAACCAAGCTAGCCCACTTACCTTATGAGAGTAGTCAGCTAGGGTAAGATGAGAGTGCTTATTTGTGTGAAATCCCGCAGCCACAAAGAGAGAGAAGAGAGAAAACACAACCAAACCCGTTTTTCATTTTCTTTGTCTGACAGTCTCCGTAAATCGGCCGTTGCGAATTTGTTCACCGTTGGATCGTGCTGAAATTTGGACAGCAGGTTCGTAACAGGTGGTTCTTCATTCTGAACGGTCAGATTATCAAAAAAAGGTCTTGAGTATGAGATATTAAGCTTGAACTGAGGTTTTGTTCCGGTTTGCGGAATCAGCTTTTCTAGTTTGAGCTGTCACCGTAAATCACCGTTTTGGAAGTCGTTCACCGTTGGATCGGGCTGAAATTTGGATAGCAGCTTCCAGACAGGTGGTTCTTCATTCTGAACGGTTGGATTGTTGAAATAAGGTCCGAAGAGTGAGAAACTGGTCTCGGACAGAAGCTCCAATTTGGGGTATTTCACATTTCCTTGTTCTCAATTTTATGAATTGATGATTGGTTGGTTTTAGGTTGTTGTTAGCACAATTTGTGCATTTATTTGAGACTCTCTTGTACCTGTTTTGATCATAGTGGAGTTATTTCATTGGTCTGGACGACCCGTGGTTTTTGTCTCTCACATTGAGGGAATTTTCCACGTTAAAAATCTTGGTGCATTGTTCCAATTATTGTTCTGGTTAATTTGTGTTGTTTGCTGCCATTATTTCGCTGCTAGAATTGTTGCTCCTCTTGTTCTTGCAAGTAGGGAATTGTGTGTTTAGTTCCTAACAATATGTTAGAATGTGAAATTTAAAAACAAATTGTATATTTAATCTTTTAAAGATTAAAGTATAAAAATGAAAATATTTTAAGAATAAAATTGTATGGTTATCCATGTTAAAAAACATTTGTGAAACGTTCTTCTCTATCATACCATTTCTATATGTAATGAAATTTTATTAAGTTTCATATGTTTTTTCTAAAACTTTTTTCGACGATTTCATCTGGGTCTAAAAAGTTTGGGGAAATAAATAATTGGGTGGTACTCAAAATAAAGGATTCAAAATAATATACTAATACAAGCCATTAGGAATACGCTGGCAGCGAGAGATTTTGATAATTTATATAAAATTAAAGATTCAAACCTCCATGTTGACAATGTATACAAAAATAAAAAAATAATACACTAATACAGTTCCTTTTTTTTTTGTTTATTTTGGTTATACATTGAATTCAACACGCATTTAGATGTTACAAGGTGGAATGATAATAAACTGTTGCAACACGCATCCAGTTGGGAATTGTTTCAGCTGATAGTTTCCTTTTTAAATGTTAAAATAAATAATATGTAGCATTTTTGACCTAGACCCAAACATCAAGCTAGCCAGGTGCCATCGAAGTTGATGTGTGCAAAATAAAAAATAGCGTAAATTTCAGTGACGCCAATGTGTAATTTACTTACAAAATAAAAACAAAAGCTATATAATTTAGTATTTTAAAATTTATGTAATAAAAGTATTCTAGAATCAGCGTGGCATTTGTTGATGGAGTGCCCCTTTGGACAAGTAGTATACCAGATTTTGTGGAATGCAGTTCTTCCTTAACACGCACGATTCAAAGGTACTAACGACTGGCCGATGTGTTTGCAGGACTTGTTCCAGCAGGACTTGTTCCAGCAGCTCTTCAAGGAGGAACTCGATGAGTTAGCTATGCATGTGCAAGAGATGTCATCAATCATTGAGACTTTGTCTCTAGTGGAGTTTGCCTCTATAATTAGGGCTAAATCAGTCATTTGGCAGATTAGTATTTAAGGAGTTTGAGTCTAGGTTAGAGCACCTATCTTACAATGGGACCTTAAGCCATGAAATTTGTATTAATTGATCTTAGTTTTGAGTACTTTTAAACTCAATTTACTCCTAGATGTTGTAATAAAATAGTTGGTGCTTTAACTCATCTAACCAAATTTGAAAGATCTAAATTGTGGCCAGGAGAAATACCAATTGGTATTAGGGACCTTGTAATTGAGGAAATTTCTTCTTAATAAATTCACACCTTTATATATATATATATATATATATGCACGTCTTCATGAAGAGGTCACCAATGTACACATTCTCTTACCACTTTGATTTACCTAATTAATATTTGTCACGACCCGACTTGGGAACGTAATCGGCACGTGAGGAATTTCACCCCATGTAAGTCTCGTGACCTTTGAGTCTCTCTATATGCATAAAATAATAATAATATCCATTTTTCTAAAACATATTATCATCTCTAGTATAAACATCTTTCTCTTGGAAAATCAAATTATCATCGATATTAATTTCATAATCAAGCTCTGAATATATATCTCTGTAATACAAAAGATATGAGTTACTCTCTATACAAAATACCCATGAAATCTATAATCATGTAATTACAAAATAATCATGAGAAAGAATGTAGATTTATCTCTATGGTTCAGGACCTTACCCACTATGACACTGGAGCACTCTATCTTTATACAAAATACAAAAGGCACTTAACTCAAAGTGAAACTCATCAACTGAATATCTTTACTGTTGGAAAAAAGGTGGCTGAGAATAATCTGCTGCAGATAATGTATCTGTAATGGAAAAACAGGAAGATGGATGGGTTTCATCTAAAATTTAGTAAGTAAGTTTTTACCCATAACCCTCTCACAAGACAATGATAAGATATATAAATATAATTGATCATCAAAACTTGATTAGTGCAAAAACTCTTACACCATTTTAATATGCTCATACATAATAGCTCGGAAATCAATAATCTTCGAAAAAATAAACAACAATATTCTAATAAAGAAACATGAATCTCTGATTATGCATTTCATAATATATATATATATATATTCTCAGGTTATGCTTGTCGATCATGGCATAACAAATTCTTTGCCCTGAGATCCCCTAAGGATCTAAATTGGATACCTAACTAGATTCCATTTCTACTATGTGAGATTGTCCCTAAAGACAACTTGATACCAAGGTTAACGATCGGGGTTCAGTCGTTAGTTCATTGTTTGTTTCTCTATAGTTTCTATCTAGTCTATAAATCATAAGAACTAGTATTTTTCTCTAATCTCTATACTAAGCTGTACTTTGAATTCAAAGCTCCATTATAATAAATATAATACTCTACTCTTGAAATCATAACATCTCTAGATATTTATATAAAACCATAATCATGCTCTAGCTCTTTTAAAAATCAATTTTAGCAATAATGGTCCCATGAGTTTGCATTAAAGTGTCTCTTTCTTGTTCTTCGAAAATCCTCATTTTCATAAAGGTAAAATCAACCATAATCTATAACCTCTTGAAATAATATCTAAAACCATGCAATCATGCCACAATTTAAAGAAAATAACTCTAATGACCAATATAAGGATCATAGGATTTGAACCCACTCACCTAGAAGGAAAGAAGGAGTGATGACAATACCAACGAAGCTTTGAGGAAGAGGAATGACACCAATGTCTGCCATAATAGCCATAAACTCTATATTAATCTCTAAAAATCTCTAGATAGCTTTAATCTAACTCCAACAACATTAGGAGATCACCTATACTTGACAACAATAAGACAAACAACACATCTCATAATCTAGGATATAAGATGGAGAAAACGGAAACAAAAAAAACTTATAAAATCTATCACATTGATCTTGGAAGAAAAAGGATTGGGGTTGGATTGAGTGGAACAAAGTGGAGAAGGGTTTGGAATGGAAGGGTTTCGATTAGAATGAAGGTAAACACGAGTATGATGGTTTAAAAGGAGTTGGAGGGCTCATTAAACGAAATTGTGTCGTTTACACTATGTTAACATCGAGCCTGCTTGCTGTAGCGAGCCTTCTAGCCCGCCTGCTCGTTGCAGTAGGCTATTCTACAGAATTCTGTAGTAACAGCACCCAAACTGTATCTTTGGCTACTTTACATATTTGGGACTTTCTCGGTAACACGGGTGGTTCCCAGGGGACCCTAAAGTCATACGAAACTTGTCTACTAACATATGTACATCAGGTATTACAATATTCTATCTCATTTATATGACATTTAATGATGATAAAAAATTTTAAATAAAATCTAAAAATATGCCAACTGTATCCCTACCACATTAAAATGAATATATTTAAATTTTATTTAATATTTTCACAAAAAAATATTTTTAATGTTTGTTATTTTTACTTTAAAATACTAATAATACTTAAGGTTTTAAAATATTAAAATTTTAAATCAGAAATGCCTTATTGCATGAAGAATATTTTGTGAAATGTTTTGTTATGAGTATATTCAAGTTAACGTCATGTTATGTTGGCTTACTTTTTATATAAATATTATTTTAATAATTTATGTTCCTTTTTCTTAATTTTAAAAATGTCACTCGGTATTCCTTTTGTTTTTGAGTATATATAAACGAAAAATTGACAAACTAATGAAAATTACATTAAGAAATATTTTGTCAAATTAATTTTAAATATATTTATTTCGTATATAATATTTTTACCTAAACTTTAATACTATTGCTTGTATATTATTTGAGAACAAAAATAATATGCTGAGGGAAACAGTAAAGAACGAACATTAATTAAGTGAAAGCAAAAGTAAAAAAAATAATTAATGTGGATATAGCGTTTTAAACAATGTATACATATTGTTCAACCGATGTCAATCAAGTACTCTTTAACAAGGCAATTTCGAGAACATAAAAACTTAAATATTTTTTTTTTCAACTGAAAATCCCCTTTTTTTGTCATCAAAATCACCATTTTTATAAAAAAAATATTTCACTTTTTCTAACTTTTTTTTATAGAAGTTAAAAAGAGTAGCTTATATAACAATTAATATTTAGATTTTTTTAATTATATATAAACTTTAAATTTTATAATAAATTTTTTAAAAATCTGAAACAAGTACAATCTGTCAGAAGGTTTATATTTATATTGCATGATGATGACGATAACATAAACTACATTTATAGACTACCAATTTTGTTGAAGTGATGGTATTTACCTCATGATCTAATTTTTATTCAATATATATAATATATAATAATAATACAATTCGAGTTCTATCCATGTGCACACCGCCAGAAGATTCAGAACATCGTGTGCATGTTGAGATTGCGCAATAAATCCTGCTGTGAAGTCACAACTAGCGAGCATTCAGGGATTAAACAAGTCGAGCTGTGTAGGCATGTAGCCATGCCCATACCCACAACGGAGAAGATTGAAAGCAGTTAGTGCTGCCTGGACCAAGAAACCAATCAATCTCAATCAAACAAGTGATGCTGTTTGAAAATGGCACGTTCGCACAAAGCTGTCCCAGTCAACTCTGATTATTCCAAGCTATGACAGATATATAGATCCACCCGCTTTCAGAGTTCAGACGTGTCAGTTTTCCAAGATTGCTATATAATTGTGTAGTTAATGGTCTCCTTTCACAAAAAATTGTTATGGCGAAAATTTTATGGGAATTTTATTATCTGAATGAGGCTTTTTCTTTTCACGTATAGAATTTGGGTGATGTATTTATATTAATATGGTATTTAAAAAAAATTATATAATATGATGTTTTCAATATAAAATTTGTCAAAGATAAATTTAATAAAAAATATTTTTATACTGAATTTGAAATAAATTCAATGTAAAAAATATTATTTTATTGAATTCGTTATTGGCTGATTCAATAAAATAATATTAACACAAAATTCACGGCCAAACTCAAACTCAGAATTTTGATAGATTCAGTGTAAAATAAAAATAACATAGAATTTATCATTGGTGAATTCCAAAACACCATATACAAATAAATTTATCCATTTTATCATATTAGTGTAAATCACCTATAAAAACACCATATACAAATTATTTTTCCTTTGAATGAATGATATGACATTATTACTGATTTTTTGATAAATTACTTGATTGTATTATTTTATTTTATTTGATAATCATTATATTTTTTATAAAAAAAATTTATAAATATTTTTTATTATGTATGTATTTATTGTTAGTTATTATTTTTTTTTATGAAATAAGTTTTTGTTAAGAGAAAAGCTCACTCTGGTTTAATATCATAATATATTTACGAATTCATTAAGTATTTATAGAAATATTTAAATATAAGTTATCATCGGAGAAAATTTGAGAATTGAACTCAAATCATTACAGTATATTTTTAGTTATATTTATAGCTAGCTATTTATCATATATCTCATGGCCAACATTATTCTTCCTTCATTGTTAATTATTATATTTATAGCCAGCTATTTACCATGTATCCCAATCGCATGAGATAAGGACAATTAAATATAAGAGAAATATTAAATATACTTAGACTGAAGAGTTTGAATTCCCTTCTGTGACAATCGTATTCGATCTATTGCAGAGGGACCTTCACTAAAATTAGCACCTCTCTTGTATTAAAGACTAGGGATGGTCCCGTCACAAAAAAAAAAAAGAGTAGGGATGGTCCGTGTGATAAGGGTTCACTGGTAATGGCCCTTGAATGTGGGCCATCCGTGCGCTAACAAAATGCATATGGCTCCATTGCCATACTTAAAATAAATCAGGGCCCATAGAATTAGACTAAAAATGTTTGGATCAGTCATTTGTATGAATCTGACCTGGGTTAACTTGTTCTGCTAGTTGGGACCAATTCATTGAGTACAGAATAATAGCACTCTTTCTTTTGGTTTAAAAAAATTGCTGTGTGTAATATTTCACTTATACTAATGTACACGTTTTAAAAATACTTCAGTGTTTTGGTACCCATGGGATACTTATGTCTTTTATATAATAAATGATTATGATTTAATAGATTTTAAAAAATTTAAATTAGTAAAATATGTGACTCATTTTTAGCTATAAATAACTAAAAAATATTAGTATCCTTGAATTTTATAGAAAAACTGGAGAAATCCTCTTGCTAAATATTGAAAAATGGGTGAGGGTCTGTTTATACTATAGGTAAGTTTTTGTATATTTATACCTTTTAATAACTTTTTATAAACATAAAATTTTATTAATCTAATCGTTACATTCAAAGTTCATACCTGCTAGATTAAGTATATTAAATTTCATATGACTTGCAAATGATTTGATATCTCATTATGCTGATTTATTTGGATAGATAATTTATTTTTAAAAATACTATTAAATATTAGAATACCTGCTCATTATTATTCGATTTTTCTAAAATTTAATATATTTGATCATCAATATAATATTATATAATTCAATAATCAGATTGATTAAATTTAATTTTTATGAAAAGTTATTGAAAAATACAAGTATGCAAAATTTACACTTAGTATGAACAGATCTCGGTGCTTAAAAAATATCTAAAATATTGGTGTTCATGAATGTGACATGTATGACATGCACGTGAGACAGGAAGTCAACGAGTGTATATTGAAGGGCCCATGAGCCATGACGGCCTCTATTGTGGTGGGTTTAGGAAAACCACAACACATGCCGTCTAACTCTAAGTCTGTTTGATCCAATACCGTATCACCCATTTTTTTTGTCGGCTGCACTGCTCTCTCGGTTATTTATTGTAAAATACTCATCAAAGTATAATTATATATAATATATTATATATTATTATATACTAAATCAATCCCACGCTCAAAGCAAAAATTAAAAAGAAAAACCAATTCCACATTTCTTACACGGTTTATTTGTTCTTACATGGGATTTATTGGGTTGCCACATCTAGACTATATATTTTTTCGGAAGCTTGAATACATTTTTGGAAGATTTTGTTCTTTAATTATATTTGTTTCCATTAAAATATTTTAAAAATTACTTGGTTTTATTGTATATCGTTAGCTTACGTCTATTACATATTTAACTTATTAAATGGAATGTTCTGTCATCCAATCTTGGCTAGTAACCCATTTTATTGTAAGATATTGACACATAAAATTATGACTTGACACATAAGATGTGTTTTCTACACTTTTTCATAAACATATAATTAATAAAATATAATATAATATAAATTATACTAACCTTTTGCTGAATTTGTTTAAATTCACCATGGCTCTCGGTAAAATTTTCTCTCTTTTTTATTACGTAAAATTTTCTTTCTAGACCTGTCAGTTTTAGACTGACCCCAACCCACTCATCTCTAGGATACAGTCTCCAGTCCTCCAAACTTTGATACTGGAGGGATTGTGGACCAGTCGGCTAAGACTGACCTTAACCCATTAGGCCACAAGTTAGGCCTCCAAGCTAGACTAAAAAAGTAAGCTTGAGAGGTCCCCCAAGCAAGCTCCCTAGGTCAGCTTGGTGCATTGGACCCCATTATTTCAAATCAATAAAGGGATCCACCTTTGAATGCTGAAATAGTTGGAGATGTTAATGACGGCCAACGGTTAGCCGGCCAGGAATATATGTTGAACCCAGAGGAAGAGAAGGGCAGTTCATTCCAATCCTATACTCAAACCTACCCATACATCTATCAACGAACTAGACAACAACACTCTCTAAACCTATAAAAATCATTATATCATGTTTTTAAGCTTGTTAAATCATTATACTTTCTTGCACACATTTCTCCATTGTACTTAGAAGGGGAGTTATAGTGTTCCATGTCAAATGTGATGTGATTCTTAGCGTAATTTGCCTAAAATAAATAAATAAAATCAGATGACACATCTGGGTAAGGGTCCACTTATGAATGGCTACAATGGTAGGGAGCAAAGGTCTCCTCGAAATTAATGTCCCATTCTTGGGTAAAGTCCTTAGCAACCAATCTAGCCTTGTATCGTTCAATAGAATCGTCAGAATGAGTCTTGATCTTGTATACCCACATACATCTCATAGGGGTCTTATTGGAAGAAGGATCAACCAAGTCTCAAGTGTGGGTCTTCTCCAATTCCTGGAGTGCTTCTTGAATAGCGTGCTACCAAATAGCGTGCTACCAATGAGGGCTTGTAGAGGCTTTTTCATAAGACCTAGGTCCATGAAGGTGAAGTACGGCAAAGAAACAATCCAAGGATAAGTGCAGGATCTATAGCTGGAACTGGGTCATCAATAGCCGTCGAAGTATTAAGAGGGGTTGGATGCACACCAGGAGAACTTGCATCATTGTCACTAGGAAAAAGGTCAACAAAAGAGCTAGCAAAGAATGGGCTCGAAGTGGAAGAAATGGATTTACAAGAGGACATGGAAAAAAAATTATGGTGTTCCCAAAAGATTACATAACAAGAGGTGCAAATACATTGAGATATGGCATCCCAGCAATGATAACCCTTATGTTCAATCCCATAGCCAAGAAAGCAACAAAGGTGAGCACACAGTTCAAGCTTACCATATTCATAGGGTTAAAGAAGAATAAAGCAAACACAATAAAAAAACTTTGAAGGAAGTATAGTCTGGAGAAGTATAATAAAGGTGTTCAAAAGGAGAGATGTTACCAAGAACAGAGGATAGGAGATGGTTGATGACATGGACAGCAGTAAGGGCAACTTCACCCCAGACACTCTTAGGACATGAGAAAGAGATAAGCACACATGACCGAAATCAAGAAAGTGATGATATTTTCTTTTAGCACAACCATTTGTTGAAAGGTACCTTGGAAAAAATTCAAATAGAGCTCCCTACTCAACAAGAAAATTTAAAAGTTTTGCATCCCGATATTCCATTGCATTATCTCAACAAAAAAATTTGATTATCTTAGAAAACTGGATTTTGATCATTGTAGCAAAATTAATGTAAATTAGGGTAATTCATGATTATTCTTCATCAAGTGAATCCATATAAAGTGTGAATAATTATCAATAAATACAACAAAATAGCGAGTCATTCCCATAGAGGGAGTAGAGGTTGACCCCCAAACATTCAAATGCACAAGGTCAAAAGGAGAATTAGAAATTAAAGCATTTTTATTAAATGATAAAGCTGGTTGTTTTGCAGTTTGGCATGAAATACAATTAAAAGACTCATTGCGAATAGATCTTAAAACTCCTACTGAGATAAGAGGTTGCATTTTTTCGAGTGAGGTATGAGCAAGACCTAAAACTCCTACAGAGATAAGAGGTTGCATTTTTTCGAGTGAGGTATGAGCAAGACGTTGATGCCATAGTTGGATGGAAGCACTAACAGAAGCATCACAAAGATTGGGTGAAGGAGGAACATGCAGGTTGTTGAGCTCAAATAGCCTTCTAACCTTACATCCAATCTTAATGACTCGTACGGTCCGTGGATCTTGCACACGATAACCAGAGGACAAGAAGTTAATGCCATAACCAAGATCAACTAGCTGACCAACAAAGATGAGATTGAAGTTCAATTTAGGAATAAGATACGTATTAGGCAAGGTGAGGTTGGAAGTAAAAATAGAGCCTTATGACTTATATACATAAGGGATCCTCTAGTAATGTGAATAGAGGGTGTAACATTGGTGGTAGACATGGACGAGAAGGTATGAGATGCAGACGTCATGTCGTAGGACTAAGCAGAACCAAAGTACCACTTGTTACCTGAAGTAGTGGCTAAGGTGGTAGATGTATTACTGGGAATGGAAAGAATTTGCTTAAAGAGGGACCCAATATCACCAGTGGAGATAGTGGCTAGAGTAGTGGTGGCGAAAGAGGATGGAGAATCATTGGTGGAAGTACCTGCAGCAATGGAGAGTACAGGTTTAGATGAGTTACGATGAGGTTGATACTTACTCTGATCTGGCCAAAGTGGACGTGTTGGGCAGTTCTTGATTAAGTGACCTGATAGTTTACAGAAATGACATATCAGACTACAGCAATTGGTAGAAATATGTCCCTTTTTATCTTGCAGCCACGACATTCTATGTTGGGACACTCTAGAAGAATTTGACAAGTTTTACTCCTTTTATCCGCAGCTTCAAAAGCCAAGTTTGGTTTAGGTTGAGTAAATCCCAATCTTGTTTCTTCAGACTTGAGGTGAGGAAGAGCATCTTCAGGTGTAGGCAAAGGATCTTGGTGTAGCAGGGATGCTCGAACAAGTTCATAGTCATCCATGAAGGCCATCAGGAACTGGATGAGTCTGGTGGGATCATGATATTCCTTACATTACTTAGCATCCTTGGCATCTTTTAGGGTTGGTCACAAGAGGTCAACTGATCCTAGATTGATTCCATCTGAGCAAGGAAGCCATAAACTAATTGGCCAGGTTATTGCTTTCGACGATGAAGTTCCTTCAACAATTGATACTAGTGTGACAAGGTAGAGATAGTGTAATGATTTTTCAAGTGAACCCATACATCTGTGGCAGTGGCGAAACAGCCAAATTGGGGGTGAATGCTATGAGTGGAGATATTGCGGAACCAAGTGATGATATAGTGATTCTTGCTATCCCAATCTTCTAATTTCTCAACAAACTTATCAGTGGTATCTTCATCAAACCTCATAAGGCACACAATGTTGCCATTAACATATCTCTAGAGTTTGCAACCCTTCAGAAAACCATGCATAGCTTCAACGTGTGAGTGTAGTTGGAGCCATTGAGAACCACGAGGATAGGTTGGGAGACATCTAACTTGTCCACTTTAGTCGAAACAACAAAAAAAAATATATTTTTAGAGTGGAATTCCAAAAAAAGGACCTCAGAAATGGAATTATTTCACCAAAACACCTAGAGATGTAGTATTTGATGTGCCACGTTAGTAGCGAGGCCAAGGCACGATCAACGCAAAGGCGGGTCAGGTCACGAACACAGAGTAGGTGAGTTGTGAGCTTTTGCACAGATCTGGACAATAATGCGTGGCTTTCACGTGCCAAGGCTTGAGGGGATGTGTGAGAGCACACAAATGCTAGCGAGGTTGAGCTTTGGACACGGAGGTCGACCGAGCATAGTGGAGACGACAGTGGCGACAACTTTGTGAAACGTGGCGGCACAAGGATGGCAGCGGAGGCACCAAGGTGGACGCACAGAGAAGGAAAAAAATTCTGGGAATAAAAAAAGGGATTCTGGAACACTCAACTATGGAACAAGATCAAGAAACAAAGCTCAAGACACCATGTTATAAACTATGAAAGAAAGAAAGAACACAGAGAAATTGAGAAATTTGCAGGTGTATTCTTTACGCTTAATGGCTACAAAGAGGTCTCAATTTATAGACTTGGGGAGTAAAACCAAATACAAGATTAATCAAGCTATAATAAATTATAATCAATAATAATCATATTACAATTAACTTAATTATGTACAACTGCATATAACATCTTTGATATCATGCTATCATGGATATAACGTAAACAAAGGGTTAGGATGGTGCTATGTGCTAGATCCATTAGGAAGTTAATGACAAATTAACAGAAGGACTTATTAAAAGAGTTTAAAGATTTTTCAGTTTCATTTTCAATCTTTCAGTTTTTTCAAATTTTGTTAAAGAAATACTGAAAATTCTGAAAACTATATAAATTTCAGTTTTCAGTTTTTCCTTCACAAATTTTTGAAAACTGAAAATAAAAATTGAAAATTGAAACCAAACAGCCCACATATGCATCTACAGGATCACCAAATTTTCCACAAATAGATTTACCAGTAAATGAATTTAAAATTCCTAATCATCTGTGCATGATTACTTGAATTACTTGAATATCTAAATGGAGAAAAAAGTGGTGTACCCATGACACTGCTATTATGCTTAAAGGCTTTAGGGAGCTGAAATGCTGGCAAATTGGACATATCCACATTCCACAAGACAGAAGTTCAATCTCTTAATATATATTGCATGGCAGGTTACAGGAATTTTAGAATGATAATATGATTATGGTACAAATGGGAGAAAGGAAGGTGGTAGTGGTAGATCTTTATGATACAGGCTTGACATTTGGAACATCATCAAGAATGAAAGGTCCAAGTTTACCAGCCCTGAATAAAGTAAGAAGCTTCTTGGATACCATCAACCGTGCTTCTGATGCCTTGTGAGGGATTTTCATTGCCTTCTGCAGTGCACCAAACTGCAGGTCAATGAGGCCCTCTAAGTCATTCTCATCTTCTACGTTGCCATTGAATTCTGTTAGTGTCAAATAGAGTGCACGCTGAACTTCCATTACAAGGTCCTACGATGGAGTAGGGATAAAATAAAGTCAAAAGCAAACGAGAAAATAATGATAGCATAGCATTTCATGTTGATAAGTCTTCAGTGCCATCATAACACAGAATGCAATATCAAATGTCAGAAATGTAATTCAATAAACCTTTTATTTGTAACCTGAAAAGGAAGAGACGACCAATCATTCTAAATAAAAATCAAATTATTTGCTTTTGCAGATAAAATTAAGAATTGGAATCATGAGCATCTCTTAGTTTCAACGACACAGTATTCATTGGTCGTCAGTAGACATCCCCAAGAAAGGTAACAAAAAGTACAACAAAGCACGTGTGGTATGAAAGGTTTCTTGCAACTAGTAAAAGCTCTAAATTGTTTTTCAAATTGGCAGCAGCATCATATGGTTCACTGATGGTGAAATAAAACATTTTAATTTCAACACTATCAGAGGATTTAAGTTAAACCCCGCAAAGTAATAACCTAACATCACTCAGGGCCAAAACAATAAATGATGAAACAATTCAGGATTAGACATCTTATTCCACACTTGGAAAGTGTGATAAAATTTGGACTTCATTGACCAATGTGTAAAATTTCCAGGATTAGAAGTTAAATGCATCATATTCTTCCATTGTACATAGAAGAAAAACTACAGGAAAAAGCTGCTTGTTACCTCAACATAGACCAAGTCAGATCTATTTGGTAGAACTCTTCTCTTTGACTTCAGATTTTTCAGATTATAGTCAGGTTTTTCCACAGCATCATATTCAATCCCATCTATTCTCCTGTTATTAAGGTGCCTCCAGTGAAGTGCAGTCCCCCGGGTATTCAAAACTGCCAGTAAGTACTGGGCAATACGCTCCTCACCCACCACTGAATCTTTAACAGACCCTATCAATGCAACAACTTTAGATGAGAAAAACTAGATTGGGACATGTGTTACAAAGGATATCAGAAACCCAACAGATGTGATGTAGATGCGCCACCCAGAGCCCATTCATGGCAATTTGCATACCTCATGCTCAAGAAGAAGCTCATGCAGGGACGGCTCTAGGCAAATGAGGAAATAATAACGTAAGATGTGGAAAAAAATTAAGAACAACTAATCTGTTCTGAGACTGCTAGAGATGGTTGATTGTTTATTTTCTTTAAAAGAAAAAAATACAGAACAAATTCTGCGACATTCAAGACAATGCAATTCAAGATCATACAAGATAGATTAGGACAACAGAAAAAGATCATCATAGTCGCTAAATGCACAAGTACCTCTTCAATCACCCATAGTGAATAGAAACTTCATAATTTTGTTTTCTGTTTAAAAATCCCCATAACAAATTGACCCTTATTGTTCTTCTCCCAATACCCAGTGCCCACCTCTGACCTCATAACAGTTTGTTTGACCTGAAGTTACATTCAATAATGCCTAATTACATTCAAGAGTAATAATAATGCCTATTCATGAGTCCATGGAAGAGGTTCTAAACAGGCTTTGGACTTTGGAGAAATCTATGAATCAAACATATGAGGTTGAAATAAATGCATTTCGAGAACTACTTATGGCAGGCAAAGTCCTGCATTTCCACACTAGAGATGATTAATTTTTTTTTATTTTTTTTATTTTTTTACAAAAATAAAAAAATACAGGACAATCTGCCACATTCAAGTCAATGAAATTCAAGATCATCCAAGATACAATAGGACAAAAAAAAAAAACCATCCTAGTCAATAAATGCACAAGATTCATGGAAGAGGTTCTAAACAAACAGGCTTTGGACTTTGGAGAAATCTATGAATAAAACATAAGGTTGAAATAAATGCATTTCCAGAGCTACTTACTTATAACAAAACAATGTCCTGCATTGATATTATGACATGTCAAATTTCATCAATAAAAATGGCAGTAAACACAGTTTTAGAAAAGATAACTTTAAATGATTTAGTACCTGCAAGAGCCAGCTTTAACCCCGTCTCTATGTCTGAGATACTCGGAACCAGCACCCCTGGGGTATCTAGGACATATATGCTGGGCTTGTTTGCTATCTGAAACATCAAGAGCCAGAGTTTAACTAAGACAACCATCACCCTAGTAGTAGAACTAGAAAGACATGGCAGAGCAAATAATAGAAACCTAAACAGAGGAGAAGGAAGGAATGGGCATTGTCTTTATCGCATTAGAAGAACAGATAGAACTGCCACCAATAAAGGTATTTCTTTCTTTCTTTCTTTCCCACCTTTTCCCTTTTGCAAACAAGATTTCACTAAATCAATGATTACAAACTATCACATTCAGGATGGACTCGAATATTATCTCATAAGTATATCCCTAAATAAAAGAAAATTACAAACTGTTTCCGAAACGATGACATGTATTATACAAGTTATAAACCAAAAACAAATAGCTTGATTGTCACTACAAAAACCCCACAACAATGAATCCCGGGATTCAAAATTCATAAAACCAACAGAAATTCAAATCCGTAGTGAAATTTTATAAGTCATAATGCATGAGTGAGTACGTTTAACGAGGAGAGGGAGATTTAAAGACAGAAAAAACTACAGAAACAAAATCACAAGACCTTGAATCCAGCAATGTCTTGGGTAACACCAGGTAGTGGACCCACAGCAGCTCGCTTTGTTTTCTCCTGCACTAGAAACCAAACCCAACCATCATCAAAAGCACACCCAAAACCAAAATTACTAGCAACAAAGAAAAATATATTAATCAGAACACACCATTTTGGGAATTTAACATGTGTCAACACACGATTGACTACAGCGTGTTTGGATTTCAGTTTGAGGGGCTTATAATTGAAACCCCGCCCCCCCCAAAAAAAAAAAAAATCAAAGAAAACTTATTCTAAAATTTTCTTCTAAAATTTTCTTTCATATCATAATCAATTCTTGCTTCTAGAAAATCATTCCAAGAGAAGTGGAAATTTCTTGCTTTTTATCGTAATCACTTTTAAAGGAATTACCAAACATAAATCACTTTACTTTAAAATCAATTCTAGGATTCTACCTGTGATCAATTCTATGAACGTAGAACTAAACACACAGTAATACATTACAAATTCAACTAATAAGCCTCCCTTATCCCACTATAGATGTGATCGACTAGATGTATCAATCAACGCCATAGTGCACAATACATTACGAATCAAGCTCAAAAAATTTCAAATGCTCCTCATTCATTTAATTTTAAATGTCACAATTCAATTCAATTGCTAAGAAAGCGAAAATAAAAAATAAAAGTTGTACTACCAGAGAAGCGAGAGTGGGCAATTTGATGAATGGAGTTAATGAGAGCAGACTTGCCAACATTAGGAACACCAACCACCATAACCAGCAGAGTAGGCTCCCTCGAGATCACTTCCTTCAGCTTCAACTCTACAAGTTCCAGAAGCTTCTTAACGGAGCTCTTGCTATGCGCATTTATTGGGATGCAATCTTGCTTGCACCTCTCAAAATAATCCACCCATTTCTGCACAAATTAAATAACAATAATAATTATAAATTCAATTAATATTTATACCCAATATTTTCTTTATTTATGTTATGTTATGTTAATAAAAGTGGCCCGGGGTGTGGCTGGTTAGTTAGGTTACGTGCATGATGTTGGGGTTGGCGAGGTCTTTCTTGTTGAGGGCGACGACGCGTCGTTTACTGCCGGAGAGGTGAGGCTGGAGGTCGGGGTTGGCGGACGACAAGGGGATGCGCGCGTCGCGGACTTCGATCACCAGGTCCGACAGCTTGAGGCGGTTGCGGATGGCGCGCGTGGCGGCTGCCATGTGTCCCGGGAACCAGTTGATGGCTCCTCCGCCGGCATTGAATCCCATCTCTCCTAAATCCTTCTTCAATAAGCCCTTCAGCCCTGCCATTGAGGTGTCACCGTTTTTCTCTCTTTTGGCTTTTTTTCCTTTCAGGTGGGTAGTGAGTGAGTGAGTAGTGGCTGCTTCAACTCCCAAGCTTGGAAGAAGGAAGGAAGGACAGGAAGAAAGAAAGAAAGAAAGAAAGGGAAGAACGACGTGTGTGAGTGGAACTGAGTTTGGAGTTTAGGCTGATTAAGCCCAATGGTCCACTACAACATCTGACCCAAAAACATTGGTAACAAAAAGCATGTTACGTGCAACCAAAACCACACAAAAAAAAGAAAGAAAAATGTTGACTCTCACAATTGAGGACATGAGCCACGACTCAAAAAAAAAAAAAATTTCTCGTAAGGGTAATATTTAATATACAATAAAATTACATAATAAATATACACTACATATTTTATTATCATTAAATATTATGAGTGAGTGGAATAAATAGAAACCACACATAACATCTAATAATAATAAGATATATAGTGCATATTTGTTATATAATTTTATTGTACACAAAACATTACTTTTTTCGTAAACTAAAGTCTTCCTATTTAGAATGGATTCGTTAACGAAAGCTTGCTGTGTTCTCCTGAGGAATCTAATGCTGCTGATGATCACGCGAATGAGATGACTCTGGATCTAAGTAGCATGGACACATCAACTTTGTGATGTGTCGGTTACGTGTCAGTGTCCGACACCCACACGACACGTGTTAAACACGCATTCGTATGCATCTAATTAAAAAAAAATTTGAGTTCAGACACATACCGAACACAATTGGACACTGTTTTAATTCCATGTGGATGTGGCTTGGACATCTCACAGCCACACCTAAGTTGGTTTCTTTATTTTTTTTCAAATTTTTAATATCAACGTGAACTCAAAATCAACCATAGTTATTTGGTTAGACTTGTGTTGTTGGATCATTTTATTTTAAAAATTCTCAGTTGATCACAAAAAATAAAAAGAAGAATTAATTAGATAAAAAAAATTATACAAACATAAAAAAATAAATTCAGACAAAAAAATAGGGTGGCTTCTCCGGTACCCCGAATTTTTTTTGGGTACCGGTACCCACACTCTGGAATTAAAGGTTACCAGTTACTTGATATTTACTTAATTTAAAACTTTATTTTTTAAATTTAAAATTTGACACAAAAATATTTAAAATTCCATCTAACCCCTAGACTCACAGTAACCGTTTTCATCTCCAACACTCAAGAAACCTTTCTGGTTTTGAGTTAAACCCAACAAACACAACATCGCTCTCTTCTCTGTACATTTTAGTTCTCACAGTGGCCGTTGGTGGCTTGTTGACTCTCTCTCTCTCTCTCTCTCTCTCTCTCTCTCTCTCTCTCTCTCTCTCTCTCTGTTGCTTCTCGTCTGTTGCTCATCGATGTCATCTTTCGTCCGTTTCTGGTCTTCACTTCGGGTTCGCGAAATTACCGCGAATGAAAGAATTGCTGCGTAGTATGTGTGGGGAAGGAGCGAAATGCAACTATGATTAAATAACAAGGCTTCCAACTTATTTTCATATTTCGATCTAAAAGAAGGATTTATTTTGTTGTGGTTCGTAGATGCAGGTGTATCTGAAGGTGAAGCTGCTACATGAAGCTCACACCGAGATCTGCCAAACCGAAGGGCTCTACAACACCGCTGGCTCAGAGTTCGAAGGATCCAAGGTCTTGCCAGAAACCAAGGCATCAACAAAAGATGGAGACTTCGAAGCCTTCTTCCTTGACACGGAGGCTTCTATTCTTGGACGTCAATCTCATTGATGCATAATGACAGATGAAATGGAAACAAAGCAGAACAGTACTGGTTTAGCCCATGATGTTATCTGCAAGCTAAGCTCTCAAATTCTTTGGTTGATCACATCCCTAATGTCTTCGTGTTTGAGTGTTTAGAGATACGAAGGGGTCATTTTTCAATATTGAAGAAGTCAAGGGAATAATAACATAATTTAAATAAAACAATGAAGTTTATTGGCAGGTTACCCATTTTTATTATAATTTATGTTAAAATTTCAATATAAAAAAGCCAATCATTAGTTGACACATATACAAGGTACTGGTACCCATATTTTTTAGTGGGTACCAAAGCAAAAACCAAAAAAATAATACAACAAAATCAAAAAAACTTATATATATGTCATGTCCGTGTCATATAATTTTTTGAGTTTAGTATATCTCCGTGTCCTTGTCATACCCCATGTCCATATTGGTGTCTGTGCTTCATAGCTCTGGATGAATACTTTCAAAGAGATCGAGCTGTCAAAAACTATCGCTTCTAGATTTGTTAAGGACGTATTCACAGGTTAAATGTCTTAAATTTCTAGTTTGTTCTAGCCGATCCAACTCGTGGACTCTAACCACATGGTTCACAGTTGTGTATATTCTCCTTGTTATACCTATTTCCTTAGCAATGATTCATGACAATAAAAATAAATAAAGAACAATAGTTTGGAATAAAAACAAAAAACAGAAAAAGGTTCATACAATGACTACCTATTACCGTGAAGCGTGAACATCATTGAGGGGGTCTTAAGAGCTATCAAAACTACCGTAACTATGTAGTTGCAACTGACGATAAATAACACTACCTAACTATTGTTTTGAAGGAACCAACCATCCAAAACGAGCATGACTCTAAATTCTTCAATTGAGATTCGGAGATCGGCAATTATTTATGGGTCGCAATGGGACAGAAGCAGTAGATTTTCAAGCCGCATTCGTACTGTGACAAGTAAACTATTCTGCCCTGAACTCAAATGGGGATTTGTCGTTGTTACCCAAAAGAAAAAGGGGATTTGTCATTATCCAATCCATGAGTGGATGACTCCATACTGGATTCAACAGTGGTGCTATTCGGCAGGACCAAAAAGGAAGAATGCACCTAGCTGAAATGTTATTATTTAGTTGACATTGGATGTTGCTGTTTGTGTGATGGAAATTGTGACGGGGATAAAAAATAAAGAAGTTTCCATGTTTTTTAATAGTTTATCACGATGTGTTTATTGTCAAGAACGATGTCTAATCTCCTTCAAGGGGTAGAAATCATTGAAATAAATGAATATTTTCACTTTTAATAAAGGCCTTTCATATATACGGTCGTGAATCAAATTCATGATATCCTACTATCAACTCCAATACTTTTTCGATAAAAAGAAAAAACCTCACTTTATCAGTAAATAAATAAAGAAGTATCTATAGAGCCATCAACGCCCAAATAACCTAAAAAAATTATGCGGGTTAGACTAAAGAAATAGGAGAAAAATTGAAAATTGCCCAGACTCGGCCCGGCCCGAGTAGACCCAGCCCGATGGCTTGAAGTTAATTTTTTATTAAATAATAAATTACATATATAAGCTATAACTACTTGAATTTAGACTTTTTAATCTTTTTTTTTAACTTGAAAAATCAAGTTTCATTTATCATTCTTATAGATAAATCAAGAATAATAACACTAATTACTAATATCTTTTTTTTTAATCCATTGTAATAAAATAAAAATATTTTTTATTGATATTTTATGAACTATACAATTAAAAAAATGAACAAAAAAAATTTTGGTTCATAGGCTGGCCAATGGCTCGAATAAATTGAGCTAAGTTATCACTATTTTGGCCCGAAACTAACGTGACTCAGCCTGATGTGAGCTAACTCAAGTGGGCCAAGATTGATTTGGCTCATTTTGATAGCTCTATCCACATTGTTATATTAATTATTTTTCCAATTGATACCAACAAAATACTAATTATTATCTACACCTAATTTTGTATTGGATTATATATATATATATATAATGAGAAAATGACTTGTTTTTATTTTATCTTTTTCGATTTTTTGTTCTGAAACACCGTAAGTTAAAAAATATGAAAATAAAATACATGTTTATTAAATTTCAATATTATTTTTTTTTTGGTTTTTCCCTTTCTTCAAATCACTCATTTTATTTTATTCTCCCTTTCTCTTTTATGATACAAAAAAAATTAAAAATGGGAAAACAATATTTTAATACAAAATATAACAAAGCTGTTTTTCTTTCTCTTTTTTAATTAAATGATATAAGTGTACTAAAAGTGATACAAAGATTAAAAAAAATAAATATTGAAAGAAAAAAAATTAAAAAAAAAAACAAAATAAAACTTAAAAAGGAGAGAGACATTGAGATAGTCGTGCAGTAATCGACTAGTCACCCTGCTTACGAGTTGCATCGGCACTCTATGATGCTGGTCTCATATATGATTTCACTACCTCAACTTTAGGAGTTTCTTCTGTGAGCATAAGTTTATAAGTTTATGGACAAATTATAGCAATCTCTCTTAATATTAGTTGATATTATATTAATCTTTTTCTAGATTTTAAAATTATATCTAACTCCCTTAATTATTTAAAAGTTGTTACAACAACTCCCTTTACTACTAATTAACCATTAATAATAAATCAAAAATATTTTTATTGAAATTTGAAAATGTACAAAATAACTATTATACCCTTAAGTGCTTTCTAATTTTATAGAAAGCCATTCATCTCATCTATCTTCATTTTATCTAGTTTCCTGGGTTGTGCTATCTGCTACCATCGCCTCCTAACAATCAGCGACAACAACCAAATCATTCGTTCCTAACCTCTTTCACTTAGGGTATATTAGGTTGGGGAGTAAAAGTGGAAATAAAATTTTCCTAGATGAGTTTCATGTGTAAAATTACACATGATGCTAATTTGGAGAATTTTTATACTCATTTTTACTCTTTAACCAAGCACATCCTTTAGCAGAGTCCTCCCATCCTTCTACTATTTATCCTAAGTTTATCATCTCATTTTTATACACACTCACAGTTAAAAATGGGTCTCACTAATTTATATGAGATACATCATTTTAATAGTGGATCCCATAAACTTCATTATGAGCGTGTGTAACAATAAGGTGGTAAACGTAACTTGTGCTCATCTAAAAATTTTCCTAATTTTCATCTTAGCTTGTCACTTTTGTGGCTTCCATGATAAAAAAAAATAGACGCAAAACCGAAAAGATACTCTTATATTGAAATTTCACGTAATTGGAAATTTTTACAATTAATTAACAAAATAAACCTTACGTACACACTATTGATTAACAAAATAAACCTTACTTATAACATTACATGGTCTCAAAATATAATCAATAGTCCCGTGGAAACTCCAAATGAAATGATCTTTTGCTACGGAAAAGAGCATAAAGGTGCAAACAAGTGAAGCGTAGCATGAAAAAGATCTTTTAGCTCAGTTATTTTACTCATATCTAGGCAAGGCTATATGCTTATACCTTTTCAAGTTGAGCATGAAAAAGATTTCTTTTTAACACCATTTAAGTTAACATATCAACTTTTGTAGGTTATTATCAGCATCTCACCTTTTAATATTTTAATAAAATAAATCAGATGTAAAATAATAAATAATATGAAATAATTTTTATTATGTTAAATGCATCTAACATTTTCTATATTTTTATAAGCATTTTCTTATTACCTAATTTACATGCCTGTAGAATTTTAATATAGAATAGCAGTAAGTCATCAATAAAGGCATTAAAAAAACTCTTTGTTAAGGCTTTTCTGATTTGTTTTGACCTTAATGTTTGTCTCAGATTTTTTTTTAAAAAAATTTACAATTTAAATTTTGTATAGAATAAAAAAATTGAAAATTAATTTTGTTAAGGAGCTACTTTATTTTAGCTTCTTAAAAAAAAACTGAAAACGGCTTATTTACAAAATTCTAATTATTTTAAAATTTTTATTGAAACACGTAAAAAGTACTGAAATAGTGATTTTTCCCCTTAAAACAAATTTAAAACAAACACACCCTAAACTCTCCGCTTCTTAGAATTAATCTATTAAAGTAGATTTTGTAAATATAGAAAAGAATTGACAGTTTTGACTTCACCTTTCATGATATGAAATATAAACCCCCATGTGAACAACTTGAATGCCTATTTGATTCATATCTTAAATATTTTAGAACTAATTTTCGTAAGAGAGTAAAATAGTTTTATGTTGTCAATTAATAGAATTTAATCAAAATAATAAATTATATATTTTTTAGGGAAAAATATATAAAATAATTGTTCACTATTATAATCACTCACCGTCATTTATTATTTTAATAAAATTATATTAGCTGATAGTGTATAAAAATAAAACTTTTAAAACTAACATTTCGGTATTAAAAAGATAAAAAAAGGATACTCTTGGTCTATCAATATTAACTTCCATTTATCAATAGAATAATACTAAATGGTACATTGTTTCACAAAAAATAAAGTGTATATATATATATATATATATATGGAAGTAGGTTCTGTTTCTATTTTTTTAAAACCTGAATTACATTCTGTTTTTAAATTTAATTAGACTACATTTATAAGTTTTATCTTCTATGAATAATAGGGTGAAAGTAGGTCAGATCGCTCATTAGAGACTTTTGGTCTAGCTTGTTTAGTAAATAAGCTAGGTTAAGACATTTCAAAAACCATTTTAATTAATCAGGTCAGGCTCCAAACTATAAAAATAGCCTATTGAGTCTAACAGTTTGGCCCATTTTTATTATTATTGTTATTTAAATATCTAATAATAATAGAAATATTTTAATCTATTTGAAAAAATATTTTTTAAACTAACTTAAATGTTTTCGTATATTTTAAAATATATTTTTGATATATTTAGTAGTATTTTGACTTAATTAAAAATAGACATTTTAGTATTTTTAAAAAAATTTATAACCAAATAAGCTTTTAGGTTTAGGAAGGTCAGACTAAGGCCATAAAAAAAATTTATACCAATAATAGGCTCAAACTCAAACATCATTTTAAAAATATAGGTCCGGCCTATTTAAGGTAAAACCTAGCCTAACTCGATTTATTTGCGCCCCTATTGAATAGTCATAGAAAATCCTGATTGGTCAATTGGTCAAAACTAATTTGTATCAGTTTTTAGCAAACTATGTTTCTTACTAATTAGATAGTGCTACTCTTTTTTTATTCTCATAAATGGTGCTACTCTTGTCATTATTAATTCTTTTACAATTTGACCCATAAATATTTCACAAGATTTTCATTTCTATATATATATATATATCTGTGTGTGTGTGTGTGTTCGTCCAGTTCCCCCACAAATCTTGACCTGATTTTCAGCACTCCCCCAACCAGACAAATCCCGGCCGTTCGATCAGTTGACTCAGTATGCAACATTGACGGTTCATCACACGTCGTTTCGCTGACCCAACAAACGTGGCCTACCGATTTGAATTCAAAATCAGCAAAAAGGTAACGTTACGATTCCGTACCTGAGATGCGGAACCCGAAGCTAACCCCACACCACAGTTCCTCTTCACTATTATACGAACCAAAGCAAAAGCCGCACCAGAAGCCAAAACATACTGTCCCATCCCAAAACAACACTGTTCCTATAATCTCACTTGCTCCTAAGGTTCCTTGGTTCTTTTGCTGAAGACCCACATAAAAAAGTTCCCTTTTTTTGTTTTGTTCTCTCCTCTGGTTCTTCAACTTTGGTATCTACTGAGTTTCTTGAATAAAAATGCTATCTTGGGCTTTGTCATAATTTTGCTTCTGTGATCATTTTCTTCATTTGTCATTATCTGAGTCTTTTTTATGCTCTGCATGAAAAACACTATAGGAACCAACATTCTTTGTTTCTCTTGAAGAAGAAAAACAAAAAAGAAAACAAAAGATGGAGAATTGCTTAAGAAGTGGGGTTCATGATTTCAACATGGCGTCAAGAAAAGCTGAAGAAGCAGGTTAGTTTTCTTTTTTAGTCATTTTCTTATCTGCATTTTGTTGGATCACAATATTTCTGTTGGTTTTGTGTTCCAAGTTGCATGCTTGTTATATGCGTTGGTGGCAGTGAAGTTTTTTTTTTTCCCCTTTTTTTTGTTTTATTTCTTGCGTTTTTATTTTTTTCCCCGTGCTATTGATTTTTCATCTGAGAATATCTTATGAAAACGTGTGCGCAGCTTGGAGGCGCTATGAGGCAACTCAGTGGCTAGAAAGCCAGGTGGGTCCTCTTGGCATATCCAAACAGCCCTCAGAGAGAGAACTGATTTCTTGCTTGAGAAATGGTCTCATTCTTTGCAAAGCCATCAACAAGATTTATCCAGGAGCAGTGCCTAAGGTAATTTCAATTCCATATCACATTCTTGCATTTTAAATTTATAATACCATATTCAATGATTGATTGATGTGTATAAATGAAAGGCGTTGAAATTGGGAACTATTGAGTCTTGCACTATTTTTATTTATTTCATTCTCTCTTTTTCTCACCGTAAATGTTTTGCTTATGCCACTTTTGGATGTGGTGTTTTGAAGGTTGTGGATAATCAAGTGGTTTCACAATCACTTACCTGGGATTCCCAGCCTTTGCCTGCCTACCAGTACTTTGAAAATGTCCGGAACTTTCTGGTTGCAGCAGAAGAACTAAAGCTTCCAGCTTTCGAAGCTTCTGATCTTGAAAGGGTAAGTTATTTAATAGATTGTGTATCTAGCATATGCATGTGTCCTAATGCCGCTGTGCAAATTCCGTTGCTTATATGAAATTTTGCATACACCTTCTTGATTCAAGCTTTTGATGATAGATGAGTATGTGTGAACACTATTGTATTGGTTATTTATTTTCAGGATAGTGTAGAGATGGGGTCAGCAGCAAAAGTTGTTGATTGCATTCTATCACTAAAGGCATTTCAAGAGTTGAAACATATGAGCAATGAGAATGGATCCAACAAACACACAAGGTCTCCTTTATTTATGCAGTCAGCCAGTAGAATCCATTCAAGAGCTACAGCTGCATTCCCCTCCGATGCCTGTAGGCGATTGGATTTGTCCGCCACATTGGAAAAAGCACCTCCTGTTGAGAGTAATTTTCAGAAACAAGAAGGTTCGATCACTCAATCTTGCTCATTTACTTGTACCCAAATTGCATCTGTGAGCTGATGATTAGCTTCATAGGATAATGTTAAGTGGCAGAGTTTGCTTAAAGAGCAATATACATACATACATACATACATATATATATACACTTTTTTCTTCTTGGATATGTCACAAGCTAATTTACTTTTAACACCTTGAGTGAAAATGCCTTAAAAAATGCAACATACGGTCATTCATCTCTTAATGTTGGAAAAGAAAGAAATTATCATATTCTACTCGATGACAGAAAAATATATTTTGTTTCGGTTGCAAGTGATCAAAAAGTTGTTATTAGAATATGCATTCATACTTTGATATACTGTCCTTTATTCTCAACTTCAATTTGGATGATTTGTTCTTTCTACTAACTTTATGAGATGCAGCAGAAATGGTAGAGTCACTTGTGAAGCTACTGGTTGATCGCATCCTTGATGCCAAAGAAAATATTGATGGAAACTTTGTTGCTTCTCTTCGTAACGACCAGCTGGTAATGATAAGTTCTAATCATGCAAATACATGGCTTCAATTAAAATTATTGCGTATTGGTTGACAGTTGAGTGTTTTGTCTCCCTCCTAATTAATTAGTATTCACTGCAGGATCCAATAAAGCTATTTAATCAGATCATGACAAGTTGTGGTGAGAAGCTAACAATGAAGTCCCCTGAGGTTAGTTTGAGATGATAAAATGTGAGCCTTTTGTATGCTTTGTTTGTATTTTCTAATACTAAAAAAAAAGTTCTTTTCAAACCTTCATGCAGCAGATTTTGTGAGTTTAACATAAATAATTGAAAACAATCACCCTACGTTTTAATTCTTTGGCTGAAGGGTACCCTAGGTGATCAAAGTTATAAAACTCAAGATATATGCTGTGGCCTTCTTAAGCTCATTAGCCAATATTGCAGTCAGAATGATTTGACTGTTTACATACCCTGCCTAACAAAACCTTAACACTTGCTTTTTCCATTATGACGAAACAATTTAAATATTTTGAAAAAGATGGTTTCATTTATTATTTGTCAATATTTTCTTTCTTTGCCAAAGGTTTTGCAATGATATTTAACAGAAGGTCTGCTTGACCAAACACAGTTGCCATTGCCGCTAAAGGATTCTGTAAAAGAAAGAACTGTCTCACCTCCAGAATCCACTTCCACACCTACACTATCTGATGCTTCATCTGCGCCTGGAAATTCAAAGGTACTTTTTTTTATGGAATAATATTTGCTATATAATGTTAGACACATAGAAATTTCAATATATATGTATATATGCTTTGAGTAAAGGAGCTGCATGCTTGTATTAGTTTGACATGTTAATATGCTCTCCCTAATATTTTGCTACTCTGAAAATCAAAGATTACTCATAATTGAATTCTTTTTCACTTTAAAATGCAATATTTGTTTGTTACCACATTTAGATAATTGATATTATTACCAATTCAATATAAAATTTCTAAATTTGTATTCTGATGTGGCCATTGTGCATCTCACAGTGTTGCAGGGGTTGCACCGGAAAGTGCATTTGCAATCAAAAGCATCTCTTAGCATTGCAAGAAAAAGAACTTCAGGTACACATTTGCGCAGCTTGTTTGCATACCTTTAACTGATGAATTATTTGTGGTGTAGTTAGAAGTTATATTATGTTCAGTTGAGGAGGGAAAAAAACAATTTAACAGACAGCAGAAAAGTAACCAATCTCTTTTTGGGAGAGGACCAGCAGATTTAGCCATGTCTAAATCTGGTAGGTAGTGTTTGGTAAGGGGGGACGGGGACATAAAGACAAGGACTGTGTGCTGTTTGATAAGGGGGACGGGGTACGGGGACAGAAAAATTTTATGTCCTAGAGACAAAAATTTCTTGTATTTCTGTTACTCCAAAAAGTGGGAACAGGAAACGGAGACACAAATTTCTAGTGCTGACCACCAGCCATCGTCGGCCGCTGCCGGTCAATGGCCGATCAATGCTAGTCAACGGTCTTGGCGGTGGTCAACGCCGGTCAACGGAAAGTCAACGTCTGTCCCCGTCTCTACAACCAAACATGATATAGAGACAATATTTTTTATATCTTTGTCTCCACTGTCCCTATATTTTTGTCCCCATCCCCCTTACCAAATGCTACCGTATAGTAACCTATCTGGCAAGAAATTAAAAGCAATAGTAGGTAGTATTGACAATGATAGTCATAGCACAATAGTACATACTTCAGTATTGTATATGCACTGTGCATGTTCTCCTATTTGCCGTATGATTTTCTGTTCCCACCAGAGGAGGATAGTATAGCATATAAAGTATGGCACAACCTACTACAGAGGTCTGTTGCATTCACTGATATAATGCTTGTAAAATCATGCATTTTATCAGGATCTCAAGGCTTTGAAGTTGAAAATCAAGAATGAGTTTGAACAGATGCAGTCGCACGTTCAGAGATTTTTTAACAATATCGGTAAGAATAGCAATTAACTTTACAACTTTCTAATATTTTACATCATTGTTGACAAAGTAAGAAATAGTTGTTTTCTTTCTTTACTTTGATTGGTTATATCTCTTTCAGTTTTAAAAGGGATGTCATGTTGTTCAAGTAAATGAAACGGGCTCTAATCCACTATACATGCCTGTGATTTTAAGTTTAATCTTTCAATTGTCGAGCTATTAAGGTGGGTAAATATCTCTCTCTAGGAATAAGAAGAGAATAAGTGAAAAATTAATAAGGAAGAGGTGCAAGAAATGTCTTGGTGTTTTGAACAGATGAATGTTCTTGTTTACCCGTTTATGTAATGACATATTGCCTTTGAAAACTGCATTGATAGTCTACTGGTGTACTATTTCATGAATTCAGGATGTCAAGTACAGGAGATGTCAACCAAAGCACTTGGATATCAGAGAGTAGTAGAAGAGAATAGGAAACTATACAACATGGTTCAAGATTTGAAAGGTTGATTAACTGAGTTTTAATTATATCTAGTTTTACAGGTCAATTTCTTTTTATATATTTATGACCTCTAAATTAAGTTTGTCCAACTTTTCAAATTCAAAACTCAGGAAATATTCGAGTTTACTGCAGAATCAGGCCCTTGTTCCGGGTTGAATCCAAGACTGTTGTTGATTTCATTGGGGAGGATGGTTCCCTCTTCATTTTAGATCCATCTAAAACACTAAAAGATGGAAGAAAACTTTTCCAGTTTAATAGGGTTTTCGGTCCAACAGCTGGCCAAGGTAGAGCTCCACAAGCTAATCATACAGAATTTGTTCACCTATTTGACTACATTCTTCTGTCTTTCTGTCTTTCCATCATGATGTTGAAATTTACTATTTTGTATTCAGATGAAGTTTTTAAGGACACTCAACCATTAATTAGATCTGTGATGGATGGATACAACGTTTGTATTTTTGCTTATGGTCAAACCGGTTCTGGGAAGACTCACACTATGGTAAGATACTTGTATCCTTGTTCTTCATTTGCACCATGCATCTGTTTTGTCTAAATTTGTTTTAAAATATAAAAAGGCATAATGAACATTGCATTTGGCAGGAAATTTTCTATTTTTGGTTCCTTTGTTGACCAATGAAATTACAAGCAATGACTGTTTACTATATTTGCAAACTGAAATCCTGGGTATATCCATCTAATATTCCTTTTCCTGTGACAGAGTGGTCCCTCAGGTGGAACATCTGAGGATATGGGGATCAATTATCTGGCTCTTAATGATCTGTTTCAAATGTCTAACGACAGGAAGGACATTATGAAGTATGACATTTATGTTCAAATGGTTGAGATTTACAATGAACACGTAAGAGACCTACTTGCAGAAGACAAAACAGACAATAGATATCCTTTTCATATTCATTATTCCTTAGGATCACAAACATTTTTACAATGTTTTGAAATCTAGAAACTAGACAGCTTTTTTCATGTCTTTGTCCTTTGGTCTTACTATTTGCAACTAGTTTGTTTCCTTAACCAACCACAAATTAGAGATTCGGAGTTGCAATGATGACGGATTGAGCCTCCCTGATGCTACATTGCGGTCAGTGAAGTCTACAACCGACGTTCTGACCCTCATGAAACTTGGCGAGGTTAATCGTGCTGTCAGTTCCACTGCAATCAACAATAGGAGTAGTCGTTCTCACAGGTCAGTTTCCAGAGTTCTAGTATTGCATTTTTCTTTTAAGTGCTTCCAGTTGAGTTTAGTGCAGACACTCATAAGGCTGTTTAACGTGTGTCTCAGTGTACTTACTGTGCATGTTCATGGCAAAGATACATCTGGCAGCACCATTCGCAGCTGCCTGCATTTGGTAGACCTTGCGGGAAGTGAACGGGTTGACAAGTCCGAAGTCACAGGGGAAAGACTAAAAGAAGCACAGTTTATTAATAAGTCTCTTTCTTGTTTGGGGGATGTGATCACAGCCCTGGCTCAAAAGAATTCTCACATTCCTTACAGAAACAGCAAACTCACACTTCTGTTGCAGGACTCCTTAGGTACACACTAGTGTACTACCATTTCCAGCTTTTCCTCTCTTCTAGAATTCCATTTATCATATGTCATATTTGTATACAATAATTAACGCAGTTTTCTCCTGGGAAAAATCTGCATTAGGTGGACATGCTAAAACGTTGATGTTTGCTCATGTTAGTCCGGAAGCAGATTCCTTTGGTGAAACTGTGAGTACTCTAAAGTTTGCTCAGCGGGTTTCTGCCGTGGAGCTTGGGGCAGCGCGTTTAAACAAAGAAAGCAATGAGATTATGCAACTTAAAGATCAGGTAAGAATGTGTACCTAAAGCCAAACCATTGGGCTAATTCCATGCATACTTCACTTGCTTGAGCATGGGTTGGACACAGTCACTCAATACCATAGGTTGCTTTGGCACTTCTGAAAATGTCATGTTATTTATAGTCACTGATTTCTAAACTCAGATGAAGTCACAGTAAACTGGTTCTCCTTTGTTACGTGTGGTATCAGGTTGAGAAGCTTAAGATTGCATTGGCAAACAAGGAAGCTCAGAGACCAGTGTCCTATTTAACTAAAGAACCGTACACCCCATCCGAGAAACAAACACTGAAAACTCCATTGCGCTCTCGAAGACTCAGCATTGAGAATTGCAGTGCCACAAGGGCTGACAAATCTGTGAATCCTGAGGATAAGAGCGGGTGTAAATCGCCTTCTTTTATACCTCGATCAAGAAGGCTAAGCTTGGAAGGTTCAAAAGGCATCAAGAAAGACAGCGTACAACCAAAAGTAACAGCTGATGTTAGCAAAACTTTACAGTATGAGTCAGTGCTTCTGCAGAAATGTCGCCTGCTGCAAGATCCAGAATCAGTGTCAAAGCTATATGGCCATTTCAGCAATGGCAACTCCAGGTCAGCGCAGCCGGCAAAAGCTCCGCGAAGTCCTACAAGCATCACCTATCAGAAGAGACTGATAAGAATAGACGACGGAATCCAAGTTCATCCTCTTACACTACCTCAGACACCCGAACCGCCATCGATAGATAGAAGTGATGCACATATAGCTATGCAGACAACAAAGGTTATCGGTAGCACAAATGGAAAAGGGTCCCAGATAAGAAGATCCTTGCGAACAATCGGAAAACTTATTAATGGCCCTGAAAAGAGGTTAGTGTGTATAGCAAGCATAGTGTTTTAAGCTTCACTTTGATGAAGGTGGCACTGTAAAGCTTTTCTAAATCTTTCAATGTGAAAAATTGCAGGAGCCAACAAAATTTCGTGGAAGTCAAGTCTCCCATCAAGGGCACTAGCCATACAAATGATGTAAAATCATCATCACTAACAGCTTCTGAGAGGACACAAAGGAGGCAGTCTCTAACTGGTATTCAACCGTCCGGGCCGAACAACTCGCGCAGATCATCATTAGGAGGAAAGCCAGTACCATGTAAGTAAAAGCCTCTAGAACTGCCATTTCTCATCTCTAGAGTGATATGAAATGAAAGATATCCATCGTATGCTATTTCACCATATATCATGTGTTAGTTCATCATACTAAGTCCATTGTCCTGTTTCATTTGTCTGTAGATGACAAGGACAGAAATGCTAGAACGCCTCCTCCAGCAACCAAGGCTTCAAAACGGTGGCTATAGGCTCAAGCTAAGATCTGTGCACTGTGCTAGTGGTGCTTTGACTCGAAGCACACCAAAAATGCTTACTCTAGTTTTTAGTGGTGGGACTTCTTGCTTTCAGTTGAAGTAACGTGTTGATTATCCTTATTTTGAATTAAAATTTTGCCCAGATGGTCAGAAGAAGTACATGTAGATATTCAAGGGAGATTCTTGCAAATATGAATTTAGGATCATAAAAACACAGAGAGCAAATTAAAAAAAGAATTATTTTGGCAGTATAATTTGACAGGTTCATCTTGATCTTATTAACCACTGGCCCATTGGCCTGGTGAAATTAGGCTGTGAAGTATTATGACATACCATATCTTAGACAGAAAAATTTTTAGGTGAATAGAAGTGTAACACTTCATTTTAGCACATGCTCATAATAAAATTGGTGAATCTCATAATCAAGTGAATGTATCATAAATAAAGTTAATGGGGGAAGTCAAGTGAAGTATTAGACTTGTGTCTATACAAGAATTTTTCAAACTAGAATCAAACTAAGTATTATGACATACCATATCATTGAATGTATCATAAATAAAGTTAATGGGGGGAGTCAAGTGAAGTATTATGACATACCATATCTTAGACTGAAAAATATTTAGGCGAATAGAAGTGTAACACTTTATTTTAGCACACGCTCATAATAAAATTGGTGAATCTCATAATCAAATGAATGTATCATAAATAAAATTAATGGGGGGAGTCAAGTGAAATATTAGACTTGTGTCTATGCAAGAATTTTTCAAACTACGATCAAACTAAGTTTGTGGCAACTAGATTCGTATAATCCTAGATATGCCTCTTTTATGGTCCATAGACACATGGCCATATGCCTTTCTAGACCCCAAAGGGAGACAAAAAAATGATATGAGTTTCATATGACCTGACCAAATCACATGATGGTTGAAGCTTCAGTCATTTTCTCTTTGAATTATGAATTTCTGAGTTACATTCATTATCACCTTATTTTTACAATGGTTTTGTTTATACACATTATTGCTAAACTTAAATAATTTGATAAGAAATGTGTTGAATTATCATTTTTAAAATCATTTTTTTTCCTTCTTGGCTTTCTTACACATACTTGTAACATTTTGTGAAAATTTATTACAAGTTCTTTTATTCATTAAAAATACTACAATTTTTTAAAAATACTCCCAGGATTAACAAAATCATATGAGAAAAGAAGATAGCAAATTCATTTAGGAATAGCACTCTTTTTAAATGTTTAGATATCAAAATAAACATCCATTGTAAGTCATTTATACATAAATAAATGTGATGTTTTAAACCAGGAAATGTAGAGATCAGTTTTATTGTCACATGTTTAAGTTACTTGAATTCATAGAGCTAATTCAAGCTCAATTATAGAAGTTTGAGAATTACGTGAATTTTACAAGTTATTTTTTTTTTTACAAAGTTTGATAACTTTTTACTGGATTCCCGAAACATAAAAATTATGCAATCCTTTATAGGTGAATTATTGTGTATATAATGTTTAGGTACATTATACGCTGAGATATGAGACTGTAAGGAAATTTATGAAGGTATGATGTTTCGATGAAATCGTCTTTGTTGATTTTATGGAATAAGGAATCTTCGTTATAAATTGATGAGACAAGAGAAGTGTCTTTATATACTGGACGAGATGAAATGTTAATGCCAATTTATAAATTGGTCCAATATATATATATATATTCTTTGTGGGAGGAACATTAAGCCTCAGGCTTCTTCTTTCTCGGATGCAATTTTACAAAACCTTCTCTTATCACTCGGGCTAGGCCTTGCATGCTAGGAAATTGTTTAGAAAGACCACATTTTGGTATGTATGGCTTCAAAACCTAAATGTACCAAAAAAAAAAAAAACTCTTTTATAAGATTTTTTCAAAAACTAAACTTGCATTTATTTTTTTTAAATCTAAAAGGTGAAAATCCCATTTGCTAACAAATAATGTTGAGCAACAATAAATATCACATTATTATTATTATTATTACTAGAAAGCATTGAGGATTCAACCTTAACTAATAAGCTACCAAAGCCTGATTTTTTTTTTTCAAAATATTTTCCATTAGAGGTATCCTATTTGAGCATTGGAGATTTTAAAAAGATCTGAACTTGATTTTAACATTAACTATAGTGATAATTTTATATGAATTTTTGTTATTTAATTTTTTATGTGAAATACTATGTTAACTTACATCTTATTCACTGTTAGATGGAGAGTATTAGGATTCATATTCTTGTCTATTGGTCGAGTAATGTAGTTTGGCGACAATACATGTTATGTTGTTGCCATACCATCCCTCCATTCCATGGTTCATAAGTAACCGTTAGTGGTCCCCCATTCAAACTGCACAAAATAGCAGTGATAGCACATGTCCATGATGTACTTGCCGTACTGATATACAATAATGCTTGTTGCACTGCAGTATCTTCACATGCACTGCACAACCCTCGAGGTTAGCGTTGTCACATGACTGAATAGCCATATCGTAGGTGCTAGTTTTGGATTCCAGTAATGTAATAATAAAGCTTGTACAAATATTTTCTAATGCACTTTCTAAACCATAAGAAGAAGCAAGCATCACAAATCTCCAAATCCGTAAGTAATTAGATTGAATAATTGTTCAGAAATTATATTATCTCCACATAATTGTACATGTTAGATAATTTAATTTTTGTCCAAGCTAGATACTCGTACTCCACACTGTACGTATTTTACTTTCTTTCTTTATAAATTGTTTATGCAATTTTGAATTATCAAATAAAAATTATTTTTAAAACGGAGATTTTAGAATTTAAACATTTCACACAAGTACACTTTCGAATCCTGATAATAATTTTCAGATGCCGAAATTCTTTTGTTCTGACTTAAGCTAAATAGTTATGCCAGTGCTGAATCAAAATGGGGATTATTTGCCTAAAAGCACTCACATGGTCAGATTCATCATAGAGTGAGACCTACTTAGATACTCTTGTCCATTTAAGAACTTCTTAAAATGTAGCCTTTTCTATGTGAGAGAAAATACTATTTATTAATTTTTATTATAATAAATTTAATCAGATTTGACCCTAATCATCTTACTAAGGTTAAGATAAAGCTCGCTAACAGAAGACTTGCAAATAAACTTATCAAAGAAGTCTTCACATGAACAAGAACAAAAATGCTAAACTTGCTTCCTTATGAGTTACAAACTAACTCCTTTCCAATTTATCAACCCTCTATAGCAAAGAAAAAGAAAACATTATTCATCATAATTGGATAACAGTTTTACACTGTCAATCTATCAAAATTATTCTATATATATAATTTAATTTCCACAGACTAACAATATTGAACTATTTTGCATTAAGTATGACTTGCCACCTAAACAAACATGATTGACACAGATATATAAAGTTAAACTCATAATATGCATAAAGGAAAGCCCGATTATTATGAATATTTTACACAGAAATATGTTTGAATGTAACATTGCTCTTTTTCGAATCAGAAATATGAAAAAGTAGGAATTATAAAGAATACATAAATCTGCTAAGAAAACTTTTGTACACGATATATTAACTCGATGGTAGCATTGCACTGCTGTTTTCAGATTCACCTGTGCCTTTATTGAAAAAGCAACAATTTTATACAGATAAGCTACTACATTTCTTTGATATCATTGGCCAAATGCGAGTGGCGTATCCAAGTTCCAAAAGAACATGCAGATCAAGCTCAAGTCCCATAGTAACGTGTACCAAAAAATTAGTCCCATTGAAACATGCATAGACTTCCCCAATAAGTCACTCAAGTTTATTCCTAAGCAATACAAATATCATATAAACTGTTTTTTCACACCAAAAGGTAAAGTTGCTGCTCTTACTTATACTTACAAATCCTCTCATCATTTATTTCTAAATGTTTGCTATACAAATCATATTTCAGGAATGTTCAATACTCCAAAACTATAATTTTTTTCATGTTAAAGAATCAACATAAGAGAAGTAAATGAAACAATTGAAATTTACAGTGGCCTATGTTGAAGATTCAGGTTTTGATTTGGAGATTATGTGCACATAAGCTCTATGCAGCCTCTTTCTGAATCTTCTGAGGCCCAATATAACATTTTGGCCATCAAGATAGATCTTCTTTGTGTATTCCCACCCCTTCTTTGTAATGCTTCCGGGGTCTCTTAGAACAAGATCATTCTTATCATACTTCTCATACAAAGAGCTTTCTCGAGGATGAATTTCATAGCCAATATACTTCAAACCAAGCTTCCTTGCAGGCTCCCCATAGTAAGTTTCTGCTGCCCAATTGGTACCAAGAGGAACCACTTGAATGAACACAGAACCAGGCCTCAAGAACAGAAAATGTGTCATTGCAGCCCCATGAACACCAATCATGACATCACTTGCATTGAGTGCCCTATAAA
This sequence comes from Dalbergia cultrata, assembly GCA_031216105.1. Lineage (NCBI taxonomy): Eukaryota > Viridiplantae > Streptophyta > Magnoliopsida > Fabales > Fabaceae > Dalbergia > Dalbergia cultrata. Next base: position 15,597,848 of record CM062353.1, read on the forward strand.
TCTTGGCCAATTCTGTTGTTCTGTCAGGTTTCAAAACTTCCACTAGAAATCCAATTTCCTCAGCCATCTTCACTAGCAAATTCTCATTTGTTATGGCCCTTGATCCTTCTCTTGAGAGAATAACCAACTTTGGTTTCTTCAGTGGATTCTCTTGTACTTTTTGCTTGATGTACTGTTTTTGTGGGGATTCTGGTGATGGGGATGAAGAGATTTGAGCTCTCAACTTCTCTTGTGCTTCCCTTTCCTCATCTTGAATCAAGCCCTTAATCCGGGGCCAATAGGCTTGATCAAGAAGGTTTCTGAAATCAACAATGGTCTTGTTACCCTCCATCAATGCAGGATCCACATTGAGCTCATCGTGGATTCTGAGGCCAACAATTGCTTCTGGGAAGCAATGAGTCCTATTGTCTTCTCTAAAATCAATTGCTGGAAAATCTGATAGATGAGAAAGGATGTCTGCATACTTCATCATCCACCAGTCGTGATATTCAAGGACCACAAACACAACCTTCTTGTTGAAATGCTGGGAAGTGATGTACAAAGGGATGATTCCATCATTGAATTCATGGTAAACATTGCCGGTATATCCCCCATTGGAGAAGAATACTGCTGGAACATCATGTTGAACATCACAATGATGACCAGCACCACCCAAATTCACTTTCTTTGAGATGAGGTTTAATTCATCAATGGTTTCCATGATACTTATTTCCCACTTTCGAGTATAGGGCCTAATCTTTTCGTGTTGGAGGAGCTGATCCTCCTCAACTCTTTTTTCACCTTTAAAATTCCTTGAAACATTATTGAAGGTTCCTGAGTTGTAGAGGAAGATTGAAGAGGAAGCAGAGTGTGTTCTTACATCACCTTTCATCATACATATATCTGACCGATAACCACTTCTGTCACAACATATAGTTCCTGCATCAACAAGGAAGCATGAAAATTTATTTGAAGAGAACAATAAGGAAACACCAATCTAAACATTAATTGTTTATCAAGTTTATGGTTCAATAAGACATTTGGCTAAATTGCTTGCTCAACTAGACCAATCACAATAACTCATTCTGTGGTAAAAATACATAAATTTCATTACTTCCAAATAAAACAAGGAGAATCCATGACCCCAAAAAAAACCTTTATTTTTTTCGATATGTTTATACAACATGATTGAACATCTAAAATTGAATAAACGGAAAAAAATAATAATAATACACAGGCGAACAAAAACAACAACTCTACTAGCTAGAAGGGAAAGGGCTAGCTAAGAACACTTACCACTAGAAACTGAAGAGCACTTAGAAGCATTTACAACAACCCCATCTTCGTTCCTATCATTTTCAGTTGCAGAAGAGTCTGAAAAAGCAAGAAAAACAACATCAGTGTCATACAACCATCTCTTTCAAAACCCTAAACTGATGGGTAAAGAATCATGAATGGATTTATATCTTAACGATCAGCACACAGCAGAAAGTACAAAAGAAGACAAACGAAGTCCCTTTGTTGTAACAACGAACACAGGGAGATGAGGGTGGGGGTGTGCTTACAGAGAAGAGACAAAGTGAAAGGAGGGCGAAGGAAAAGGGGTGCCAAGACATAGCAGCATGAGAGGAAAGTGATGAGAAGGAGGAAAGACAACAGCTTTGGCCTTGTTCTCTTGTAGTAACCAGAGCTTGAGCAATCCAAGACAAGGTTCTGTTGTTGTGACTCCTCATCTTTGTTGGTGATGATGAACTCTGAAGCCTTTCTGGGTTGGTGGTTCCTGTGGTAGTGACCCATATTGTTCTTGTCCAAAGTCACAATTTTTATCACTTTCTTTTATGTATTTATTTTTGCACAAAAAAAGGAATAGAAGAAAATGGTGCACTCCAACTTTTCAATGGCCGAAGCAAAGGTTTTGAGAGACGTAAGAAGGCTGTGAGAGAAAGTGCTCTGCTTGCTGCTGTTTTGAGGTGCTTCGTTTTTCTAGTTTTTTGTTTTATGGATAGAAGAGAAAGAGTGAGAATGAAAGGGAAGGAAGGAAGGAAGAGGAGAGAATAAGAGAATGCGTGGAAAGGAGTCAAGGGGTCGAATGAATGAATAAATGAATGAATGAAAACTGGAAGTGTTTGATTCGGTTGGGGAACTCGGTTTTCTAATGTTGCTTTGATTACTTTCAACTTTGTTCGTGGTTTCATTCAACAATGTCAGCCGCGTGTTTAACAAGAGCCAACTCATGCTAGCTAGCGAATACCACTGCGTGTGCGTGTGGGTGTGTATGCCAATGTTAATGAAATGTTGCGTTTGTTTCTCTAATCTGGTTGGCGCTTACGCGCACCACCTTTTTTTTTAGTGCTGCTGTCTTAAACAACAAATATTCTTGCTATACCATCATCTCTTCAAAGAATTCTACTAACAATTACCACTTATATATTCTAATTACATTTTTCCGACAATTTTTCTTGCATATTAAATGAAGTGAGTTTTAACTGCATTTTAAGATATCAAGACTTAAATTACATGTATTTTCTTATTTTATTTAATATATAGAAAAATATATAGGATGATATATCATTACTCATATCATATAGATGTTAAATTATGAAATTAAGAAGTAGGCAGGTATCCATTGAGCTGAACCTCAAATGTCAATGAGTAGATGACTGATGTGATTTGGGCTATATCGATTTTCATAATTTCAGTGTCCAATTCCTCAACACTTTTTCACCAACCCTTGGTTTGGATCAAAATAAAATAAGGAGAAGAAAAATTAGTATGTGAGACGATAGTTTTGAAACCTAAACTGGATTGGTTGGTTTCAAATCAGAAATCAATGAACTGGCCATTGAATTAGTTCAATTTTTTATGCAAATTGGACTTGCAGTTAACTCAATCAATGTATGGTCAAACTCAATAAAAATCGGACGAACCAGCTACTAATAAACCAGTGTTGAACCACACAAAAAAAGGAATTGTTTATTTAATTCAAGAATTCCATCCTTGGCTTGGAATTCAATGCACGGAAGTAGAGGTTAAGCTCATTAACCCCCAAGCCAATTGGGTTATTGTGCCACAATGTTGCAATAATTATATTTAATATAGTTTTATATATTTATTTAATTAAATCCGGCTCAATTAATAATCAGTCGGTTAAAATAGTGGCCCAACAATGCAGCCGAGATGATCACTAATCTAAATTTTAAAATAACGAATGAAATCCATTAGGAGAGTTTCCTCCTCGTGTATGGGTAGAAAGCATTATGTAAGCAAGAGATTGTAGAAAAAATATCATTATGCACTTAAACTTAAAATTTAAATCAAAATAGTTATTCTATTTTTTTACTATAATGAATACATACATGTCATTTTAATACAACTCTCATTTTCTTTTGTCTCATTCTCTCTTCATCTGAACATATATATATATAGATAGAGAGATAAAACTCTTTTCTTTACTTCCTCATATCTTTATTTTCTTTCTTTCCATTTTCTCTTCTCGTTCAAACAAACTATAAACTCGGTCACTCCTCTATGGAATTTCAAGTACTAAACAAGTTAGCAATTAAAAAATTTTAATAGAGTATTTGATTTATTTTCCATTCTACTCGTGGTTGATATGTTTTATAGATATTTATAAAAATACTTATTTTTTATTCCTAAATTTTGTGAATAAAATTATGAAGATATTTTTTTTATTTTTAGTATTTCTTTAACATGATTTTATAAATATAAAATTGAATTAAAATAATATGATACTTTAAGTATTGTTAACAAAAAAAATATGAACTCAAATAAAATTAAAAGTAAAAATAAAAATAAATCAATCTCTATGTAGCGTAATGAAAGAAAAAAAAAATAGGGGAGGGAGGGGGGAGCAAGAGCATTTTTGTAAATTGTGTTTTGTAATATATATTAAAAAAAAAAAAGGAGGATATGTGGATTAAAACCACCAAGACACACCCCTCCCCTAACATCTCACGCCATCTGTCTCCCTCTCTGCTTTCTTTTTTTTCATTTTCTTCTTTCACCTTCAACTAATAAATCTCATAGTTGTTTCTTTTTATTGTCAAAACTTAATACCCACTAGATTCCAAAACTTGAGATAAGTCTTCAATATCAATCTCAATCATTTTTTGGTTACTCTAGGGTTTATTTTAATACTAGTGAGCTTTAAAAAATAGTGGGTTGGTATATGTCTGACATTTTAAGTATAAATCTAGTGAGTTAGAAGCTCTAATATTAATATATTATAGTGGGTTGAGTCAAGGATTGATTTTTTCTAATTCTTAAGAACCCTATGTTTCACAAATTGAGGTCATCGTTTAATAGGCTCTTCACTTGATAAATTATTTGAAATAAAATATTAAAACTTGTTAAAATGCTTATGTTTGCTAGATTTTATTGACATGGAGCGAGCTACTCTCTCTGAAGCTATTTGGGAGTGACCCACTTGGTCCCTTTGTACTGGCTATTTACCAAGGAAGAGAAAACCGGACTTAGTATTGAACCAGTCAAGGTATTAGTTCAAAAGTTTAAAAGTCTAATTGATTTAACCAGGATTCAATAGGAATATTATATGTGTGTGTGTGTGTGTGTGTGTGATTAATTAGAATATAAAAGAAATATTAGATCATTAACGTTAACATAATCAACACAAAAATTCATAGGACTATAAAAAGTAACATAATCCATATAAAATTTCTCTAGTTTAAGCCTCACAATACAGTCACAAAGCATTTGAAAATAATATTTATTAGTGACTAATGAGGTTTATGGTGAGAAACCTGTAAATAATGAAGAGAAAAGAAGAACAATCTAACAATCTTTGTTAGTACTCTTCTTTGGTTCCATTTTTTCTATTTTTGTCCATGACTATCACAAGATATCAGTATTTAAGTTTTAAAAAAAATTAAAAGTTCCAAATTGGTCCGTTTCAACAGTTTTCCCGATTTTCCTCTGTTTTGAACTCCTTTAGTTTAGGAGCTTAATCGGACTGCTCAAGTGACCAGTTCCCAGTTAATCCAATCGGATCAGCCGGCCCAATCTAGTTTTCTTTTCCATGCTATTTTCATAGGAGTAGTGATTAAAATTACTTTTATGAGAGAAACTAACTTATTATATTTTATAAGAATTTTATTCTAAGCTACTTGGATTATTTAGTTAGTTGGTTTGATTAGTTGATTTTCTTAACTATAATGGTTAGTAAGTATGACTTGATGATTTAGTTGATTTTATATTGTCATGATTTTTCTCAGTGTTATTTCAATTTGCATTGGAAAAGTTTGTTATATTTAATACTTGCAAGGTTAGATTAATATGAAGATTGAACTTTGGATTTGTAAATTGTGTTTGATAAAAATTTGTTTGAGAAAACCATGATGGGTTCTAAGTTGGAATTACCATTCCCATAGCAAAGAGATATAATGACAATACCACTTACTATAGCAAAGAGATTTAACGGCATTATCGCTCGCCATAGTAAATAGATATAATAGCAATAATGTTCGCCATAACAAAGAGATATAATGTCATTACCGCTCACCATGGCCAAAAGATATAACGGCCTATATGCACATAGTATTTTTTTTTTTTTATTTGCATTTCGATGAAAAAGTGAAAGGACCCTATTTGAGATACCTTAAAATGAGATTAAGTGAGCTGAGATTACTCCTCAAATAAAATTTGTTCTTCTCATGTAACCCTCATGAGTACTTGAGTATTTGATGATGAAGTTGATTTTATATGAGAATGAGGAATTGGAAAAAATAATGAGAAAGTGTATTTAATAACTATTATTGAGAGTATACTTATAAATGAAATTTCTAGTATTTATTTTAAAACTATAGAAGAAGTATGGAAAGTTTGAACTATTATTTTTATTAATGGCTTTTAGAAAATTACATGATTTACAAGCTATCCCGTTTCGTTTTAAATGATCATGTGTTGATTAGTTTCTTCTTCTTATTCACTTTGTTTATAGTCCTCATTAGGTCTATTTGACTAACCATCTCTCTTTCCTCCAGATTTTCAAATTGCCAAGTAGCAGGTTCTTAGAATTGCTATTTTCCCAAGAGATTCCTTTTGGTAAACCTCCATTGTCAATTAAGGCTTTTTAGTTGTTAACTCTAGTATTTTGTAGCTATAGGATTAAGTTGAGTATTTTGGATTCACGCGTATGAACAAGAGTTTAAGTATGATTTTTTGTATAATTGGTCCTTATTATGTCTATAGTTGAAATTTTGGGAGTGTACTGGATGTTGAATTTGTATTATGACTTTACATTGTGTGTCGGGTTAAACTTGATAAGTTGATTGTTCAATTTTTAGGAAATGTCTTTTTGGATTGTCGGTAGCTAAACTCATAATTTAATTTAGTGGGATCATATCTTTAGGCTTACTAGACTAGGTGAATTTATCTAGCTTGTGTCCTAGTCATGACTTAAAATTGGGTCTTGAAATTCTAATAAATAAGAAAAAGTTTCAATCAATTTTTAAAAAAAAATCAAAAGAGTGATTTTAAAAATCAAAATTATGTTATAATGGTTAAGTAATTCCCTCCCGAAATGGGTTATCTAAAATGAAACTCTTAGAGTTACAAACTTATGAAATAATATAATAATTCAATATTATATGATAAATGAAAATAAATTTGTTATTTAATGTCTATCACTTTTAGTTATTTATATGATTAAGAATTTTAATGAAGAAAATTATTTTAAATTTATATTCATTTTTTATTATTATTAGCAAGGTTAAGAGAACCGGATCGGACCGGCCAGTCCGACCGGGTTAACCGGGAACTGGTCGCCTAGCCGGTCCGGTTGAGTAGCCAAAACTAGAGGATTTCAAAACTGATCAGAACCGGGAAAAACCGGGAAAACCGGCGAACCGGACCGGTCCAACCGGTCTGCAGCTTTTAAATTTGTTTTTTCAAAACTTAAATACTAATATTTTATAGCAGTCATAGAGCAAAAATGAAAATAATGGGTTATATTTATTTTATATATGAAAAAAATACTAATATCCAGGGATTGTTCATCATAAAACTCGCTAATCACCAACAAATATTATTTTCAAATACTTTTATAACCATATTGTGAGACTGGAACTAGATAAATTTTATATGGATTAGGTTTATTTTTATAAATTTTTATAAATCTATGAATATATATTTTTTTGTGTTAATTATGTTAATGTTAATGATTTAATATATATTTTATATTCTAATTAATTATACATATATATTTATATATATTTTTTATTATAATCTGGTTGAACCCCGATTGAACCGGTTGGACCTCGAAACCTTTGAACCAGTACCTTGACCGGTTCGATGCCCGGTCTGGTTTTCTTAACCTTGATTATTAGTCTAAAAATTTGCATTTTAATATGTAATTTGACATAAATACTTGAAAAGTTTGATATTTATTTCCCTTAAAAAAATGTTTTGGATTCAATTATTACAAATAAAAAACTTAACACTTGAAAAACTTTATTTTTATAATAGCACACACAACTCGAGTTAAATTAGTTTGAATGCAGTGAACTCTGAATATAAGTGATTTGAAAAACCATATCATTTCATAAATTGATATCTCATGTGACCGTTAACAAAAGTGAATTCATTAAATATTAAGAAAAAAAATTATAAATAGCACCACTCATAATATAGTAAAAGTTCAACTATCAATGTTTTCTACATAAATATCAAAATGAATTTAATTTGAAGAATGATTTAATCGTGTTTAAATACATTAGTAGATATTATTGATTCACATAATTACTGCTTAGTATTCACATAAATAAAATGATAGTATTTTAAAATTAAACTATATTAAATATGCAAGTTTATTTACCATAAACAAAATTTATATAAACATTTAATTATATATTATTATATCAATAAAATATCCAATTCAATAACCCATTGAATAAAAATATTTAAATTAAGTCATCAACTATTTAATTAAATAATAATATAACACTATTTTACCCAACACGTGTATCAAAACTAATCTCATAACATAAATTGCCTAACACAAGCAAAAAGTCACAACATTTCTCTCTCGGAGTCTCTGTAAATCGACCTAACAATTTCTCTGCCAAATCACACATGGGATGCGCGGAACCAAATTGCCTTACGCGCCTTTTGGGTGCGTGTGCAGCAATAAAATAGATATATACTCTACTTTGTGTCATTTTTTATTTTGTCTGAAATTTAAGCTAAATCAGCGCTCAGCTCAGCACAATCATTGTCTTAAAGAAATTTCTTCTTTAAATTATTTATAAAACATTTATACATTAGTATATATATGTTGATTATTTAACTATCGATTAGCAACTGCTAACAAGCTGTCAATCTCCTTCGACACTCAATGTTATATTTAACTATGAATTATCAATCGAATGTTGTTACTCTGTTCTTTGTAAAGAAAAAAAAAAATTGCTTCACTTGTATGACAAGAGTCCAAACATCATAAATTAAAGGGCCAATAAATTTTAAATAAACAAGTATTGAAATTCTATATTTTGTTTTCCATCAAACTGTCGATCCTCGATTAACCTATGCCCTGATAGTTATTATCTTCAATAATTCATTGATTGTTATTCACTTTTCTTATCACGTGATATCTTTTGATCAATTTCTGCGTCTAATCAAAATATGAATTTGGCTTAAGATCATCAACACGAGACATCCTTCATATACCTAACTTTTTTTGGGTCTCCCTTATCCTTCAAATACCCTTGTCTAATTTGTTTTAAGTGTTATGTTATTGTCTTTTTTGTTGATCTTTTTTTTTCTCAATTAAGATATTAGAAACTAGGAGTTAAATTAGCGACATCTCATAACTCACTTAGATTTATAGGAGATTGCTGTTAGACTATAGGCTCATTAACTCTTGGAGTATATCTAATTTATATTTTGATAAAATTGATTTTGAAATAATTAATGTTAAAATAATTGATTTTAAATGAATTAATTTTGAAATAATTAATTTATTTTTTGAGAAAGATTAAAAAAAGTAAATTTAAGAGAATTGATGTGAGATGAAAAGATAAAAGCAAAAATTTTTAGTTTCCATTAAAATCAATTTTTTTTAAAGTGGACCACTTCTATTAGAAGTAAAATAACAAATCAAACACTTTTAACTTTTTTTTCAACTTAGATTTTTATGAACGCAATGGAATACTTGTTGCAAACCAAACAAGCTGAAAGGATCGGAGTACTCATCAATCGGGAATTAAGGTCAACGAAGATTCTTTATTAGTTACTTCAGGTAACAAACACCTTTAACACGTGTGTAAACTTTTGGATGGTGTAAATTTAATTGAAAATAAAAATTAAGCATTTCAACTCTTTGGTTTCATAAAACAAAGATGGACCTGGCTTAAAAAGAAGGTAATTCTGGTATTATTTTTATGACACATTTAGTATTGTCTCACACACAAGTGAAGAAACAACTGTTAACAATAATGTTGTGTTTATAATATGTCCTTTCGTTCCATTCCATCTGTCCATAAAAAAAAAAAACAAACAAACAAACACATATATTAAAAAAAGCAATAAATAATTTTTAATAATAGTAAAAAATTATATAGGTAAATAAGATTGTTCCTATTAAAAATTAAATTTAAGTAAATACAATTATATTAGAAGTAGTGCTGGTAAAAACAATTATTATTTTTTGATTCAGCGTTGAAAGAATCTATTGAAAAATATAGAGACATTAATCTATATGTACTTTCTTAGAGAATCTAATGAGTAATGATAGAGAAAAAGTGTGCTTTGTTGTAAGAAATATTGTGCATTCCAAAATATAAGAGGCATTATATCCTCATCTTGAGAATAACAAAAAATGCAATGTAAAAAATGACAAATATATATATATATATTGTTAACAAAAACACATGCTGCCTCAAAACAAGTTGAATACAACGAAATTATGAAAATAGTAGAAAATCACTGTACGTCCGGCGATAAATAACTTGGAAAATAAAACACAAAATACTGAAATTTAAAGACTCGTAAGTACGGATACACTAGATCTTCTAAGAAAAACCAACAAAATAAAAGAAAAATAAGAATTAAAATGGCATGAGGAAAGTTAGGGCCTCCACCAGAAAGCGCAGAGATAGGGTGGTAGCAACTACTGGGGGGGTTATGGAGAACTAATAATAATGCCAGATTGTCAATGCATGGTTTGTTTCCAAAACCACCAATTAGCTACCATAAATATAACGACTCAGTTTTATGATAAACAATCTTAATTCAAAAGGGTAAGTACTATAATAGCCGGTTCGACATTTTTTTTTTCCAATTAATTTCTTGAGATATGATCATATATATACTTTAGTGAAGATTCTTTTTAATGATATTTTTCTTTTCATCTACGTAAGTTCTAAAATCGAACATAAAATCACTTAAGTTACTTAAGCAATTCGAATTTTTTTCACTTGCTGGCCAACACGTGCTTCATAATAGTCAATATGAAAGTAGTAGCAATTAAATCAATTAGTTAATAAAATAAATAAATAAAGAGACAACATAATATCTATAAACATATGTTAATATATATATATATATATAGATACAATGGCTATTCAATCAATATTGAAGCAAAATTCAACCTTTGGAGTAGTCATATAATTCATGGGTCTAGGAGACCTGCAAACTCGAATAACCTGATCCAACTCAAATATTAAATTACAAATTGGGTTGGGTTATTGAGTTTGTTTTGGTAAAAGATGATAAACTCATTCAACTATTGGGTAGGGTAGCGAGTATGAAAACAATACACTAGCCCCCCCTATTATGTTATTTATTGTTTTTTGTAAACAATAAAACACAATATTTGTACTGGTCATTCAAAGCAATCCTAACATTTAAACCTTCACCCCAGAGCTTCTTCTCATTATTATTCATCCCCTACCCCACCACAATCACTAGTTCCATTCGATTTGTTGTTGCCATTGTTGTTCGCTTTTGATGGCCCTACTCAGAGAAACCCATCACTATATTGCTTCCTTCTTGAAACCATCATATCTGCTCTTCATCTCCATCCATACTCTTAGAAACTCATCCTCCACTAACTTATCTTTCTCTCATTCACTAATGAGCTGTAATATTCGTGCACATGTATCTCTAGCTTGACCTAGTAGCCTCAGAGTTCCCTGGAAACCCCCACTATGCCGGAAAACCACACAATAGGTGAAATCTACAAAATTATGTAGAATGGTTTCACTGCAGTGAGAATCAATGTTGCAATGAGCAGGAGGGAAAAAGATCGTTATCCTTGCTCCATACATACTCGCTACAGCGAGTGGGGTGCTCAATAGGCTCGCTGCAGTGAGGATCTCTGATGTGAGCACAGTAGTAAAACGATACAATTTTACTAAAAATGCCTCTTTCTCTATAAATACACCCCAAGCTCAGGCTTCCCATTCAAAATCGAAACCCTTCCTTTCCAAACACTTCTCTAACCTTTTCTCTCTCAATCTAACCCCAATCCTTCTCCTTCCAAGATCAAAGGTAACAGTTTTGTTAGTTTTTGTCATCTTCTTCCTCTCTATTCCATGTTCTAGGGTTTGAGTTGTTGTTATTCTCCACTATTATCAAGTGAGAGTGCTTTCCTAATATTGTTAGAGTTAATTTAGGGTTATTTGGAGATACTCATAGATTGTTTATGAGTCTATGTCACTCTATGGTAGTTGTTGGTGTCATTCCAAGCTCTCAAGGTCAAGTTGGTGGTGCCCATGTAATCCCAACCCCAAACAGAGAGTGGGTCCAAACTCATAACCTTAGATTCATCATTATAACTATGTTTTATGCATAATGCTTGTTATATATATAAAGTTGGAGATGAGATTTGTATAGACTATAATTTTACAAGGTACGGTAAAGCTAATAAATATAATGATTTTGACTATAGCATGAAAATGTGTGTTAGAAAACTATGAGACCATGATTGATATATTGTATGTTATGGATATGTTTTATGTGCTCAAGTTTAAGAGATTTATTGGAAGAATATATGATTTAACAAGTTATTATTTTATCAAACATGCTTTGAGAGTTTATGATATCACTATATTTCCAAACTTGGGATTTTAAAATGTGTTTTTTTTAACATTAGTTAAGATATATGAGCAAGAATGTTGAACAGAGTATGACTTAGTTTTGTGAATAGGCATATTATTTGATTTCAAAATTTTCAGAATTTTAAGAGATTTATATGAAAGAGTTTTGAACCCAAAATCGAGCACATAACATAGTTTTAGAGAAAAGAAAATCAATGTTTTTATGATACTAAAAAATATAGAGTTTGGTATGATTCATAGCAACTGCCAGATACATATTCTGTGGGCTTTTGAAAGCATAGTGTCTGCAAGTGGTGATCCTTTGGTCATGATTTTATACTCATAGTTATACTAAAGTTAAATTGTTAAAGTTACATGGATCTAGAGTTTTAGAGTTTATGGGGCTTTAAGAGATTTAAAGAGCATTTAGATTATATGAATTAAGTGCAAACTAGTTTAAACGGTAGCCATAGAAAAATAGATAGTGAGATAACGACTGTAGAAACGATTGTTAACCTTGGTAACAAGTTATCCTTAAGGCAATCTCATAGAGCAGAGATTGAATCTAGTCAGGTGTCAAATTTAGATCCTTGAAGGATTACAGAGCAGAGAATTTGTTATGTCATGGTTGACATATATAACTGATATATATATAACAAGTTATCCTTAAGGCAATCTCACAGAGCAGAGATTGAATCTAGCCAAGTGTCCAATTTAGATCATTGAAAGATCACAGAGCAGAGAATTTATTATGCCATGGTTGACATGCATAACTGATATATATACATATATATTATCATGCAATATATAACTAGAGATTCTCTGTTTCTCTAGTAGAATACTGTTTTTTATGTTTTCAGAGATTATTAGTATTATCATGCTTTTCTATAGTCGAGTACTGTTTTTTATGCTTTTCAGAGATTATATATGTATGGAAAATGATTTCTCGATAGATTATGACTTTAGAGATGCTTTTCTATGAATTTATGAATTCAGAGACTTTTTTTATATAGTTATGTATATAAATATTAAATGGTTATTTATAACTATTGCATGCAATTGCGTTATGTACTTCCTTAGTTGTCTCATATGGGTGATGGCTGAGAACTCATTCACTGAGTCCGTTGACTCACTCCTCTCCTTTTTTTTCATAGTTGTAGGTACAGATACCTTTTCATCACCAATTTAGTTGGTGCACCTGTTCTCAGTGGTGAGTCTTAATTTGGAGTAAGACCTTGTTTAAAGTCTTGTAAGAATAGAGTACTCTAGTAGATGTATGGCTAGGATATGAGCTACGCATTATTTTCATATTATGTATTTAATTTTAGAGTTAGAAACATCTTTGTATGTGTTCACTGATTTCAAGGATGGATTTGAAATTGTAGATTTTGATTAGAAATTATGTAACAAGCTAAAAATGAATTTATAATTCAGTTCAAGTGTTAAATTGATTTTCAAAACTATATATGTATCAATTATTTCAGTTTTACGATTCTAGATATCGAGAATTGAATAAAGAACCAGACAAAGTTATGTTTTCAGAATAAAAGTATGTTATTTTATTTATATAGAGAGACTCAGGGATCACGATGCTTATGTGGAGATGAAATTCGTCACGTGATGGTCACGTTTTCAAATCAGGTTGTGACATAAGCCAACAACATCTAATAGGGATATTATTGAAAAAAAATAATTAATACTACTTAAATTTTTTGAATTAATTATAAACAAAGAAATTTTTTTAAATGGACAATTATTTAAGAGCGAAAGAATTAAGAAAATAATAAATGCATCTTGATAATAGTAAAATATTGTATGAGTGGATCACATTATCGAGAGTGACTATTGCCACTCTTATATGAGCTATTGTTACTCTCACTTACATTAATTATTCTTTAATTTTACCAAATTACCCTCCTCTATTTTAACTAAAAGCAAACCTAATATAAGATAATTAATAATACTATTAAAAGTTATTATTATAAACTTAATTAAAAATTAATTTAACTACATAAAAATATTTATCATCTATCTTATTTTCAATATTCGCATAATTACCGGATATTACAAGTATTAATAATTTATTTGTTATAATGATTTAATTCAAATATTAAATTGCTTTAAATTTTGTATACAAAAATATCTAAATAATATAATCTTGAATTTTTTAAGAAAATAATAAATAAAAATGAGTAATAACAAAGACATGATAGTAAATTATGATATATAATTATTTACATATTTTGTAATATCCAGCATTTATATAAATAAAAATAGTAAATAAAAAAAATGATACCATAGTTTATTTCTATTGGATTGGCAATTAATTTTTATTATTGTTTTTATTTATTCATATTATTAAAAATTGAGGTAATTTTATAAGTTAAATTAATTATTTATTTGCATCAGGAAGAGTTTAAAAGTGTTTTTTTTTATGCGTGGATAATATAAAGGCTATAGTATTTATTTCCTATTAGATAAAATATATATAATTTAATTTTTCAAAATAAATTTCAAAATAAAAATTAAAAAACTAGAGAAGGACAAGTATATATGTGTCTTTAAGCCATTAAAACTGAGTGATTGTAAAAATAAAAATCTTAATATAAGAAGTTTATTTAATACTTTTAAATTATATAGACATTGGATGTTAAAATTAAATAATAATATGTGCTAGTTTGATGCACTACGTATCATTTTTATTACTCATTAATCATTACTTTTCTTTTTTCTAAAATATTTAGGTAATTATTACCTTAATAGAATTTTAAAGGAAATAATTCAATAAATAAAATATTAATTATTACATCAAATAAGTTAATGTAAAATACCTGTAACTAAACTAATAAAATATAATATTAAATGCTTTAATAATTAAATTATTTTTATTAATTTTTTTTATAATGACTAATAAACAATAAATATCAATTATGTATTAGTTTTATTTGATTATTTTCTTTAAGTGATGTGAGGGAGAAAAAAAATCAAATTACATAGAGGATTGTACTCATATTCTATGGTGTAAATATATTTGTCAAGCCATGGTAATAACATTTAGAACTAGACATTATATTATAATCATTGTATATATTAGTTTTATTTGATTAAAATAAAAGAAGGATAATTTAGTGAAACTAGATAATAATTAATGTAAGTGGGAGTGGCAATAGCCATTTAGAAATGACAATAGCCACTCCCCATATTATCCCTATTGAAAGACTTGCATACTACCATTAACAATGACATAACCAATTATATTATGAGTAAATTGGAATTAAATAATTTAATGTTCCTTGATATTCCATTCGTCCACTTTTAAGTGTCTCCTCTTTCTTCTAGAAGATATTTTAAAGTAGAGGGAGACAGTATAATAAATGGATGGATGTTTTACAACCAAAAAATAAAAAGTAAAGTAAACTTTCAAATTGGTCCCTAAGAATTTCTTGAATGGATAAATTGGTTCCTGACAAAAAACAATTAATGTTAAGGTCCTTTATAATTAAAAAAATAGGATACCACAAGTCTCTGGCTTACTTGGGAATCTAATGTGTCACCCACCTGCTGATGTGGCATACAATTTATTAACCTATGCGACACTCATTAATCCTAATCATCACCTATTTGTTAAAATACACCTTTTGATTTTTACAAATCCCTCCCCAAAACATTAAAAAATTTCACTAATAACCCATTAAACCCAAGCATAGCCCTAGCTCCCTGCTTTGGTCGTTCCTCCATAAGTTCTCTTGCCACGCCACATTCCTTTATCCATTAGACCCTATTTCCAAATTGCGCTCTCCCAGTTGTTAAACCCGCATTGAACAATTGCTAACTTTTGCCAAGAAATTGACCATATAGTTCCTCACACATGAGACAATAGCTGAACATGACTCAGGACATGAAGTCCAACAATTAATCGAAAGACGTTATTTATTTATATAAAATGCACTAGACTCATCACCAACTTATCATTTCAATGTGCCTCCATAGTCATTGCGTTATCTTTTTATTAGTTGACTGTCATGAGCATGAAATGATTTTAGCAATGACTCTCTGTTTCAAATGGTCAAATTAATCTTTTTGGTTTGCATTAGGGAGGAATTTGGAAAGAGGGTTCAATGGAGAAGGGGATGTGACTTGGCAAGAGAATAAATGGAGGAAGGATAGATGCAAAAAGGAGCTAGGGCTTTGTTTGAGTTTAATGGGCTATTTGTGAAATTTTGAAATATTTTGGGGAGGGGTTTGCAAAAATCAAATAACGTGTTTTAACAAATAGATGATGATTAAAATTAATGGATGCCACATAAATTAATAAATTACATGTCATGTCAGCAAGTGGGTGACACATCAAATTTTCAAATGAGTTAGGAACTTGTGGTGTCCTATTGTATATTTACGAGGCGCCTCAACATTAATTTTTTATTGTTAGGGACTAATTTGTCCATTCAAAAAATTATCAAGGATTAATTTGAGAATTTACTCAAATATAAAGTGGACAAATAAAGTGAAAAGGAGCTAATATATAAGATGGGGGTGGAGGCGTTGGGATTCGATATTAAGATTAAAAAAGTTGCCGAATATAGATTTTGGGTTTCACTCAATTTATGCGTTCAAGAAAGGTAAAGAACCTTTTTCAAAAGGAAATGAAGAACAAGATGAAAATAGCGAAATCAAGGGTGCTGTATGAGTCTATATCGTTAGGCTTTGTGAACCGTATAAATAGTGCAAAAGCCGAGCAAAAGACGCGCTAATTAGGGTATCGAGGGCGGCACTCTTCGTTGAAATATGGATACTAAGAGACAACAGTATCATGCTTCTCATGCATAATTGCATAGTACATCACAATTTCAGGCGTGTTGGGTGAAGTTCACTCGATCATTGGACCCTAAATCTTTATAAAATATATAATTGAATGATAAATTGATAACACATAAAACACTTTTGCATGGAAACTTGGAAAGTGCATCAATTATGTTTTTTTTTTAAAAAAATTATTCGCATTGCTATAACACTCGTCTTTATGTTTTAATTTATTTAAATTTTATCTTTTATATAAGTTTCTATTTATAAAAATATTAATCTGAGTATTTTTAATGCATAACTAGTCTTTATACAAGTTTTTGTTTTATTTTTTGCTAGATTAAGTAGTCTTTATAAATTTAATCAAGATATCAGATTTTGAGAAACCAAAATTTAAATAAAACATGCAGAGTTGCATATGTGATTATTAAATGAAGTTTAGCCTGAAGACCATGAAAAAGGCTTACACATCCTAATTAATGAAACTTAAACACAAACTCATCTCTGTAAGAGAAATGGCAAAGTTGGAGAGTATTGGCAATGGCAAGAGAGCTGGCCCATGATTCTGGCGTCCTGTATCCCTCTTATGTTGCTTGGTCTGCCTAGACTTATTTAAAACAACTACTTTTAGAGAAAGTGAGGTGATTTTATATTCTAATATTAATTAATTATGCACTGATCCTATGTTTATCCCCTTTTTTTTAACTTTCATACTACTTTCATTCCATAATAATAGTTATTTTGTATAAATTGGGTTCATTGAAAATTTAATGTATCTGTTTTCATACTTTCATACTGCCCTTTTTTTTTTGTAGTAAGATGTACTGACATTTCAATAAATCCAGTTTGTTCAAAGTGATTATTAATATGAAATAAAGGAAGTATTAATATAAAAGACTATTTTTAGAACATAAAAAAAAATCACACAATTTCATATCAGATTAGTACGATGGTGAAATAGATACAACCCTCTTCAAAACACTTTTCTTATTTAATATGCTCCTTTTCTATAAATAATTATGCAAAATAATGGCAGAGCACTACTGGGACTATACATGGATCTCGTTTGAACCATTTTCTTATTTTAGCTAATCTAAGTGTGGGACTGTAGAGTGTGGGTCTTTGAGAATAAACAGATCCAGATGCATTATTGTCTTTTGAGATTCGAAGATTGAAAATATTAACAAGGAGATATAAAGCAAAAAAGAAAAACTTCCATGTGCTTCATGTTAGCGGGCTATGGCAAAAAATCTAGTTTATATATATATATATATTTTATGTGCCAAACTTTCCACTGCACATCCTTACAGACGGCCGCAAGTTTCTCGCATAGATCCAAGAGACATACATCGATCATCAATCAAACAAACACCATTTTCCACATATTTGTACTGGATTGCATTTATTAAATACGGATTATACACATTTGAAATTTTGGATTATTTTCAAAGTTAGGTATATTACATTCATAATATAATAGGTAACTTTTGTGTATTATAGTAAATTCTTAACGTGTTAAATGATGTATTTGATATTTGAAAGCCAATAACTATGTGCATTAGATATATATATATATCATCAGATTACTAGGCAGTTTCATAATTTTACCAAAAAATTCAATGGTTATGCATGAAATACAAATTCCTACACAACTGAAGAAATAAAAATGGACTACTTATAACTTTTATCAAAAGCAAATCAGCAATGGTATATATATGATATGATGAGAAGGACTCATTCTTAGTTACTCTTTACAATAAATTAAGATTGATTTAATTTTAATGTATGGGCAGTATATAAATATTTTACATAAATATTCAATTATATATTATTATATTAATGTAAGTATTTGATTTTTTGAAATTAAAATCTCACAAATAATGACATTATTATATATAATTAAAAAATTACATAAACATTATTTACACGAAAAGTGTATCAAAATTATTGTTAATTAATATATTTGTTTCACAAAGAGGAATGAAAATTCTGTAGAGTAAAAAAATATATATAATATTTACAAAGTAGTATATACAAAAATGTCTTCTTTTATAAACCAAAAACTTGTGCTGCCTCATATATATATATATATATATATATATATATATATATATATGTATACATAGCAAAACTAACTCCAATCATGGAGCCAACCTACCCGGCTAGGAGGCTATGAGAGGATATAATTGTAACTAAAAATTAGTTGAGGTTAGTTTAATTAGTTAGAAATTTGTTATGACCTTTATTCTATATAAGGGTGTTTACGCTTGTATCATTTTATTATATTGATCAGTTATTAAAATTTTCATTTCAATTTCTATCAATTATTTCTCTCCATTTTTTGATTATCATGGATTTCAACAAAGGCAAACTTAGGCTACTACATCGTATAAGATTGAATAAGAAATAAACAAACAAACCAAAATATAAAAACTAGGCTAAATTATATTGACTTCTTTTGAGGCTTATTGAGATTTGTTTCAAGTTTTTTATTTGTAAATTTTTTTTATTATCAACATATTCTTAAACTTGTAAAATCAATACTTCACTCTTTTTAAATTTCTGAAATTATTATACCATCCTCTATTAAGGTTGTACATTATTACATTGTCAATGGTAGCCAATAATGTCACTCAAATAAATAGATATCAAGGTAAATTTCATCAACTCTTGAAAAAAAAAATCAGTGTAATTTATCTTATGTAATTAATGAAGGTAAGACTAAAATTGTGGTATGATTTCCAAAATTGAAGAACAGTATAGAGTTAGTTGGGCTGCACAAGCAATTCATTGCATTGTATTAATTTTGATTCATTCTTAACTCATAATTAATCTGGCTTGCAACGTAACAGACACTATTCTTTATTGGGTTTGACCTGTTCGATCTTGAAATGATTAATAATTTATTTTGGAATAATTAATTTGTTTAAATGTGTAAGAAAATAGGAAGCATAGTCAAAATCATAAATATGAGAAACGCGATTAATCTCAACTAACACCAAAATTATTAAGCTAATATAAAAATAATGTCTCACTGAAAAAAAAAAAAGAATAAAGCAACCAAATATACAAGACAACCATAATGCTGAACCAAAAGTATTGATGGATGTGTGTTACCCGTAATATATAAACTTAATAAAAGTAAAAAATGCCACCACCCTACAAAGCAGCAAAATGTTGAAAAGGAGAGGCGGTGATGGCGGCTTCCTCTCTATTTTGACCTTTGACATTTGTGGTTCCAACAGCGCAATGGGAACATACATCATAACATTTCTTTTTATGCAAAGTATTATTTGTTATTTATACATCTTTGCATGTGTAAGGTACTGATTATGACCCCCAAGCAAGATTATGCGTCAGCTGGTTCGATAACAAGTTTCAACCTCGCCAAAAATCTTTATTTTTGTTTCTTTTTTCTTTTCATTTTGGCTTCACATGTGAAGAATTCTGTTGTGGTATCCATTCCAAATTATCATATACAGCTTCAATGGAAGAGGCACCCCTTTTGCGGTAAAATTTGTGAGGAATTCTGTTTGGTATCCCCCACCAAAGTACCAGTTGTTAGGATAATTGCAAAAGGCATCTCATGTTGGAAAGGCTTTTAAAATTTGTGTTTCTTCCAACTGAGGAAATCATTTCCACTACCACCAATTTTGAACAAATATTTTGTGGAAAATAATCATCAAATAATTAAATATGAAATATTATAGCAAGTTTGGTTTGAGTTTTTAATTTTTCAGTTTTACAAATTTTATGAAGAAAATATTAAAAATTTTAAAAATTACAAATTACAAATTATAGTTTTTAATTTTCATTTATAATTTTCAATATTTTCTCTTCTTTCCAAAACTTCGAGGTTGGAGGTAAAACTTCATACAAAAGACTTGTTTAGAGATTGTTGAAATCAGTTAGAAGCAATGATATCCATATATAAGTTTTGTATACACTATTAGCACTTTGAAGGCATGTATTATAATTAGTAATTGATTATTTCAATTACATTATTGGTCAATCTACGTGTAAAAAATCATATTATCAATATTTATTATCAATTACTTACTACTGGACTCACTCGTAAGAAAAGTGAAATCTTCATTTATTAAAAGATGGTTCTCGATAGCTAGATCCCCCAACAATACAATTCAATTATAACTATTTGTAATTCTTCATTGGTCAAAATAATGTATATGAAAATTAGGAATAAATGCATTTTACCTCTCTTAATTTTAGATCATATATAATTTACACCTTGACTTTTTAAACTGTATATCACAACATCCTAAACTTGTCAAATTGTGTAAAAAATCCCTCAATATAATTTTGGCAACTATTAAATGTAAGATTTATATGTATTTAAACCCTTGATATTTCTAATTTATGTTACCCGACACCTTGTCAATAATACTACGTGCAATTAACCCCCTGATTTTTTTATTGTGTGCAACCCGACATCTTGTTGTGAGTTAAATTTTTGAGGGGTTTTTGCCACAGTTTGAAAAGTTCAGAGTGTCATAATGCAATGTTTGAAAAGTAGGGTTTTTTGCACAGTTTGAAAAGTTCAGGATGTCGTAATGCATGTTTGGAAAAGTTGGGATTTAAATTGCACATGACCTAAAATTCAAATAGCTAAAATGCATTTAACCCTAAAAATTATGTACAATAGTAGTTGCAGTAGATTTTATGGTGGACCTCTTATCTTTGAGTCTATCATAGACCCCCTATTATTAGCCATTAGATTAACCATTCGATAAAAATGATAATCATCCAATGATTAATAATAAGGTGTATATGATGGATCTCAAAATTTAAGGTTCACCTTATAATTTGCCTAATGATTGCCCTTGCTCATGGAATGCCCAATGTTACAACAAGAAAAAGACGAACATCAACTTTGTTCCTGTCTCACAGAATCCTTTCGATTCTGTTTGTTAGCTAAGGCACACTCCTACCCGATTTTTTTGGTCCGATGGCACAGTTTAGATCACCATCTTTCTTTTTTCTTTTCTTTTTCCATTTTTTTGGGCCCGGGGAAAGGGGGGGGGGGGGAGGGCTGTGGTTAGAGTATGGGAGAGATTTTTGTATGGATAGAATTTTAATAAGTCAAATTTAGGCATACCAACAATAAAGCTAGGTCTTGCTAACTTTATTCAAAATACAATCGCTTAATTATGAGACTTATTATCTTTATTATAAATATTACTAAATATGAGCTTATATACTTGTGCCTGTACAATAATTTTTTCAGAATATGTCACCATCTTTTATTTTCAAGCTTTCAACCTTATGAAATGGGCTTGGACTATGACACGTTAAACTTGGGTTTTATGGAGAGCTTAGCTCAAGCATTTCTTTTTCGGTCAACAGTCCAACTATTCTTTTCCACATCAATATCGAGATTGATACACAAATGGCCACCATGTCGCATAACCAATGGGCCACAAAACCCTCCATCCATCAAATGGTTGAGTAACAATGAAATTTCGACCAAAAAGGAACGCTACAATGAAATTATGATCAACCATAAGGCGATATCTGTATAGTGAAAAGTAACTTGTATAAGTGGGAAGTATCAGTGCTCTCTCTTAATATAGTTGCAAAGTTACTATATTTTACTCATAAATAAATTCCTTTTACTTTGTATAATAGAGGAGACTATTGATCCTGATTAATATAACTATTTAAACAATGGAATTAATATTAAAGAGAGCTTGGAACTCCTCTAGGAATTATAGAAATTGATAGGAATGTGAATAAAAGTGGTGATATAAAATAAAGATCATGAAGAATACTCACTTTCATTCTTAAATTATGCGCATAAATTACTTAAATCCATAAAGTTAAGAAATAACATTTTAATTCCTAAATTTAGAAAACATGAGTTAAATTAGTCTTAAAGCCTTCAAAATTTCAATTGAGTCAAACAATCCCTAAACTCAACAAAATTACTTCAAATATGAAGGATTTATTTGATTTGACAATATTAGGAGTGAAAGTAGTTTAGACTAGACTGAATTTTGACTTAAATAAATATGGTATGTATTACTAAAAGATAGTCTGAATCTGGACCTGTTACCTGACATAGGCCTTTATTGTAGTCTTAATCTAACCTTCTTAAAAGTTTGATCTGGCTCAAAAACGAATTTAAAGACCTATTTGATTATATAATTTTTAGGCAAATTATAATTATCTCTTCTGAGGGTGGGTAAAATTCACCCCCAGCTTCCCTTTATTTTTCTGGGTAATATTAGCCCCCCATAGATGCATTGTTTGTTATTTGATAGAAGGAAAGTTAGTATAATAATTTTACAAACTCAAGGAGATCAATATAATTTATCCCTTTTTTTAAAGAAAAACTAAAAAGTTTAACTAATAAGTCAAAAGACTTCTAACTGTATTGAAAAAAAAAGATATTTTTAAAGTATATTTTTAAATAATAATAATAATAATATAAATAGACCAATCTATTAGGGCTAACAGACTACTTTTATTATTTGGAGTTTGGTCTATTTAGCTAAAAAGACTTTTTGAAAAACCTAAACCTAACTTATTTACTAAATAAGCTAGACTATATAAACGAAGTAGAAGACCCTAACAAGTGACCTGACCTACTTCCACCCTAGACAAAATATATTTGAAAGACTAATTTCACACATTTGCAATACAAAAACTAATTTAACTCATATTTTATAATTTTAAGGATTTGTCAATTTTAGAGATTAATATGAATCATGGATTCGCGGTACAATTTCAATATCTAAAGTTAGCATTCACTCTTATAGCATAACATAAGGATGCATTTTTCAAATCCTTAAACCTGAATCAAAGCATGCACCTCTTTTGATTGTGTAGTACACGAAGCATGGCACAAAAAAGATAGATACAGTAAAAAAATTAACCACCAATCACTTCATTCACTGTATACTTTTGATGAGGCTCAGCAAACTTCAGATTCAAAATCTGTAAGTCTGTAGCTGACAAAATAGTTTACAACACCAAACAGGCCAAAGTATTCATTCTTTGTAGAACAACAGTATATATCTTTGAACAAAGGAGCTCACAATCACATGCCAAAAAGTTGGTCAATGAGAAGTGTCAGGTAGAAACCCTTGGTTGTTTGTATCCATGCTCAGGTATAAGGTTCTCAGATGCAGCTCTTTTTGGTTTCAACTGCAATGAAAATGGTGATATGCAACTATTTAGATCACAAGTGTGTGCATACCTACCTAAACCAAATTATAGGAGTTTTTAACTTTCATGACTAACCTTCTCCTCAGCACGCTGATAGATATGTCTTAGGAGGATATTTTTGGCTTCAGTACTTATCACTGTCAGAAGAAATTTCAACATGTATGAGTCAGAAGAAATGTTGAATGCAGGCCTATATCAAAACAAATATTGCAACTAAGATTAATGGTGCGTTTGTTTCAAATTTTTTAAAAAAGTGATTATGAAACTTACATCTTATATATAATTGAAAAAAAATGGCTAAAAACCTTTTTTTTTCTTTCAGAAGCTACTCTTTTTAACTCCAACAAAAAAACTGAAAAATGATTTTTTTTTAGATTCTGATTATTTTTAAAAACTTATCCAAGGATACAAAAAGTGGTTTTTTGGGGTGAAAAAATTGATTTTTGGCCCCCAAAAAGCTCATCCAAACACCCCTTAACAATCTTTTCTCAATTCTTCCCTTTTATGTACCAGCCAAATATTTTTAAGCAATGGCAGTTTGGATCCTCCTCCAAGAAAATATGATTGATAAAGTTCAATCAGATTATCAACCAAGCGAATACAGCAATGTATTACAATATAAGTAGAAGAAAGTTTGCTTCACTACCTTGATCAGGTGGTGGAAAGGTCCTGTTGTGAGTAGGATGGTAAGTGACTGGTGGCATTTTCTGAATGAAAATAGAAATTTCATCTTTAGGAAGCGATGAAATATATGGTTAGATGATTAGTAATACGCTTAAAAGAACAAAAACAGTAGCAAGTTACTTAAAAGGTTGGTCATCAAAATGATCTTTAAAAACAGCAAATCTCACTTCCTTCAGATACAGACACACAAAGACAAACTGCTCTACAACTTGGTTACTCCCAGATTTGGTGAGAAAAGAGGTAAGGAAAACAGTGAATATTTAGTATCTTTATCTCTGAAATCATAAAAATGTCATATTTGGGAAATTCGTACTTAATATTGAGTTACATATAATTGATATCATTGTGGGTACAGAGGTATATGTAAACTGTATAAAGTCAGTACTAATCCCTATTCATTGAATGCATTTAGAAGGCAATCACTTTGGTTTAGTTTTGGTACTTTGGCATCCTTGAACATCATGTTCTCTTGTATGTGAATAATATATATTCATCTGCCTGTGTGTATTTAGACACATGATTTCAACAAACTTATGCATAACTTTTCCTCTAACTCAACACTTCTTAAAGAAGTGACACATAAATAAGGCAAGAACTATGTACATATCATCATGTAACCATACCTACATACTTCAACAAAGGTATCAGATGAACTCCTACAATGTCAATAGTTAACAGACCATTTCATAAGTAATACATAGTTTGATTGCAATTTCATAGACCAAATAGTTCAAGGAAAAATTTAAGCAAGTTTATAGACAGGATAAGAATTAAGAACAATTAAATTCATCGGAAGGTAAAAATCGTAAAGATACTTAATAATGTCCAGGTATCATGGAACTGAAATGGCTAAAGTCAAGAGTCATCTTTAAAATATATAACAGCAAATTAAGTATAATCCTAGTTCTCTTCAACTAATTAGAAACAAAATTAAACCTCCTCTGATAGTGAAGATTTAATTATTGCTGCAATAGAAGGCAAGAAAGCCAAATTTTGAAGTTTTATATAAAGACACCAAAATGACAAGAAATATGAAGCAGAAGAAAATCATCCCTTGCTCCGAAAGTTTTAGGCTAACAATACTTTCCTTTATGGTTGCTTGACAAAACTAGTAAAATACAAAGAAAAAAAGATAAGCAGTGAAGCTATTGGGATGACAAGGAGATCTTTCCAGAGGCAATGCTGAGTATAACAGCACTTCTGAACAGTTCAACCTCCGGCCAACCACAAACTACACCATACTTTTAGTCCATTACAATCATGAATTACGATTATCCAAGTAAGTCCCAAATGAAATCAAAATGTCACGACATACTCCTCCACGTGATAAAAAGAAACAAGCTTGAAAATGAAAAGATTGTGATATAAATTTTCTTACAACCTTTCTACCAAGTTCCAACTTCAAAATTCCCAAAATATTATCATAACTTAGTGGTGCCATTCAAATATACAAGTCTTTCAAAGTAGAAGAAAGTCTTACATTAGTGATTAAAAGAAGGAAGACCACCCCCGTGCGCCACCAGGGGGGGGGGGGAGATGGCAATTCTGTTTTCACTAAACCTTCTACCAGGATAAATGCAAGGATTAAACACAATCAAATTTTCAATAAGCTTGCATATCTTGAATGAGTTCAACCAGGATTCTCAAATACACGGTCTGTTTGCTTTCTGATATCATTTTCTGTGGTTTTTGTTTTCAGAATTTTGAGAAAAACAAATAGTGAAAACAGAAAATGAAAAAAGACCTTATGTTATGTATAACTCTTTAAAGTAAAAATAAAGGAACTTACAGAAGAACTAGAAGGATCTGAAGGTCGAAGCTGACTGAAGTTGTGAGGGTCATATGATGGCCAATTACCGAGTACAGAGTCCATAATGGTACAAAATTCAGAGACACAGACAAAAATGCAATGGCGCAGCGAGAAAAGACAGAAGAGGAAGAACACAACACAAAGCAACCCTCCCTAGGCTAGAAGCAGCCTGCTGCAAGTAGGGGATTGAACTTCATATGTTATGCACTCATTACATAGGCCACCATTTTTCCTTGTCCTAGCTCCCTAACCCGATTCTACATTCCCATTTGCAGGAAGATTATATATTTTTGGCTGATGGGCTGCAATTTATTAAAATGAGGGATAAGTTCATTTACATTGTATAACCCGAAATTGAATTAGTTAATTTCAATAATAATAAATGAAAAAACAAATGGAGATTGGTGAAGATCCCACGAAAATTAGAGAGATATTGAAATCCCAGATATCAGCAAATTCTCATTTTAATCTACCAACGCATGAAAATTCACAAATCTCTGTACAATCAAATGATCAACAAAGATTATTTAGGCTTCAACATACACCATGAACCAATCAGCAGCAATTTCACAAAAACAAATAATCAAAATAAAAAAAGCCAATCCTTTCCGCTAATTTTTGCAAGAGAAGCCATGAAATGAATGCCAGAAAAGAAAATTATGATCAGTATTCAAAGGGGATACCCAAAAAAAAAAAAAAATAGTGAGAAAACTGAAACCCCATTATTGGTTCAATGATGAAAAAAGAGAATACCAATTTGTTTAATCCCAACATCCTAGTACTGCAAAACCCCAACACAAAAAAGAAAACATCGAACCGTTTATTAAAAATGATGATCAAATTCCAAACACAGCATGTAACATAATATATATAGATATAGTACAAGTACAATTAACAAAACACTCTTGATTACCCAGGATTCCCAAAATTGTCAGTGTTTGATATGAGATAAACAAAAGGGTTGCAAAATGGTAACAGTGTTGAGTGTCAGATTCAGACATGAGAATCTAAATCGTCATCAGCTTGGGTGATTTGTTATCAGATCTCTCTGGAACTCCTTCCCACCTCTCAGCTGCTGGCCGGCATATATATATATAGAGTTGTGTTTGAGTCCAAGAAGTAGAACTTCAACATGCCATGTTAAGACTGGAATATCCCATTCCCACACACTCACCACAATTACAAGATTGTCCATAAGTTGGCTACGTGTCACAAACATACCCGAGGCTGAAAACTGTTGGAGTGTTTGGATTGAGGTTAGCAGGGCACTGGCATGGGAAGAGAAGGCTAATTTCCAAAATTGTGCTTTTGGAAGTTATAAACTTTGAACTAGCATGGAAATTTGCATTTTATTATCTGAACTATAGATTTTATGTACTTTATCTCTCCAAAATTTTAAAAGTAAATTGATACCTAATATTTTCTAATTGTGCACTTTAGTTCTATCAAATTTTTGCTAATTTTTTTAAAAAAGAATACCATATATTCCCTTAAATTTTAGATAAGTTATAACTCGATAACTTTATACCCTAAACTTTTTTAAATGTATATTATTTTTATTAATAATAGATGAAAAAAAAGCAGAATGATCGATTTGTATATTTTTAATGTTTTTTAATGCAATGTACAAAGCCTTTAGTTGAGTGAGGAAAATTGCAATTTTCCTAATTAATAAGGGAAGGGAATACCAAGGGATGGTGTTGGAGTCCCTTTGTATTAATACAGTGCAATTAGTTACTGAATTGACAGCTCAACGAAAATGGGTTTAGTTATGAGTGAGTTTCACTTGGAAGATCGATGGCTATAAATTTGAGAAACTTTTTTTAGGAAGGGTCCTACCGTTTACTACTCTAAAAGTGAGTATTATATACTTACTCTACTCAATAACTCTTTATAGATATTGATTTTAATCAATCTAACTATTGAATTATATGATATTATATTGATGATCAAACATGTTGAATTTTAAAAAAACTGGACAATAATATATATGTAATCTCATGACTTATATTTATTTGTATTTTCAAAAATATATTATCCATCAAAATAAAGTGGAATGGTGGAGCATTTAATTAAGAACTTTAAATTCAATAGTTAGACTAGTATGATTTTATGTTCATAAAAAGTTATTAGAAATAAATTACTTTTGTGGTAAATGGATCCTAATATAAAGCTATTAAATATAGAGGTTAGCAATCCTCTAAGGTCTATGAGGGACAAGAAGATAAAAAACAAAAAACACTCTATATGTAATCCAATTATTATCTTATCTGTTGCAGTGTGTTTAATTAAGGTTGGTGGAATTTTTTTCATGAATAAATATTAGATGTAAAATTATATAAGAAATTTATCAATGATATCTTCCAATTTTTCTCTCTAACCAAGCACATACTGAAAGTAATAAATCTATCATTTATTATATCAAGTCATTGGATAAAATTGGAAAACTACATTTATATCTTTTCCATTCCATTCAATGATATTGTAAATTTGTAACTTTCAAACAAAAGCAAATAGGCTCTCATCCATTCCTTCATTAAACTCTCAAATAAGATAGTGATGTACTTTTATCCACTCTACTCCTTGCCTCTCTTTTCTATTTCACTATCATTCATTTCATTTCATTATTTATGAAAGTCCCAAACATAGCCTTGGCTAAGTTTACTTGATTTCATTTACATATCAAATCCTTTTTTTTTTTTCAGGTATACATGAATGACAATGAAATTTGAATTTATGATATCGTTGTGAATTAAGCAAACCCCTTACCACTAGCCTCAATTCTAGTAGCTTATAAATCAAACCTTATGCTCACATGTTTTTTAAAAAAGAATAAATAGCTCATATAGTCACTCAAAAACATTTCACAAGACAATTTAGCCAATAAGAAATTACAACTAAACCCTTGATCCTTCAAGATTTTAATAATATGATGTATTAGTCCTTCTGTATATAATTGATCCTTTAAACATTAACAAAATTGCACAACAACAATGAGTGTGTCATCAGAAGTACAATAGAGTTTTAAATGAAGTTTAAAATAACTCATTTTGATGGTTAAAATTATATAAAATGAGCGCAATATATTCCAAAATGGCACCATTTTACTTGCATCCAATATTTTGATATCATATTATCATTATACTGTGTCATGTGTGTAAGTCCACTAATAGAGAATTAACAGAAAGATTAATGTGTTCATCATCTTGAAGAATCACGAGATTAATTTTTTTTTCTTGGGAAACAAAATAGTTCAACGCAAAAATTTTGAAAGAGCAAATGAGGTATTCACTCTAAAAAACTATTTATCGAACTTATTAAATCTAATTGTTTTATTTATGAACTTCTATTAATTTGATGACATTTGATAAGAATCAGTTTGATTTTATAATTTAACACAAATCAAATTAAATTAGTTTTTATTTTAATAATTTTTACTACTATCTAATCTATTTTTAAATATTAAGAATTAAAATTTTAGGATTTGAAACAATATAAATCTTATTTTATATAATAATTGTAAATATTATATTAAATTTACTATTCAAATTAATTTAAATAATTTCAAAGCAAATCAACTCTTTAGTTACTTTAAACGCTGCCTTATTTGGAAAAAATTATCTATATTCATAAAAGTTATTTGTGTGAACAATATGACCTAAGATGTGTACGTTGTCAAGGTTTTTGCTTCGATGAAATTTGAAAATATTCTACATTGAACAAATGTCCTCTTAAACCAAGAATAAGCCACTAAATTAAAGCATAGATACAATACATTAACAACATCTAAGTCTTGTCCCTCTAAGTGGGATTGACTACATTGATCAAGCGGTGTCACAAATCTCTATCATATATCATATCTATATTAAAATCATTAATATTTAAGTCTCTTTTGATTATTTCCTTATACTTTTCTTCGGTCTTTTTCTACCTCATTTTATAGTGTTATTCTCCATTTGGTCCACTCTTCTTACTGGAGCCTCCACAGGTCTCCTCTAAATATACTCAAACCACCTGAGGCAAGATTCTATCATCTTCTATATGATAGGCGTCACCCCAATTTTATTTCTAATATATTCACTCCTTATTTTATCAAGTCTCGTGTGGTCACTCATTCATCCTAACTTCCTCATCTTTGTCACATGTACCTTATTTTTATGTTGACTTTTTATTGTCCAACATTCAATCTCATACAAAAAAAATCAGTTTTATCGTTGTACGATAAATTTACCCTTAAGTTGTAGTGGTACTTTTTTTTTTTAATCACAAACTAGACCCAAAGTCCCTCTCCACTTTAACCATCATGATTGGATCCTACGGTTAACGTTTCCATCTATCTCTCCATCACTTTGAATGATAAAACCCAAGTTTTTAAATTTTGAGACTTGTGGTATGATATTATCCCCCAGTTTCACTCTGAAGTTAAGATGTGCATGTCTCTTGGCAAACTTATACTCCATATACTCCATCTTACTTCTGCTTATATGAAACTCACATACCTCCAAAGTTTTCCTTCACAACTTTAACTTTCTGTTTATTTCTTCTCTCGATTCTATTATGAGGACTATATCATCTGCAAACATCATACATCAAGACACTAGGTCTTGGATGTGTTCTGTAAGCATATCCAAGACTAGTATGAAAAGATAAGGACTCATGGTTGACCCTTGGTGTAGTCCGATCCATACAAAAAAATATGTTACTCTGTCTTAAGTCCTTATGTTAGTTGTGACCTAATCATACATATATTGGATTGTTTGAATATAGATTATCCGAACTCCTTTTCTCTCCAGTGTTTTTCATAGAACTTGTCTTGACACCCTATCATATGCCTTTTCAAAATAATGAAGACCATATGTAAATCCTTTTGATCTCTCTGATATCTCTCCATCAATCTTTGCAACAAGTAGATCACTTCCATAATGGACCTTTTAGGCATAAAACCAAACAGATTCTTCGTGGTACCAATCTCTCATCTTAACTTCAACTATATTATTCTCTCCCATAGTTTCATACTATAACTCATAAATTTTATCCCTCTGTAATTTGCACAATTTTATATATCCTTTTTGTTTTTGTAAATAGGAGCTAAAATACTCCTTCTCCACTCACCAAGCATCATTTTTTATCTTAGAAACTTGTTAAATAGCTTTGTGAGCCATTATATGTCATTCTTTCCTAGGAACTTCCAGAACTCAATAGGTATGTTGTCAAGATCTCAAGGCCTCCTTGACTTTAAGCTCTTGAATTCAACAATAGAAAGTAAAATTTTTCATTAGTCAATCCATAATTGCAAAGGATTCTTATGTCTTTCATGATTATATGCTTATACGACCTTCCTAGGCATGATTAAGTTATACGTTATTTTAACGTATAAAGGGCTTCATGATTGATAAGCTTATATATTATGTTGTTTATACCAAATAACATATCAAAGTATATTATATACTATTAGCTTATCTTATCATGCCTAATACGATATGCCAAATGCACCGTTGGTGATATTCCATTTGCAAGCTCATAGCTAGCAGCCCCCACATAAAACTAACCCAGCTCACAAAAGCCACAATTCCACAAATCACCTAACATTTGTCATTTTCATTTCACCGTTGCAAATCTAAGTTAGTGTTCTTAAGAAGTATAGAAGTTAAAATCTTTTAGAAAATGTCCAAATGCTTATTTGCACTAGAAATTAGTTCCATGGCTTTGTTTTGAACCTTGAAGGTAATGTCCTAATATACTATATATTATCTTTTCCAATTGACAAATCTTGTTTGATCTTTTAATTGTTTCTAATCTTGTCTTTATTACAGATGAAGATGATTGCAAAACTTTTGGGAATAAAAGATTAGTTATGCATAAAGAAGATGAAGATGTAGATGAAGAATGATGAAGTAGTTTGATTTTTAGTTGTTAGATAAGAGTTTATTAATGAAATTCTGTAGCAAAGAAAGCCAGTGAGCTTGATTTTCTAATTGCCATTTTGTGTTTCCCAAGCAGGACTATTCATTGGAGTCATGTTAGCTACTACATTGGGTGCCTCTTTTGGTTCTCTAACAACCCTTTTCACCAAGGACATTGAGGTCCTAGGCATTGTTAAATCTGGTTTACTGGTAAGAACATTTTACCTTGTTGTCCCGTCAATTGATTTATTTCTTGTACACATGTGAAATGAAACCGCAATTATGCTCCTCTTAAAGTTATTTAGTTATCTTTTTGGCGATTTTTTTCACACTTACAAGGCCGTCTTCTATGTAAAATACCTCAATAGTTTGGGAGTGCTAGCCAGTCTATAACGGCTTTAGCTTACATCTTTGATGGCCTACATTATGGAGTTTTAGACTTCTCCTTTGCTGCTTGTTCTATGGTTAGTAGCAAAGCTCATAAACATTTTGACATAAAGCCTAGATTAGTTTCTCTGGTGTATTATGAGATTTGTGTAAAATTGTCAACAGATGTTGATTGGTGCAATCTCTTCTACATTAGTTATAAAAATAGACTTTACTTGCACATTTTACCCTGTTGTCTTGATTCCTTTTATTTTAGCTTGTAGATACTCTGTCTTCAATAAGCTAGTCTTAGGGATCGTTGATTTATGGTGCTGTACCATATGAAAATGCAAATATGGGGCAATTGAAAATGTTTTATTTGTCATTGTAAATCTTGAATATTGAATACTAGTCATGGGCAATATATTACTGGAAATTTCCAAAACAATGACTTAAGAGAATGATCATGGCTTTTCAAGCAAATCAGGTTATTGGGTACTTCTCATTCATAGTAAATTGAAATGTACAACAACATCAATAGTATAATATAGATACGTTAAGGTTAGCCCATAGGTGGGCCAATCTATGGGCCAACTCATTTTAAGCGTGGACAAATTTTAAATTTTTTATAAGTGGGCTGGCCCTGTGAGTTTTTTGTAGTTGTGGACCATTTGATCCTAGCCCACAGGGTGGGCTGACCCATTTGACACTTCTAAATCTAACGATCTAAGCCTAGTAGGCAACTAAAATAAGTGAACTCAATTTATTTCCCAAACCAAAGAGTGTGTTTGGAATAAGATAAAAATGGAACTTTGTAAATTATATTATTTGTTTGGGTGAAAACAATTAAGAAGCAAGTTGAATTGTAATTTCATGTAATTCAATTTTTTATTTTAATCCTTTCATTTTTGTTAGGATTTGGATGGAAATGATTTTAAAATTAAAACACTAATCAAACCAATTTATTTCCTTTGTTAATTATATCAAACACAATCTGTTGCATTTTAAATATATAAGAATTGATTTTCAAATCAATTCAATTTCATTTCCTATTTGATCATTCCAAATATAATATTCAACTTATAAATTAAATCATTTTATAATTTTAATCATTTTAAAAATATTATTTGTCGTATAAAAAGCAAATAGCTAATTGTTTAGTTTACTAATTGTTCACTATTTGGGAGCAAGTTTCCTAACAAGAAATATTTTTTCAATACCTGGTAACACTTATTCAGTATCGACATTCAATCAATTATTTTAAATCTTGTGTGGCTTCCACTTAAATAAAAGAGTTTTTATTATCCATCCTCAAATTTGAATAGATGTCCATGTACACTCTTTTTGAGTGTTGAATAAATAATATCATTCTTTCTTAAAATATAAAATCATGATGAAATTTAGTATAAATGGAATGGCCCCTCCTGTATTGAGCCAGCCAATGTTGATTTGAATCGGGAACCAAGTCAAAATGATGTGATGATTAGACCAGCATGTTATCTGTTAACGGCAAAATGCTCCGGGTAAGGGAGAGGTTATTTTTAAGTTTTGACTTTTGATGGTATAACCGTCAATTAATAAAAAATTGATATATTATCTATTTTTAAATTAATTTTAATTCATTTTCAAAAAGAGAAAATAACAGATGAAGCAAAATTTTGTTAGTTGATTGCTTTATACTATATATATGTATGTAAAAATTAAATTCTATAAAAAAATTACAGTAAAAATATTGTCATAATTTTGAAAGAAAACTTTAGATAAAATAATCTAATATAATCCACTTACACATTTAAAAGTTACTTTATATGTCTCGTTTAAGCAAAAATTTTCACGGCTAACAATTTTATTATTTTTCTTAGAAAATTTTTTTGGTATCCCTATAAAATTTATAAATATGACTATATTAATCTATTTTAATTAATTTGTGGTTGAAAATTCATATTTTATTAATTAAATTTATTAATATTTATAAAATTTATAATTAAATCACAATTCTTAAATTTAAAAGGGTACCAGAAGGTATGGTACAGAAACAAAAAGCTTTTTCTTTTTATTATTTGCAATGGCACGATGCCGTTTGTCTTTCAATTTATCTCTCACTTGCTTATTAATTAAAAATACTTATATTCCCCCTTGGTCCCGTCCCGTTAATTTGAATTGTTATATTTGACATCGAGCATGAATCTCATGCTAATAATAATAATCATTCTCCCGTCCAAAATAATAATAATAATCATTCTAGTTTTGGCAGATATTGTGAGGAATGTTTTGAATGGGAAATATACTCTCATCGATTTATAATAAATATCATTTAATATTATCGTAAAGAAACTGAAAAAAAGATTAAGTAGTTTTGATTATTTTAAAATGTTAAAAATCTAAATTAACCTTTTGAAGAAAAAATTATGATTATTTAGAACATAAATAAGTTATTGGGATTGGTCTAATGGTAAAAGGTTTAAAAAGCATAGTGGAGATCCAAGATTCAAATTTCATCATGAATAATATAATTTTAAAAGTAGAAAAATATAAAAAAGAAGAAAAATGTTACCTAATTTAATGCAGATGAATATAAAATTGATATAACATAATTAATATTTCATTAAAATTATAAAGTCACAATTATGTGAAAACCAAAATAAAACTCCAAAGAATAAATTATAAAATGGAGGGAGATATTAACTTTTCCATTTTAAAATTTTGAAAATGATAAAATATAATGTTAACCTTTTGGAAATATCTCAATGTCCCTTTTGGTATTTTTTAGAGCTAATACATATAATTATTTTAAGTCCTTAACTTTTAAAATGAGTTATTTTGGTCCCAAATATTTACAAATGTAAATCACTTTACTCCCTCCATTTATATCTATTAATCCTCTATAAGTTAAATGATAACATATCATGTTAAGTGTGTAATAGTTATTTAAGTGGCTTATTTTAGTCAATAATATTATATAAAATGAGTCATTTTATTCCACTTATATTGAGATAGTAAAATTTAATAAGCTAGTTCTGGCTTCTTGCTGCCTCTCCTTCACCTAGGATATGTTTGTGATTTCGGATTTTGGAGGGAAAGGGAGGGAAATGGATGACTACAATATCAATTACGTAACACCACCCAACAGCTATTGAATGAGCGTGCCATTCAAAACAAAATTACCAATTTCGAATCTTAGATGCACATCATTTAAAAAGTCAATGAATGAAATAGCTCAAAAGTGAAATGTTAGGGTGACTATTAACCATATTTTTTAGCTAAACTCATAGTAACCATCGTTGGAAACTATGATTAATCAATTAGAGGTATAGAGATTATAGACGTGAGTTTTGTTGATCACAATACACAATTCATATATATCGTCAAAAATCGAATTTCTGATTAAATGTTTAAGGAGTCAAATTGACTACCAACTATATACCTCATGCTTATGGTATGTTTTGTATACATAACTAATATTTTTACTCGTGCGATGCACGGAACTAAAAGAAATTGTTAATTATAATTATGATAATAAATTATATTGATAAAAAAATTAGCATGACAAATTTTACTTGTAAAAATATAAATTGAGTATCAAAATCTAAATTTATTTAAGGTCAAAAATAAAATGCTTTAAGGTACAATAAAGCTTTAATGGATAATATATAAAGAATATTAACAAAGTGAAATAATAAGCTATTTCGGATATTCATTATTTTTTGCCTATTTGTATAAATGATTTTTTTTTTAAATTACATTAGAAATTTCATAAGCTTAAAATTTTCAAGAAACAAGTATGGATTATAATTCGTATTTGTATTTTTTTAATATTTTTAAAAGCTCTTGTTTTAATTTAGATCTTTTATAAGAAGAGGTATAATTGGAATACAAAATCTTGACATAACTTTTCTAGTAAAAGTAATTGTTATTTATTATGGTATATCCCAAAAAAAAAAAGTATTATAGGCTATTGTTGAAGCTATTAAAAATTACTTTTTAAAATCCAAATAATTATTTTTTAAATTATAATTTTTGAGATAATTTTAAATGATATGAAAAGAACATATTGAAGAAACTCCATCGAGATTCAAATTAAGAAATAAGTTTTAAAATTTTGGTTTGAGTTAATATTCATTTTAGGCCCTCACTTTATACTCGTAAGTTATTTTTAGTTCTTAACTTTTAAAACAAGTCAAATTAGTTCCTAACATTACAAAACGTGAGTCATGTTAATCCCTCAATTCACTCTTACTTAATATTCTATTAATCAAATTATGATAGGTAATGTTAAGTGATATCTTAACTTATTGTCGCAACCGGGATCGCGATGGGACGGCGAAAAATTATTATTATTATTTTTTTAAAATTGGAGTTGCCACCAAATTTTATTTAAATTGGTAAAAACGAGGAAAAACCATTTTTATTTACGAAGAGATGGTCTTTGAAACCAGATTTGAATTCCTTGAGCCTACTATGCTTAGGGAAGGTAGGAACTTAATCCTACAAGACCCAAGACACCTGGCCATTAGACCTGCACTTTAATTGATTTGTGCAAATTATTAATACTCTTTCAAAATATTTATTTACATTTTTTTTATTTCAAGCAAATTATAAAAAGAAATCTTTCTTAAAAGAACGAAATTTCGGAGTACCAAACTGTCACAACTCAGGTATCCAAAATACTGAGTTAACAAGCCATCACGGCTAATTAACTTCTTTATTTGAAATAAAATATTTACATTTCATTGATTAACTCTAATTAATATATTAAAGAAAAAGAATAATAAGAATAAGAATAATAATAGTAATCAGAAAAAATAAATAAATATTTATAATAATAATAATAATATTTACATAAAAATAATACCATAATATAAATTTTGATTTGAAAATTTAAAAAAACATCAAGTTGTCACAACTCAGATGTTCAAGGTACTGAGTTAATAAGCCGTCTCGGCTAAATTAACATCTTATTCAAAATAAAATAAAATATTTAATAGGTAGATAACTGACTTGAATTTTTGAAGAATAAAAATATATTAGAAAGAAAGATATTTACAAGTAATACATATTACGAAAATTTAATTTTTTAGTTTGAAAATTTTAAACATCAAGCTGTCACAGCTCAGATGTTTAATTGTGTTAATAAACCGTCACGGCTAAATTAACACCCTTATTTAAAACAACT
The DNA here is from genome assembly GCA_031216105.1 of Dalbergia cultrata. Lineage (NCBI taxonomy): Eukaryota > Viridiplantae > Streptophyta > Magnoliopsida > Fabales > Fabaceae > Dalbergia > Dalbergia cultrata. Next base: position 15,635,825 of record CM062353.1, read on the forward strand.
TGATTATTAAATGGGTTAAAAATAATACTAATAATAATAGAAGACAACAAATATTTACAAATAGTAATAATAATAAATATTTACAAGCTAAAACAAAATAAAGTAATATAATAAAATTTAATTTTGAACTCGACAGTGGATCACCCGCTTCCTAATGCATCCTCCTACAAAATGAGGAATTCAAAGTCACGTAGTTCTATATAAAAATAATTGTGTGTCGACTTATTTTAATTATTTAAAAGAGTTTCGTAATATCAAGCCGCCACAGCTAAAATATCCCTCAACTTAAAATTAACAAACCGTCACTAAGTTAATCCCCAAAGGCCTAAATAGAAATAAAAGAACTAATAATTCAAATGTTCCTACATCTATTCTTTTTATTTTGAAACAAATTTTAATTATTTCATCATTTTACTCCTTCTCTTTGGAAATAATCCCAAACATCCTCACCATTTAGCTCCTTTTTCTTTCTTTTTTTCTGACCAAGCAGTCCAAAAGAGTTTCTAAGAACATACAAAACATAATGCCTTCAAATTCAAACCAAACAAAAAATTAATGTGAGAGACACATCATGGTTTCTTTAATAGGAATGTTAGGGACTCCCCTATTTTATTTAGGCCAAATAGTCCAATGAGCCCAAACGCATTCCATATTATGACACAGACCAAGAGAAGGCTTCTAAAGCATTAAAACAATATACATAATCCAAGTAAAGGAAATGAGGTCCCACACACCATATAAAATAATACAAAACAAAACATAGACTCACCCCACATAAAAACAAAAAGAAATCCCACCCCACATAAAATATTATATATGGTCCACAAAAATACAAAATGGAGTCCTACCCAACAAGAAACCAACGTGACAACATGAATCAAATCATAATGCGATAAAAATAATGTAAAATATCAATGTGCAATGCAATAAAATAATGTAAAACACCAAAGCACAATGTAATGAAAACAATATAAAACTAACAAGAATCCTATGAGTAACATTCGAACCAAAATGCTATCACTGAGGTATGGGTTTCATTTCTTTGGAGAATAACATAACAGGTATGGGCTTCACAAAAGTGCGTTTCACAAAATAAGAAGGGCAAGCATGCAAGGGATGATAGAGAAAAAGGGACTGCGAGCCGAGAGGGAAGGGGAAGGCATGCGAACGCGCTACATGGACCGGGTTTGGGAGGAAGCTGCAGAGAGAGGAGGTCGTGAAGTGTTGGCAGTGTGGAGATCTCAAGGTCGGTGGCGATCAAGTCAAGGTCACGCTATGGCAGCGGTGATGATGAGGGAGAGGTCACACACTGGCTTCTATTATCCCCTCCTTCATTTTTTTTTTTTTTGCTAATCCATTTTGATCTTATAATCTAAAAGGGTATGAAGGCTTGTGATTGGGTTTAGGAATTGATTTTCTCCCCTTTGGTTCTTTGATGGTGATGATAATTGTAATTCATTGATATTAGAGAAGTAGTTTACCTGCTCTCTCTGATTGTTGCAAAGGGATGGAGAGCAAAGATGTGTTTAGCTCTCCAAAGGACCAAAATAGCAAAGCAAGGATTGGAGAATTGGTGATCGTCGCAGCTTGGGAGGAATGGTTTTTTTTTTAGTAGCTATAGTCAAGAGGAGTTTGTTTAGAGATGGCGCTGATGAGTTTCTCTCGAATGGTCTCCTTTTTTATTGCGATGGAAACTCCCCTTTTCTTTGCTACGATTGATCTCTTTTGCCATTCCGTTGTTGACCAAATTATTATTCATTCTCACCTTTACAAAGCTACCACAAGAAAAGGTGTTTCTTTTGCGATGAACGAGGAGAAGCATGATGATGGTGTTGCCAACTCCACTTTGGACTTCCTTTTGCCTTTTGAGTTTTGTTTGTTTTTCCATGTGGTCACGGCACTTTGATTCGTATTGCAACATTTGAGTCCATGACATGTATTACTTTCTTTTTTTTTTTTTTTTAATTTTTCTCAAAAGAAACGAATAATGAGACTGGCAAGTAAATATAAAATTTGGAATTTTATTTTAAAGGACCTGATAAAATTGGGTGTTCACAGCTTCTCTTTGCTCATTTCTTATAACAAAATACAAAAATTTGAATTTTAAATATTGTCTTCATAAGGAATGAGTAAAGACATGAACATCGATTTTGTTCGGCAATGCATGCAATGCAATGAAATCTAAATCCGAAGCAAAATGACATAAACTTTGAAGAAAAGTCACATGGGATGATGCGGTTCAGAAATCAAACATGCATGAATCACTCAAGGAACAATGGCTAACCAATTTGACCCAAATTCACAACTTACAAGAAATGTTAGAAGACTAATCGGAAAAATGACACTTTTAGACAATCTACTGTAAAAGAACAACTGATGATGATGGAAAAGTAAAATGGCAACTGAGGGTGACATGAGAGTAAATTGGCAATCTGAGGTCGATCAAAGATAAATTGGCAACTGACCGACGGAAGATAAATTGGCAACTGAGGCCGATTGAAAAGTAAATTGGCAACTGAGATCTAATGAAATGTGAATGCATCCAGGTCGATATGAAAGTAAATTGGCAATCTGAGACCGACATGAAAATGAAAATGGCAATCTGAGGCCGACTGAAAAGTAAATTGGCAATATGAGGCCGACCTGAAAATAAATTGGTGGAAATCTGAGGCCGACAAGAAATTAAATGGTGGCAATCTGAGGCCAATATGAAAATGAAAATGGCAATCTGAGGCCGACATGAAATGTAAATTGGCAATCTGAGGCCAACTGGAAAGATAAAGTGGCAATCTGAGACCGACATGAAAAGTAAAGTGGCAATCTGAGGCCGACATGAAATGTAAATTGGCAATCTGAGGCCGACAGGAAAATTAAATAGTGGCAATCTAAGGCCGACTGGAAATGTAAATTGGCAATCTGAGGCCGATAGGAAAATTAAATGGTGGCAATTTGAGGCCGACTGGAAATGTAAATTGGCAATCTGAGGCCGACAGAAAAGTTAAATGGTGGCAATCTAAGGCCGACTGGAAATGTAAATTGGCAATCTGAGACCGACAGGAAAGTTAAATGGTGGCAATCTGAGGCCGACTCGAAATGTAAATTGGCAATCCGAGGCCGACAGGAAAATTAAATGGTGGCAATCTGAGGCCGACTGGAAATGTAAATTGGCAATCCGAGGCTGACAGGAAAATTAAATGGTGGCAATCTGAGGTTGACAAGAAAATTAAATTGGCAATCTGAGGCCGATGGGAAAATTAAATGGTGGCAATCTAAGGCCGACAAGAAAATTAACTTGGCAATCTGAGGCCGACGGGAAAATTAAATGGTGGCAATATGAGGCCGACATGAAAATAAAAGTGGCAATCTGAGGCCGACATGAAATGTAAATTGGCAATCATGGAAAACAACGATTTTCACATTATCTTCTTTTTTTTTCAGGTTGTATGCACAAGTCATCAATTTTCAATTTGTTTTAGAAAAACTAACCGTAACCAAATCAAGCAAACCTCAAGGAAGACTATAACCGATCAAACTCGTAATTCATGCGCTGGACCTTCTGGCATAAACTTTCTTTTCTTCTGTAACTTTGCTTACTTCTTTCTCTTTTTCCTTTTTAGGATGATGATTTGCTGTTCTGCCAAGCTTCACTAAAACTTCTGAATTTTCTTGGTGTAATGCTAGTCATTGACGTATTGTTGTGAGCATTGTTAGGTTGTATAACTTTAAACTTAAATTTATGCTTACTCGAGACATCATAAATAAACATGCACTTAAAGAGGAAGCAAAAAGATTGGCTGAATAAATATTTTTATTGCTTGGTGTATTGGATGATAAATGTTTGAAAGGTGGGAACAACATAAAAACGAAAGACAAGATTGTGAAAAACATGAAATTTTGCCCCAGTGTAAGTTCTTTGTGGCTCAATCAATCCATTTCTTGCAGCAAGTTGAACACCATAGCCATGATCTTTGATGATGTCTTCAAACCATTTCTTTTCAAAAATTGTTCCAGTTTCAATCTTGCTTGATTCATTAGACAAATTCAACAACCAAAATTGCCTCAAAGATAAGTCGCCCGAGATGATGCTTATCTTTTTGCTCTAATTTTTGCCTAGGTTGCTCTTTTGAGTTTTCAACCTAACGAGCTTTTTCTTTTATTTTTCTTTTTTTTTCTTTTCATTTTACCCTAACTTTTGCTTAGGTCGCTCTTTCGAGTTTTCGACCTAACGGGCTTTTTCAGCATCTTTTCAAGTATAAAACCTTTTGACTGCATCAGTGTTGATTGGTTTGGGCAATTCATGTCCATCCATATTTTGCAAAATCAACGCCCCACCTGAGAATGCTTGCTTGACAATGTAAGGACCTTCATAACTTGGAGCCCATTTTTCCCGTGCATCCTCTTGATTAGGGAGAATTTTCTTCAAAACCAAATCTCCTAGATAAAAATCTCTAGGACGGACTTTCTTGTTAAAAGTTTTAGCCATTCTACCTTGGTACAATTGGCCATGACAAATAGCTACTAACCTTTTCTCTTCTATCATGTTCAGCTGTTCATATCGAGCCTTCACCCATTCAGATTCTCCCAACTCAGCCTCCATTAGAACCCTTAATGACGAGATTTCTACTTCTATATGAGATACAGCTTCCATTCCATACACCAATGAGAAGGGAGTTGTCCCTGTACTTGATCGTATGTTGGTACGATATGCGTAAAGCATAAGGCAAAGATTTCATGCCAGTCTTTGTAATTCACCACCATCTTGGCAATGATTTTCTTGATATTCTTATTTGCAGTTTCAACCGCACCATTCATTTGAGGCCTATAAGGAGTTGAGTTGTGATACTTGATCTTGAAAATCTCAAAGAACTTTTGAACTTCGGCGCCATTGAGGTTAAGAGCATTATCTGTGATAATTCTTTCTGGAATCCCATATCTGCATATGATGTCTTTTTTGATAAATCGTGAACACCTTCTGTGTGATATTGGTGTATGAAAATACTTCCACCCATTTAGTGAAATAGTCTATCGCCACCAAAATGAAACGATGACCATTGGATGCTTTGGGATTAATTGGGCCGATGACATCCATACCCCACATCGAGAAAGGCCAAGGAGATACCATGTTTTGTAAATCTGAATCGAGGAGCATTCGACTGACCTGCATATGTTTGACATTTGTGACACTTCAACATAATCGATGCAATCGTTCTCCATGGTAGACCAATAATATCCACTTCTTAGTATCTTGCGCGTACATCATATGCCCATTAGCATGGGTTCCACAGATTCCTTCGTGGATCTCAGTCATAATCATTCGAGCTTCATGAGCATCTACACATCTAAGGAGAGTAGTGTCATGATTCCGCTTGTAAAGGACTTCACCATTTAGGAAAAAGGCCATGGCCAATCGTCGAATTGTTTTTCTTTGCACTTCATTTGCTCCATGGATATTCTCCTTTTTGAATGTACCGCTTGATGTCATGATACCATGGTCGCCATCCTGCTCAATCTCCACAGCCACACAAGACACCGCTCATTTTGCACCTCTACATCAATAGGTTGTACATTTGCGTGGACCTCCAATTTAGTCATCACAGCCAAGGTCGCCAAAGCATCTGCAAATTGATTCTTATCTCGAGTCAAGTGGGTGAATGATATATCGTCAAAGTGCTCAATTAATCGAGACAAGTACTTCTGATATGGTATCAATTTCGGATCCTTTGTACACCATTCCCCATTGACTTGGTAGATTATGAATGCAGAGTCCCCAAAGACTTTTAGTTCCTTGATTCCCAAGTCAATTGCAACTTGCAAACCATTTGCACATGCTTCATACTCTGCAATGTTGTTGGTGCATTCAAAGTCTAGTTTGATGGAGACTGGTAATCGCTTCACCGGGTGATACCACTATCGCCCTATTCCACATCAATTCATATTGATGATTTCCATCAAATACATTTTCCATACATTCTCCCCTTCTATCTCATCTTTTTCCATCGTTAACACCTCACCATCTGGGAATTCAAGATGATAGGCCGATATCCGCAAGAGGATATTCAGCTAGATGATCAAGAATTTGCACTTCCCTTGATGGACTTCTGAGTCACATATTTGATATCAAATTCAGACAGCATTACTTGCCATTTTGACATTCTCAACGAAACATGAGGACTATGAAATATGTATTTCAATGGATCCATTCGAGAGATTAACCAGGTAGTATAGTATAGAATGTACTGCCTCAACCTATTGGATGCCCACACTAATGCACAACAAGTCTTTTCAATCGCCAGATAACAAGATTCACAGTCATTAAACTTCTTGCTCGGGATAATAAATTATTCGCTTCTTTCTTTTCCGACTATCATATTATCCTAACATTGCCCCAAGAGATGTGGGCACACTGAGGTACAATATTAAAGGACTGCCTGGTAGTGGGGCTGCACTGGAGGCGTCATTAAATAAGCTTTTATTTTATCAAAAGCTTCTTGGCATTCTTCATTCCACTCCCCAGGTTGATGTTTTCGCAGCAGCTTGAATATAGGCTCGCAAGTACTAGTCAAATTGTTAATAAATCTAGCAATGTAATTGAGCCTTCCAAGAAAACTTCTCACTTCGCTCACTGGGAAGACATTTCTTGTATCGCTTCACCTTGTCGTGGTCCACTTTATCCCTTCTCTAACAATGAATCCCAAGAATCCTCGTGTAAGCTCCAAAATGCATTTATTAGGGTTCAATCAGAACTTATATTTTCGAGCCTCTCAACAGCTTTTCAGAATCACACATGACTTTCTCCCTCCTTAGATTTGGCGACCATATCATCTACGCATAATTTCAATCACTTTATGCATCATGTCATGGAATAATGCGACCATAGCACGCTGGTAGGTGGCACCAGATTCTTCAATCCGAATGGCATGACAAGATAACAAAATATTCCCCACTGAGTTATGAAAGTAGTTTTTCCTTTATCATGATTATCCATGGGAATCGATTATATCCGTAATATCCATCCATAAACGTAAAATCGGTGATTTCCAGACAGATATCAACAAGGACATCAATGTGTGGGAGAGGAAAATCATCTTTTGGGCTAGCCTTATTTAAATCCCGATAATCAACACACATTCTGACTTTTCCATCCTTCTTAGTAGGCACACAATGTGTTGGCCACCCAATCAAGCAGGTCTTGATACCTCCAAAATCCATTTCTCCAAATTGCTTAGTCACATCTTCTTTTATTTTCAATGACATGTCAGGTCGCATTCTTCTCAACGTTTGCTTTTTCGGCTTAGTTTATGGATACAAAGGGATCTTATGTGAAGCAATCTCCGGGTCTAATCCTGGCATATCACGATAAGACCATGCAAACACATCAAGGAAGTCTTTAAACAATGCAATCATTTCGAGTGTTCTGGATTTTCCACTATTTTCACCTCTTTCTTTTCTTCTTCGCCCATGTTAATCACCTCGACACTCATTGTCTAAGCCAAATCCTTTTCGTGAGTATTCCCAGAGGTTTGAAAACCGCCAACAACTTCTTCGCCATCCTCTGACTCATGGTTATCGCAAGAAATTGCAAAGAAGAGAATCAATTGATAAGCTCCCAAATTCCTTTTCATGTGGCAAAATTTCTATGACATTCAAATTCCTCGAAAGTAATTATGTGGATTGAATGCTAAATCAAATGGTGGATTATAAAACAGCATGGGAAACGCAAATTACCGAGCTAAAAGTGGTAAGGGAAAAACATAACGGAAAAAGATAAAGCAAAAGGAATAGAAATGTATTACCCAGGCAAATGGAAAACATATAGAAAGATTATTGAAAATCATGCAAATTCATTCAAATGATGTCTTGACTAGCATAAACAAAAGCATAAATAATTCTTGAATAACACAACCCAACTAATTACTTTTCAAGAATAACATCAAGCATTGGTTCACCGTCCAGCTCCTCAAAGATTTCATCATTGCCGGCAAAGATGAATCTTGTTGTTTTCTCCATTTTCTCAAAGATCCAAGGTGTTGATGGTGGAGAAATAACAAAGGGAGCGAACTTCACCTGGCCATAATCACTTCAACCGATCAGGAATGTCTCTTTTCAAGTGAGGAATCAGCTTCATTTTCCTTTTTGTCTATTCTGCTCCAAAGCCAAGGCACTCATTTTGTCATCCGTAGAGGTATCATATCCTAGACCAAATCTCAAGTTAGATTCTCTCTCGCACCGACATCGAGTTTGGGAGCCTTGCAACCGTGGTCCTAGTCCTTTGCTTCCAGATATCCACTCTTGGCCATGATGTGAGCCACTACTTGATTTTGTATTAGGCCTTATCCTGCTTCTTGTCTCACTCTACTCAGCTTCCAGCCAGGCCATAAACTGCTCTCCACTAGCTCTACATTTTCAACATATGGCAATGCCACGTTTGGATACTATGATCTCTTTCTCTCCATGGATTGTGATGACAACCATTTTCAACATATTTAACCATTTGATGCAAGGTTGAAGGGACAAAGCACCGACATTGTTAATCCATGGTCTTCCTAAAGATATTGTAGCCTCGGACTCAATTTCCATTACCTGGAATAAAACTTCAAATTTGCTCGCCAATCTCCAAAGAGTAACACCATCTCCCCAAGGATGCTCTTCTTCGCTGGCCAAAAGCTTTCACTACCATCATTTGTAAGATATCATCCTTACTCATCGACAAATAGCTTAAAGTGACACAGTAAAACATTCAATCTCCACCTCCATCACAATGAGAACTCTGGGCACTATGTATCCTTTACATTTGAGGGTTATGTATAGTGCTCGTGGGTTGACTTGTGACACAACTTCTTCATCTGAAAACGTAATCATGTTAACACGCTTCACTAGATCACCATATTCACCACATTTCTCCGATGAGACGCCAAAGCTTGACATAAGCTTCCTTCAAAACTTTTATTACTGCCCTTCGATGAGGTTCAGACGACATGATTAATGATAAAAGAGATATTCTAGCAGGAGTCTTCTTTAATTGCTCTAGAATATCATACTCTCTTTGCTTCATTATCTTTAGGAACTCTTCTTCTTCATCTTCTTTTTCCTTCTTCAACTTTTTCCAAAGATACTCTTCATCGATAAACTTCCTTTTCCAAATTTCTCCCGCCCATAAACTCTCCCACTTCTTGTTATTCCTTTTACCTCCATGACACCAATCACTCCTTCATTTTCTCGAGCCTTCGAGGTTTCCCCTATGTCTCCACTCGTCTTGACTTGAGTCTCATAATTCCAAGGCACAGCATGTGTACTCTTGTACTCAAATGGTGTAGGTTTCTTGACAAGAATGACCACTTTTTCCGGCTTGGGAGCTACATTAAGTGGTAGTACTAAGTATAAAGGGTTCAATTACATTCACCTCATCAGGGGTATTCAGCTGCCCTTTGCTTGTATTACTCCTAAGTTGAGTAATCCCTGCACTCCGAGCCTTGAAATCCCAAAGAATTTTCTATGTCATGGCCAAGGGCCCCACTATGGATACAGCAAATTTGAATTCATGTCATATTTCTCATTCTCATTTATTGTTAGAGCAAATGTCATATAATCAGAACTGTGCCTCATTTAGGCCGACGAAAATTTCCTCCATAGGTGTTCTGAGATTCTAAACCTTCTTTATTAGGAATTCTTCTTCTCTACAAAGATTTACCCTTCCTCCTTCATGATTTGGCATTGGGTTATGGACAATATCCGTTTTGACTCCTCTTGAAAGTCTAATCTACCACAAGCAATCGCCTTCATCTGCCTTGAAGCCTTCACAATCTTTGATTGAATGCCCTGCTATGTCCATGTGGTATTTGGTAAGTAACGCTGGGTTGTACCAAGTTGGGTATGGTGGTTCTAATGGCGCATTGCGTGATAAGCCGAGATCAGGGCATCAACTAATCGTTGAAAAAGATCGCTTGAAATGGATAGTTTAGGAAAAGGTGGCAAATTCTGGAATCGGGAACGACTTTGGTTTTGGGCATTTGGTCGTGGTGGTATGGGGTTTGGATAGTTTTGAGCATGCATGGTTGGGTTATAGGCATATGTTGGTCGAACTGGTTGGTATGGTTGTATGTGGATGTTATTGATTTGTGGTTGGGGGTATGGGATGATATTTGTGGTTTGTGCGGTTTGGTAAAATGGGTAAGGAGTGGTTGAGGCTTGATATGGTGGTGTTTGGGATCTTGGGTACACTGGTGCGTGTTTTGAATTAAAGGGTTGTCGACTGCACACATAATTCACATCACGCCTCTTCTTCCCGGGTGGGAAACCTTTCTTGTGTCTTCTGCTCATGGAAGTTTACCGCTTTAGCTAGATTCTCAATTTTTTCTCCAAAGAAGGATCAACTCAGAGAAATCTTTATATGTCGCTTCCCGCCATTGTTCCGATATAAGGAGATTCCAAGGTTCCCAAAAAGTATGAACACATTTCAGATGGGATAAGGGCGGTTGCACTTGAAAGCACCAAAGCTCTCCATCTTTGAGCATATTGCTAAAAGATTCATCTCTTTTCGCAACGTGCTCAACCGTTTTCTAGTTGGTGATATTTCCATGTTAAACTTGTATTGATTCATGAATTGGTCCACCGCTCTTCCAGCTAGAAATCTTGAATGGTCTAATTGAATATACCATTCTAGAGCAGGTCCGGTTAAACTTTTATGGAAAAAGCTAACGAGAAACTTTTCATCTTTAGACCAGATTGACATCTTGGTGCAATAACTCTTCAAATGGAACAGAGGGTTTACCTGCTCCATCATACTTCCGAAGTCGTGAATCTTGAAGTCCTTCTGAACCACTCAAGGCCGATGGGAGGGCAAGTCGCCACTCCATATAGCCATAAGTGCTAGGCCCTTGGATGGCTTTAATTTGATCCTGAATCTTCTTCATCCATTCTTCTTTGAACTTGTCCTTTTCTGCCTCTGCACGGCTATTCTCCGAGGAAAATGGTTGCTTTTGGATGACAATACGAGGTGGCTCCAAATAAAGGTAGCATGCCCGTGCCCATCAGTATGACCATTCTCTAAGGGACGATAGCCTTCTCCAATAGGGATCACTAATGGCATTGTAGGTGGTGGTTGCCCATGAGAGTTATTCAGAATCCCATCCCCGTCATTCATCCCTTGAGTGACATTTATAGCATTTGATGCCCCCGGTATAGTTATTATTGCAGCATTTGGTTGTACATTGACTGACGCATTCACCATGTCTCGGTTTTGATTAGCTTCCAATAAGTCAATTGACTCCTTCATAGCTCTTATCATCTCCTCCAATTTTATTTGATTAATTGACATTTCATTCAGCCTTCCCATCAAGATCAACTTCTAGGCTTAAATTTCTTCCCGATTCGGAAGCATTTAGAGCTGGGTCACCATTACCACCCGCCTTCTTGGTCCGAGCTCTGGTGTTATGAACACGAGTTAGATCGGTATCTTCTTTCCTTGGGCGCCCAATGGTTGCGATGTTTCACTGCATTAAAAAAATAGTTTAAGTAAAAATATAAAAATATTGCAATTTGTTAGAGATTGTCAATCGTGCTGAGTCTTGATGTGAGTATCTTCAGTTACAACTTTTCCCCAGAGCATCTCGTTCAAAGGTACTAAGTTATCTTTAATGGATATTGCCATAAGACCAAAACAATGAAACAACCATCCATTCATCATAGGAGTATATTACAATCATCATCATTTTTTTTTTTTACATCCATTCCTAAAAATGACAAAAAAGGTACATCATAAAGCCAGATATCGATCCTAAAAACATCATCACCAAAAGATAATGCCTCTTCAACTTCTTTTTCAAGAATTATTTGTTTCATCCTTCCAACCAAATCTTTGCAGTAGTTGACAAAGTTGCGAAGTCCAGTTGGGGTCTTGAAAGGGATAATTTCCAAGTATCTTGGAATATCTTCTATTGCTGTGTTAGCTAGCCCTGCCAAATTTGAAAAACGAATCTTCAACTCATGAATGACATGACTTTATGCTGCACCAAATCAAATCAGAACTCTTTTCTTTTCTTCTCCTAAGGCAGCCTGAAATTTCATGGTCTCATTTTTCATGTATTGTTTTAGTTCCCCAATCTTCCTCTGGTATTCCTTTCTTATCTCTCTCATTTCTTGCTTCATTTGTTCCCCTCCTGCTAAAGTGCGGTTCTCAACATTTTGGCATTTTGATGTAGCTTTAATTGTTGGTTTTCAGCTAATGCCTCGATCACGCCTTGCCTTCAAGCCCTAACTCTTATTAGAAGCTTGGAGGCATTCCTTGGTCTTCATCATGTGGTCGCTCCAATCTTCAACTTACTTGTTCCTTCCAAAATTTGATCTCTTTCGAACTTTCTCGCTTCGTAATCGTATAATTGTGGTGAACATTTTTCAATTCTACCTCAATTTGCATCTTTTCTTGCCCGATCTTATCTAGCCTCTCCTTCATTTCTCTGATCCCCTTATTTTCATCAGAATATGAGGATGATTCTTTGTTAGGAGGAGCGGTTATCAAAGTTCAATGACAAACCTAATCTCTTGAGCCCCTGCTTTTTCACCCATTGATGGTAGCTTTCTTTCACCGCACAATCTAACTCCCAATTCTTTTCCTTTCCCGACAACACATTCCCAGACGAACTTTCAGAGAAGCCAAGATTATCAGAGTCCAAGTAATATAAGACAAATGGAGTAATTACAGCTTCCAAAGGTGGTCCCATCATGGGATAACCAAGTTGACGCAACACCAATACTGGATTGTAATTTATGCATCCTCAGGTTCCCATGAGGGGTACATTTGGGAAGCTTCCACACTGATAAATCAATGACTGCCCATCTTCCGACCAAGGGTACCATCTGATTACCTTTTAATTCAATTTGGCCAAAGTCTGAGCCCATTCTTGTCCGCTTTTCTTCTTAATACAATGCATTTTTAGATCTTCAATCGGACAGGGTGCCTTGTAATTTCTTTGGAATATGTGTGCAAAGGGCCCATACATACAACATTGGTAGACAAAGATAAAATTCTTTGCCATTCCTCTCATAGCAAAATTTAAGGTACAATAAACATCTCACAAAAGCAATGAATGTGATTACGACTCATGAAATTTTCGAGCCAAATACATCAATAGCTGCATAGTCTACAAAGCCTTCAATATTTGGAAACAAGACAATGCCATAAATAGTGAGTGCTAGTATCCAAAAGTGTTCCAATCCTCGCCATTTTCACCAAGCTTGCATATGCCCTTCCAAGTAATCCTTTGAGAATCCCTTGGTCCCATTTCTCGCATTTTTGAGCTCTCGCAAATTCCTTACATTGACCTTTAAGACAGCTGCTACTGTGATGTAAAGAAGGATAATGACCTTTGGTAATGATAAGGTTTTTCCCCTTCTAGTGGTAACCCCAAGATTCGCCAAATTCTTCAAGAGTTGGTGCCAACCGGAAGTCTTGAAAAGTAAAACATCTGAGAGGAGGATCATAGTATCGTACAATACTGTGTGATTGCCTCTCACCTGCTCTTCCACCTCTAACAAATTCAAAATTTTTCCATACTTCCTTAGAGAAAGACGTTAGGCATGCTCAATAGTTGACCCAGGGATCTTAGACCTTCTATGTCGCTTAGCTTTAAGATGTAGAGTCTTTTTTCAATTTTTCTCCTCATGATTGTTTGATCTCATGTTTGTTTCCATTTTCCAAAGATACTCACAACAAGACTTTGATATGATTCTCTAACAAACCTGGTAAAACAAAAAATGTGATGATTTTTCATTTAAACTAAAAGGAAATAACAAATTCTTTTGAGCATGTTAAAGAATTTATGTACAAAGAAATAAATTAAAGAAAGAGTATGCTCTCTTTGTGTCCTATTTGAGTTGAGCTCTGGAGGTCAATCTATAGTTCTATGGTTATTCTACTTTGTGAACACTTCTGCAATAGGTGGATCTATATACTGTGGTTCTACGCCTCTAGAGTTAAGGCTCATTTCTAATATTATCCACAACAAAGAGTAAACCGCCTAGGTATGGAATATTCACAAAGAGTCACACTCTGATTTGATAGATTTTCGCGATAACCAAACAGATGAACATCCAAAATGGCTACCGCTACACAATCTCTTACCTATCTCAAGTTGCACTGCACTGCATAGGACCCCGCTGTGGTGTGATTAAGGTGTGAGTGTTGTGTGTGAAGAGAGCATACAAGCCTGGAATCCTAAAACTACCCATGACAACATCTGCAAAATAGACAATATGGCATAAAAGTCTTCTAGCCTAGAGTGCAAAGAAACAAAAATAAATATATACAAACAGAATGAAAGTCTTCTATCCTAGGGTGGTCATAAAGAATTAAATATGAAAATATATACAAATATGATGGTAACAAAATTTAAAAGAAAGAGAATAATAGACAACTAACAATAAAATAAAATGAAAAGAAAAAAAAATGAGGTTATAATAATAAGCACAATCAATTATTATAGGCCTGACTCTCATATGTCCCCAGTGGAGTCACATCCGTCGTGAACCTGATCATGCACTGACGGAAAATTATTATTATTTCACCAAGTTTTATTTAAATTGGTAAAAACGAGGAAAAACCATTTTTATTTACAAAGAGATGGTCTTTGAAACCAGATTTGAATTCGGGAGTCGGTTATGCTTAGGGAATGGTAGGAACTTAATCCTACAAAGATTCAAGACACCCGGCCATTAGATACCTTTAACTCCATTTGTGCAAATTATTAATACTCTTTCAAAATATTTATTTACATTTTTTTTTATTTCAAGCAAATTATAAAAAGAAATCTTTCTTAAAAGAACGAAATTTCGGAGTACCAAACTGTGACAACTCAGGTATCCAAAATACTGAGTTAACAAGTTACTACTAATTAACTTCTTTATTTGAAATAAAATATTTACATTTCATTGATTAACTCTAATTAATATATTAAAGAAAAAGAATAATAAGAATAAGAATAATAATAGTAATCAGAAAAAATAAATAAATATTTATAATAATAATAATAATATTTACATAAAAATAATACCATAATATAAATTTTGATTTGAAAATTTAAAAAAACATCAAGTTGTCACAACTTAGATGTTCAAGGTACTGAGTTAATAAGCCGTCTCGGCTAAATTAACATCTTATTCAAAATAAAATAAAATATTTAATAGGTAGATAACTGACTTGAATTTTTGAAGAATAAAAATATATTAGAAAGAAAGATATTTACAAGTAATACATATTACGAAAATTTAATTTTTTAGTTTGAAAATTTTAAACATCAAGCTGTCACAGCTCAGATGTTTAATTGTGTTAATAAACCGTCACGGCTAAATTAAACACCCTTATTTAAAACAACTTGATTATTAGCCGAAGTTAAAAATAATACTAATAATAATAGAAGACAACAAATATTTACAAATAGTAATAATAATAAATATTTACAAGCTAAAACAAAATAAAGTAATATAATAAAATTTAATTTTGAACTTGACAGGGATCACCTGCTCCTACGTATCCTCTGGTGCAATGAGGAATTCAATGTCACATACTTCTATATAAAAAATAATTGTGTGCTGACTTATTTTAATTATTTAAAAGAGTTTCAGAATATCAAGTCGTCACAGCTAAAATATCCCTCAACTTAAAATTAACAAACCGTCACGACTAAGTTAATCCCCAAAGGCCTAAATAGAAATAAAAGAACGGCAATAATTCAAATGTTCCTACATCTATTCTTTTTATTTTGAAACAGCTTAATTATTTCATCATTTTACTCCTTCTCTTTGGAAATAATCCCAAACATCCTCACCATTTAGCTCCTTTTCTTTCTTTTTTTTTCGGACCTGAAGCAGTCCAAAAGAGTTTCTAAGAACATACAAACATAATGCCTTCAGTCCAAACCAAACAAAAAAAATTAACAGGAGAGACACATCATGGTTTCAGAATAGGAATGTTAGGGACTCCCCTATTTTATTTAGGCCAAATAGTCCAATGAGCCCAAACGCATTCCATATTATGACACAGACCAAGAGAAGGCTTCTAAAGCATTAAAACAATATACATAATCCAAGTAAAGGAAATGAGGTCCCACACAGTCCATATAAAATAATACAAAACAAAACATAGACTCACCCCACATAAACAAAAAGAAATCCCACCCCACATAAAATATTATATATGGTCCACAAAAAAACAAAATGGAGTCCTACCCAACAAGAAACCAACGTGACAACATGAATCAAATCATAATGCGATAAAAATAATGTAAAATATCAATGTGCAATGCAATAAAATAATGTAAAACACCAAAGCACAATGTAATGAAAACAATATAAAACTAACAAGAATCCTATGAGTAACATTCCGGGAACCAAAATGCTATCACTGAGGTATGGGTTTCATTTCTTGTGGAGAATAACATAACGAGGGTATGGGCTTCACAAAAGTGCTTTCCACAAAATAAGAAGGGCAAGCATGCAAGGGATGATAGAGAAAAAGGGATCTCGCGAAATGAGAGGGAAGGGGAAGGCCATGAACGCGCGCCATGGACTGCTTGGGAGGAAGCCAGAGAGAGGAGGTCGTGAAGTGTTGCAACAGGTGGAGATCTCTGCTGTGGCGACTGCTCAAGGTCACGCTATGGCAAATGGTGATGATGAGGAGAGGTCGCGCTACGGTTTCTATTATCCCCTCCTTCATTTTTTTTTTTTTTGCTAATCCATTTTGATCTTATACTGTTGTAAAAGGGTATGAAGGCTTGTGATTGGGTTTAGGAATTGATTTTCTCCCCTTTTTGGTTCTTTGATGGTGATGATAATTGTAATTGTTGATATTAGAGAAGTAGTTTTACCTGTTCCTCTCTGATTGTTGCAAAAGGGATGGAGAGCAAAGATGTGTTTAGCTCTCCAAAGGACCAAAAATAGCAGCAATGATTGGAGAATTGGTGATCGTCGCAGCTTGGGAGGAATGGTTTTTTTTTTAGTAGCTATAGTCAAGAGGAGTTTGTTTAGAGATGGCGCTGATGAGTTTCTCTGAATGGTCTCCGTTTTTTTTATTGCGATGGAAACTCCCCCCTTTTTCTTTGCTACTGATTGATCTCTTTTGTCATTCCGTTGTTGACCAAATTATTATTCATTCTCACCTTTACAGGCTACCACAGAAAAAGGAGTTTCTTTTGCGATGAACGAGGAGAAGCATGATGATGGTGTTGCCAACTCCACTTTTGACTTCCTTTTGCCTTTTGAGTTTTGTTTGTTTTTCCATGTGGTCACGTGCAGCTTGATTCAGATTGCAACATTTAAGTCCATGACATGTATTACTCTATCTTTTTTTTTTTTTTTTAATTTTTCTCAAAAGAAACGAATAATGAGACTGTCAAGTAAATATGCAAAATTTGGAATTTTATTTAAAGAACCGGACAAAATTGGGTGTTCACACTTATCATATGTTATCTGAAGTAGAATAAAATTTAAAATGACTCATTTTAGTATTTAAAATTATACAAAATGAGTCATTTAAATATTTATTCTAAGTCATAAAATGACTCATTATTTGTAATTTTAAATACTAAAATAATTTATTTAAACTGCATTATACTTCAGATGACATATGGTATGATAAAATATCACTTAATATTACACATGATCATTTAATTGATAAAGCGTTAAATAAAAGTGGAATAAGGGGCTAACTTGACTCACATTTATAATTTTGAAGACTAATTTGAGTCATTGTAGTAAAGTGAGAGACTAAAATGACTCACAAGTGAAAAACTAGGGACTAAAATGAATATTAACTCATTTTAGTTTAGTTCGTTACTTTTATGGTGGTTCGTTAGAAAAATAAATGAACACAGTAATTTTTTTTGTTTTTGTTTAAACTTTAATATTTATCTTTTATTCCTTTTCAAAGGAATGCATTTAATATAAAATCCATTTGATTGCTATATGTGTAAATTTTTACATGTTATTTCTTTAATTTATTAGTAGTATAAATTGTATAAATAGGATTTTATGTATGTATATTATATTTGAAACTCATCCACCATACAAATATACATATATGTATATATGTATGTATGTATGTATTTATGTGTGTGTATCATTCTACTAAAAGATATACAAAATCAATAAATCATTATATCAATATAAAAATATAATAAAATATATTATATTATCACATGAATAAAAATATAAATAAATATATTATATTACCATGTGAGAATATATTTACATCAGGTGTAAGTCTTGTATACCCACATCTTTCAATAGCTTTTCATAGAAATTGAATTTAATTGATCTTACTATTGAATTATGTGATATTATATTAATGATCAAATATATCAAATTTTAGAAAAATTGAATAATAATAGGCCTGCATTCTAATTATTGATATTTATTAGTATTTTCAATAATATATTATCTGTTAAAATAAAGTGGCATAATGAAATATCAAATCATTTTTAGACTATATAAAATTTGATATATCTGATCTACTGGGTAAGAACTTTGAATTCAATGGTTGGATTAATAAAATTTTATACGCATAAAAAGTTATTGATAGTGTAAGTATACCTAGATTTACACCTAAGGGCATTTGTTTCGAGATATATTTAATTATTTTTGGGAATAGGAAATTGGGAATTATGCGTTCTTACATTTGTTACAAGTTTTACAAAATTTTTCTCGAGTATTAATTATTCCATGAAAAAAAATTTTCCTTTAATTTAGTGAAATCTTATTCCCAAGTTGAATGATGAGAAAAAATTTCCCATGACTTGGGAATTATAACTATTAAGTACAATTACTAAATCATCCTTCAATTATTTGACTTTTTCTCTTTTTATGATTGTATTAAGAGTATTTTGGAAATTATGACATATATTATCAGGAATATAGACTATAAAATAAATAAATTTTAAATTTATTTATGAGAATCTTAACAAATAATCCTAGAAATGTTTAATGCTAAGCAAACAAATTTTCAAAGATATCCAGAATAATATTACTAGGAATATCATTCACAGAAATACGATTCTTGGGAATCTAATTTCAAACCTTAAAACAAACGACTCCTAGTGTAAACAGAAACAATCCATATATATATATATATATATATATATATATATATATATATATATATATATATATATATATATATAATTTTTTTTATCCAAACATCATAATAATTATTAAATTCAAATATCAAATAGACTTGAACTTTATCATATTTAAAAAAAAATCATGGGGCCGAGGTGAGATGTAAGTGCCCTCTCATTTCTCAACTAAATGTCAAGAGTTTGATTTTTTCATTGGAAAACCAAAAAAATATTTAAAGAAAATAATATATAAAAAATTTAATTAATGAAAATGACAATAATCTATACTTAACGAATAATATATAATTTGTCCAAAACGTAAATAACAAATATTAGCCAACATAATGATGTTAATCATGTTACTTTTAAGGCTTGCTATTTAAAGAATATTTATTTAAAATAAAAACTATATTTATTCGCATTTTCTTAAACTCTTCCATTAAAAAAAGAGGGGCTTCTAACTCCTTCTCTATAACTTTATTATCATTCATCGACCAATACTTGCTCACCATACTTGCCTACCATCAACTGCCCGCCCCCTCGCCATTAGGAACCGACTGCCAATCTTGCTTGCCCTTTGTTAGCATCCACCATGCACCCATTACACCCAGTCACTGTTTGCCTTTCTGCCAGTCATCCTCGCTTGTCAGCCGCTAGTCCACCACTGCTCGCTTGTCACTGTATATCATCATCTGCTCTTATCCATACAGAATGTGGTGAAATTTCATTATGCAAATAAAATATTTTATAAATGAAATCATATAATTATATTATCTAAACAAAAGAATTTAAAAAAAAAGGAAATTCAATTAAAGCAATTATAATTCTTTATATTTTAAATTTCATGAAATTCAAGAATCTATGTTCAAATGCAACCTAAACTTCACATTACTAAGGTATGGTTGTGAGTTTGAATTTTGAAGAGTAAAAGAAGGGATAGGAGGGAAGGACTTGTAGTGTAAGATTATATTACAAGTCCTCCTTTTCCCTTTTTCTTCCTCCAAAATCCAAACTTACAAACATATCCTAAGAACACAAATACATTCTATCATATGAGCTAATCGGCAAGAAAAGAAAAGACTCGAGTTAATAAGAAAACAAAAAATCAATCTCAAGTTAACGCACATCTAGTCTATGAGGTTGGTACTTGACACTCATCATTAGAAGATAATAAGCTTATTAAAACAGGAGATTTGGGGCGAAGGATGTGATATCATTTGTGCACTAATTGTCAATAAGCAGTCTATTAATTTTGGTCAGCTTCCCTTATATGATGGCTTGGAGGTGAAAGAAATGGGGGTTGTGATCCCCAAACTGTACCCTTTTTTCTTTCTAGAGTTAACCACAACATTCCTGTTGGCACAATCCATATGAGGTAACCATAACATCCACACAAAGAACATGTCATATGTAGTCAACCTAATACCAATAGCCTTGCAATCCTACATTTCTCATTACTGGTTGAGTGAAACCGACTTCCACACACCCAGTCCTTCACTGCAATGGCCTTCTAATAACACACTTTTGGTGTAAAATTGTAAAAGACCAAATTCAATCCAGAAAAACGAATCCAAACCTTTGTTCTTTCCATTTTAGCAAATGGTAAAGCAGACTCTATATTAAAATTTATTAAAAAAAAATGCCAATGAGCTGTAGCTCACATGACACCACTTTTAGTCTAAGTGATTAGGAGTTTGTTGGTATTGGATCAGAGG
Organism: Dalbergia cultrata; assembly: GCA_031216105.1. NCBI lineage: Eukaryota > Viridiplantae > Streptophyta > Magnoliopsida > Fabales > Fabaceae > Dalbergia > Dalbergia cultrata. Next base: position 15,656,643 of record CM062353.1, read on the forward strand.
TTCTATCCCCATTTGCCCATCCCATTCTCCATTTCCCTTTAGTTCCAATAGGAGCTCTTTAGAACCCTTTTAACTTTCTTTCTCATACATATATACATGGTGGTGCATACTTCAATGAAACTTTGAAAATAGCTTCATGGATGGAGCTCCATCATGGAGCTAGTTCATTGATAAAACCTATTGTATTTACTGTGTCAAACATATTTTATGGTAAACTCTATAAAATTTGGTGCATCATGCAACCAACTACGTTGTTTTGATTAAATTTAAAACAAAAATTGAAAAAAACATCATCTCCTTCTCCACCTACCTCTCTCCTTCACTTCATTATTCTCCATAGCTAAAATATATGTTTGCGACTAGACTGACCATGAACAGCATCACAGTGCCACCAATAGTATCTTACAAGTCTATAGCCACTATGAGTTGTGCCTGCCATCTACGTAATCGCTACGAGCAACAGATACACCACTAGGTGCCCAACAACTACATGATCCATCGATCTCTGCCTCAAACCATCGGTCTCCACCTCCTTTGTTTTACACCTCAACTAGAAATGAGGAAAGTTGTCTTTAAATGGCTTTCCCCCTTTGGTTAATGCCTTGATGTGTTTCTTTATGAAGTCCTACAAGAAATGTTCTGTGTGATATCATTTCTTTTGAAGCCTTGTATTTTGTCTTTTAAATTTTGCAAAGTATTGAATTCATCTTTTGGTTTCGTACAAATTATGATAAGCAATATCATTTTTTCAATAATGTAAATGGCGATTTAGATAATGTAGCTATAGATAAGGGGTGGCAGTGGAGGGGAAATGCAATAATTTTTTATTTTTTATTTTTAAATTTAAATCAAAATAATGTTGTTGGGTGGATAATGCGCTAAATTTTACAACATGGACCATAAAACATGTTTGACACAATAAATACAATAGGTATCATTCATGAACAAGCTCCATGTTAGAGCTTCATCCATGAAGCTATTTTTGCAACTTCATTGAAATATCCTCTATATGTGCTACCTTTATAACAAAAGGTGACATATAGCATAGATTCTTTTATGTAGGCACAAATTTAACAAATCATAATTAGACACAAATTATAGCAAAGGTGGGTCTTATTAACTTTTTTAAATATCTACTCCTTTATCTATAAGTTTCATTTTTTTTTCATTTTTGTGTGCGTTTGCCTAAAAAAGTAACTCTCATATTTGTGTTTATACAAGAATTGTTTGACATATAAACTTTATGTCTCACGAAAAAATTTACCCTTGTTTATATTGAGAGAAAATGAGAGAATTTTGGAGGTTTCTCATATTTAATTGAGGAGAAAAAAATAAAATAAGATAAAACAATTATATGAGATTTATTAAAAACTTGTCTTCTTAAAAATGGAAAGTACATGAAGGAAAAGAGTAAAGATGATGGTAATTTATAATACAACCCTTGATTAAAATAAAAAGATAAAGATGTCATTTAAATATAGTTATATTCCACCTCACTTTTCTATTCAAGCTAATATAACATAAGAAAACATATTTCTTGTCTTAATTCTTTTTTCTTTTTTGTTTTATTTTGTCTTTACTTTTCTTTTATTTCCATTCTTTAATTTTCTTTTCACATGCAAACAAAATATACAATTAAACTAGGCATGTCCACTAAATGGGTTACGGTGGGTTCTTGCGAGATCATCATGGTAATTTTTATCACCTGTTTTAGCTTCAAACTTGATAATTGTTCCATTACTACTACTGAACTTTGGGGCATATTCCATGGTTTGAAGTTGGCATATGAGAGAGGATACATGCATGTTATATTTGAAGCTGATGTTAAGTGTGCCATTGGTTTCTGTAAACAATGTGCACATGAAATCCCACTCTTCGTATGCGGTGGTGCATGGTACCTATGATCTAGTGAGGAGACAATGGACAATGAAGTTTTAGCACAACTTTCATGAGATGAGCAGTTGCGTAAGTGCACTTGTCAAAGCTAGTCACTTGTGTTGTTTTCTATCTGTGAATTTCAACGTTGATTTTTTTTTTTGCTGCTAGCCCGCCGGGGGGGAGGGAGATTGGGTCGCACACCAGCTCTAGTAGTGTCGATCTCGAGTGCAATTACTTTGAAGACATAGTGGTCTACCATTGGAACAACGCCTCGACTGTGTTTGATTTGAGGCGTGTGTTTCATCCTTGTGTAGCACCTAAGTAATTCTACATTTTTTGGCCTTAATGCTCCGTAGTGTGTGTATATATATATACATGGTTAGTAGACAAAAATTAAATCCTTAACTATTAATATAAAATTTTTCTAAAACTTTAATGTACTTAATACATTAAAATTTTTTTTTCTTATATATTGTTATCATATTTTTGTTTGGGAAATGAAATTTGTACTCACACGATCGTCTCATTTGACATTCACTGAGAAAGAGACAGATATAAGATAGATTGAATAGAAAGAGAAAAGATAATATACTCATAATTGTTGTCTCTCTCTCCAAATTAGTCTATATTGTGAGTGCATGTATATCATTCTTTTGTTTGTTTTGGTCAGTAACATTATCATATATTGACAAATAACATAAGAAAATAAAAAATAAAAATAAAAATCCAAGCCCAAACCAATAGGAAATTCCCCAGTTCCATCCCATGACCTTCCCACGAAAACCACATGACAATCCTAAACCACTCACACGCATAAGACACACACAAAATAAGCCCCACAGCCCCCACTTCGTTTTGATATAGTATTTTTATATTTCTTTCGCCCCTTTTCCCTTCATTCAACGCCCCTCCTCTCCTTCTATAAATTGCAAACACTCTCCCCTTCCAATTTTCAATATCTGTTCTCTCACACGCATCAAATTCGTCTCCGCTTGTTCATTACACAAACAGAAACACACCAAAACAAAGAAAAAACAGGAGGAAAAAAATAAAAAAAAGGATCATAACGTAACCTTCCTCTAATCCAACTCCAAAATAAAAACAAAGACAAAACCCTAGATCTTTCCTCCTCACATCATTTCTAGATAGAGAAAGCAAGAGAGAGAGGAGAGAAACCGAGAGGAAAGAAAAACTCTCAAGAATGTCGGATGCATTTTGCTCAGACTGCAAGAGGCAGACGGAGGTGGTGTTCGACCACTCGGCGGGGGACACGGTGTGCTCGGAGTGCGGCCTCGTGCTGGAGTCCCACTCCATCGACGAGACCTCCGAGTGGAGGACGTTCGCCAACGAGTCCGGCGACAACGACCCCGTCCGCGTCGGCGGACCAACCAACCCTCTCCTCACCGACGGCGGACTCTCCACCGTCATCGCCAAGCCCAACGGCGCCTCCGGCGAGTTCCTCTCCTCATCCCTCGGCCGCTGGCAGAACCGCGGCTCCAACCCCGATCGCGGCCTCATCCTCGCCTTCAAGACCATCGCCACCATGTCCGATAGGTCAGAGAAAGAAATCATCCACCTTCCCACCCTTGGGTTCACGCGTTTTTTTTCTTCTTTTTTTGTGTTTTTGAATTGCAGTATTTTTTTTTTATGATGATGATTCGGAATCCGTGGATCGGCGTGTTGTTTGTTTATTTGATTTGATTTGATATATTTATATATAGTTGAGTTTGCGGATTCTTGATGGGGAAGTATGTGTGTTGTTGTTCTCTTGTGATGGAATGGTTCTATGTGGTTGGAAGCTTAAAAGAATGGTTCTTTATGGTTTACGGATATGATTTTTTTTTTTTTCGGTTGTTCGGTATTGACTGAGATGAGTAATGCCGGATTGGGTGTGACCTTAACGCTTGGTTTTTCCGGATGGATTGTAGACTGATCGCAGCTAAAGATGTTAGTTTGAATTGTTTGAAACCTAATCTCTTAAGTGGTGGATGGAGGAAAAGTTCTTGAGGTTTTTATTGATATGGGTACACTAAGTACTAACCTAATCTTCATGATGTCTTTATTGTTATTTGTTCTAGTTAGGCTTGATGACATGGAACTTATTATAGCTAAAATCTCAGAATTTCGTTATTCGCCTGTTTTACCTTATAAGATGTGATTAGTTGCAACTCAGAATTTCGTTATTAGCCTGTTTTACCTTATAAGATGTGATTAGTTGCAACTTTTATCTTTAATGATTAGACAATTTGAAAGATTTACTGATGTAAGATGATAATATTTCAGGTTGGGACTTGTTGCAACAATCAAGGTACGACGTGCTCTTGTCTGGGATTTCTTTCTGACTCATGTTTTAATCAATACTGGACACGTGCCATGGAACTGTTTATGTGATTATATTGTGGTTGGGTCTGGGCATGGAAGCTCAAATACAGAGTTTACTAAATTAAAAATTTTATGCCTTTTATTGAAGCATTTGTTATGTTAGATTGTACTGGGTATTCGGACTTCGTCATTGCTTGATAAGTGACCTTTCTTCTACTACTTGTGTGGTCTGCATCAGTTAACCTTAGAACTTTCTCAAGAAATTCTTTATCCATGGTTTAGAGATGCTGGGAGTGGGAGCCAAACTTAAAAACTTTACATTTGATAAACTCTACGAATGGTTTTAAATTTGTCCTTGAGGTTCATAGTGCTAGAAGCTGGTGAAACATGGCTGGGCATGCTGTTTAAAACTAGGTTATTCATGAAGCAAGTGGTGATGAATGATGTAACTGATGGAGAGAAAGGTCCAGATAATGTTTCTTCAAACCATCCTGTTATGTCAAACTTGTCAGAACAATGTTTATATACTTTCCATCAGAGTAGTTAATAGTGTGTGATAGCGACGCCATATCACTGTCACAGCATGTCGCGGCATGGGACCGCTACAAGATTGACGTCATGTCGCGTGTGATGATTGCGGTCAAAGTAGCGGTTTCACAGCTGTGATTCCAGGGTGAGGATGGAAAAGCCCCCTCTATTTTGCTGGTGACCTTCTTCTTCTTTGTTTGTCATCCTTGTAGCTTTGCTGTTCCGAACAGGGATGTTGTCTTCACGCTTCATCTTGTTTTCGAGTTCCATAGCGGCGCAGCTGCTGTATCTCTTTTAGTTAGGGTTTTTATGTCGAGGGAGATCCTTTTATTTATTTTTTTCTGAAACCTTTTTTATTTTATGATCCGTTTGAAATCTTTGTTTGGGCAAGTATTATTTTGGGCTGGGCTTGTTTATTCTCTTTTCTTTATTTGACTTATTTCTTCTTTAAAATAGAACTGGGCCAGTTCTATTTTGTTTAAGTCTTTAAGGCTCAACTTCTTTTATGGGTGATGTCGTGTTTTATTTTTTTCTCCTATGCTCCTAAACTTCTTTCATATTGACTTGTTATTTATTCACTAATTTAATGATAATTACATGTTTAAAAGTATAAATCTTTACATTTTATTATTAATAATAAATATATGTAAAATGGTGGGTAATCTTTTTTATTTTTTGAATATTAATGTAGTATAATTACACAAACATTCTCCATATTTTTTCAATATAGCGGCTATCTTGCTATACGCTATCCCGCTATAGCCGCCTGGGATTAACTACTATGCCTTCCATTGTGTCCGTTTCGCCATGAAACTAATATTTATGGTTCTTTCTCAACTGGAGTTTTCATGTAGACTAGTGTTTTAAATCCTCATATGTTACTTGCAATTGATTTGAAGGATCGGGCTAATGAGATATATAAGCGGGTTGAAGATCAGAAGTCTAGTAGAGGAAGAAATCAGGATGCGTTATTGGCTGCTTGCCTCTACATTGCTTGTCGACAAGAGGACAAGCCACGCACTGTAAAGGGTACCACCTATGATTCTTTTAACATCTGGATGCTTCCTGATTTATCTTTCTCTATGTAAATGAGCTTCCCTGAACCTATGGATTTCAAATAGAAATTTGCTCTGTTGCCAATGGAGCCACAAAGAAGGAAATTGGCCGAGCAAAAGAGTACATAGTGAAACAACTGGGTTTGGAGAAGGGTCAGTCTGTGGAGATGGGAACAATACATGCTGGAGACTTTATGGTGAGTACTTTCTTGATTGACATGAAACACAACTTGATATTTTAATCAAGGTTTAAATCTTATATTGGTGTGTCATTAACATTATTTTCATTGCAATCTTTAGAGGCGATTTTGTTCTAATCTTGGTATGAATAATCAAGCTGTCAAAGCTGCTCAAGAAGCTGTTACTAAATCAGAAGAATTTGATATAAGGTAAATTCTTGTTTGTACTGTATTTCCTTAGAGAATAAAATAGATGTTCACTGCTAAAGGTTGGTCTTTCATGTTGTTTACTCTTTTATATTAATATTAGATTTTGAATTTACCAAAACTGTCACTTCTTGGAGGAAATTTAAGTTGCATAAGCAAACACTCTGGCATTGTTTCTGCTTTAATATGAACGGACAACATCAGCTCTTAAGATTATGTCTTTATAAGCATTAGACTGTCCTGATTCACCCTTTGAGAAAAGAGTGAAGGGTGCGATTATGGATCTGAAATCTGTGTTTTGCACGACTTGTGCTGTACCTTTGGGAGAAAGACGTGGAAACTCCAGATGTGCATGACATGCCATGGGAAGAAGCAACTGTGAGGAGTGTGTGGCATGTGTGAGAGAAGTGGAACCCTGAGGAGTGTGTTTGTGCGTTAATGAAGACTTTAGGTGTTACAGGAGGATATGGTTGAGGGTTATATAGAATTAGCTTCAAATTTAAACTTCCCTTTATCAAAGATCAAGGCATTATATGTGTCACTTTGTCTTACAACATTTGTAACTGATTCACTCTGCACATATCCAAAAATGACTTTTGAATTGCATTGTCCTTTCCATAAATCCATCCTTACCTTTTAGGGTTCATCATTATTAGCACTTAGTCTATTCCACTTCACCTTAATGTTTCACAAAGCCACTCTTTTGCTTTTGGCTATTCATAATCTTCAATTAGATGGTATTATACTCTTATCGTTGATATTAGTGACATCTTTAATCTTCCAGGAGGAGTCCCATATCAATTGCTGCAGCAGTTATATACATCATAACTCAGCTCTCGGACGATAAGAAACCTCTAAAAGGTTGGTGCCACTTCCTAGAGGTTAACATGAGATTTGAAAGCATGAAATACAAACATATTGATTGGTTTAATTATTTGTGAAAACTGTCTCTTTGGTTGTTGATGTGTTGAATTTTATATTTATTTGGAACTAAATTGTCCGCTTGACAGAAATCGCGAGGGTTGTTGGATGAAATGAACTGATAAGGGTCACTCATTCATCCAAAAATTAGCAGCTCATTTTGACAAACTTTTCTGACTCTCCAGCATTTTTCTGTAGTTTTTCCATTGCTATACAGTTTAAACTGATTTGCTAGTGCATAGCTGTATATGAATTAATTGTGTTTTGGTGCAGATATATCGCTTGCCACAGGAGTTGCAGAAGGAACCATTAGGAACTCGTACAAGGATCTTTATCCTCATGTTTCAAAAATAATACCAAACTGGTATGCAAAAGAGGAGGATTTGAAGAATCTTTGCAGCCCTTGAATGTAGAGCAGAACATAGCGGCCTTATTTAACATCTTAGATGCTATTGGACCATCCTGTTTTGGATGTACTGAGCTCTTCTTAAACTTCTCTTAAAAGAGAAAGCACCTTTTTTCTTTTTTTGTTAACTATTTTTTTACTTTTTGCCATTTTCCTTGCAATCAACTGCACTGTTTATTCTGGTTCACCTTCCCGATTTGATGAATATTCTTGGGGAGAGGGACGATATACATAAAAGGTTGCTCGACCTTGATGAAAGTAAAGAGTTCATGTTCTCCATTTTATTGTCATTGCCTTATGCTTTTTAGTAGATCAAATTAGATACATGCTGAGTCCGCCTGTGGTTGAAAACTAATAAAGCTTGGAACTGCTTGATTTTACTTCATCCTAGGTATGTGAACCGATTGCTCAATGTTCCTCCATTAGGCCTTGTAAATTCTTTAGGTTGTGTAGAATTTATCAGCCCCTTCTTACAGAACATGGAACGCTCAACTTTTTCTTTTTGTTCGGGTCTTAAAAAAATACTTTTGGGAGGGATGAGATTTAGGTACTTGATGGTACTTTGGGATACTTTGGGAAATTAATCTCTCATCCGTCAAGTGAGAAGGATGGAGATATTCTTGGAAATTGAAAAAGTAAAGGCAGTGTTAGCCATTCTATGACTATTAAGCACATTACAAGCTTCACTTTGGTCATGGTCGGCTTGTATCACTTGCGGTTGAATTATGACACCACAATCCTCACTAGGCATACTACTAAGGATGAAGATAGTTTTGTGCTATGTAATTTTTTAGGTTCTATAAAGCCATACTTATATATTTACATTTAGCAATCTGCCAATGTCCAATAATTGAAAATTGACGTCTTTTATTTTTAATGCCGATTGAAAGTGATGCATATAGCAGATTTCGTATCATAATCTATATTATGTATTTTTGACATTATTCTCTAATAAAACTTTTAACCCCCGTATAGTTACATTATCACAACCAAAGATGCCCTAATGTTCATATTTTTTATACAAAGAATTCCAACCAAAACGAAAAAGTGCAACGTTGAGAATTTCTTGTTTTGGGGAATGTATGAGCTAGTTCCTCCTGGCCAGAGCGTCAAATAAGCAATATTTAGGTGATGCAAATCTCAACAGGTGGATGATGGTCTCACAATTCGTGCATAACGGATTAAGGCTATTGTCAGAAGATGTTGGGGAAACCAGGGCCCAAGTTTTCAGAATGCCCTTTTTTCCACGAATGCCCTTTTGGACCAATAAAATTCTTGGAAACCAAAAGAACAGGAGGAGTTTAAATGTTGACTGAGCCTGAAAATGGATCAATCCGGTACTATCCAAGGGATTGGGCCATACGCAACATGGCAAACCCCTCACCATCCGTCATCATCCTCCTTAAAGGGTTCAACAACCCCATGGAGGTAGCTCTTCTCTTTCATGTGGTTTTTTGGTGACCCTACCTTTTTTCTTTGTTTTATCTTTTGTTCTGTTCCCCACTTTTTCATCATACGGTGACTGATTATGATTTTATCCCATTTGTTGAATTTTTCTTGATGGCGGCATTGTCCGAGTACTTTGAAACGGTGTGAGGGCTGGTTTTGTGAGTCTAGTTGTTAACCCATCAGGTAGTGTCAGACGATTGTCTTTTATGTTAGATTGTTTGACGCTACATATGTTTATACTAGATGTTAGTTTTGGTACACGTATACCTTTCAATAACTTATCATAGGTATAAAATTTCATTAATTCAACAGTTGAATTTAAAGTTTTTTTTTTTTTTAATTTGTCATGTTTGATTGTTAAGTATGCAAAATGCATTAAAGTTAGAAATTCTTCCTAGGGTGTTAGGAGAAGGGGCAAGGTGGGGATTGAAGATTAGATCTTTCACTTAAAGGGTATAGGAAACAAACACAACCACCAGGTTATGGACTCAACCAATCCTGTGTTGATATTTTATCACAATATGGGCTTGATATTGCATTATGGTTAAATTCTAGTTAAGATAATTTAGCTACTGCCAATGGCTAAAGCCTTTTGGGATCGAAGGGGCAGCTGCCCTGCCCAAACCTTTTTTTTTTTTTGTTCGTTTTCCTTACATGTACATATGGTCATATAAACAAAAATCATGTACGATTATTATGACTATGAAAGAGTTAATATGTCATATCACAGTAAAGAAAAAGCTCACTAACACATAATAAATTCAAAACTTTTAATTCATTTTATTTGCATGTTAATGTCTTAAAATGAGGAAGGATTCGTTGACATTGGTCAGTATAAGACTTGACACACTTACTCCTTTAATATTTTTTATACAATATTTTTTTCTCAATCCAATTATTGAATTATAACTATATATCTTGTTGATTATGTGTCAAAATTAAAATTAATTGGTCATCTATAAGGATGTGGTTAAATAGTAAGTTTTTTTTATTTGCACACATTTAAAAATTACTTATTATATTGATTTAGATGTACATAAAAAATTATATAAAATAATTTTGACTTAATGTGAAATTTTACCAAATGGTCTACCACATACAAATTTACAATCAAACACAGTTGGTTCTATAAAAAAAAAAATTGATACGAAATTATCAAAAGTATAAGATATTATCGAAAGTATAAGATATGTGTCAAGTTTAACAAATCTTCCTTCTTTTAAAATTTATTTGATTAATATGTCTACTCCTTTAATGTCCTATTTTAAATTTTTTTTTTTGATCAATATGTCTCCCTCCTCTAACTTTTAGGTCATCTTTGGCCATTGGTTTCTGCACAACTAATTGTAAAAGTTTCATCAAGACTGAAGAATAGAGATGTTGACGAGGTCACTTGTGCTCTTAAGATTATTTGTAGTGTAATGCACACTTATCTGCATGTTTTTATGTTTTTATTCAAATTTACATAGTCTCATTGATTGTAATAGCATAATTAGTTTGTACGTTGTCAAGTGTCAACTTATTCGATGCAATTATACTATTGCTCTGATTACATATCAATGAAAATATATGTCGGAGAAAAGAAATTTACATTTGACTGAATAGTGAATACTTACTAGAGTTAGGTATTGGAATGGCGATTTGTGGAGTGGTTGGCTGAACCTGCAACGGTTAGGTCTACAGGTTCAGATTGTTTAACCCATGAGTTGAAAATGACAAAAAGAGAAGCTATGAGCAAAATAAATTACAACACGTGAATCGTACAAAAGAGATATCTCAACAACCAAGGTCAGAATGTTTATCCAAGCTTAGGTATCTCAACAACCTAGACCAGCATGTTTATCCAAGCTTACATTACAGTCCTTAATGCTCACATTAATGCTCACATGGCAATGGAAACGATTATCACCATCCATCGGGCTGAACCACCAGATCTCTGCAGGTAACAACATGTTGACACAAACACAGTGATATAATTGGAATCATCATTTTAGTCACGTTTTTTAGGTGGCTGGATGAGAGGAATCAAATGAGAGTGTTTGGTTGCCATATGAAAATGGATACGGTCGTTTCTCTAACAAATGCATAGTTATTTATTAGTTTCATAGGATATCTACCATAGACAACAATGATTACTTTCTTAAAGGCGGGAAGCTTCTATAAGGAGGTAAACATTTGGTCATAAGATCAGTGACAAAGCTTCACAAAAAATTTTAGAGGGGCCAAGTAGGTTTTTTTTTTTTTTTGGTTTTGGGAAGGTTGGGGGGCCAAGTAGTTTCATAAATAGATTAGATAAAAAAAAATTCAAATTAAAATTGATTATATATCTCATACATATAAATTTTAAATAGTATCAAATAATAGGAGTGTTGCTATATAAGATGAAAAAGACAAATATCTTATTCATTAAATCATATATATATATGGACAATAAAGATTAAAAGTCAAATAATTTTGTATTCAAATCTTAACCGTTTATATAATATTTGATGGACAAAATTTATTCAACTCATTCTCACAATTAATCATTTGTCTCATTAGATATGCTCCTTATGGTGAAATTTAAAGCAAATCACTAACAAGATAAAATCATCTTTAAAAGAAGGACTAAATACTTTATATTGTTTCATGCTCTTTTAACGACTTAAAATCATCAATATTAAATAATTTAATTAGAATTTAAGTTATAAGCAATTTTCCTTTTACAGTATGTCTCATATGAGGGGAAAAAAAAAAAAATCATGGATGAACTTCATATGTAATGATGAGTGCTCTATAATCTATATATAAAATTACACATTAAACCCACCTATGGAAATATTTGCACTTTTTTATCACATACCAAACACACTTGTAATCTAAATAACCATACTATTAAGAAGAAAAAAACTTCTCTTCATGTTTTATTGTATAATAGTACATGACTTTTTTTTTAAATTAAAAACAATAAGCTAATGGACGTTTTAGTTGAAAAAGCCCCATTTATGTAGAGTGATATTCATAGTAATTCATATACACATTTAGTGTAAAAATGTTTTATATAAGTATCTAACCATGTATTGCCATGCCTGTAAAAATATTTGATGCAATCACTCATTATTTTAAAAATCTTATAAATAGTACGTAGCATATAGTATAAAGCTTAATGAGTCAAAATTAACCTCCTATTTATAATTAAACATGTATGTGTGTGTGTGTGTGTATAGGGAACAACTCAAGTGAAAGAGTAGTTTATTATGAGAGTGAAGGGAGCAAATCTGAGTCAATGGATCTTAGATAAATGGTTAATATTAAAATATAAAATCATGTGATATTTTAATTGATCACGTTACTATTAATTACTATTAATAACTTTCAATCATAATCATCTAAGTTGAATTATAATTCAATTGTTGAATTACAACTACTTATAATAAATATTATTTGTACATAAAAATTCTTCCAAATAATTTTAGAATAATCTAAAATTTTATTGGCATGATCTACATGACATGGGTTTTTAATCTAATGGTAGGTTTTGTTAAAAATTAATTCAATAAAAAGTCATTTAGCGGTATACCAATGTAACTTGATCATAACTATATATATAATTCTTTGAACAATTTTTTTTTCTTTTCTTGAGGGCTGGGGGGTTGGCCCCCATTGTTTGAACCAAGCTCCACCACTGCACAATATCCTCTCCATACATGCCATTAGGAATCAAAACCTTGATCTGATACTTAATAAGTTTAACTAGATACCAACTGTCCTAAGCCCTATGGTGCTATATATATGTATTTTTGCATAAATGTGAAATGATAAAATAGGAATTTAATTTTGATGTATTAATATTGGAGTGAACACCATATTTAATTTCTCAAGATTTTTATGTCGAATTATTTCACCCCTCAAGAAAACAAATTAATCCCATTGTCCTTCAAGATTGAAAATGATGAACACATTAATTAGTCCCTCTGTTAGTTCTTTATTAGTGGACTTACACACATAGCACAGTACTATAAAGATGTGCCATTAAAATGTTAGATTCAAGGAAAATGATGCTACTTTGGAACACATTGTACTCATTTTTGTGTATAAAATTGTACAAAGTAAGTCATTTTATGATTTATAATGGAGACTTAAATGACTCATTTTGTGAATTTCAACTGCCAAAATGAGTCATTTTAAACTTATTCTACTTAAGATAAAATATACATAACTTAAAATCATGTTAGCAAGTTAATATGTAATATTTCATTAATATTTATATAATTAAATAACACAGAGGGACTAATATCTTATTATTGAAACGTTGAGAGACCTCATGTTTAATTTCAGTTTTTGAAAGACTAATGGACTTGTGAAATTCTTTTGAGGGATCACATGGGATATTTACTCTTAATATTATAAAAGAAATTTATATTATCAACAACATATTTTCATCTAGTTAAACATTATTAACCTTTACCTAAAAAAAGAAAAAACCATTATTAACCTTTATACTCGTTACAGAAATTATACAGATGAACATATTTGACGAGATATAAGTCTACTGTTGCTGTCGCATTCGCTCCCTCGCCATAGCCATCAGCAACGGTTCAGTGCTGGGGTCTTGCTCTGTATGACCGTATATCTATCACCTTTTTGTCATATTTTAAATTTTTTTTTTATCAATATGTCTCCCTCCTCTAACTTTTAGATCATCTTTGGCCATTGGTTTCTGCACAACTAATTGTAAAAGTTTCATCAAGACTGAAGAATAGAGATGTTGACGAGGTCACTTGTCCTCTTAAGATTATTTGTAGTGTAATGCACACTTATCTGCATGTTTTTACGTTTTTATTCAAATTTACGTAGTCTCATCGATTGTAATAGCATAATTAGTTTGTACGTTGTGAAGTGTCAAATTATTCGATGCAATTATACTATTGCTCTGATTACATATCAATGAAAATATATGTCGGAGAAAAGAAATTTACATTTGACTGAATAGTGAATACTTACTAGAGTTAGGTATTGGAATGGCGATTTGTGGAGTGGTTGGCTGAACCTGCAACGGTTAGGTCTACAGGTTCAGATTGTTTAACCCATGAGTTGAAAATGACAAAAAGAGAAGCTATGAGCAAAATAAATTACAACACGTGAATCGTACAAAAGGGATATCTCAACAACCAAGGTCAGAATGTTTATCCAAGCTTAGGTATCTCAATAACCTAGACCAGCATGTTTATCCAAGCTTACATTACAGTCCTTAATGCTCACATTAATGCTCACATGGCAATGGAAACGATTATCACCATCCATCGGGCTGAACCACCAGATCTCTGCAGGTAACAACATGTTGACACAAACACAGTGACATAATTGGAATCATCATTTTTGTCACGTTTTTTAGGTGGCTGGATGAGAGGAATCAAATGAGAGTGTTTGGTTGCCATATGAAAATGGATACGGTCGTTTCTCTAACAAATGCATAGTTATTTATTGGTTTCATAGGATATTTACCATAGACAACAATGATTACTTTCTTCAAGGCGAAAGCTCCTATAAGGAGGTAAACATTTGGTCATAAGATCAATGACGGAGCTTCACAAAAAATTTTAGAGGGGCCAAGTAGTTTTTTTTTTTTTTTGGTTTTTGGAAGGTTGGGGGACCAAGTAGATTAATAAATAGATTAGATTAAAAAAAAAGTCAAATTAAAATTGATTATATATATCATACATATAAATTTTAAATAGTATCAAATAATAGGAGTGTTGCTATCTAAGATGAAAAAGACAAATATCTTATTCATTAAATCATATATATATATATATATATATATATATATATGGACAATAAAGATTAATAGTCAGATTAACCATTTAAAAAGTCAAATAATTTTGTATTTAAATCTTAACCGTTTGTATAATATTTGATGGACAAAATGTATTCAACTCATTCTCACAATTAATCATTTGTCTCATTAGATATGCTCCTTAAGGTGAAATTTAAAGCAAATCACTAACAAGATAAAATCATTTTTAAAAGAAGGACTAAATACTTTATATTGTTTCATGCTCTTTTAACGACTTAAAATCATCAACATTAAATAATTTAATTAGAATTTAAGCTATAAGCAATTTTCCTTTTACAGTATATCTCATATGAGGGTAAAAAAAGAAAAGAAAAATTCATAGATGAACTTCATGTGTAATGATTAGTGCTCTATAATCTATATATAAAATTACACATTAAACCCACCTATGGAAATTTTTTGCACTTTTTTATCACATACCAAACACACATTAATCTAAATAACCATACTATTAAAAAAAAAAACTTCTCTTCATGTTTTATTGTATAATAGTACAAGACTTTTTTTTTTAAATTTAAAACAATAAGCTAATGGACGTTTTAGTTGAAAAAGCCCAATTTATGTAGAGTGATATTCATAGTAATTCATATACACATTTAGTGTAAAATGTTTTATATAAGTATCTAACCATGTATTGCCATGCCTGTAAAAATATTTGATGCAATCATTCATTATTTTAAAAATCTTATAAATAGTAGCATATAGTATAAAGCTTAATGAGTCAAAATTAACCTCCTATTTATAATTAAACATGTATGTGAGTGTGTATAGGGAACAACTCAAGTGAAAGAGTAGTTTATTATGAGAGTGAGGGGAGTAAATCTGGGTCAATGGATCTTAGATAAATGGTTAATATTAAAATATAAAATCATGTGATATTTTAATTGATCACATTACTATTAATTACTATTAATAACTTTCAATCATAACCATCTAAGTTGAATTATAATTCAATTGTTGAATTACAATTACTTATCATAAATATTATTTGTACATAAAAATTCTTCCAAATAATTTTAGAATAATCTAAAATTTTATTGGCATGATCTACATGATGTGAGTTTTTAATCTAATGGTAGGCTTTGTTAAAAATTAATTCAATAAAAATTTATTTTACTGTATACCAATGTAACTTGATCATAACTATATATATAATTCTTTGAACAATTTTTTTTTTTTGGGCCAGGGGGTTGGCCCTCATTGTTTGAACCAAGCTCCACCATTGCACAATATCCTTTCCATACATGCCATTAGGAATCAATTACCTTGATCCGATACTTAATAAGTCTAACTAGATACCAACTGTGCTAAGCCTTATGATGCTATATATATGTATTTTAGCATAAATGTGAAATGATAAAAATAGGAATTTAATTTTGATGTATTAATATTGGAGTGAACACCATATTTAATTCCTCAATATTTTTATGTCGAATTATTTCAGCCCTCAAGAAAACAAATTAATCCCATTGTCCTTCAAGATTGAAAATGATGGACACATTAATTAGTCCCTCTGTTAGTTCTTCATTAGTGAACTTACACACATAGCACAGTATGATAAAGATGTGCCATTAAGATGTTAGATTCAAGGAAAATGATGCTATTTTGGAACATATTGTACTCATTTTTGTGTATAAAAGTGTACAAAATAAGTTATTTTATGACTTATAATAGAGACTTAAATGACTCATTTTGTAAATTTTAACCACAAAAAATGAGTCATTTTAAACTCATTATACTTCAGATAAAATACACATAACTTAAAATCATGTTAACAGGTTAATATGTAATATTTCATTAATATTTATATAATTAAATAACACAGAGGGACTAATATCTTATTGTTGAAATGTTGAGAGACCTCATGTTTAATTTTAGTTTTTGAAGGACTAATGGACTTGTGAAATTCTTTTGAGGGATCACAAGGAATATTTACTCTTCATATTATAAAAGAAATTTATATTATCATTCAACAACGAATCTTCATCTAGTTAAACATTATTAACCTTTACCTAAAAAAAGAAAAAACCATTATTAACCTTTATACTCATTACAGAAATTATACAGATGAAAATACTTGACGAGATATAAGTCTACTGTTGCTGTCGCATTCGCTCCCTCGCCATATCCATCAGCAACGGTTCAGTGCTGGGGTCTTCCTCTGTATGACCGTATATCTATCACCTTTGCCGACCCCATTTAATTGCTACCCCTTAATTTGGCCCTGCCCCCTCTGCCTTTGCCCTTTCTCACCATTGCAGTTCGTCTTAATTGTTACTCTTAGCGACATTTCCTGTTTTGTCACCACCCTTGTTTTTGTTTCTATAACTACATGCCACACTTGAATGTGTTGCAGCTAGTTGCTGATTCCATGCATCACTGTCAGTGTCACTGCCATCATAACGGCTTCACTTGTATTTCATCACCCTTGTCTCTATCGTCGACACAACTACAGATTCATAGCTGCGTTTAGTTTCACACTGCATCTGTTTTCGGTGGCGGGTCTTCAGGAAAAATTTTCGGGAGCTAAAAAGTTGACCATGCAAATTAGACTGACGTGATTATTAAATTAAAATTAATTATATCTTACATACATTAATCTTGGAGTGTATCAAATGAGAGTGATGTCTTTGATTGCATGATAGGTGAAAGGAGAAAACCATATCCATTAATTAAAATATATCAGAAAGATTAAGTTTAAAACTTATTTAAAAGTCACACGGTCACTATAAATTAAGGTCACATAGTTTTATATTTAAATTTTGACTATTTATATAAGATTCAATGGGTAAAATCTATTTATGTCACTTTCACAATTAATCACTCATTTCACTTAATATATTTCTTGTACAATTTTAAAACAGATTAGTAATATGAAGAAATAATTTTGAATAGAATAACTAAAAAATACCTTAATTATAATATTACTTTTTGTCCTTTTAAAGATTTGCAATTATCAGTAATTGAATCAAAATTTAAACTTTTAGCAGTATCTTTTCTAGAGTGTACATATTGGTATGAGGGTAAAAATAGATGAGAATTTTTATTAAATAAATTACACATGTAATTTCATTAGTTAACTTTATATGTAAAATTACACATGAATACTTTTTGTTAAAAATTCTCTCTCTCATTTTCACTCTATATAAAACACATCTTTCATTTAAATAACCATAATATTTGCAAGAAATTTGTGTTATTGTAAATTAAATTTTAAATTAAGATAATTTTTAAGTTGATTGTTGGAATAACAGATTAACACTATGTGTATATGATGATTTTTTCAGAAAATGTTTTTTGGAAGGGGGTCATGGTCGCTCATTGTCTTAAAAAGTCCGCCTATGTCTGTTTTTATGATTTCAGATTTTGTGAAAGAGGATATGAAAATTGGAAATAAAAACTGTAAAATGTGATTTTATTATTTTCAAAGTTTTTGGTATTTTTTAATAAAATAAAAAAATAGAAAAACCAAAAATGAAATTTTTTTCATAAAACCTAACGCACTGAAATGTCATTTTTCTGTGATCGTTTTCGGTCGACACAAAAGAACTATTTACTACATACAAACAACAAAACTTAAGAAAAATATCAAATCATACTAATGACTATTTGCTTTAATAATCATATATAATTTGTCATTTTTTTCTTAGATTTTATTGACTAATCCTACAAAATTAATGTCACATTCACACGTGAAACACGAACTTGCTTTATTGGTTACACATTTAACGCTGACCTTTTCAAATTTCAAGTGTCATGCGTGATAACAAACTTTTCATTCATTATTTCATTCAGAAGTAATTACTAATTAGAGAATTCGAGCCCCTTATTTTTTGCCCAAGCAAACTCTTTGTATATGCTGAAATTAGCGTAAGCTAAGAAATATATTAATATCTGAAATAGAAACTTTTCACTTGATTTTTATATATTAATTATTTTAATCCTACACCATCGGATACATCAACAACTAATATAAACATTTATAGTTCTTGGAGACTATTAATTTGAACTATTAAAAAAACTAATATAAATGTTTATAGTTCTTAGAAACACTACCCATTAGAATTTTTCTATTATGACCTAAATGGTTTTTTCAGCATTTTTTTTTTTATGAGTTTTGTTATTTATACCCATTATATGTTAGATATCGTGTCGACACACACTTTATTTATTATTAGATGGATTGTAGACCTCATTTGCCTATAGTTCATATCTCATCTAATTATAAATAAAATATGAGTCGATATAATATTCTATGTATAATGAGTACAAATTATAATTCTTATTTTATTTTTTTGGGTGCAAGTATGAAAGCGGAAGAAGATTAAATCTCGCAGGTCGATCAACGCAAATTGTGGCTGGCGCCACCTCAGATCGAGCTAACTATTGCTATTCCGAAACGCTGGTCCACCCATCAAATCAAACGGGTCGTACATAAAGGAATTGTCGACCTTTAATTTTCCCTGAAATGCATTTATGTAATGACAACAAGCCCTTTCGTCAGCACACATGTCCTTCGACCTTGAGCCCTGCATTTATTTGTCCATTTTTCAGTCTTAATGTGCAAACTTTGATGCTGAGCTCAATAGATGGATTAGCCGTGTGTCTGGTTTTGTATTTATAGAAGACCTAATTTTAATAGAATTAATTGTGTTAAAATTGATATTGTTTAGATAATACTAGCCTAAATCAATTTTAAATATATAATTATAGAAAAAGACATCATTGTCTTTATATTTTCCCCGTAACATCATCCTTATTTATTATTGGAAGGTAATATTTGGAATTTAAATTTTAAATATTTTTAAACGTGCTTCACAGAAGGAAAAAGCAACTTGTAGTTATCTTTACTCTAAGCTCTCATTTAAGTGAATAATTTATTTAAATATTTATATAAAAATAATTTTAAAAAATAACTTATAAATAAGTTATTTTATATTTCAAATACATAATAAAAATGTTTTAAAAAGTGATTCTTAAAAGGTTATATATTTCATTTAATTTCTCAATTGTGGGATTTGGCACCACAATTGATTTTGTGATGAAGCAGCCAAGCAAAAAAATTTGCATCAAAATTGATTCTATGTTGATGTGAATGTGACTTTGGTTGGACAAACGCCAAATCAAAGCATGTTCGATTTTGCTTTTCTAAAATTGATTTTAGGTAAAATTAATTATGTTAGATTAATTTTAAGGTAAAATAATTTATATTTGGTAGATTTTTCTGGAAGTAATTTTGACAACTTCATCTCCCACATTAATGTTAAACCAACCGCAAAAGTGATATTTCTTCGCTTCCCGTAAATTCAATTTTACATGCCACAATAGATTCTTGATTTTTGTTTAAATAAAACCCAAACACACTCAAAACCACATGGAATTAATTCCGGCTCATAGAATCGATTGTAGAGGCAAATCCAAAACATGCTCTTAAGGTGATGACATTGGGATTCTCTCTGTGAAGGTTCTTATCCGGTAGACAGCAATGTATGGCCACTGAATCTTATTTCATACTATATAGGATAAATTATATTGAGATTTGTTAAAATTCATCCTAACTCCTTCTATTTATTCAAGTGATATTAATTTATCCTCTGGGGTACAATGAAGGAAAAAGTGGTATAATAATTTCATAAACTCAAAAAAGAACAGTACAATTATTTCACAATTTTAAAGAAGATGATATATACTAATTTCACAAATATAAATATCTGTTGAAAAATTTATAAAAATAAAAAGAAATTAGGTTAAATTTTAATAAATCTCAAAAGATATCAGTATAATTTTCCCTATTATATATTGGGGCCACAATTTAATCTCACTTGCTTAGGTTTGGTTTAGGAGTTCCAAGAGTTGTTGAGCTCTCCAAAAGCTGCTTTTAAAATATCATAGTAGTATTGTTTGGTAAATAATGTAGAAATTGCTTTCAATTAGAAGAAATCACAATAGTAGTATTTGATAAATATACTATAAATTTATTCTTAGAATACAACATTATTATAATTGATATAAACACAAAATTAAAGATAATGATTTCTACTTTTATTGTTATTAGATAGAGTAAAGATGGTGATCTCAAAAGCATCCATGGCTTCCAAAAGCCAAGAGTAAAAACACCTTAGTTTTCCTATTTATTAAACTGAAAAAAAAAAAGAAAATAATTTATATTTTTCATAAACAAGAGCACTATATTTAGTGAGCATTTTCAAGAGCTGGCTCCTAAGCACTCACATTTCAAATAAGATTTTATTTAAGGTGTTTTGGCACCAAGATGGCAAGGCACTCCCAGTGAGACTATTCGGATTTTTTACATTTGAATAAGGCCTCTGTTAGGCAACTAGGTTAAGAAATGAGAGAGCAACCCTAAAGCTTTGGGAATATGACTAATGACAAGAAGAGGGTGAGTATTGAAAATTCTATCATTCTACTTCATCCGGTTTGCATGGATTCCCTTCTCATCTCCTTTTTTTTTTTTTTTTTCTTCATGAGTCTCAAAACTCTTTTATTAGGGGTCGAATGGAGTCTAGATTAGGGATGAATTGTTGCTGAGTGTTGCTTACTTGATGTTGGAATTTGCAGATTAAAAATTTGCTCTTAATTTTTATTGCAATTTGTGATGTGACATCTCAAGAATTGTTTAAGTTTTGCACATAAATTAGGAAATTTTTGTATGTTATATAAGTTTTGGGATAAACTACATGATTATCAAGATTTGAGAATTTATCTTGTGATTGTGTGGATTTTAGGATTAAAATTGTGTGCTTAAATCATTTGTTTATTCAAACTTAGTCGAGAAATCAATTTGTATGAGTAAAAAAATGAGAATTGATGTTATCAAGGAACTGAAATCAATTACTCATAATTAATTCAATTGATCCTATAAAAAAAAAAGTTTAGACCAAGCCAGAATTCTAACGCTTTCAAATATTGATTCATTCTACATTTTCAGTTAAAGTTGTTTTCAATCCAAAAAAACTTGTCAAATTCTAATTAGGAATTAAATACATTAGTTCTAAAATGCTACCCACTCATCATGGTCACTACTTAAATAATTTGGTATACACGTTGAAGAGTTAACAGAGTCAAAGAGAATTTTTTTTTCTTTCTAATTTTAATCATTCCAAAACACTAGCTCATCTATGCATTTTGTGAAAATGTCATAGGGAGAATCAAGAAAACCTAAAGGAAGGTTGAAGACTTCTTCATACTTTTCAGATTGTATTGTTTACTAGCATGTTACCCGTGCTATGCACGGTTATCTCGATACTAAACTTTTAATTTAATATTTTTTAATATATGTTCATTTTCGTTATATGCATTATTTAATTTTAAATGTGGCTCAAAATATTGTCTTTTGCATACACAATATTGTTATATTCATTGATAAAGACCTCTTAATTGTAATGTGTTTTTTTATTTCCTATATTTTTAGATTTGTTGGTAATTATATGATTGTTAAACTTTCCTTCTTCTTCTTCTTTTCGGCTGGTGATGTACCTTAGCAAAAAGGTAAGCTTACATTGACCTTTGGTCACATTCGTACAATTCTTGCTTTTTCCGAGAAATGGTTTATGTACGCACACTTCCGACGCATTCCTTTAGACGCACCCCTCAGATGCATTGATAAAAGTCAAATAAAAAATTTTAAAATAAAAGTAGATTATTTTAACGGTTGATTCAAAAAGTTGTCTATCAATGCGTTGATGTTTTACGTACGTATATCAGTGCCCATGTTGAGACTCAATTCCTTTAAATTAGTTATATACTAAAATATTTGCATAATAATGCTCGCTTGTTAATAACTATAAGAGTATAAACATGGATTTTGGTTTCGTTGCTTAGTCCCCCAAATTAAAAGGTTATATATATATATATATATATATATATATATATATATATGTGTGTGTGTGTAAAAGTTAGAATAATGAAAATAATTAAGTGATATAAAAAAAAATTCAAAAAAAACTAAGTTAATGTTATATTTTAACTTTTAAGATTTTATTTAATATTAAAAAATAAACTAAATTTAGAATATTAGCGGACCGTGTCAACCCAATAAATTTAAGTAACCCGAACCAAACCAATTAAAATGGTTTGGGTTATCAGGGTCATATTAGATAAAAATCAATTTAAAACAATAGTAATAGGTTTGATTATTAAATTTCATTAATTTGAATCCCAATGATCTGACCCCATGATATATTATATATAACTTTTTAAACTTTTTTTCTTTCTATGTACAATATAATTTATTATTAAATCATAATTTAATTATGTCCAATAATGCTAGTTAGCGCAATATATTCATACAAAATTAATATAACTTTGTGTACTTAGGTTTGACTTACTCATAATGTAAAATATTTTACTCATTCGTTCAATTATTTATTGACACATAAGTAAATATGATTTTTTTCTATTCATATTACTTGAAAAATAATACAAATAGAGATAACAAATTAGATGACAATGTAAAATTCTTTACATTGTTAATACATTAAAATTAAAGTATAACTTTTCATTGATTAAAGTTTCTATATTTTTAGACTCTTTTTGATCTTTTAATTATATTAAGTTACATATAGAATAATAATGAGACAACCCGAATCAAAGCAAGCCGATTTTACTTAATTTGGCTCAGTTTGGTTCGAGTTTAGTCACAAAAACACCCTAAACTTGGAGTGATTTAATTTTCCACCAAATTTGAACCAACCCAATTCGATTATACATCTAACTAAATTAAATACATGAGTAAAATTATTATTTTAGTTGCCTTTTCCACTATTTAGGTCCTATGAAACACATTACGAACACTAATATAATACTAATTATTTCATAAAAAAATATAATACTAATTATAATGAATTTGGTTATAAAAACACTCTACGCCCAAACTAATTATCCCCCCAAACTTGAACCAATCCAACCCAATTATACTCCTAACTAAATTAAATGTATGAATAAAGTTATTATTTTAGTTACCTTTTCAACTATTTAAGTCATACGAAACACATTTATAATACTAATTATTTCATAAAAAATATAATAATAATTATAATCAAATTTATTGCATATATAAACATGTATTATTCTAAAAAGAATACTTTAAACATATCATCACGTCTAACTCTTTCACGTGTGCATTAACTTGGGTTCAAGTCTAGACACCGACTTTCGTTCATCTATTTCTTTATATAAGAATCATATATTTAAAATATATTATGTATAGGTAGTAGAGTATGTTAAAAGAGTGATTTTTTTTTTCAAATTGTAAACTTAGAACAGAGGAAAACATTTTTTCACTTAATGAAAACATAGAATGAAAGATATATCATATGGCATTTTAGTTTTATGTAAATATATTAAATAAAAAATTATTATATTTATTTTAATATTTTTAAGTGATTTTTTTCTAGCTGTTCCAAACTTTTATAATTCTTATTATTTATTTTTCAGTAACATAAGATTTAAATCAATACAAATTATATTGGGATTGTTTTTTCTTAAAGACATTGAGTATAAAAATTTAGTTAATCATGTTATTCAATTTTTTTTGGTAAAGACATGTTATCTTATGTTATTATTATATATAAAATATTTTATTCATCTTATGTTAAAATTACAACAAGTTATTACACTTTGATTGGTATTCTTAAAAAAAAGTTTAAAAATTCATGATGATGAAAGATGAAAAATTAAGAAAGATGTAAATGAGAGAAATGAAATGCCAATATATAATAAATAAATTGATAATAATTAAAATAAATTTAAGAAAATTTTCACATAGTAATTATAGTGAAAAAACATAAATGAAATACATTAAAATTAAAACTAAATAATAATATAGTTTAGATGAATTCAAAGGTTCAAATATTATTGAAATTTAAGTGTTTTAATTTTATTTATTTCTTAGTAAAGTCAAAAAGTAATCATTACCTATTAAATATATATATATAGTCTCTAGATTTGTTTAATGTGCTATAGGCTGTCATAGGAACATCTAGTAAAATGAAGTTGAGCTTTAATTTTGAATTTTTTTAAAGAAGTTTGTGATATTGCATGTGACAATGAAGAGGTACAGTAGAATTAAGAGCCCTCTGATTGTGATGTGTATAGACTCCAAGCTAGAAGGTAGAAGCTCGACACGGTGGCATGCATTTTCCACCCTCTAGCTTGAGGGGCTGTCAGCAAATGAGTCTATATTCTCAAGGTGATTTTGTTAGAAAATGATTTTTACATAAAATTGGTTTCTGACTAAATTTAGAGATTTTGTCATCTTTCATTTTTTTTTTCCTGTAAGATATAACTACATTTAGATATGCCCTTTTTCACCGTTACTCTCTTTGAAGTTTGAATCTCAATTTTATACTTAAAACATATCTCTTTCATTTAAAAATAAATATTATTTTTGTTTTGAAATATTGTTTACTTAATTTATGAATTTATGGATATCCATATCTTTAACTGATTTAGTTAAGATTTGATTATATTATAAATAATCTGTTATAATTTGATGTGATATTGTATCTCTCATTCTTTGGTTATAAATATATAGTCCTTTAAATACTCCATATACAGTACTTTTGAGACGATCAATAAGATTATTCTCTCTTTTTCTCCATTATTCATGCTTCATATATAGTACATTTGAATAGTACCAATCGTTCCTAGAAGGGAATGACAATCATATTATTGTTTAAGAAGTGAATATGTTAAAAAATCATTCTTAGAAGTGAATATGTTAAAAGACCATTCCCTTAAGTAAATGAATCTTATTATTTATATCACTTAAAGTGTGTGTTGTTATATAAAGTAAGTTTATACATTTCTAGAATGAAT
This sequence comes from Dalbergia cultrata, assembly GCA_031216105.1. Taxonomy (NCBI): domain Eukaryota; kingdom Viridiplantae; phylum Streptophyta; class Magnoliopsida; order Fabales; family Fabaceae; genus Dalbergia; species Dalbergia cultrata. The sequence continues at coordinate 15,682,263 of CM062353.1, forward strand.
ATTTTCATATTTTACATTCCTTGAGGAGAATGTAACGCTAAGGATAATTTTGAGTATTTGTAATTAAGTATATATATTCTCCCAAAGAGAATAAAATAATGAGTTTATTTCGTTTTCTTCGTTGTTACCTTTATAAAGGATAATGTCTAAATATTTTTAAAAGATCCTGCTAATCTTTTTTTTCATAGTTATATTTTAGTCCATGATGAAGTGTTTGTAGTTCCATTATTGATAAATATATGCTGAAAAATATTATTGACTTTAAGTGTCTCAAATGTGCTCTTAGAGTAGCACTGTCAAGAAAAAAGCTTTACAATACATATATTATCAACCACATATGCCTTATTATCATGGTTGGATCAAATAACGAGTTGTTCATGAAAAAAATAAATCATGGAACATGCTGGTTGGCTCTATTCCATTTCCTAAGTGAATGTGACAAAAATTATAACCACATAAATGACTAAGTTTATTAAGTGAACGTGATAAATATTATTGTTATGGCATCAATATAAATTTGACATGTACTTGTTGTACGTTGAGACATTTGTTTGATCTTTATCAAGTATCATTAAAGAATAATAAAAAAAATCCTAGAATTTTTTTTCTCTCCAAAATACAGTATGAAATCATTTCATGATTAATATGAGTCATTTGAATATCTTTTTATCATTAAATATTTTGATACAAATATTAATTATTTGATTTAATATAGAAATTTTTTATTATATGTATTTTTGAGTAATATTTTATTTAAAAAAATTAGTATATGATTGTTCTTAATATTGAATAAAAGTAGTTATGCTATTTGTAGCATATTTTATAATTATTAATTATATTTTTATGTGATATTGTTAAAATTTAACATATCATTCACTTTATCATTTTATGTCACAAGATAAATTTATTTATTTGTGATTAATATATCACAAAATAATAATATACAATGTTGATATTTTCATGATACTTGTGAGACATGTGTTTATATCATTATCATATCATGATTGTTAATGATTTATCTTTGTGAAGTGATTAAACATGATAAGTTTCTTTTCACTTATATGATATGTTAATGCTTTGATGACATATTTTATATATATATTTTTAATCTATCTTATAATGAGATAATAAAATATTAATATAATTATTAGTATGTAAATATGATCAAAGGCTCCAGAAGAACTACTATTACATTTCTCCAAAAAACAAAAATTAATTCGAAATATTAATGTCATTCTTGGTAACAAGATGAATGAAGCCTCCAGAAAAGCTATTATTTTGTTTCCTAAAGCAGCACAAATGATTTTCTACTAGCTAGAAAAGAAATAAAGAGATTTGATGAGTCTCAAAGATATTTACTGAAATGGATATCATATTATGATAGTGAATGAGGGAAATAATGAATACTTTCATATTATAACTTATGGTTTAGGTAAGAAAATTCTATTAGAAAATTTTGTGCACACTTTCTTCTAGTCTATAGTATAATATGAGTACAATTGAATCATTATATGCTATTGCAAACTAGATATTTACTAGTTCAGATGATTTTATCTTTTGACATGACCAGTTGAGACATCTTGAAGCAAAATAATAATAATAATAATAACGTAAAGAATTATTGAAAACTCATATAAGCATTTTTTAAAGAATCAGAAGATTTTTTTATTTTAATGAGTTTTCTTGTGCTACATATTGTCACCTTTACCAGAAAAGATTGAGTTGAAATCTCTTAAATTTCTAGAAGGAATTTAAGATGATATAGGTCGATCAATTCATCCATCATGTGAACTTTTCAAATATTTTATGATTTTAATATATGCACATATGAAATGATCACATGTATGCTTGTCATGATTTTGCAACTTGAAACTTGCAATATTAATTGCGTAAATTATGATCAATAAATTATTTTTTATTATCTCTTAATACATTGCATAGGTCAAACAACTAGTACTAGTAAAATTTCAACTTAAATGAAGTTTTTTTTGAAAAACAAATTATATTTTTTATCCAATACAAAATAAAGGTGTATAATACAAAATATCTATAGTAATATATTTCATAAATTTATTTTTTTTCTAATTTTAAAATTGTGAGATTCACCAACAAGATGATGGATGAGTGATGAGTAGCTTGATCACCTAAAAGGGTGAGTTCCTAAGTTCAAAACTCAGAAAATGCACTTTTTTGTAGCGAAATAACCATAATGATTTATCTTTTGAAATTACAAGAATAATGTCTCTTATAAGAGAAAAAAATGTAGAATTAAATTCTTTAATCCCCTCTATTTAAAAGAAGAATCTCAAGGCACCTATTTCTTTTCATGAGGCAGTGACCCACAAATATTAAAGTGACCTTTGATGGGACTTTATATGAAAATGCAACTCCTTTGGAGATGCCCTTAATTGTTTTCCCGTATATATTCCTTTCAGCCTTTTCACTGGTCAATCCATTTTTAGCGGAATTTCGTGATTGTTTGTGAGTTTGAATTTTAAAAAAAGGAAGGAAGAGGAAGATTTATAATATAATTTTATAGTATAAATTTTTATTTTTCCTTCATTCTCCTCCAAAATTTAAATTTACTATATATTCTTCTCTTTCCTCCCTCCACCTTTAAAATTTAAACTCACGAATATATCCTAAAACTTTCGGAAACGAGTGATGGTCAATTATTGATTGGAAGCAAAATCGGATTAAAACTTTCAACTCGTGGAATCTGAAAACGTGTCTTTCATATACACCTCCAACCTCATAGAGGCACATGATAGCCGCGTGGGGATGTCTGTCTTTGACTTTTTTCTGTCACCTCTTGATTAATTATTAATATTAAATTTTGAATTATTCATGGAAGTATTCATACACACGGTTATAGAGGTAATCCATATAATCACTGAGAATACAACGTCGATTGTCTTGAAAACCTAAATTGCGAGTAATGTGACCTATTCAAATAAGATAATATCGTGTGCTTAGTTAATTTATAGTCACATTAGCAATATAATAATCGAAATAGATTATCTATACCAACTATCCCAAACATAATCTTTGGGAATGAGACAGATTATAAACTATGTCACTTTTAGAATGTATTTAGTTAAAAGAAAAAAATGGGGATACTTTTTTGTTGATGAATTTTATGAATGCAAATACAAATAGTTCAAGATGGATAACAATACATGTGGGTCATTGATTATTTGCGTTTAAACGCTTAAAAAATTAAATAAAGCTCAAATATATCAAAGGATTTAATTTGAATGTAATTAGTAAAAATATTTTATATAATTATTTAATCATATAATGCCACACCAGTCAACATAATTAATTCTCATTTTAATACTTAAAAAATCATTTAAATAAAAATATTTAACTTAATAACAATATAAACTCTTTTTATAATGTTAATATATCAAAATTATACTATATATCAAAGTAAACTGTTGTAATTTATTTTGTCAGAATTCATATCACCGCTATCGAACGATATATCATTTCTAATGTCTAAATTAACATATATATATATATTGTCTTTCTCCATCGGTATATTTAATTGTTTATGCTTTTAAATTATACTTTTTAATGTTATTAAACGATAGCAAAAAATTAAACGGAATGCATATACATTTCACTATATACACTTTTGCTTAATTCTGTTTAAATTTGTTTAATTTTACAATGAAAATTAAATGGAATGTATATGCGTACATTCTATTCTAATATTTCATGTTGTTTAAAACGTTTCAATTTTTTGTTGTTTTTTTTATAAAATGTAAATAATATTTTTCAAATAAATATGTAGAAGATATAGTTGTCTCATAAGTTGATTCACCTAATTATTTTTTATCTTCACATACCCTTCTTTAAACATTTTTACACATATGGGGACTCCATTCTTTTTGTTATAAGGAATTATAATAAGTTATGTTTGTTGTATATACAGTTTTACATACCCAATATTTAACCATGCGGTATTTATATTGTTTATTTAATCTAATATTAAATAAACACAGTATATTAACATTTGTAGTATTAATACCTTATTTTTTTTTAATTTGAATCTATTAATTTTAAAAGTTATTCTTACAAATTAAGGTAGCATAATAATATTAATCATATATTGAATTAGTATCTACTATTATACTGCAAAAATCACACCGATATTTGTTAATGTAACTCACGTCCATCATATTATATAAGACACTACAATTGTAAAATAATGTGATATTTAATGTAGAAAGTGAATATTAATTCAACTTTAAATTCATCAACAAAATTTATTTGTTATTAAAAATTTACTAAAATTAATTTCATTTCTAATTTTTTTTTTATATAGAATATTAAAATAGACAAGCACAGAAATGATGTGGAATTGTGGAGTAATCAATTTGAGATGCAAATAATTTTGTTTTTAATTTGTATATGAAAAATTAGATTTGACACGTAATATGAAAAAAGTGAGAAAGAATTGAATTTTTTCTAGAAAATAAAAAAAAATACAGAATCAAAAGCAATGAAATATTCAAAACATATTTCTTTTAAATGTTATAAGTTTTAATGAAATTAAAAGCAATGATAAATTATTAATTTAATTATGAAAGAGAAGATAAAGGTATGCTAGAAAAACTAAAGAAATGATGAGTAGTAGGAGTGACAATAAACAGAATGAAAGTGGCAATAGCCTTTCTCCAAAACAAAACATGTAACACAACATTAAAAACAGAAGACATGAAACAACGTTTTTCATCTTATATAAGGTAGCATTTATTTACTATTCTATGATAGAAAATATAGAGATAATAGAGACGAAGACATGAAGAATCCTATCTTTATATTATGTTTGGTTGTATAGTACAAGATATAATAATTGTTTCCGTATTTTGTTTGGCCACACAGGAATAATGTAACAAATACAGGATAATATAATATATATATATATCCTTGCCGGACCGCCATTAACTACCGCAGGCTGGCCGATGACCACCGCCAGCCAGCCAATGACCACCGCGCTGGAGACTGTTGACCGCATTGACTTTTCATTGATTGGTGGTAGCCGACGATTGACCGACGACTTGACCACCGTCAGAGGTTGCAACCTTATGGATATTATTAAAAAAAATATTAAATTTTTACCTTCGTGTTTTATTCCCACTTTTTGAAGGGATAGAAATATAAAAAAAATTTATTGTTAAGATAAAATTTTTTCTATTTTTATATCTTATCTTCATCACTAAATATGATACAGAAATAAACTATCTCTATATTACTATCCTAAGACAGAAAATAAACGCCCCCTTACGGTACGTTTAGGCCAACTTTGGAATGTAAGAAAGAAAATTTGGTGGAACGAACGAATCATACAGTACTTACCCCAATGGCTAATTAATTTTCTGGTGGGAAGGCACATGGGATGTAGATCATGAACATGTGTAAAGCCAGCTTTCCATGTGATACAATATCAAAGTGAAAATGAAAGGTTATAAAAAAAATATAATAATGAAAATAACAGAAATATATTCAATGAAATTTCCCATGTGGGGGCAGGGTTTCTCTTTGGGTGTATTTAATTAAAGAATAAAAATAAAAATAAAAATTATATGAATAAATTTTATGTGTAAAATAATATATAAAATTTATTTATTTAATTTTTACTCTTATTTTTTATTTTCCAACCAAATATATATTTAAAAGTGATAATAATATAGATTTTAATTAATGGTTATCATACATGTGGTAAAATATATGTAAATATTTTTTTAAAATGAATATAGTGCCACATCTAAATTAGGCTATATTATAATATTTTTTTCCTTCTCTGAAACATCCAACCTCCACTTGAGGTACGTACATTAACTGAGGATGACTAGGATACGGAACCTTTTCTCGTAATCATTCTTATCCATTTCATGATTGATATGTACGTTGTGTGGATCATTATTATTTTTTATTTTTTTATATTTTTAATATAATAATTTATGTATTAATCAATAAATAAATTAAAATCAGAGGAAAGTTAAAATATAATATTAGGGCAGATCATCACTCAATAGTTAATTTTATATAAAAATATATATATATTTAAGTAATTTTTAATCTTATTTAGAAATTAAATAAAAATCATTATATATAAAAGAAATAAATACTTTACAATAAAAAATTCAAGAGAAATACACATACTACATAATATATTATCTATTATAATACCTAAATATTAAGTTAAATAAAAGAATTGATTAAAATTAACTAAATAAATATTTTTAGGGGGAAAATTAAAAATGATGAACAAATTCTAAAGGAAATTAACAATTTTAGGGGGGAAAACCCCTTCCCCCACCCTTCAACTAGCCACCCTTCATCAAAGCAAGTGTTTTGTCTTACTTTAAAGGTATATTTGGTTGGAGGGTAAAAATTAGAATAAGTTTTCATTGATTGAATTTGATGTATAAAATTACACATAAAATTTAACCATCGAAAATTTATCTTTAATTTTAGTCCCCAAACAAACATACCTTAAAAATACTTAAGAATTTCTCATTATTGTAACTGTTATGCAGGCTAAAGACAACAATGTTTCACACAATTTATTTTTGTAAAAAAAGTCACACATTATTTTCTGAATTAACTTATATATAGTAATAAGTAATTTTATTTCATTAAAAAAAATATTTTTTCAAAAAATAAAATTTTAAGTTATTTATCCTTTTTTTTATCAACTTATAATCATGAGTGATTTTATAATTTAATTTTATCTGCACTGAAAAAAAAAGAGAGAATATTTTATAAGTGCAAAAATTAATATAACGAAATAAATTACGACAATATGAACTCAGAACAACTATAAATTTATCTAAAAAAAAGGGACATGAGTTTCTTTATCCAAGATAAAAAAATATGGAGTTATTTGTTATCCATCATATAAAGCTATATTATGGAGTTTCAGTGTGTATGGAAGGAGCTCCTAGTAATATTTGTAATCTTGCTCATGGTTTTGTTGAGCCATCAGCAATAAACCTTGAAGACCCATTTTCCCATCAAAAAAGAAAGACAAGCTTACAAGTATTTTGATGACACTTATAAAATATTTTTAAAAATTATATCAAAAATGAAATAATAAAATGTTTAAGAAATACTCGTATGTTATTCGTTTGAAAAATGTTTGTTATCAATAAAATTGTATAATAAATACAAATATCCCGCTTTGGAAAGATGGGAAGAAAAAAACTAATCCAAATACACACAGATTAGATTAGCTTTGTGTGTGTTTAGATTATTTTTGGTTCAAAATAACTTATAATGGAAGCCATTACATCCAGAAAAAAGTTTGTCATCGAACATGTTCTGAGAAGTTTTTTAAATTGGTTTTGTTTTACTGCACAGATATGAAGATTATGCAGTGTTTTTTTTAACTTTTTGACAAGAGTGTCTGAGATTTATATAATGATAAAGTATGTAGTGTATATTTATTATGCAATTTTATTATTCACTTAACACTACTCTATTAGTTGAAATAATGAGTAGTATTATTTATATTTATAAAATATGGGATATAAATGCTTAGGCCTATGTCATCAATCGTTGGATAAGGCGTAGGCACCGTTGAAATAGAGTCGACGTCATATTCAATAGTAAATGATATATCAATCAATACGATGTGTTATATTTTATGAGTACCATTATCATTTCTTTGAATGAAGTTTGCAAGCTGCATCTGTGTTCGACTATGCGCCTCGTGATTCATTCCATTAATGGCAGCAGCAACAACGACAACTGCGCATCGTACGCTGATTCTCTGTCTGGCTGCTCAGACGAGTTGGTTATTGTTATTGGCCGGCAAACGGCTACCCAACTTGGCTATGGTGGTGGGTCGTCTCTTTTTAAATACCAAATCTCATGCATGTTGATAACTCCCGATCCACACAAAATTATAGAGCAGTACTCCCTCTTGTCCTCTATATAAGTTATTTTTGGGTTAATACGAGAATTAAAGTAATAATTGGATTTTATATATGATATTTAAAAAAAACAAAAATATAAAATATAAATATCCTTCTATCACTTAATTTTTACCTATTCTTTCTCCAAATAATTAAATATTCTAATAAGCTCACCTCTACTCATTCTTTTTCCAATTAAATAGAGAGGTAAAATATATATAAAATAATTAACAAGTCATTGAAATATGGAATCAATTTAAATTTTGAACTATACTCTCCCTCCATCCTTGAATAATTAATTGTCAAGTTTTAAATGAGTACTAAAATTAAAAAAATGATTGAGAAAATATCACAGTTAGAAAATGTTAAAAGCAACTAATTGAATTGTCCTTATTTCTTTTTAATAATCCAACTTTCTCTCTTCACCTCCACTATATCTCTCTTCTACTTCACTAGTATTACCTCCATTCTCTAATAAGTATCTATATTTACTAATACATACATATTAAAAAAGTAATTAAATGAACTTAATAAATTTATATAAATCTAAGTATATTTTTCAACATTATGCATGGAGTAATTCAAAACTCGTTCGCATTCATGAACTGCTGGGATTCCCCATTGTTATGCACCTGAAAAATCCTTAATTTATCCTAGCTTTTTGAGTTATGTAATTTTTCTTCCTATTATAAGAGTATCATAGACCAGAATTTTTTTTTCCCCTTCCAAATAGCTAGTTCATTTAAACTGTTTTGCTCTTATCTTGAATGAAAGTAATGATATTTATATGTGGTATTTTTTGGGATTCTATTGATATAGGAGATTTATGTGCAGATAAGTACGGAAAAATCGAGATTATAAAGATAAATGATAACATCATCATCGGATTTTCTAATCGTATACGTGGATTTTTCGGTCATTTACACATACAACAATGTTATCTGATCCCTATAATAATAAATAATCAAGACACCCAATACCAAACACAACAACACATAGAACATACTACTCTTTTTTTTTTTTTTTCAATTAGTATTATTTCAATACCTAAAAATTTGAGACATCTACTTTTAATTCTTATAATAATATTTTTATTTTTCCTCCAACTTCTCTCTCAAACTCTCCTCTTGGGTGTCGTAGTGTAAAAATAATAATAATAATAAATGTTGAAATATTATTTTTGTTTACACATAATTGTTCAGCAGATGATATTACCACTCGTTTGCATTTAAATCCCCTTTATCGATAGAGACCTAAAACCTTTGTCCAAATATCAGTACTCATCCGATGAACAAAATGAGTTCCTTTACTTACATGGAACACCAACCGAAACAAAATAGCATATAGAATCACATGTCTATCGACATGAACAATAATTGTTCTGTATTTGTCCTTCTATAAAAACCCAAGATACACAAACCAACCTAGCATTATCCAACACACAAATCACCTAACTCCATTGCCAAAATTCTCCTCCAATATGGCATCTAGCTACCAAAGCTCAACAAGGGCTCCCAATTACAACCCCCATGAAAAAACCCATGGAAGCAGTAGTAGTACTAGTAGTGGCACAAAAGCCTTTCATCAAGCCGAAAAAGGCCATGTCAATGGCCACCACCAACAACAACAAAGCCAAGAAGTGGTTGTGGTTGTGGTTCCTTTCCCAGCACAAGGTCACCTCAACCAGCTCCTCCACCTCTCACGCCTGATCCTGTCATACAACATACCAGTCCACTTTGTAGGCACAGCCACACACAACCGCCAAGCCATGACAAGAGTCCAAGGTTGGGACCCAAACAACACATCAAACATTCACATCCATGACTTCAAGGTCCCTCCTTTTGTTTCCCCTCCTCCAAACCCAAATGCAAAAACAAGCTTCCCTTCACACCTTTTGCCTTCCTTTGAGGCCTCTTCTAACCTCCGTGAGCCTGTCGCATCACTCTTGAGATCCCTCTCAACTATGGCCAGAAGGGTCATTGTGATCCATGACTCCCTCATGGCATCTGTTGTACAAGATGCCATTGACATGCCCAATTGTGAGAACTACACTTTCCACAGTGTCTCTGCCTTCACTATGTTCCTTTACTTTTGGGATGGAATGGGAAGACCTTTGGTACAAAGCTCTCACATCCCTGAAGTCCCTTCTTTAGAAGGTTGCTTCACAACACAATTCATAGAATTCATCGCATCACAATATGAGTTCCACAAGTTCAGCAACGGAACCATATACAACACAACAAGGGCAATTGAGAGCCCTTACATGGAGCTAATAGAGCAAATGGTTAGCACAAGAACTCATTGGGCATTAGGTCCCTTCAACCCTTTGGCCATTGAGAACAACAACAACAAATTGTTGCACAAAAAAACTAGGCATCCTTGCATGGAGTGGCTTGACAAGCAAGAGGCAAATTCAGTGATGTTTGTGTCATTTGGGACAACAACAGCATTCACTCAAGAGCAGATCAAGGAGCTTGCAATTGGGTTGGAACAAAGCAAGCAAAAATTCTTGTGGGTGCTAAGAGATGCTGACAAAGGTGATGTCTTCAACAATGGAGAAGAAGAATTCAAAAGGGTCATTGAGCTTCCAAGGGGGTTTGAAGAGAGAGTCAAAGGCATTGGGTTAGTAGTGAGAGATTGGGCACCCCAATTGGAGATTTTAGGACACAAATCAACAGGTGGGTTTATGAGTCATTGTGGGTGGAATTCTTGCATGGAGAGCATAACAATGGGGGTGCCTATTGCAGCATGGCCTATGCACTCTGACCAGCCAAGGAACAGAGTTTTGGTGACAGAAGTGCTTAAGGTTGGGCTGATTGTGAGGGATTGGGACCACAGGGAGGAGTTGGTGACAGCATGGAATGTTGAGAATGCGGTGAGAAAGTTGATGGCTACAAAAGAAGGTGATGAGATGAGGCAGAGGGCAATTAGCCTCAAGATTGCCATCCATCAGTCCAAGGGTGAAGGAGGTGTTTCTCGTGTGGAAATGGATTCTTTCATTGCTCACATCACTAGATAGTTTTTGTTTTTGGTTGGTTTTCAATCGCATTCACGAAGTTCAAATGGGGGGAAAAAAGAAAAGAATTTTGTGTATAGATATATATATATTTAGAAATGTTTACATTACAACAACAATGTTAAAGTTTTCACTAGTTTTTGTTTGTTCACGACGTACTCAAATATGCGTGGGATGGATCCTGTACATTTTATTGTGATTTGAATTGAATGCGTGGTTTAGGGTACTCAACAACGTAATTTTACTTGAATGTATTGTGTAAAGTATAGCAAGAGAGCTCACTGTACTAGTCGCAATGTTTGAGTCCCCATCTGTATTCTTAAGGCTAGATAAATATCAGTTTTTCTATAGTATCATGTTTGTAGTCTATAATTGAGCGTGAAATTGAAAGTTAGAATTAGAATTGGATGTCCCAATTTCAGAAAAGGTTGTGACAACCCAAATGAAAGTGAAAGGGTTCATGAGATGAGAAAGTTAAATATGAGTTTATCCTTTTATGTTTAGAGTAATACGAAGAATTATAATTTCGCAATCCAATTCCATTAAATCAAAAAATAAGTAAATGATATCTCCCCATTAAAGTTTATACGATTCTCTCTCTTTTTTATTTATTTTCAAAGAAACATATTACAATTTTTTAATAAATTCAAACATAAAATTTAATATTTTAAGTCAATTCTAACATTCAAATGAAATGTTATTCTTATCCAAAGACTTTGGGTGCATTTGTTTCATATTTCTTAAAAAAATGTTATGAAACTTAAATTTTATGTATCATTAAACAAATTGAAAACCGAGTTTTTGAAAAAGTCACTTTTATCTTTTATAAAGAAACTGAAAATTAATTTTTTAAAAATCCTAATTATTTTAAAAAAATTATTAAAAGATATGAAAAATAATCTAGTTAGATGAAAAAAAAGTGATTTTGGCACTACAAAGTCTCAAACAAATACACCCTTTTATTGTCTTGGAGTGAGACGCTGACTTCTCGCTCTGAACATTTCAATCTACCGACAAAAGAATTAAAAAAAAGTATCGTGTTCGAATCATCTACCCAGTAATATGTTCGAATCATCTACCCGCCGTGATGCATGCACATCGCACGAAATGATTCTTCCGAATGGAGGAGTATTGGACATTCGATAGCGGCAGGTCGAATTCAAGTTTCTAAAGCGAATGCAAATGTAAATTTTTTTATCTAGATATGTTAAAACTATTATTTCCTAGGGGTCAATAATTATATGGATAATATTTTTTATGTTACAAGTGATAGGCATGCAACAATTAAGTAAATAGTCATTATTACATGACATCATATGATCTTGACTTTCAATATATTGATTCCTAATTTCTCGCCCCTTGTGACAGAAAAGTATTATCTCATAAATTAAAGAGGTATAAATTATTGCACGCGTTATTATTTTAGATTTAATTTGATACATTGTTAGTATAAATTTTTTTTATCATCTAATCAAATTTCTTTTTTTATATGACCTTTTAAATAGTGAGGTGAAAAAAATAACCATATTTACTAATATATCATTATATGATTGAATGACTATGTATAACTTTTTTATACTATTAGTGTATCATATTATTTTTTTAGTTTAATTTTGATATACTAACAATATAAAACTCTTTTACACTATCGTCCAATCAAAGCTATTTTTTTAAGACTTTTCAAATAGTGGGGTGAAAAAATAACCATATTTATTGAGGTGTCATTATATGATTAAATAAATATGTAAAATATTTTTACATTACCAGTATATTCCAATTAAATCCTTATAATTTTTAGTCTAATACTAGAACCTTTTTTATTTTCAAATCTTAGACTTTAAAAGTGTTTTACTTGTCATTCAATGTTTCCATTCTTTAATACGTATCCTAAAATCACTTAAATCATGGCTTGGTTGTGCCCTTTAAAAGATAATTTTGCTTATGAAAGATATAAATAATTGTTTTTTGATAAATAGAAGAGTTGATATGCTTTTATTCATAGCTTTTAAAAGCCAGGAATCCCTTTTAGAGTATATCTATGGTATTTTTTTTAGAATTGATTTATATTCTCTAAAACCTAAAAAACTAATATAGTCGTATTTTATTTAATAACAACAAAAGTAGAAATTACTCTGTTGAATATCTATATCTATTATAATCATTTTAGATCCTAAGAGCAACTTTATAATATATTTATTAAACACTACTATTGTGACTTCTCTTTGTTAAAAATAACATTACATTCTTTTACAAAATAATACAAGCAGCTTTTTGAAAATCGAAGGAGCTGAACAGTTTTTAAAAAGATACAATAACGTCAAACCAAGCCTAACCAAACCATATGAATGATGACTTCCCTAAGCATAACTTCATGATAGTTTTGAATCAAGATTATATATGATTTAAACAGCACTAAATGCCAAAACCGGACTTGCCCAATGCCCATTATAGATCGGAATATATATTCTAAAATTCAATAAATAGCATCAATTAACCTTTATATAAATATTTTCAAGAGGTTCGATTCTCACATTCTTGTTATTTTCAGTATCTTTCCCCAATTACTATTGTCACCATCTCACTTCCGGAATTTGCTGTAAAGAATATATATTAAAAGCCTACATAAATCATGAACAAAACCACATTTAGAATCCTGATCAGGAATCAACACATTTATCGGCAAACTGCGAAATGTTTTTTGCAATTAATTATCACAATTTTTTTTCCAAAAAAAACAATCTGATTTGTGCTCACTTAAACTTATCAATAAATAATATCAGTGGCACCCTTCATACCTAAGTTTCTGGACCGATAACGTTTGTCTACAGGGAAGGAAGCACCATGTGAATAATTCCAAATTGCAATAGCCCTTGGTCATCCCATTTACCTGCCGCACTTGACCGATTTCATTTGCAAAGGATTCCTAACAAATGACAGGAGAACATAACAAAATCCAAGAATGGTGATTGTAATAAAACTTGATAGATCTGAATTCTGAAACCACCGGATAGATATCAAATTAGACAGTCCACGAAATCAACACTACAATAAAAGAATTGAATGAAGCATGGTAAGCACATATATCCTATTTCTTACTCTAATCACAAGTCCTCTAGCTATTATTATAATACAGAATCCATCCAACCAAACACTTCTCTAGCACTCTCATTCTCTATAGTCTGAAATTACAAACTCGGGCAAGTATTGCTGCTTGGCCATTGCCCTTAGATTCATGTTATGGTAAATAAAACATGGACCAGCATCAAAATCACGCTCAGTTTGGTCAGGACTAAACTCCAGATGTGATCACCAGGCCGATTGCCGTACAAGATCATACTAACCACACCAGCTGCAGTTTTCTTGCACATTTTTTGTATCCCACATCATTGCAGTCCACTATTATTGGATCTGCTATTCACAATTGGAGTTTTCTTGCAACCCACTTTATCCTACAAGTAACAACGTTCCAATCTCTTAAGTGTTAACCTTAGCTTCCTTTCTCCTCAGCCCACATTGTGAAATGTCAGACTGGAGCCAGAAATTCAGAGTAGAACAGGAAGTTGCACCTTGTCAAAGGAAAAGAAACTGACCCGTCCCTCTGTGAGAAGGCAGATTTTCAAAGGAATGCCACCACATTGTTTCTCAAGGGCTTCAATTTCTGTTCTGGATGGTAGATAATGGCCCCTACAGAATACATGATATATAATTGATTAAATTGATTTCTCAAACCAGATAAACAGAATATAACAGGGAAAAAATATTAGAATTAAGGAAAAATTTATATATTTATCAATTCATAAGGAGCAAACAAACCAGTGTTATACTTTTGGTTCAATTTTTCTAAATGAATAACCATACTGTACATGATTAAGGGTTCCTTGTATTCAAATAACTTAATTATTAGCTAGTGCCTTGCACTTGTTCTCCAAGGAATTAAAGCTATTACACCAGAATGGCTATCACTTTCTCATGGATGCTGTAAAGCAAACTTAAATCACAACAGTTATCTAGTGAGATAAGCTTGCAATTCCCTGTTACAGTAAGAAATTTCAGGGCCATTATCTAATATGCCATCTGAAGAAGACCTGCAACCACAGCAGCTTTTATCAATTTAGTATATGCTATGAGTAACATTGCAACAATATCTCCTAAAGCCTTTTTTGACAATTACGCAGATGCTAACGCCCATCCTTTGCCCACTTGCACCTGGTAAACAACCCTCTCCTCCCTCAAAACATACACACACACACACACACACAAAAAGCTAACATATTTGTGGCAGGATGCAAGTGTTCCTTTAAATCACGTTCTTCCACAACCTAAATAAACTATAGTATAACAGTATACAGATCACCTAACTTTTTTTTTTTTGGGTAGAATAACCATACTGATAACCATACTGATGTAATAAGAGAAGTAGTAATTACCTAGACAAGTAGAGCAGAAAACTGGGATCACCTGGAGAAGACTTTCTAAACCTGCTGTTTGGAAGATAAACATCAAAATCTGGCCTCAAATCATTAATCTGCAACTCACTGAATAACTTATCAATTGAAACCTCAACATTGGAACAGACATCTATTTGCTTGGTTTCTACAGCACCATCAAGAGTCTTATGGGGGCTTTTAATTCCCTTCAAACTCCAAGCAACACCATGCTGCCCAACTATGTAGCTGAGAGACTTGAGGTGCCTGTAAACCTCAAACAGCTCCCAACAACATCCACTCTTCCCACCTGCAACCCTTCCATACATGTCTGCTAGAGACATGCTTCTTTCACCATTATCTAAGATATCTAAGGCTCCTATTTCCATCAAATACCTGTCAAATAAAAATCACAAGTTTTCAACTCTCAGCAAGACAAGCATACATGACAAATACCTTTCTTTACTAATTTCTCTTCTAACTAACATAATACTAAATTTGAATATAAATTTATTATATATATACATACACAATTTTTTTCTCATGCAAGTTTATCATCAATCATGTAATCAAATATTTGATTTTTCTTCAGGCAACGACAAAGGGGGTATATAGAAAGGTGGCATATCACCTACAAAGTCTCCTCAATTGAAGAATAAATCTTGCCACTTCGAACTATTCCTGTTGTTACCCACATTTTACCACACTTTTCAACAACTTCCGCCATTGCTATCTCATCATTCCAAATGCCTTTTGATTTCACATTCCTGGTCAATGAAAATCAAAAGGATTCACTTTAATATTTTCACAAGTAACTAAAATCCTCATTGCAATAATAATAATAATAATAATAATCATCATCATCATGATGAACCTGAACTGCAACTTGGGCATGGGACTAGATGAAAAGGCATGGTCATCTTCATCACTTGCATTTGGAATACACACTTCATCATCACTTGAAGGTTCCCATATCCTGCCTTCCATGGATCAATAGCTGTATTTTTTCAAAAACAAAATATGAATAAATGATAGGAATATCAGAATGAAAAATCAGTTGTTAGGGAGTGTAGGGTTGTTAAACTAGCGAACCTGGTCCATTCAACTCATGGATTAAAAAGAAAGGACTAAACATATAGCTGGCCTTAATGGCTAGCACTGCCACTTCAAAACCAGCAACAGTTCCATACAATGCAAACCCCCTTTTTCTAGATGTGAGGGACCAATTTAGGATTTTCAAATCCTGGGGGGTAATTTGTCACCCGAAATATGTTTTAGGGATTAATTTGGGTGTTTTGTCTAAAAACAAACTCAATATCCAAATCGAAATTCGAAGTCCCATGCAAACTAGGATAACCAAGGATGCAGAAGGACACCAAAGGCAAATGGCCATGGCTCATCTCATCACATCAGAGTAGCACTGCAGCACATATAAAATGTTGCTCCAGCAGAGCAGCAAAGAAATGGAAACAACAGAGCAACAGCCAAAAGAATGAAGACGGTGGAGAGTGCCAATAGAGAGAGTCAGAGACGTTAGGAGTTGGTTTTCTTAATCTTTTTTCTTTTTTCTTTTTTAAGTTTTATTTTGAGTTTCCTTTTGTATTTGAGTTTGAAAATTAAAAATGAAATGGGCTGGTTTTATATGAGTTTGAGGCAATTATTAATCTGGAAGCCTAACAGTAAAATGGAAGCAAAGAGAAATGAAAGGCATGAACAAGATGAATAATAGTATAAGCTAGCGATTAAGGGTACCTGGCAAGCGCGGAGGTCTGCGAGGGCGGAGATAGTTGCGCTGACGGTGGCAATGAAACAGTGAGGCAAATGACGCGAACGCGACCTCGGCTGATCTCGCAACCAAATGCTGACCGTTGCGGTGGCGTCGCCGGAGAAGCAGAGGACAGCAGCCGCAGCAACAAGTAGTACTTCTCTCATACACTCCTAACTAAAGAAGGCTTCTCTCATTTTAAGTTGGGTTACAATGAAGAGAGTAAATACTCAAAGCTAGTTCCCCAAGAGAAAATTTTGCAAGACAATTTTAATCCCCAAATTCTGAAACTAGACTAGGACTTCCTCGAGATTTTAATAAAAAGACATATTAATATTAGTTTTTCTGCATATTTGATCATTTAAATACTAATAAAATTACATATAGGACTCATTAAGTTAACACAACGTTAAGTGACACTTGTGTCATCTAAAGTAAGAATAAAGTTTAAAATGACTCATTTTGGTGGGTCAAATTATATAAAATGGGTCATTTTACTCTCCATTGCAAGTTATAAAATAACTCATTTTGTGTAATTTTAGATATCAAAATGAGTACAATAAGTTTCAAAACGACATCATTTTCCATGCATCCAATATTTTAATAACACATCATCATTATATTATGCCATATGTGTAAGTTCACTAATGAATTACTTAAGAGGAACTTAAGTGTCATCATTTTTAATCTTGAGGGAACACGAAATCAATTTCTTTTCATGTCAAACTAAATAGTCCAATGTAAAAATCTTAAGGGACTAAGTAAGGTGTTCACTCAAATAAAAAATTGTTAAGCTAAATTTAACTCCCATTTTTTTCATGGAATTTAAATTTAACTTTGGATTTAATTGTCATGTATTGACAGTGTAAAACTTTTTCACACAATCATTCAATAATGTATTGCCACATAAACCATAATAGTTAACTTTTATACTCATTATGTGAAAAGTTATCCAAATGAAATATTTTTATTGGATGACAGTGTAAAACACAGTGTGAAACAATTTCACACTGTCAGTATATCAAAATTAAACTCTTTAACTTTTAACAGTAAAAAATAAGAGTTTAAAATTAGTTTTATACTCACATTTAATCAAGTGCTATCGCATAAGAAAAAATTGTTGACTTTCAAGGAAACCGTTTTTATTTATGTTGCAATACCCGGAAAAAAGTTCAATTGCATGCAGGTTAGTCCTTAAAAGATTTGTGTTTTGGCACTTTAAATTTACTACTACTTTTAAATTTTAATATCAAATAATTATGGAACATATGATTAAAATAAAATAGATAAAAAATTATTGAATAAACTTCCATATTAAGTATGGTAAATTATATTGATCTCTCCCAAGATTTAGTTAAATTCATCTTGGCTCCAATTTATTTGTCAAATGTATTATAACAGTACCTTAATTTTTGAAATTATTACACAAATTTCCACTGAGCTTATGAAATCATTATATTATCCTTCCTTTATTGCATCTTAAATAGTAGATTTATAGGAGATCAGTATTATTTGGAAACATAGAGGAGAGTTGGGTGAATTTTATTAAACTTTAAAGAAGGTCAATGTAATTTGTTATATTAAATATTTCATCCGTCCTTGCATAATTGTCCATTTTAAAAATTTGCATTGTCTATAGGTAATTGTCCATTTTGAAAATTTAAGTTGCATTCAAGGTAAGCAAACTCAAGAGTTTAAGTAAGCTCGTGGAGTCTATGTTACCTAATATTAAAAAAATTAAAATATATACACACACTAAAAAAAACTAAATAGAACATCAACTTCAAAGTTAAATATTAGTACATTACAACACCATAAATCCATAATAAACCACACACAATGATAAATAACAAAGTACAAAGGCAAATTTCAAGTAAAATCACAACCAAAGCATAAGATCCTAATGACATAACTTAAGGAAATTCTCTTAAAACTCAAATCCTCCAATATCATCAATTTCATCATCTCACATAAAATTTTAGAATAAAAATCTTCATTTTCATACCAATTTTAGTTTCAGTTTCAAAACCAAAATCAGAATGTTGTCACTTTTGAGTCAAAATCAGAATTTCAGTTTCATGTAAAAATCCCCAAATAAACTGGAAGCTTAAAAAAAAAAAAAGCTTGAATTTCCACCATTTTAATTTTAGTTTCAGAATCAAAAGCAAAAGCAAAACCCATACCACACCAACTAACAAAGAAGTTTAAAGCTTAAAAAATAAATCTCAAATCTTGCCTGGTATGTAGACACAGTAAGGCCCCTTGCGAAAGACGAGTGCAAATGCATGAATGACGCGAGCAGAGGCCTAAACAGCGACAGCAAGAACGACAATGGGAGTGGCAGCACGAAATGGTGGAGAGAGCGGCAGCACGAACGGCGACACAAGCACCAACACGAGCGAATGCGCAAATGGTGGAGCGAGCGACAACACAAGTGGTAGCGGCGTTAATGGAGGAGGATTCAAGGGTGATGAACGATAGCCCTAGCCCTTAAGAATATGTTTGTTAGTTTGGATTTTAGAGGGGAGGGAAGGACTTGTAATATAAATCCTCCCCTCTTCTCCCTTCCCTTCCAAAACCCAAACTCACAAACTACCCTAAGGCTATGAATCGTGTTTGAGCGTAGAAGATTAACCTAAGGGTATTATGAGGGGATGCATCACAACAAGACGTCATCTTGACACATATACGATGTCATTTTGTCATTTTCGCCCAACATTAGTAAACTCATGGAATCGACCATAAACTCATGAGTTTTACTGAGTTTACATGATCCTACCCGACTCTCCTAAGAAATGAGGTTGAATACGAGTTAACTCGATTTTGCAGTCTAAACTTGTAAAATCATACTTAACATGCAATTTTGATAACCATAGTTGCATTAAATTTTTTTTTTATTTCCAATAACACTCCTATTAAATACTATTGACTTATTAATAAATGAAAAGAGAGAACGTTAAAGTATTAAAAAGAAATAAGAGTAATTTAGCAAATTATTATCAAATTTTACGAACATTAATATTTTACTAATTATTTCCTTAATTTCAGTAAATATTTATAATTAGACAATTATTCAAAGATTGATAGAGTACTAATATATAGAAGCAAGTGAAGGAATAAATACCCTACAAAAAAACAAGTGGAGAATTCAATGAACACCATTTGCCAAAATCAGGTCAACCAAAATTATGTTAATTTGGTTCGAATCATTGGATTAAAGCAAAAAATAAAAAACATATTATATATATTAAAATTTTTATATTTTTTGTAAAAAAACTGACAATAGTATAAAGTTCGGCTTGATGTACTTAATAATAATATAAAAAGAAAATTTTCTTAAACAAACGCAAATAAACAAGATAAAATGTGGCTGTTTTATTAAAAATTTAAGTGCGAAATTTGAAAGTTTAGAAAAATAAATAAAATAGTTGATCAGGTGATCGGGTCGGTATTTGGGTAAACAAATTGAACAAAATTTCGAAATTGAACAAATAATATTTGGTTTAGTCTTAGTTTTACAATAAAATTAACTGATCATCCGAACCAATTCCACTAGTTTGGTTTGAATCCCGATATAATTGATTACTTACGCCTCCTATCTAGCACATATAAAATAAAATAGTTACTTTAAAAAAAATATTTTTGCGGCTCATTTTTTAATATGGGTTTACATCCAAAATCTATCACAATATGAATTTTTATGGTTATTTACAAAAATATAATGTCTCAATAAGTAAGTCAAATTTTTGTCAATAGCAACATTTAATAATGAAATATTATTTTTCAAACCAAATCTGGTAAGAATTGAATAATAAAATTTTATTTTTTAAACTAAATCTTGTCAATAGTAAGATTTACATAATAAAATATAATTTTTTGAATCAAATCTATAAATTTATCTATAACATCGTATACAATGAATTGTTAAATTATGATACCATATTAAAAATAAAAAACCTATTTAGAAATCTAATAATACCCTATTATTAATTTTACATTTTTTTAATCAAATTTCTTTATTTAAAAAAATAGAAAAACAGCACACAGCGTTGCAATATGCAAACAAACAACACCACCACTAGCAGAAAAAAAAAAAAAAAACCAACACCACCACTGCGGCTTGAAAACAAGAGGCAGCTGCTCTGCAGAGGAGATTGGTGGTGGAAAAACAGAGGGAGATGGCAAGGGCGAGAAACCTCACGAAGGGTTTCAAAGCTGTTGAAGATTTGGAACTCCTCAAGCTCTTCAAATCCGAAATTAACTTTGAGCTTGCTTCTAATCCATTCCAGGTTCTCTCTCTCAATTAAAAAAAAATGCAATTTTTTTTTTCACGTCTCTTTACACAAACCTGACAATTATTTTGCTCTTTTTTTTTTTTTGTGTGTGTGGATGCAGAATGTTGAAAGTGGTTCATTGGGGGACTTTGTGGTGGACTATGATTCTCCACGGTCCAAAGATGTTTTTTTGCGTAGGGAATTCGATTCAGGAGAGGAAGTTGCTGTATCAGCTCTATTGGGTCCTCCTAAGTATGCAAAAGGCCTCGTTTTTGCGAGGGATGTTCTCATGAAAGTTTGTGTGAAGAAGCCCTCATTCAGCCCCATCTTGCAGTTTGACTGTAAGGTTTATGAGGACCCTGATAAAGGCTCTGAATTCAACATCAACAAGGCTTGTTATCTTAGATCAACTTCACGTTTGAGCCCTTCCATTTACAAAGGCCCCTCATTCAGGTACACTATTGCATAGGCTATTATTCTCAAGATGATGTGTTGTTATCTACTTATTTATCAATATCATCATCTCTATGGGGGAGTACTTTCCTTTTTTCTGCTTAACACTTATTGTTCTTCTTATCTATGATTTAAGCTTTAACAACATTGTGTAAGCTAGTGTTCCTAGTTCATCCGTGTGGCGATTTGCTTTCAAATGCTTAACAGACTTCCTAGAAATATGAACTTTGATCTGAGTAATTCTTTGTCTGGATATGATTTCCAATAACATTGAAAAGGGAATTTAAGATACCATACTTTATTGTAAAGGCCGTTGCTAATGAGTTCTTTGTTTTTTTTTTAACTTCCAAGTGATAGTATATGCTTCATTTGTAACTGTAAAGGTGATTGACAATGCCGAATTGGAAGCCTTGAAATACACATTCCAAAATTTAGTCTACCAGTTTTAGGCTGAAGTAGAATTTTACTGAGTTTGTGGTGTTGCTAGCATATTCAGTTCTGGCTTATCTCCTTTGATGAACAGTGAAAGGATTGATGTTGAAGTAGATAGTTGTGTACTTTATCTAAGCGCCTACCCCTTTCTTTACTGATTTGGTTTTTTGGCTTTGATCATTTGGTGTGTTAGATTATTTCAATCACTCCCCCTTTTTTCCTTTTATTTGCACATTGGATCAACATATAACATTTGTCTAGTTCATTTATACCATCAGTGATAGTATCTTCTAATCAGGCTTTCTGCCTGACTATCTATCCAGCTATCCTTTATATAACCTTGGCTTCATAATCAAGGCCTCTCTGCCTAACTATCCATATATACCTTGGGCGTCTATGTACCAATGTATATGGTTTTTAGATAGCACAAGCAATTCTCCTAGCTATTAAAAATACGTTCTTGGAGGGTTACTCATCTTAACCCTAGTTCTTGCCGGTAAATTAGAAGTAACTGAGGGAGGGCCTTAAACTGTTATTCAGTTATTGTTCTATATTCAAATTTGATTCAAAATAATAATTTTATTCTTCCAGAACATTGTTAAGTCTCACATTGGCTAGGCGTATGACCAAAATAGCCTTTATAATACCTTGGACATTCCTCTCTCCTTGAGCTAGTTTTGGAGTGGAGTTAGGCCCCCAATTCTAAGGTAGTTACCAGATTGTATTCTATTCTTGATGTTGTGAGGCTTGTGAATATTCAAATTACTGGTCTTAAGCATAATGGGTGTGTAGTTATGACATTGCCTATGTTTCTTTGTCAAACCAACTTCTTTAAAACCACCCATGATTTTTACACATTGCAAATTTTTTTTAGAGGACGGAGAAAGGGGCGGAGAAAATAGGTAGAAGAAATGAATCCCTCACCACATTCCCCACCTCAGTGACTTGTACTCCTTGGTTAGTCATTTCTCTGAACTAGTTATGTTTGCATTTGCAGTTTGGTAATATGTCTGTAAGAATTTAAACTATATGCTATAATGGAGTTCTTGTTCTTCATGGTTTTTAGAAAGTTGAATCGGCTAGCTCAGCATATGTGCAATTGTGCATTTCCATGTTACCTTATGGCTGTATTAGATTAACACACAAGCTTGTTTTACAATATCATAATTTCCATTTGTAGTAAACAATTCATAAATTATTTGGGTCTATTTGCCAATACTTTTCTTGCTCACTGTCTTCTGTTTATCCATGTGAAGCGAATTGGACAGTAAGTTGCAAGATGCACTCAAGGACTACCTGATAGCCAAGGGCATTGGGACAAGCCTGACCAATTTCCTCCTTCACTACCTACACAAAAGAGAGCAACAGCAGTACGTGAACTGGTTGAAAAAAGGTGAAGCATTTTTGGTGAAAAACGAGCCATTGACTCAATCTTGTGAGGCAAATTCTACATAGTTCTGCAGAGTTACATTATTGTCAATTCTGACACCTGTGTGGGAGAAGGGAATTGAGGATCAAGTGCTCATTTTTGGCCTAATAATTTACTCAATGCTATAGCCCTCCGGATGATGATCGGGTACAGGTTGTCAAACTTGTAAACTCTGTAATTTTGAGGAAGGAAAGAAAGGATAAGGGAATTTGAAGGGCGTGTTTGGTTAAGGGGAAAAATATGGAGAAATTTTGTACGAATAAGTTTCATATATAAAATTATAAATGGATTTTACACATGGAGTTTATCCACGAAAAGTTCTCTCATTTTTTTCCCATAATCAAACCCACCCTAATTGTGTATTTTGAGTGATGGAATGTACTATGGAGTCATAAATGCAACTAGTCCTTTTTGAGTGCAACTAAGACAGGAATGTTTCATTTTCGACAATACTACCAAATTCATCTCTCTAAAATTTCGCGTCGACTAAATTGGACCCTGTAAAAAATAAACTCTCAAATTGGTTCTTGCAAAATTGAATAGTAGATCAAATTAGTCCATACAAAAAAAAAACTCTCAAATTAGTCTCTGCAAAAGTGAATTATCAGACAAGTTAGTCTTCTTTGCCTGACTTATCAGAGGGACTAATTTGACCGATTCTTCAATTTTATAGGAATCAATTTGTCTAATTTGAAGTTTTCATAGGGACCAATTTGAGAGATTTATTTTTCAATGATCAATTTGTCCGACTATTCAATTTTGCAGGGATTAATTTGAGAGTATTTTTGTTTTTTTTACATGAATCAATTTGGTCAACGTGAAATTTTGGAGGAACAAAATAGGTGTTTTGTCTTCATTTTCTTTAGTTACCTTTCTTCAAGGTAAAAGGAAATTCCAACGGAAATTTAAGTATAAAACTAGGCTAAACACATCAAACAATATCCAACCGATATGATTCGTATAGAGGAGGAGCGAGGCCTACCCTGAGAGCAGTATTAAAAGTGTATTGAAATCCACCAAATTATCTGAAACAGCTTTGTAGAAATACATTCATGTTTTGATGGATTACCAACACATGTTCAGCTATCAACTAGTCTTTGAAGCTTAGATGTGCATCATATTTCAGTCACCTACTTATAACAAAAAAACCACAGTCACAGCAAAAGGATGGAAAGCTAGAATAACAAAGTTTGGTTAGTGAAAATATTCAATTCTTCCTCCAATGCCGAGTCTGCCAAAAACAAGGAATCATTTTCTACCTTTCCCTTTCCCTTCACTGGTTACCTAGACTCCATTCTATCCAAAATCCCAAGCATGTGCTGTCATCTTGGTCCATCTTAAAAGTTAGACCTATATTAGTTGGAGTTCGGAACTTTCACCTATAAAATTATGTTTAGGGGTATGGTGATTCTACAATATGTCATGCATTAAAGGTTGAAACGCTTATTCAAGCACAGCTTACAAATGAATTTTACTTTGTCTAGTTGTTGACTAAAGATCTAAATATTGTGCACATGGAATTCTGAAATTTGAAAGGCAGAAGAAAGGGAGTGAAAACAATAAAATCTCATTTTTCTTGTTTTGATTTCTTTTATAAAATCTTGAAAACGAGAAACACATAAAAAATTAAAACAGTAACCAAATAGACCATTAAGTCTTTGCATGTTTTCGTCACCAGTCTTTACTGCATAAGAGACAGCCAAGAGGGATGATGATTAAGGGCGTTTAGAAAATTAGCAGATGGGAGGGAACCACATCTTGATGTTCCTTAGTATTTTGATGATCAGGTACATTTATCCATAGGAATGCGGGCTCACACTGGCATCAGTGAGCATTACTGGACAAAATCATGTTCTCTCTCTTCTGAATTATTATTTGTTAAGTCGCCGAACGATTATAGACCCCAACAGAAAGCTGGCTGAACAAGAACACAATTTTACCAGAACAGTTATTTTATTTTTAAGACAACATTGTTGGAGATATAAACTTCATGCAAACATTCACTCACTGTCCCAATGAACAAAATAACAATGAATCAAACGTCACACGATCCCCCCATCCTCCCCTCCCCTTCCTAATAATATACTAATTCGAGATTTTTATTCAGAGAAAAATTACAAATGGATTTTTCTTTTCAATCCATTCATAATTTATTTTCCATCAAAGGGAGTGGCGAACCTAAGATATCTACCGTAGAAAGCAGTAACTAATCATCTTGAGTCATAGAGCTCACATATGTGGATTTTGTCTCTGGCCACAATACCCTCTCCATACACACCCTTATCAGGAATCAAATCACTCGTTAGCTGTTTAAGAAACCCAACTAACTATCAACCATGCTCGGCCTCGTACTTGTTGAAGATGATAGTTAGTACATATACTTTATCTAAGCGCCTACCCCTTTCTTTCATATTCGATGTGCTTGGTTTTGTTCATTTAGTGTATCTCACTTATTTCAAGTAACCTCTTCCCTTTCCCTCAATTTTGCACATTGGACCAACATGTGACATTTTGCTAGTTCATTTGTGCCACAAAAGTGTAACTGTCTTATGAATCACCTTACCCTTATGGCTTAATCCCCAAGCCTTGTTTTCTGCCTAACTGTCTATCTATATTTCATATACCTTGGCTTCATTGCCAATGACCCTCTGCTTAAATATACATCTAGTGATCTATCCTTTATTATACGTTGAGTGTTGACATATATCAATGTCTATCGTTTTCTTAGATGGCATGCTGCCAGCAATAGTTCTGTAACTCAGCTATTAGAAATACATTCTTGGAGGATTACTCATCTTGACTCTAGCTAGCTCTTGCTGGTAGCCTTTAACTGTTATATATTGTTCTTTATTGAAATTGGAATCAAAATGATAGTTACATTCTTACATCGAATTGTAACATTGCAGCAAAGTCATTTGTGCTGTTCTCTTTACTGTACACTCATATCACAATACAGATGTAATGCTGCGTTGGTTTTAAAGTGACAGGTTTATTATGTCTTGGTAGTGCTAAGCTGGATCGCTATTTACTATCCTACAAGCTTGCCAAGGGTAAATGAATTGTGGATCAAATGCATATTAATTCATTGTAGAATTATGTTTGTTTTCTTAGTGTAATTTTATGGTGGTCACTCACTGCAAACAACCTTGAATGATCACTTCACTGCGCCCATAACCCACATCCATAATTTTTTTTTTTTAACTCCTTTTTTGGGGGGTCAACATCCACATTGGTTTTGTGTCACTTAACTTCTTTCTTGCCATTAGATATGTGAATCTCACCATCATGACGAAAGTAAAAATACAAAAACAGAAACTGGAGCAGCACACGTGCGAAATTGTGACAAGCTTTTAAATAAAATAAATAAATAAATATTGAATTAGACACATTTAATTCTCGTGAATTTTTAGGACTTTATTTTCTATGCATTTATGATATAAAGTAATTTTATACTGTTAATAAAATAGAAATGAAAGAAACATCAAATCACGATGGGTGATTGTTGTAATAGATAGTTACTCTACGTGATTTAACATTTTATTTAATTTTAATTGGTTAATAATATAAAATTATTTTATATTGACTGTACATAAAAAATAAAGTCAATTGTTAAACTAGTTATAAATTTTAAATTAAAAGAGTACTGCAATATGGTTTGAAATTTTTGTTATGAAAATTTGAGGAATATAGGTGTCTTTTTTATTTTACTGGAAATGAAAAACAATTCAGGGCTTTTTTATGGAACTAAATTTAAAAAAAAATTATATACATTTCTACAGAATTTAGAACTTTAAATACGCATTTACACTCTTTTTTTATATTACACAAAATCGGTTAACTAGTAGTGAATTTTCAAAAAGCAAAACACATGGAAATTGGTTAATAAAAAGAAGATTTCTTTAAAATTTTAGTGAACTGAAATCAGTTGACACTAAATAGATTTCTGTTATTGTATTTTTGAACTGGAATCGGTTGGCTCTAAGCAAATTTCCCACTAAAGTCTTACATATTTTTGTAATTATTATAAACGCAAATTTTAACAGCAAAATTCATCTTTTTTTTCTTTTTTTTCATTGAAAAAGTCATTGACAAGACATAATTTATTTTCACAAATTATTATATTTAAATTATTTATAAATGAATTTGATTTTCATTAAATTGCAAAAGAAAAAATTATTTAGTTTTTCAAAATAATTAATTTCTTAAATTTTCAGCTCACATATTATTTTGAAAAGTAAAGTAATTTATTTTTTTACCATTTACTCATTATTAGTAAATAAGTAAAATGATTTTTTTTTAAAAATAATATAACTCCTTCTATGCAACAACTAACAAATTAACAATTACATGGAATCAATGACTTTTTTATTGACAAAAAAAAAAAGATGAATTTTGCTGTTAAGATTTGCATTTATAATTATTACAAAAATTTGTAATAAAAAATTGTGCAGTAAAATAAAATTTGAAAAAAATTTGTAACAAAAAGCAGTAAAGTGGCAGTGGCACATCTTAGTGGGAATTCTGCTTAGAGCCAACCGATTCCAGTTTAAAAATAAAATGATAGGAATCTATTTATTGTCAACCGATTTTAGTTCATTAAAATAAAAAAGAAATCTTCTTTATATTGACCAATTTCCATGCGTTTTGTTTTTTGAAAATCTACTACTAGTTAATCAATTTCATGTAATATAAAAATAGAGTGTAGATGTATACTTAAAATTTCAAATGTTGTAGAATCGTATATAATTTTTTTTTTTCTATAATTTTGTTCAGTAAAAAAGCCAGTGGAAAAATATAAAAAAGAAGAGAGAGAACAAGGCAGTGCGGTCAAACAGCAGAGGAATGGCAAATAACATTGTTTGTGCTATATACTATAGACTAAAATATACTTACCTCTTGAAGTATTAAGAGATGATATTTCGCTACATTTGTTTGAAAAATTTACATTTTATCTTATTTCACTATGAGTGTGTTTTGCACACTCTTTTATTATTCAATTTTTTTAATAAATGGTACACTAAATAATAAAAATAATTATAAAATAAATAATAAATTTAATTCTATTCACTGATAGAATAAAATATTGATATATAATTTTCTATCAAATTTGACATTTTCTTGATTTTTCATCATTTTACGTTAAAACTGCTTTATACTACAAGTTCATGAAACTAAATTCATAACTGATATGAAAAATTATATTAAAAGTTAACAATAATGGTTTGAATTAAAAAATTAATAATAAGCATTTTAAATAGAAAATATATAAAAACTAAATAGATATTTAGAATAATATTAGTGATAAAAAATATTAGTACAAAATATAATTATATGAATGAAATTCAAAATATCAAAAATATTTATTATGAATTAATAATTTAATTATCACGGTTAATAATTAGTTATCTAGTATGATTTGATACTATTTTGAATTTTTATTAGTTAACAATGTAAAATTGATTTTTCGCTACAAACTAATAAAAATTCAAGTAATTGTCAAACAATTATGAGTAATTATTATAGTGGACAGTTACTCAGCATGATTTGATAATTTTTTAAAATTTCTATTGATTGATTTATTTTATAATCATTATTTTATGAATTTATTTTTCATGCACTAATAGTATAAATGAGTTCTATAACGTATTCAAGCATATATAGTGTTATTCCTATTTTCACTATTTGAAAAATCATTTAAATGAAATGATTAATTGGATAACAATGTAAAAAAAAACCTATACCATCAAAATTAAATTCTTAATTTTTTAATATTTTATTTTGATATAATATCAAATATAAAAATATATATCATTTTCTTTTTTTTATAATATTTCCAACTTTTACATTTTTATCATAATGCATGTAATGAACATAGAAAACATACTAGAGTAATATTATTTACAAATCATTTACAGCTAAATTTAAAAATTGATAATTAAAATATCACTCTGTAATAATTATTTAAATTTTTATCATATATAATTATATTTTATATAGAACGTAATATTATTATCATGTATTATAAATTTATATATTACTTTTTATTAATTTATGTATTTTAATATTATTTTAAATATTTATTTAATTATCATTTTTTTATTTACAATATTTATTATTAAAATTTTAATTGAAATAATTATATAATTCCAAATTTTAAAATTATCTATCATTTTAATATATAAAATGTGATTATGATAGATAATTTTATTCAAAAAATTATTGGCATCGAATAATATGAAATTAATATATATAAATTAAATTCATTATTTATTTTATAATTTTTAATTTAATATATAATTTATAAAAATTAAATCATAAAAAAATGCCAAACATACCCGTAATAAAATGGGGTGGAGTGTATGTTTTTTGACTAAATGTGATAGTGTCGTTTCTTTATATCTCAAAGGGGTATTTTACCTATGTTATAATTATAAATTCTTATTCGTACTATTTATTGTTATTTTCCTTTTTAAAACTGATGACTAGTTTAATACAATATTTTTGGGGTCCAGGACGTGTTGAATACAATCCAACAATACAATTCAAAACTTGAGTTGTAACCTAACATATCTAATTTGATGGGCTGGCGTAGACTTATACAGAAAGCGAGTGGGTTGGGCTAAATCTTCTACAATTGATTACACGTTTGGTACATTATTGACGGTTGATTAAATATAGGGTGTTTTTAATTTGGTCATCATTAAAAGTTTTTTTTTTTGTTTGGTACATTTTTTACGCTTTGCACATTTTTTAATTTGGTACATTTTTTACGTACGGTTGATTAAATATAGGGTGTTTCTTGCAAAACGAGTTATCTATATTTAAATTAGAATGTCATATAAAATATCATATATTTTTTTAAAGAAAAAGGCTTAACATATCCCCATGAGGTTATATGATTGTCAGCAATGATTCTTTTCCCTGATAGTAAAAGGTGTCCTTGGTTTTTCTTTTAGCGAGGATTATAATTAAATATAATTTTTTTAAATAACGATTCTAAAACTTAATTATCTGGCATTAGATATAGGATTTGATAATTTATATACCCTATTAGTGTAAATCATGATTGATGCTGCTGGTTGGTGAGTAATGGGTGGCTTGTGAGGTGAGGTGAAGGTGAAGGTGGTGGCTAAGGTAGTCGGGAAACCATTATTCGTTGATGCTCAGCGAGTTTTATACCTTCTTTCCTGCAAGCTTGTTCTAGACTTCTAATATGCACACAAAAGTTGCTCAAGTTACTGGCAAATGTTTGTCAATTTCTGAGTCTGTTTGTGTTGCTGTGATTAAGAATTGAAGATGAATGCTGATGTTGTTATTGTTGGGTACCAGAGTAATGGAAACAGATCAACGCAACTAAAATAGAGCTGAAAGTAATAGAACTGACACACAATATTTACGTGGAAAACCCCCTAATGATGAGGGAAAAACCACGGGCAAGACCAAGAAAGATTTTCACTATGTGGAAGATAAGATTACACCTCTCTCTACTTATAAGGAGAGAACAATAACACCCTCTCTTATACTAGGAGAATACACATCTCTCTATAAAAATAGGAGAAACTCTCAGAAGACACTATATATAACTATGCTCTCTGATGCTTCTACTGATACATTTTAAAACCTTCAGCAGCTTGCTATTTATAGAGGCTCGAGAGTTACTGTGCAATCAATGTACAGTAACTTCACATGCATTTCGGTAGGTACACCGAACCCTCTCACATGTGCACAGTAACTTAGTTACTGTGCATGTTTGAAATTTTCTTCAATCAGCATGCATGCACAGTAGAAATTCTACTATGCACTTTGAAAATTTCTTTCGGTTGGTGGCAGCCACTGAATGTGGCTTTATACATTCACAATCTCCCACTTAAAGCCACTTTTGGTGAGCTTTCAAAACCTTTTCTCATCTTGCCAATTCCATGCTACCTACGTTTCTGATAGGCCATAGGAAGATCTACACCATTTAAACTTGTCAGTATTGATCGGCTTTGTCATGACATCTGCTAGGTTATCTTTCGTATGAATCTTCTGCATGTCCACATTTCCTTCTTCCACTACTTCTCGAACAAAGTGATATTGAACTCCTATGTGCTTTGTCCTGGAATGAAAAGCTGGATTTCTTGCAATATGCAAGGCACTCTGACTGTCACAATACACAGTAATCTTTGACTGCTTGTGCCCGAGTTCCTCCATTAACCTTTGAATCCAAATAGCTTCCTTGCAAGCTTGTGTAGCTGCCATATATTCAGCTTCTGTAGTAGATAGAGCTACAATAGTCTGTAACTTGGATAACCAGCTCACAGCTCCGCCTGCAAGTGTAAACACATAGCCTGTAGTAGATTTTCTTTTATCAAGATCACCTGCAAAATCTGAATCAACATATCCTCTGACAACGAACTCTGATCCTCCAAAACATAGTGCAACACCTGAGGTTCCTCTAATATATCTCAGGATCCTCTTCACAGCATTCCAATGCTCGCACTGGATCTGCCATAAACCGACTAACTAATCCAACTGCTTGAGCAATATCTGGCCTGGTACAAATCATGGCGTACATAAGGCTTCCCACCGCTGATGCATATGGTACTCGAGACATTTCCATCCTCTCTGCTTCACTGCTAGGACACATACCTGAGGATAATTTGTAGTTCACAGGAAGTGGGGTTGATACTGGCTTGCAATCTTGCATGTTGAAGCGTCGCAAGATTTTCATCAAGTAATTCTTCTGTGAAAGCCAGATCTTCCTGTCCTTTCTATCTCGGTGAATTTGCATCCCTAAAATCTTGTTTGCGGGTCCCAAGTCCTTCATATCAAACTCCCTAGCCAATTGTGCCTTCAATTCTTGGATTCGATCTTTGTTGGGGCCTACTACCAACATGTCATCCACATACAACAACAGAATGATAAAAACATTGTTATCAAACCTCTTGTAGTATGTACAATAGTCTGAACTCAGTCTGTTGTATCCGAGGCCAATTATGAAGGAATCAAATCTCCTGTACCAACACCTTGGCGCCTGCTTCAGACCGTATAGAGATTTGGTCAACCTACAAACCAAGTTTTCTTTTCTTTTTTCCTCAAAGCCTTCTGGTTAGAGCATATATATCTCCTCTTCAAGTTCTCCATGAAGAAAAGCAGTTTTCACATCTAACTGCTCAAGATGTAAATCAAATGCAGCACACATAGCCAATACTACTCTGATAGTGGTAAGTCTGACAACTGGAGAAAATATCTCATTGAAATCAATACCTTCCTTCTGAGCAAATCCTTTTACCACCAGTCTTGCACGATATCGTTCCACTCGATCATTGCCATCTCGTTTGATCTTATAGACCCATTTGTTACCGATGGCTTTTCGACCTTTTGGAAGTGTAACAAGTTCCCATGTTTTATTCCTATGCAAGGCCTCCATTTCTTCCTGCATTGCTGCCATCCACAGAGAAGCATCTGGATTATTCAAAGCCTCCTGAAAGTTTGATGGCTCTCCTTCTTCTGTTAGAAGACAAAATGCATCGTGGCTTGCCATAACATAGTCTGAATGCCATGAAGGTGGCTTTGTCTGGCGTGATGATCGCCTAACTTCTGTATCATTGGCCTCTACTGGTACTTGTTCATCATGCTGCAGTTACGCTTCAGAATCTCTTTCTTCACTTTTCTCATCTATCTGAATAGTAGTGGTCTCCTTAACAGTGCTGTCATTTCTTTCTTCACTTTGCAGTTCATTTTCTGCAAATATAACATCCCTGCTGACAATAACCTTGCGGGCAGTGGGATCCCACAAGCGATACCCCTTTACACCGTCAGCATAGCCCAAGAATATACATTTCCTGGACTTCGGGTCCAACTTTGTTCTTTCTTGGGAGTTGTACATCACATATGTTGGACATCCAAACACTCTTAGAGAAGAATAATCTGCCGGCTTGCCATTCCACATCTCCATTGGTGTCTTTAAACCAATTGCAGTTGATGGCGACCGATTGATCACATAACGTGCGCTTTGGTATCGCCCCGTAAAGACTTGGCTAAACCTGCTGTTCTCAGCATTGCTCTTGTTCTTTCTAGAAGAGTCCTGTTCATCCGCTCTGCTACACCATTTTGCTGAGGTGTATGTGCAACTGTAAATTGCCTTTGAATACCCTCATGCTTGCAAAATGCTAGAAAATCTCTATCTATATATTCTCCTCCATTGTCTGTCCTCAAGCACTTTATCCTCTTTCCGGATTCAAGTTCTACTATTGCTTTGAAGTCTTTGAATATTTGAAACACATCTGACTTTTTCTTAATTGGATACACCCATAGTCTCCTAGAGTAATCATCAATGAATGATACAAAATATTTTGCACCTCCCAAGGACATTTCTGGTGACTCCCACACATCATAATGAATCAAGTCTAGAATGTGCTTACTTCGGGCAGTTGATCTATCAAACTTCAATCCATGTTGTTTGCTTGTAACACAGTGCTCACAAAATGGTAAGTTCACCGATTTGAGCCCAGGAATGAGATTACGTTCTGCAAGAACCTTCAAACCACGTTCCGACTTGTGGCCTAGTTTGCGATGCCACATCATCGTCGTTTCTTCTTCATTTGCTGATGCAACTGATGCATCTGCCTCCTGCAACGTATCTCCTTGAAGTCCAGATAGATTTGTTGTGGTCTTTTCTGCTTTCATCAACACAAGAGCACCTTTAACAACTTTCAAGATTCCCCCTTCAGTACAGGTCTTGCACCCGAGATCATCCAGTTGCCCAATAGACAATATATTCTTCCTCAAACCCTTCACGTGTCGCACTCCTTGAATTGTTCGAATGGAACCATCAAACAATTTTATTTTGACAGTACCAACACCAGCAATTTCTAAGGCATGATCATCTCCCATGAACACAGATCCTTCCGAGACAAGTTCATAACTGTAAAACCAGTCACGGTGTGGAGTCATGTGCCATGATGCTCCTGTATCCATGATCCAAACATCAATGAGCCTTTTATTGCCTCTAGAACCAATTCTTTGCCTCGCTACATAGGATTTCTCCATCCTCAGAGGTACTTGCAACACATCCTTGAGAGGTTGATGCTTCTGGGGCTTTATCTGCATTCTTCTTGTTATTTCGACAATCTTTCTTCAAGTGCCCTCTCATGCCACAACGGTAGCATTTGAAGTTCTTCCTTCTTCTTGACTTTGATCTACTCCGACCATAACTCCCACTGGAATCACGCTCCATTGATCTCCCTCTCATCACCAACAATGCCTCTCCATGCTTTGAGTTCTCCAATCTATCTTCCTTATTCCTGCGCCTGGACTCTTCTTCAAGAATAGCACCGGCGACATCATCAAAGGATAGATAGTTGGCAATATTATTATTTGTGATGTTGATAATGAGTTGATCATATGAGTCAGGTAGACTTTGAAGTAGAAGTTCCGCACGTTCATTCTCCGTTATATTATAATCTGATGCTGTAAGCTGGGAGAATAATGTGTTCAGATTGTTGATGTGGTCCGTTACCGACGTGGACTCACTCATCCGAAGAATATACAACCTCCTCTTTAGAAATATTCTATTGTGAAGTGACTTGACCTCGTACAATTTGACAAGAGCATCCCAGATCTCCTTTGCTGTCTTCTTTTACGCACATCGACAATACTGAATCTGCCATTGCAAGATGCAGATTGGCAACAGCATTATCATCCATCTCTTTCCACTTTTCATCAGTAACTTTGGCTGGTCTACCTTCAATTGCTGGTAAGCAATTGTCCTTCCTCAAGATTGCCTTTATCTTCAGTTTCCACAGGGAAAAATTATTCCCATTGAACTTCTCAAACTCAAATTTCGTTGCCATGGTGTTTCCCGAAATCTGTTTCTCTACTAGGCTGGTCACTTTTTTTTTACTATGAATAGTGCCGTATACGTGAATAGTGCCGTATACGTGAATAGTGCCTTATACGTGAACAGTGTGTATACGTGAACAGTATCGTATATTTATACCGTATATGGAACAAATCCAGTATACGTTAATAATACTATAAAAGTATACAACTACACGTATAAACAGTGACCAAGAGTAGTAACCCGCAGCGTGAACTATAACCAATGGCTTTGATAAGTACCAGGTAAAAAATTCTTTTCTGATGTGGAAGATCAGCCTAAGCTGCAACCACAGAGCATACTAAGAATAAATACCACCAAACCAAAGCTCTAATACCACTGTTGGGTACCAGAGTAATGGAAACAGATCAACACAACTAAAATAGAGCTGAGAGTAATAGAACTGACACACAATATTTACGTGGAAAACCCCCTAATGATGAGGGAAAAACCACGGGCAAGACCAAGAAAGATTTTTACTATGTGGAAGATAAGATTACACCTCTCTCTAATTATAAGGAGAGAACAATAACACCCTCTCTTATACTAGGAGAATACACATCTCTCTATAAAAATAGGAGAAACTCTCAGAAGACACTATATATAACTATGCTCTCTGATGCTTCTACTGATACATTTTAAAACCTTCAGCAGCTTGCTATTTATAGAGGCTCGAGAGTTACTGTGCAATCAATGCACAGTAACTTCACATGCATTTCGGTAGGTACACCGAACCCTCTCACATGTGCACAGTAACTTAGTTACTGTGCATGTTTGAAATTTTCGTCAATCAGCATGCATGCACAGTAGAAATTCTACTGTGCACTTTGAAAATTTCTTTCGGTTGGTGGCAGCCACTGAATGTGGCTTTATACATTCACAGTTATGCCATAATCCATGTGTAGTTGGTGTTTGCTATGCATATCACAAATACAAGTGTAATGCTAGGTTTTAGAATGATAGGTGTATTTGTCTTGGTGCTAAGCTAGATCGTTACTTAACAAAGGCCTTGTGGGGGGATGTTTTGTGGTTATTGTTTCTCGTGTGTTTTATGTACCTTTTGCTTTGTTTGGTTTTCGACCCCTCTTTGATGACCCTATGGGTGCCTCACCAGAACTCAAAAAACAAAACCCATAATATACTCCTAGTTCAGCCTTAAAAAACTTGAAAATACTCTCAGACTTTCTGAAATCCTCTCTCTCAAACACATTTTGCTCTTATAATTTTCATTTTGAAGTAATCCTTTTCATTTTAAGTTATATATAATCTCAACCTCATCTTTCTGGTTTTCTGATGTACAGGAGCGAATATTATCTTGGACCATATTTTACTACCGTGGACATCAGGCATACATGATGATATGTATTCCTCTCAAATTAAACCTCCGACTACCGACCCAAAAAAATAATAATAATTAGAGGATGTTTGGTTTGAGTTTTCAGTTTTTAATTTTTATTTAAGTTTTTTAAGTTTTGTAAAAGAAATATTGAAAATTTTAAAAACTATAAATTTCAATTTTTAATTTTTATTTCTAATTTTTAATATTTTCTTAATAAAATCTTAAAAATTAAAAAACCGAAAATTAAAACCCGAAACCACACGGGCTGAACCTCTCTCCATGAAGCCTGCATATTCAACAACGTGCAACTTGTAAATTAAATGTCCACGTCTCCACGATATCGTACACTCCTTCCCTCTTATGCAACAGATTCTAAGGATGTCCACTTGCTCTCATTCAATGTTACATGGTACTGTACTATTCTATCCATGCCCATCTTGGAAGGTTCGAGCATTTCAAAATTTCATCGTCTTGAATGGTGGAGGTTATTTTTGGAATGGGTGGTTGATGATGGCTGTTCATTTGATGTTGCTGAAGAGTTCTTTAGATGTGATCACAAATTAAACAAAGAAATACCGAAGCATAAAAACAGTCACTGTGTTATATTAAAAAAAATGGAAAATACTAGAGACGTATAAAATTTGTTAGAATTTTATTTCTAAATTGAAGTGAGATGTGATAATTAGTTTTCAGATGAATAAATCTATGATTTTTGTTAAAAATTATGTCAATATTTACTGTTTGGTTTCACTCTCTAATAATCATTCGGTATTTAACACTAACAGTGTAATGATAAGAAGTAAAACCATAGTTTTATAAATATTTGTAGCAAAATAAAACAAAAAAAAACCAGTAATTATGACAAAAAAATCCACTCTCTTTTTTCAAGAACAAAAGTATGCTACTGAGCTAATTTAACTTTTTCCTTTATTTCTGCGTGTATGGTGTACCAATCATAATGGGATATTAAATTATGAAATCTGATGATAACATTATTATTAGGGGTAATTACAAGAACCTCCCCTGAGGTCTTTTGATATTACATTTACCCCCCTCTAGTTTATAATATTACACATACCTCCCTTAAAT
This sequence comes from Dalbergia cultrata, assembly GCA_031216105.1. Taxonomy (NCBI): domain Eukaryota; kingdom Viridiplantae; phylum Streptophyta; class Magnoliopsida; order Fabales; family Fabaceae; genus Dalbergia; species Dalbergia cultrata. The sequence continues at coordinate 15,720,278 of CM062353.1, forward strand.
AATTGTAAAAAGTCTATTTTATGCTTATAACTAACATTCTCTTCCTCCAACACTCTTCCTCCAATCTTTTCTCCCCAAATCCCTAATCCTCTCTCCCCTCCCCATGCTCCTTTCACCATCCACACCTTCCGCCATCCCCTCCACCGGCAGCCACCGTCACTACAAGCCCTTCCGGCAGCTGGCTACTGCACCACGAAGAAGAACCACAACCCTAAGCCACGTGGCTCTCCATCCGCTCCATCATCTCCATGACATTGAGACAAAGTGGAGACCAACACGCCCCCTATGCTTGGCGGCGCCAATGCGGGATCTGCATCCTCAATGGCAGCGATACTGTCACCAACGTCAGCCTTCACCAGCCCGCAGCTACCAAAGTAGTCGTCACGCTCCATGGTCCATGGGAAGTACGACGTCTCGAGGCAAAGGGTAACGGAGAATGGAGGTACACAGTGGTCATGGTGTTCCGTGGCTGACGGAGGAGGAAGGAGTCGGCCAATCACTTAACGGTGGCCGGTCCGTCGTGGCTAGCACGTTATTGTAGCGAGAAGGGCGGGGAGCCGTGGCCTCCCTCCCTTTCCTTCTCTTTCATTTTTTAGTTCTCTGTTCATCATCATTTTTCCTTTGCTGGGTTTTGAGGGTTTGGCGGGGTTCTATTGCTGTGGTTTGGTTTGAGAACTGGTTTGGTCTTGGGAACGCTTAGTTTAATATTGTTCCAGGGATTTTGTGAATTAGAAGAAATTGTGATGGTGTTAAATGTGCTAATCATTTTGGTTGTAATTTGTCACTGTTGGCTCTGTTTGGGTGATAGTAGCGGTGGCGGTGGTGGAGGCTAAGGTTTCGATGGTTGTTGGCTCTGTTTAGGTGTGGGCATTTTCTTTAATAAAGGGTGATCTTGGAATTTTGAAAGAGTATTTAGAGATAAAGGAGGTAAATGTAGCTATTAAAAACTAGAGAAGGGGTAAGTGTAATATCGAAAGACCTCAGGGGAGGTCTTTGTAATTACCCCTTATTATTATTGTTATTATTATTATTAAGGTTCAGTATTGTTAAATTATTACAAATCAATGTTTTGAAAACTGGATTAGACCTCTCTGTTAGATAGTTGGACTGAGAACTAGTTTTATGGCCAGTCCAATCATAGCCCAAAAATTGAATTTTAAAAAATCAGCATAAACCGGTGAACCAACAGGAAACTAGTGTGAACCGATCATAAACTAGTTGAACCAGTCACAAATCGATTAAACCTATCAAGTTATTTAAAAATGAAAATTTCAATTTTTCTCAAATTCAACAAGTCTCCTATTATGAATATAATAAAAGATTATCCCTTGGTTAGTCAAACCAAAAACTATTAAACCTCTAAATCTCTTAGAAAGAGCCTAAAACTAAATCTAAAATAATGTTATGCATGTATATTTATAATTATCCTAAGAGTAGAAACCTTTCTACTTTGAGTAATATGATACTTGAGTTATTTATAATAATCTAAAGAGTAAAAAGCTTCTAATTTGAAAATGTGGGTTTAGGGTCAACAACTACACATGTATAGAATAATTTAGAGTGAACACCTAATTTCATCCATTAAGAGATAAAATTTTATCACGTGATCCCTTAAAATTGAAAAGAATGGATGCATGTTAGTTTATCATTTAGCTAGTTCTCTATTAGTAAAGCCACACATGTGGCACAACTAACTTCTTCTATCTTTTTGCCTTCCTCCAGGGCAATTGAAGCAAACAACAAAATGGCTTCAGGTTAATGGCTTTAGGATGTTATTGACGGAGTTAAAAATTTTGGGTTTTAGAACGAAAAAGGGAGGGTGATATAAATTCGAAGAGGATTAGCTTAGGGTTCATATTGCAATGTTGTAACTCCAGTGGGATTAAAGAAAAATGATAAATAGGAATGAGACGCCATACCATGTCATTTTTGCATTTAGGGCAAAAATAATACAATATTGTTTTACACACATATTGTCACGACCCGACTTGGGAACGTGACTAGCACGTGAGGAATCTCATCTCCACATAAGCTTACTGGGTGACGCGTCTCTCTAAATGCATATAATAGCATAATATTATCCTTAAAACATAACTTTTCTCTATTTAAAGCATAAGATTTAATTTCATAAAGTTGGAAATATTTAATATTCAAGCTTTGAAAACCCTTTCAATTCATTCTGTTAATCATGAAATCATAAACTAATTCATCACATGATATAAATCTTAAATTTGAAAACCTTCTTAACACTTGAAAACTAATTCATAACTATATAGTCGATCTATTATATAAGATAATCATAATTGGCAGTGAAAATCCATATTTAAACCTGGAAACATATAAGGAGATACATGAACTTTAAAAATAACTACAATGTCTCAAAATACATGTGTGGATTGGATCCTACCTGCACATTTATTGGAGCACTCTACTCTAATATAATATCACTCTAGGCCTTACTGTAAAGTAAGACTCACCACTAGAAATAACTGCATATATGGAACAGGAATCTGAACCGCCTTTGAACCTGCAACTATGAGAGGAAGTGTCACGACCTGACCTGGGCACGTGACCGGAACGTGAGAAATTCTCATCTCACTAAGCCTTGTGACCTGAGTTCCTATAAATGCACAGTACATCACCAATTAATTCAAATCATAAAATCTTTTTCATCATACAAGTCACATGTTTTTAAACATATAGTTAGAATTTTCCAAACTGCAGTCTCATGAAGTCTATTTTTATAATATCAGTAAGTGTAATAAAAGTCTATCATATACAAAATCTCTATGGTAAAGTCTTATAATACAGTCTAGTATAACATTATATATGCAAAATACAAATCATGCACTATGGTTCGGGATCCTGCCTGCATCTACACTGGAGCACACTAAACCCATAAACATCATGCTCACCTCTGGAATCGATAGTTGGGAGATACCCTCAACAACTACGGTATCTGTAAAAATAGGAGAAGAATAGATGGGTGAGTTTTGTAACCAAAACTCAGTAAGTGAGTCCTCATCTGAAACCCCCTTTCATGGGACACCAAAGCAACAATGCATGAAATCGTAATAATAATAATAATATTCAAAGATTTACAAAAGCAAATAAAACATATGTATATATATACATGCTAGTTATCATTTTCCAAACTCAAACCAATTTTCTCAATTCACTTCCATATCTAAAACCATATTGACTTATCGTGTAGTAACTACTAAAGGAACAACAATCTCTTTTTCTGTCCTATTTTGTTCTCTATCTCTGTTCCGTTTGTTCTCTATCTATGTTTTGTTTTGTGGGTGTTTAGTTTCTCGTGAACAAGAGCCCCTAATTGAAATTGCAATGGTTTCTCTGAATAAATTGTCCCTCGTGGACTGAGTTATTCTCTAAATGCATTGCCCATCATGGGCTCTTTTAGTTTTCTTGTGAGCTCTGAATCTATCTAATTCTAACAGTCTAACTTTAGCATAACTGTGGCTATGAAATCATATCTAAGGGATCACCAACTTGAAGGCATTGTGATTTCAAGGCCATAGCATATGTAGCTGGCAGTTGTTATGAGTACACAACTCTAACAATCTGATTTTAGCATAACCATGACTATGAAATCACGCCTAAGGGATTACCCTTTGCAGAGTATGCAGCCGTCAACTAATCTGAATCTCATGAAGATTCAAGTTCTAATACCGTTTTTGTCTAATTCTCTAAAACATTTCTCAAATTTCCAAGTTTTTCATAGTCTAGACAGCTCAACAGCATACTTTACAATAAAAGAGTTAAAACCATAATTCTAATAATTTCTCTAAACTTCATATCTAGTTATGAAACTAAATCATACACATAAACCAGTTCCAGAATCCATTGAAATCATCACACAAGTCTCTAACTATTACACATATTATCAATTCTACATAATATCAATATAATGAGCATGGTCCCATGAGTTTTCTCAAAAATAAGTTTCATATTCTAAAACCAACAGTTCAAAACATATAATCCAACAATAGACTTCAAATCCCTGTACAGTATTTCTCTAAAATCAAATAGTAGAACATATTTTCATGAAACTAACTCTAATGCAGAACATAGAGATCACAAGTGCAAACCCACTCACCTGGAGGGGTGAACAGTGAAGGAATAGTACCAACAGCACACTAGGAAGCAAAACTAATAGCAATATCAAATATAGAAGTAATATAACTCTAAATTAACCTCTAAAACCTCTGAATATTCAAAACCCATCTCTAACAAGGTAGAAAACCTCTCTCCTTTGATAAACTTAGAGAATCACCCTAATAACCAGAAGAAAAGGGAGAAAAGAAAGCAAAACTAGGAGAACAATATACTTTAAAGTCTTAGGAATCAAAGATTGGAGTTGATTGATGAAAATGGAGCTTGGAATGTGTAAGATGGTGGAGGAACTGAGTTTAGGGGTGAAAAGGCATTTGGGATCGTGTTTTGTCTGGAAAAAATCCCAAAATGAAGGGTTTTTAATGCTCTGTTGACCATCTAAGCGGTCCCTGTTATTGCTGCAGGACCGTCTTACTCTCTATTTACCGCCTGGGCGATCATATGACCGCTGGGATGGTCTTCGTTATTTACATTTCTTAATTTAAATTTTTTATTAACTTTTAAAACATAAATGTAAATAAGAGAATACCCCCCATTTGGATTCAAATAAAATATTAGAAAAACCTAAATCCCAACAAATCAAAATTCAAATTTTGGGTTTTAGTTCAAATCCGGAAATTTTCACGATTTTATAACTTGAATGCTAGGAACGAGGCATTTAAGGGTTTAGAAAAATTTATTAAAAATCACTTTTTAACTCATTTTTCTCTAAGGAGCAATTATCAGGACTTTTGGTCCCAAGAATATTACTCTATTATATGGCTCTCCAAGGACGTGTATGGTCCAAATTTAGAAAAATTCAAGACCCGGAATGACAAGTAAGGGTGACTGACGCCCTTTTTAGCTCGAAAAACTTTCTAACTCTTTTATTTAAAATTAGGGATATTATAGGAAAGGATAGGGGAGAGTCAACAGACTCAATAAGTGAGTTCTCACTCATCTCCCACATAGGATAACCAAGAAATACACATGCAATAATCATAAACCATTTAATATTTACGTACATAGATAGCTAGGAAAACACTTTTCATTCTGTAAGTTCATAAACAAGCCTTTTTAAACTCATAATCAATCATGAGATCATTTGTTGAACATGTTAAATACATATATAATATTAAAAGCTATAAAATCATAACTGTAAGATGGTTACTCAGTTCCTCATGAACAAGATCACCTGTTGAAAATCACACTAGTCCCTCATGAACAAACTATGGGCACCTAAGTAGGTCCCATTTTCTGTATATGCCACCATGGCTGTTAACTGGGTTTGCCTCGATGGTTGTTCATTAATATTGCCTCCATGGTTGTTTACCATTCATCATATATATAATTAACTGAAAATAGATAAAAACAAAAATACTAAATTTACATAACTAAAAGGTGGGAACTTCATCCCTCATAAACATGAGCCCCTAAATCTTAGTACTTGGAGAGTTCTGGATTCACATAGCTCTAACAATCTGATTTTAGCATAATCGTAGCTATGAAATCATGCCCAAGGGATCACCTGCTTGCAGGCATTTCGATTTTAAGCTCACGGAGTATGTATTTGGCAGTTGCTAAGAATTATACTGAATTTCATATCTCTTGGTACCATAAATTGAAGTTCTAAATCCATTTCTTAAGCTAACATATCTTTTTATATACTTGAAATCTCTAATATCATAGTTCAAATACTAGAGTTCATAATCATTAAACTTAGAAATCATTTAACATATTTATTTGTAAAGTTGGGTCATACTCTTGTTTCACATTTCTTTAATATATATAAATATTAACTGAATATTCTAAAACATAATTTGAAATCTTAAAACTTAAATATATAGTGCTATTAAGAAACCCATAAAACATATTTAGTAAAATACTAGAGTTGTTACAATACACATTTTTTTTAATAAATCCCTTCTCAAGCATATAAAATATTTTCCATAACACACAACATAGAAATCATGGTCCCATGATTTTGTAAAACTCATTCTTTTATGCTATCACAATAAATCATAATTTTCTAGCTTGACATAATCATGAAAAATTCATTTTCGATACTTTTTCTTATCTCAAACTTCATATTTAGAAATCATAATGCATCAATATAATCATAATGACAAGAAATAAGGTCATGAGTTTTAATCCACTCACCATTTGGAATTGCGCCAACAACTGCCATAGAGCAACATTGACTCTAGATTTAACTCTAATCACCTCTAGATAACACTAAAACAATTCTAGCAACATTGGGGGAGCACCCCCACTTGACAATAATGAGGAAATAACAATATCTATACTAAGAATGTGAAAGAATGAGAAGAACAGAGACAAAATCTATCAACATAAACAAACATTGATGATTTGGGGGAACTAGATTGGAATGGGATTGACGAAAAAGAGAGAAAATGGTGTGGGGATGGGGAGGGTTTCTGGTTCACAAAATGGGAGAAGGAAGAGTGGGGAAGGGTTTTATAAACATTGGAGGGTATCAGTAAGTGAAATGTCATCATATCACACTGTTTGGGTTTCTGGGGGATTGCTATAGCGGTGTATGAGTCATTGCGCATCCCCAACCGTTTCACTTCTCAGAACACCCAGAGCATGAAAAATCATTCCTATGACTGCTATAGCGATCCTAGACTTGCGATAGAAAATCCAACTGGTGCATTTTACTGTCATCAAGTACTTGGGTTCCCTCTATACTCATTTATTTACACTTCTTAATTTTAAATTAATGTCATTAACTTTAAAATATAAATGTAAATAAGAAAATACCTCCTATTTAGATTCAAATAAATTATCTAAAAGATCAAAATCCCAACCAATCAAAATCCAATTTTTGAGTTCTAGTTCAAATTCTTAAATTCTCACAATTTTCCAAACTTATGGGCTAAAAATAAAGGTCTAGAGGTTTCCTAAAATTCATTAAAAATCATTCTTCAATTTATTTTCCTTTGGAGAGTAATTACCGAAACTTTTGATTCCAAGAATCTAGCTCTATTATATAGTCCTCCAAGGAGGTGTAGGCTCCAGACTTAGCAAAATCCAGGACCCGGTAACATGGATTGGTCCCGGGGGACCTTAAAGCCATACAAAACTTCTCCACTGACACGTGTACACCGGGTATAACACATGTCATCAATAATATCCCACGTCACAGTATTAATGGGCCACATGTGCAATTCTATTAATGTTTCATGGATAAAGTTTTTATAGAGTAACTTATCCTATAATTTATAGCCTCAAGAATTATGAGGTAAGTTTATGTTTTGGGAACTATATGTCATGCACAATTTTCTTGAAGAACTGCATTGGTGTAATACCTAGTGTACACATGTCACTAGATAAGTTCTGTATGACCCTAGAGTCCCTCGGGACCCACCTTGGTTGTCGGGTCCTGAATTTCACTAAGTCTGAATCTTACATCTCCTTGGAGGGCTATATGATAGCACCACATTCTTGGGACCAAAAGTCCCAGTAATGGCTCTCCAAAGGAAAATAAATTGAAGAATGGTTTTTAACGAATTTTGAGAAACCTTTAGATGTTTCATTTTTAATCCACAAATTTAGAAAATCGTAAGAATTCCCGAATTTGAACTAGAACTCAAAAATTAGATTTTGATTAGTTGGTGTCTTGATTTTTTTTATATTTTATTTGAATCCAAATGAGGGGTATTTCCTTATTTACATTTATATTTTAAAGTTATTAAAGAGTAAAATAAATAAAGATATTAATTTAAAATTAAGAACATTTATGTTTTAAATTTAATGAAAAGTAAAATAAATAAGAACATTAATTTAAAATTAAGAAATTTAAATAAATGAGTACGGAGGTAACCCAAGTGCCTGATGATAGTAAAATGGTGTTGTTGGACTTTGTTGTTACCGCTATAGCGATCCAGGACCACTATACCGGTCACAGCAATGCAATTTCACCATTTGGGGAGTTCTGAGAATCGATATAGTGGTCATAAGTACATAGTCTTGTATGCGTGAAAGCATGAAGAGAGGCATTGGTGACTTTTTGGCACGGTGTTTAAATAAAGATATTAATTTAAAATTAAGAACATTTATGTTTTAAATTTAATGAAAAGTAAAATAAATGAGAACATTAATTTAAAATTAAGAAATATAAATAAATGAGTACGGAGGTAACCCAAGTGCCTGATGATAGTAAAATGGTGTTGTTGGACTTTGTTGTCACCGCTATAGCGATCCAGGACCGCTATACCGGTCACAGCAATGCAATTTCACCATTTGGGGAGTTCTGAGAATCGATATAGCGGTCATAAGTACATAGTCTTGTATGCGTGAAAGCATGAAGAGAGGCATTGGTGACTTTTTGGCACAGTGTTTAGTGTGTCAACAAGTCAAGGTTGAACACCAAAGACTTGCCGGGTTGCTTCAGCAGATAGAGATCCCAGAGTGGAAGTGGGAAAGGATAACCATGGACTTTGTTGTCGGGTTACCTTGGACCACTAGAGGTTTTGACTCCATGTGGGTAATTGTGGATAGAATGACTAAGTTAGCTCACTTCTTTCTAGTGAAGACGACCTTCAGTGCAGCTCGGTATGCCCAGTTATATATAGATGAGATTGTTAGACTTCATGGCATGACTGTGTCGATTATATCAGATTGAGGGTCCCAGTTCACTTTACGATTTTGGAGAGCTTTTCAAGAGGCTCTCAGCACTCGTGTAGACTTGATCACAATTTTTCACCCATAGACAGATGGTCAATCAGAGAGTACTATCCAGACTCTAAAGGACATGCTCAGGGCTTATGTGTTAGACGTCGATGGGAGTTGGTGTGACCACTTGCCACTAATAGAGTTCTTTTATAACAACAGTTATCAAGCTAGCATCTAGATGGAACCATTCAAAGCGTTGCATGGGAGACGTTGTAGATATCTCATCGGATGGTTTAAGCTTGGGGAAGCTAAGTCCATAGGCCTAGACACGGTTCAAGAGACTCTATAGAAGATTCACTTGATCAGAGAACGATTATTGGTAGCTCAATCTAGACAGAAATCTTATGCTGATAACTAACACAGAGACTTAGAGTTTGCTATAGGTGATCATGTGTTTCTGAGGGTGCCTCATGTAACGCCTAGGGACGAGGGCGAGGAGTAATCGCTGGTGCAAAGAAGGCACGGACAAGGAGTGACTTCTCACAAGGCCTTCTAAGCGGAGGGGTACATGAATGAATTGATTACACACCCAAATGAGAAAGATCCTAAGACTGCATAGGTATGGAACTATACAGTTGAGGATGACTTATATGAATTGATTTGTACAACCTATACCAATAAGTTGCATATTCTTTTCGGTAGTTCATCACTAAATAACTCAATGGCTAAACGTGCTTGACCTGGAGCAATGTTGAGATGGGTGACCTCCTGGGAAAACTTCTCAGGAAGCGTGAGAGTGAAGACAAAGCATGCTGAAGAAACTTGTGTTGGTTTGTGAAGATAGTCATTAATCCATAAAGCAGTATATACTGTTAGACCTCCCATGAAGGGAGTAGTGGGGTTCGGTAAACAGGATAAGTTGAATCCATGCTATACTGGCCCGTTTGAGATTCTAGAGAAGGTTGGAGCAGTGGCCTACAGATTGGCACTATCTCCCATTTTATCAGAGATACATCTAGTTTTCCATGTCAGCATGCTCAGAAAATACATGCCCAATTAGTCTCACATGCTCACGTTACAAGTGGTTCAAGTTGACAAGAGCCTATCATATGAAGAAGAACCGGTTGCCATTGTGGATAGGTAGATCAAGAACCTTCGCTCAAAGGAAGTGGCCTCGGTGAAGGTCATTTGGAGGAACCACTTCAGCGAGGAAGCCACTTGGGGAGTCGAAAAAGCCATGAGGATCAAGTACTTGCATCTCTTCCTTCCTCAAGGTACGTTTTAGATTTGGGGATCAAATCTATTTTAAGGGGGTAATATGTAATATCTAGTGTACATGTGTCAGCAAACAAGTTCCGTATGGCCCTAAAGTCCCTCGGGACCCACCCTGGTTATTGGGTCCTGAATTTCACTAAGTCTAAATTCTACACCTTTTTGGAGGACTATATGATAGAGTCACATTCTTGGGATCAAAAGTCTCGATAATAGCTCTTCAAAGGAAAATAAATTAAAGAATGATTTTTAATGAATTTAGGAAACCTTTAAACATTTCGTTTTTAGTCCACAAGTTTAGAAAATCGCTAGAATTCCCAAATTTGAACTAAAACTCAAAAATTTGATTTTGATTGGTTGGAGTTTTGATTGTTTTGATATTTTATTTGAATCCAAATGGGGGGTGTTTCCTTATTTACATTTATGTTTTAAAATTAATGGAGAGTAAAATAAATGAGGACATTAACTTAAAATTAATGTAAATAAATGAGTACAAAGGTAACCCAAGTGCCTGATTACAGTAACATGCTGCGGTTGGACCGCTATAGCGGTCATAGCAATGCAATTTCACCGTTTGGGGAGTTCTGAGGACCGCTATAGCGGTCATAAGTGCACAATCTTGTACCCGTGAAGGCTCCTGACTGCTATAGCGGTCCCCCTGGAGCATGAATAAGAGTGAATGCGTCGTTCCACTTGCTCACATCGCCTAACTTTTATAAAAACCCTTTCCTCACTCTCTTCCTCCTCCATTTTGCAAACCAGAACCCTTCGCTCACCATTTTTTCTCTTTTTCTTCAATCTCATTCCAATCTAGCTCCACTAAATCATCATGGTAAGTATATGTTGTAAGATTTTGTCTCCATTTTCACTATTCTTTCACATTCTTGATATGGATATTGTTATTTCGCTTATTATTGTCAAGTGGGAGTATTCCCCAAGTATTGTTAGTGTATGTTTAGAGCAATCTAGAGTTTCCCATAGGTTGTTTATGAGTTTTGTTGCTTCAATGGCAGATATTGGTGTTATTCCTCTTCCTTGGAGTCCTAGTGGTGATGGTGCTTCACATTCTATCCCTCCAGGTGAGTGGATTTGATCTCATGTCCTTATTTTGGTTATTCTAAAATAAATTTCTAGCATTATAAAATATTTAGAGAGAGTTATACTTGAGTTTGGACATGGATTAAGATTTATATGTTTTTGCAAGGATTAGCATAAAAGTCTACATTTATAATAAAGAATGGGACCATATTTGATCAATAGTTTTTATTGTTTTATTAATGCCATAATTTAAATTTGATTCATGATGAGGAAATATTATGTTTTACTTATAGGAAGTAATAGCTGTTAAATTTAGAATACATGGAATTCCCATTTTATGATTTCAGCTGATTTTAGATTAGGAATTACTAAAAGGAACATAATTGTGAGTTAACAGCAGTTATTCCGTTAACCTTGGTATGCCAAGGCCAGCTAGGGGCAAGTTGTCTTTATGTTAGATTGGTCCACCAAGGACGCGGTTCGACAGGGACCATTAAGATCTCAGCTATGGACTCATGTTCGCTAAGGACTGAGTACCACACTACAGTTTATGCATAATCTCTTTCTCCTTGTAATACCTTTAGAAATAATATGGTTTTTCTTGAATTCAATAAATTATGATTCTACAGTTATTATGTAAAATAAATAGAAATGAAATTGTCTTTGCTGCATTATTAGTATTATTTATGTATGATTCTTTCTTGTTTCATGTACGATTATGAGTGATGACCCACTCATTGAGCTTTGTTATAATACTTACCCCTCTTTTCTTTCTTTTCTTATAGATTCAGGTGTAGTTCAGGATTCTTTTCTTCCTCCCCCTACTCAATAGCACTAGTGTTTTCAGCTTTGGGGTGAGCTTCACATTGATGTGAAGTTTGATTATTTTGTATAAAGTGCTCCAATGACAGTGCGGGTAGGGTCCCGGACTATGCACTTATTTTATTTTGCACACCATGATTTTTTTGTATTAATGATTTAGCATTCGTGGTATATTTTGTAAATGAGCAAGTTAGTTTAAATTATATCACAATTGCAGTTTCAGATTTTATTTATGAGAAAATGATTATTTTCGTTTATTATGGGTTCAAGATGAGATTTGATTTACAACTTAAAGTAGATTTTATGAATAAAATATGCATGTAGTACGACGCAATAATTATGAGGCTTATGTGGGGATAGCAACCTTACGTGTCGGTCATGATTCAAATCGGGTCGTGATAATTGGATGTTTACTGAATAATATAATTTTTTTAAAAAGTCATCCAATCACATACTCATATATTACCTTATTATCAAAATATTTTTGACTTTTTCTCCACTAATTCAAAAATCATATATATATAAAGTTTTGATGAGTAAACAATATTTTTAGTCTTATCATTTTTAATTTGACATCAATTTGAGACTCATTTTTTCTCTATGTGAAATATTGGTGTAATTACCACTATGTGGTGTTTTGAAAGAATGTCACAATTATGGTGTTTACAACCCAGGTTCACGTCTCTACAACCAAATCCACCATTGGCAAATTCTAGTGGGTCCCACAGGTTCATGTTTCTACAATAGATTTCGTCATTTGTAGATTCTAATGGGTCCCACTGATTCGCATTTCTACTAATGAATTTGCTATTGGCGGATTCTTTAAACATCATTTTTGTTTAATTTCCTCCATTATTTCACATATGAGTAAATCATCCTTAAAAACATCACATACAACTTATTTTTCCTCATTTAGATCCTTAGAAAACTTTTGACAGCAATTTGATCATAGTAAAATCTTTAACATCAATTTAGTCACAAAATTTTTCATTTTGACAATAATTTAATCATAATATTTTTTATTTTAACATTAATTTGATTATTACATCAAAGTGGATGATATCCAACAAATTAACTAAATTGATATTGAACTTAAAAATAATATACATAAATTAATACAAAGTTTTTAATTAGAATTGAATTAATGTCAAATTAATTTTTTTTGAATCAAAACAGTTATTTAATCAAACTTGATTGAATCACAACGTTCATATATTTTATATTTGATCGGATGAAAAAAAAACTTTTCTTTTGGAACAGTAGGTGTTTGTTTAGATAGTACAATTTATAACTTTTTTTCAAAAGTCAAAAATTATATTTTTATGTTTTGTCTTGTTTAGCTAAATAGCTTATTATTTGTCTAAAAGTTATTTTTAATGCTTTTTAAGAAGCTAAAATATCTAATTTCTTAAGAATTATTTTTTAAAATACTAAAAATAAATATTTTTATTATTATATATTTGAATATAACACAATTTATTATAAATTATTTTTCAAAAACTTGTTTTTTTTTATTTATAAGCACTTTGGCTAGTGCCCTCACACCGAGATAGACAGGGCCCATATGCAAAAGTTCAAAAGGTGCTTTGATTATACTTTATAGAGGACGTATCTGGATTTCGGACCACTCAACGCCAATTTCTCCGTCGACTTTGCGTCTGTTCCTTGTCTGTGCGTCAAATCCCAGTGAATCCCATTCTGTTCCCCTTCCCTTCCCCTTTACGTGCCGCAACTAAACCAAGAGTGCCTGAAGCCACTTTCCCTCCCTCAAAACCCTCCCTGAATATCGACACACACCTCTTCTCTCTCTCTCTGCGCAACTATGGATAGCCTAATCAACCTCAAGGACTTCGAATTGGAGCCCAAGAATCCCTCCCCCGAAGCCCTACGCCGCTGGAGGGACGCCGTCAGCTTCGTCGTCAAGAATCGCCGCCGCCGCTTCCGTATGGTCGCCGATCTTGACAAACGCTTCGAAGCTGAGCAGATTAAGCAGGGGATCAAGGTTCCCTTCTCTTCTCATTTTCGTTACTTATTCATTATTTTATTTATATTTTTATTTATTTATTTTCCTCTGCTATTGCCTTATCTCCGTATTCGTTCCGAGTATTAGAGATCTTACAAACGCGTTGAGTGTCGCCGGAGCTTAGCTTAACCGCCGTCTTAAAAAAAATAAAAAGGTTATGTAATTACTACTAATAGAAAGTTACAACAAAAAGGCAGAGTTGACAAGAAAAAAGATAGTCATAATGGTGAATAATTAAAAGAATAATCCTCCTTTGCCGAATAAAGAGGAACGTGCAATCCTCCTTCCGATTCTGGCTTAAAAAAGTTATAGAAAGAATCGAAAAGAAAATCAAGGACTTTAAATAAATTTACGTTATTGCTATTTTTGCTATTGTTTATATTATTTATTTATTTAGGAGCTGATTTTGAGGAGGTGACAACTGCTAAAAAAAATGAAAGGGAATTTGAAAATGATGTTTATTTATGCTTAATGATAAATATTTATGTTATAGGGGGTCCATTAGTCATAGGAGGTTTTTCATTAGGGTTTTACACTTTACAACACGAATGTCTGAAAATAGAAATGAGCGTTGTTGCAGCTGAATCTCCGGTTATTGGTGTGTGTCCAATTTGCAAGTGAGGGTATTTGGGCAAGCCGTGTCTTCAGGATGAGCGATGTATGGTAGGAGTAATATTGTAGTAGGTAACGAATAAATAAATAAATAGGGTGTAGATATATGAAATGAATTGTATGTTTCGAGGGTCAAGGTCTCCCCTTGACCATTTGGCATTGTCCCCCTTGTGAGGGGGAAAGCATCCATGGACGTGCACCCAGGTATGGGGGGAAAATTTGGGATGGGGCCAGTCGGTTAACGATTGTCTTATTGAAGATTACTCATAACTTTTTCACATTTTTATCGGAACTTTTGTTACTAGTGTCCTATTAGTTAGAGAAACCCTTTATATTATTAAAACCGTGAGTATATGTATGAGATTTACGGAAGAATTTGGTTAAGAATAATGTTATTTCAACGTTCAAACACGAGTGTCTTTCAAACACGAGTGTCTTGTTTAGATATTCATTTTTTTGTGTTTAAATAATATTTTTGTTTAATTAACAATGGAAATCGACGTATGCCAATTTCATCTGAAATTTTCATATTAGATGATTTATGCTCTCGGAAACTAGTTAGTGCCATTTGTGCTCTTGTCACGTTGGATGGTGTTGTTATATGGACCTTTGCTGTAAAGTCAGTAAGAGAAACGAAAAACGTGGGGGCTCCTACTTCACGTTGGATGGACGGCAAGATATGTGACTTTGAATCTGAGTGTCATGCAGAGATTTTAAGGTGGACTTTTTTGTTTTGGGGTCCATTATAGATCCCTATTTTTGGCCGCTAGATAATTACGACTTTTGTTTGACGATTTAATTCAACGGCTAATAATAGTAATCCATAATAAACTCAAATATAAAAGGTCCACCATAAAATTCATTTGGTTTGAATTCTTTTGATGTGAGAAATTGCTCCAGTAATTTCTGGGTGACGATTATGAAAACGAGAAAGCCTTTCCTTTTTTTTTTTCCTTCAAAAAAATAGAAAAGTCCAATGAGAAGTCGTCAATGTAAACTTCATACAATGTTTTTTCAATCCTTTTTGTGGTCTATGATTTTTTTATAAAAGTTTGAAAATTTGATAAATACGGTTAACATGCCTTCGACGGTGTATGATTCATTTTGGGTAAGTTTACTACTAAAACATATAGGTATATTAGAATGATTTTCTTTTCCTTTTTCATGTTTAGCTGAGAATTAAAGATTTTGGTGTTTTTTTTTAATTATTAATGAAGGTTGTGTGTGTTGTTTGTAATTAAAATATTTCTTCGAAATGTTGTATAAAAAGCAACGATTATTCCTTAAAAATAAAAAATTTCTTTAACAACTTATATTATTTTATCATTTAATAACTCATTTTCATATTTTATATATGTTAGTTTTAAACAATATATTTTAGTAAATGCAATAATAAATAATTGACTTGGTAAAATTTTTTATACTAATAGTATATTAAAATTAAAATTAACTATATTAAAATTATTAACATTACATATTATTAGTGCATATATTATTTATCAAGGAAATTTCCTTACATGTGTTTTGTTTTTTACATCAATTATTTTAAAATTTATTCGCTTACTTTCAGTTGTGGTGCAATTACTTTTAGAAAAATTCATCATAGGCGGCACAAGTCTAACACCTATTTTTATACACAAAATTGGTGGGAACCATAACAAAAGAGTATATTTTAAATAAAGTTGGTGAGATATATTTTTTATCGTAAGTATATAAAGATGAGGGGTTAAATATGTGTTCACCCAATAACTTTTCTTATTGATATTGGAAAAATAATGTAGGGTTTGCATCTTATTTAATAATAAATATATTGTGAGTATAAAGTGCTCTATATACAATAAATACAAATTTTTTTTTTCTTCGTTGGCCTTGTAGGATGGATGACATTGAAAACCAAGATTTAGGAGGCTGTTTTAGGGTATATTTATTTATTTTTGGAAATATATAGTTGGGAACGATATATTCCTACGGTTGTTATAAGTTTTAGAAAAAATTTTCTGAGTATTAATTATTCTATGGAAATGTATTTCTTATGATTTTTTGAAATTTTATTCCCAAATTGAATGGTTGGGAAAAAATATTCTTATGACTTGGATTTTTTTAGCATTTTATTTAATTATTAGATTTGAATTAGATGAATAAATTTTAAAAAATTGATTGTTAATTTTATATTGATAAAAAAATAATTTAAAATTTTTTATTTTTTTTAGTGTAATTTTCATTTGATTCAAGTGTTATTTTTTTAGAATTTTATTTAATATTTAATCTAGATAAAATGAACAAATTTTAGAAGTTAATAATATATTAGGAATATTTTGAAAATTATAATATTTATTCCTATGCATTTCAACAAATAATCTTGAAAATACTTAATATTAAATAAATAAATTTTTAAATATATTCAATAATTATATTTTCAAGAATATCATTCTAAAAAATGTAATTTGAAAGAAATCAAATCAATAGTAGAAGCAATTCTTTTAGCATTTAACGCAGTGATAACTACAACCCTCGAAACTTCCTCGAAATTTCCGCACAAAAACAGGTATGCGTACTCTTAGACGAGGACAGCATAAAATACGGATAGCAATAGCACAGCAACAATATACTATCAGATAATGAGACAAATAGTGGGAGAGAAAGCGAATAAATAAAAAAAGTATGGGTATTTCTAGTAACCTCCGAAAATTGGGACGCGGTTTGCTTTTATGACACGGAAGGCACTCGAATCCAACAGCGCAACTAACACTGACTTGTCTTTTTCATCTTTCTGGTATTGAATCTGAATCTGAATTTGAATTTGAATTGACAATTGCTTCAGACGCGGCTTGGGACGCGCCTAGTTGAGTGCTCAATCTGATCGAAGCCACGTTAATGTTTTGAAAATTACCTGTCCATTTTGACAAGAAATTCTTATACATTTCTTGAGTATATTTAATGTATTTTTCATAGATATCCACAACCACTCATTTTGATTTGTAATGTTTAAAAGCTATATAAAGAGTTTAATTTGTATGCACTGACTATCATTTAATCATATTTTCTTACATAAGTAAAAGTGGTTAAGTTTCTCATTCATTACTTGAAATATCATGCAAATGTGATAATTTGATTAGATGATAGTGTAAAAAAATTTTACACTGTGAGTGCATACAAATTAAACTCATATAAAAAGCATAAAATTGGTAGTTATACGTGTTTATGGAGCATGCATTAAATATACTAAAGGAGCTATTTGACAGCGCATATAAATAATGGTGCCGAAAGTTCAACTGCAGCTCATGATTTCAACAATGTCGGATGTTAGTTGAGGGAGTAGATAATTCCTACTGTTTAATGGATTCATTCATACTACCTGCAAAATGAGGATTTAGTCTCAATCCTAATCCTTGTCCACACACAGTTTTATCCTGAACACTGGCGACCTGGGCATAGTAGCAATTACAGACAGTCATACAGTCTAAATCAAATAAATGTTACAAAAAACGTTTTTCTTTAACATTCCCATCTTTCCTGCGGTTACTGAACAGTAACATTATCTACTGTAATATTATCTGCTGCATTATGAACAACCATCCCTTCATGGACACAAGGAGATTGGACGTGGCATGATATGGTCCCCCCATTGTATAATTTTATACACATAATTTACCTCTTCATATCTTTAGTTGATGATCATAAATTAAATCAAGATTTCATATATATGTTATCAAAGTTCAAACTCCCTCCTAGTAAAGTTCTAACTCTGCATCTGCTTCCCATGTTGATATTCAAGTGAAAAAGTAACAAGATAGAGGTAGTTATGGTTCGTAAAAGTGGGATTAACAAAATTATATGATCTTAGATTTTAACAGAGACTTCCATTAGAGAATTCTTCTTAATGTAATCAAAGTTCAGTTCTCCTTAATGGTTACGACACGACACTATTTGTCTGGTCCATGTTACCAGCTCCGCCTAAAGGGATTATGCTTGGTTGTTGTGATCAAAGTCCAATTTTAAGCATTTGATTTTATGAAATGCGTTCATGTGACATGATACATGATGATGTATTTTAACTTATAATAAGGGATATGGCTTCCTATCTCTATGTATATTGTCAATTTGTGGTTAGCAGTTTGGCTATATTATCTGTGTTTGCTCTGTCAGGAACAAATTCGGATTGCTCTCTATGTTCAAAAGGCAGCATTGCAATTTATTGATGGTACGGTGCTCAAATTTCAAAGTCAAAGTTCATAACATTGCTTTAGAACTAGTGGTTTCTCTTTATAGGCTTTCTTAGTTCATCTGGTTTTCTTATACAGCTGGTAATCGAGTTGAATACACGCTACCAGAAGAGGCAAGAGAAGCCGGTTTTGGTATTCATCCTGATGAGATTGCCTCTATTGTTCGTGGCCATGATTATAAGAGATTGATTCATATTGGTGGTGTTGAAGCCATTGTGAGGAACCTCAGAGTCTCAGTGGATGAAGGTATCAGTGAAGAGAGTATAAATAGCAGACAAAAGATATATGGAGCCAACCGTTATACAGAGAAACCTTCTAGAAGCTTCCTGATGTTTGTCTGGGATGCGCTGCAGGACTTAACTCTTATCATTCTTATGGTTTGTGCTATAGTTTCTATTGGTGTAGGGATTGCTACTGAAGGGTTTCCAAAAGGAATGTATGATGGTGTCGGAATCATACTTAGTGTATTCTTGGTTGTCATTGTTACCGCTGTCAGTGACTACCAGCAATCCCTGCAGTTCAGAGATTTAGACAGAGAGAAGAAGAAGATCTCTGTCCAGGTCACCAGGGATGGGAAAAGAAAGACCATCTCAATTTATGATATAGTAGTTGGTGATATCATTCATTTGTCAACTGGTGATCTAGTTCCAGCTGATGGGATTTATATATCTGGATACTTTTTACTTATAGATGAATCTAGTTTGTCAGGTGAGAGCGAACCTGTAGATATAAATGAGAAAAAACCTTTTCTCCTCTCAGGAACCAAAGTGCAGGATGGTC
The DNA here is from genome assembly GCA_031216105.1 of Dalbergia cultrata. Taxonomy (NCBI): domain Eukaryota; kingdom Viridiplantae; phylum Streptophyta; class Magnoliopsida; order Fabales; family Fabaceae; genus Dalbergia; species Dalbergia cultrata. Next base: position 15,739,802 of record CM062353.1, read on the forward strand.
AGGGGAAGATGTTAGTTACAGCTGTTGGCATGAGGACTGAATGGGGAAAATTGATGGAAACTCTAAGTAAGGGAGGAGAGGATGAGACACCATTGCAGGTGAAGTTGAACGGAGTGGCTACAATTATTGGTAAAATTGGTTTAGGTTTTGCCTGTCTAACATTCCTGGTGCTGACAGTTAGGTATATAGTTGAAAAGGCACTTCATGGGGAGTTTAGTAGTTGGTCTTCAAATGATGCATTGAAGCTACTGGACTTCTTTGCTATTGCTGTAACCATAATAGTTGTTGCAGTTCCTGAAGGATTACCATTGGCTGTGACACTTAGTCTTGCCTTTGCAATGAAAAAGTTAATGGATAACAGGGCACTTGTGAGGCATCTTTCTGCTTGTGAGACTATGGGTTCAAGTAGTTGCATTTGCACAGATAAGACAGGGACATTGACCACTAACCATATGGTTGTTAACAAAATATGGATATGCGAAAAAGCCATGGAGATGAAAGGTAAAGAGAGTGCAGAAGAACTGAAAACAACTTTATCTGATGGAGTTATAAGCATCCTTTCTCGAGCTATATTTCAAAATACTTCTGCTGATGTAGTTAATGATAAAGATGGAAATAACACAATATTGGGAACTCCAACAGAATCAGCACTAGTGGAATTTGGCTTGCTTTTGGGTGCTGATTTTGATGCCCAGCGTAGAGTTTACAAGATACTCAAGGTTGAGCCTTTCAATTCAGTGAGGAAGAAGATGTCTGTGTTTGTTGGTCTTCCTGATGGAGGGGTCCAAGCTTTCTGCAAAGGTGCACCAGAAATAATACTAAAAATGTGTGACAAAATTATCGATTGCAATGGAGAAGTTGTAGACCTTCCTCAAGACAGGGCAAATAATGTCTCTGATGTTATAATTGGATTTGCCTCTGAAGCTTTGAGAACTCTTTGTTTAGCTGTTAAAGATATAAATGAAAGTGAGGGGGAAATTAACATCCCTGATAGTGGCTATACTCTTATAGCCATAGTAGGAATCAAGGATCCTGTACGCCCAGGTGTTAAGGAAGCTGTTGAAACTTGTTTGGCAGCTGGAATAACTGTCCGCATGGTCACTGGTGATAACATTCATACAGCTAGAGCTATAGCTAAAGAATGTGGTATACTTACTGAGGATGGTGTAGCCATTGAAGGACTAGATTTTCGTAACTTGTCTCCACAGCAAATGCGGGATATCATACCAAAAATTCAGGTTCTGATCTCATTGTAAATTCTGTGACTTCCAATTATCATTTGACACGCCTGACTTTCTTTGGTACTTTATGTGGTTTCAGGTGATGGCACGATCCTTACCGCTCGACAAGCATAAGTTAGTAACCAATTTGAGGAGTATGTTTGATGAGGTTGTGGCTGTTACTGGTGATGGAACCAATGATGCTCCTGCACTGCATGAGTCAGACATTGGACTTGCTATGGGCATAGCTGGAACGGAGGTTTGTTTCTCTTGTTTGTTTAGTACGTTGATTCTGTCAGTTTAAGTAGTATTCCCCACAATTGGTGATCGGTCTAGTATAACTGCCCTGCATTTTGTTTCAGACATTAAATTTTATCTTCTAGTTACACTTTTTCTTCCTTCTTGCTCTTCGTCCCTTCTGTTTTGAGTCACAAATTAAATCCTTAAATTAGTAGAGACTGACTTCTATATAAATCTTGTATTATGTCTATTTAGCCAGCCGTACAGAACACTAAACAGCTGTTTTTGGTGGCCTGTATTGCACTTTTTCTTCAATTCATAAACATTGCTGCCTTTCAAGTCCGTTTTCACCATTTTTTTTTTACCCTTTTACCTTCAAAATTTAAACAAGATTGCATGCAATTTATAACCTTTGATGATCCAGTAATCCTCCTTCCATGCAAGTGTAATTTGCACATCCGTTATAATAGCCTAAAGTTAATACCGTATGCTGCTCCAAATCTAGGGCCTGTTAATATTCATCAACTGTAAAAAAATAGAGCAGCTTGTTGAGCTGTCATTGGGTGGCTTCCTTGTATATTTTAGTACATTCTGAATTTCTGGACATAGTTGCAGTTGGGTTGTACTCATCGTACATATTATATTTCTTCTAGATTTGTACTACTCATTTAAGTGTATTAATGCCTCCTTGATGCAATCGATATCTAATACCTTTTTGGTTTGGGATTAATACTGTTTACAGGTTGCCAAAGAAAATGCTGACGTCATTATAATGGATGACAATTTTGCGACTATAGTAAATGTGGCCAAATGGGGACGAGCAGTATACATAAACATTCAAAAATTTGTGCAGTTCCAGTTAACTGTTAATGTTGTTGCTCTGATTATCAACTTTGTTTCTGCATGCATCACTGGTTTGTTGGTTTATAAGTTTTTTTCCCCATTTAAATTATGCTGAACTTGTTTCAAATGATATGGATTGAATGTAAAAGTGATTTATGATTTATGATTCATGACCGAGTATTATGGGTTTGATCTGATGCAGTTAGATGACTCCACCTAGTTGAATAAGGCGAAGCCGTTGTTGACATCAATAATATTATTCTTGTTTACTTTCAGGATCTGCTCCTCTCACAGCTGTCCAGTTGCTTTGGGTCAACTTGATTATGGACACTCTGGGTGCATTAGCCCTGGCTACTGAACCTCCTAACGATGAACTTATGAAAAGACCGCCAGTTGCAAAGGGAGCAAGCTTTATAACCAAACCGATGTGGAGGAACATCATTGGTCAAAGTATATATCAATTAATTGTCCTTGCTATTTTGAATTTTGATGGGCTGAGGCTACTCAATATCAGCGGTTTGGATGCAACTAAAGTGCTTAACACATTGATATTCAACTCCTTTGTATTTTGCCAGGTACACTATCCATGCATTATGCTCGCTTACAGATGCTCATTTTTTTTTTAGAAGAAAATATGGATATCTAATCTATATCTCGGTTGGTTATGATACATCCATTCATTGCTAGTTAATACTTATGCTTTATTGACTCCAAGCATATGAAGTTATTAGGTACTCTAGGTGTAGGAAGATGGTATCTTACTAGTTCCCTAGTGAGTTATCAAATGTTTATTGGCCATTAATTTCATATTAAATGTTGGAAAGTCCGTTAAATATAATCAATAACCATTAAATGTTTGATAACTCACCTTCGAGTACTGAACTACTGATATCATGATAAGCACACGAAAAAGAGATATAGAAATGGAGTATACTAATGTATTAATGGAAAGGAAGACTATACAATATGCAGAAATAGAGGTAATCCTGAGCACTATAGCAGCTCAGAGCTCTCCTAACCCAAATCCAGATAAATGCCTGAATATCCCCCTTCTCCCCTCACACCCACAAATATACCCTTCTATTGTTGTAACAAAATCATTCCCATGCTCTCCTCACTACCAACGTGGTGCACACACACACACACACACTCTCTCACACCACAGCAAGTTAGTTATGCAAGTGGCCTACATGATTCCCCCCACACTCTCTAGTCTATCAATTTCCAAACTGCCCCTATATTTGTACATTTCAATCCCACTAGAAAATCGGTCTCTAACATATCAATCAATGTTTGGTAACACATGACGATATCAATGCCCTGGCAAAAAGCATCGGATACCATAGCAGCATCATTTGGTTCAGATTCAAAAAGTTCAACGGTTCAGTTAAAAGAAACCACATGATGTATTTAAGAAATCCATATTGATAAAACCTTGAAAATTTTGAAATTATAATGAATATCATTTAGTTATTCATTCAAATCTATCTATTGTATAGAATGCACGTGCTAGCTGCAGCTTGTAATAACTAATAATATAATTTATAATAGTTGTATGGATGATAAAATAAAAATTCAAGCCTATTCAAAGCTCTACATGTACAAACTCTGAAATTTTGAACATGTTCGTACCTATAAATGAAAATGTGCGCTGTGTTCTACTTATTTAGCTTGCTGTTTTTTCTTCTTGTCTCTCCTTTGGTAGGTGTTTAATGAAATAAACAGCAGAGATATTGAAAAGATAAACGTATTCAGAGGCATGTTTAGCAGCTGGATATTTTTGTTGATAGTTTTCGTCACAGTGGCATTTCAAGCGATCATAGTTGAGTTCCTGGGACAATTTGCCGGCACGGTGCCTCTAAACTGGCAACTTTGGTTACTCAGTATCGTAATTGGTGCAGTTAGCATGCCTCTAGCTGCTATCCTCAAGTGCATCCCACTTGATACCATCAAGCACCATGATGGTTATGAGGCACTACCTTCTGGTCCTGAGCAGGCTTAAAATATGATCAGAATCTTGCTTTGTCATCCTTTCCTTTGGGGCATGGATCCTTGATTTCTCATCTTTTCCAGTACAGAGATTGGATTAATATTGACGAGGTCTAACCAAAGTACTTTTAATGCTGTCATCGTTTTATGGAGAAATATTTAGTTGCTCTTTAGCATTGAATATGCATCACCTTACTTTTGGGTTATTTCTGACTTTAACTATACTTGTGATGTTATATCCGAGGTGATTCAGATTCAATGACACTGAGCATGGAAGTTCTAACTCCAAAAGCACTTAATAAGTTCTCATACTTGATATATGGCATTATGACTTTATTAATTTTTGTAAGAATGCAAGGGTTTGTATCCCATGCGGGATTTTACAGGCATGGTGAAGTGTTCTTCTGAAAAACACATGTTTTGTTGAAATAAGATGATTCTGAAACAGCACACTGCACACCAAAGAGTTTATTATTTTCGTCATTGAGCCAACCAGCATTTTCTTCTGTGAAAAGTTCATATAATTGTTCTAGAATTCATTAAGGGATTATTTATGTTTAATTATTTTGGATACAAATCACTTTTTTTTAAAAATATATATACACTTCGATTTTTTTTAAAAAAATAATCATAATCTTAAAAAAATCTGCTTTTAGCTTTTCTAATAATGTATAAAATTTAAATTTTATAATCATTCTTTTAAATAAAGAAATGCACTATAAAAGAATCATGTAATGATGTCAAACGTGGTAATAACTCTTCCCTTGATTTAAGTGAAATAGGTAAACTTCTATCAAAATGATGTGTCCACTCGACCTCAATTTCTTTTTAATTTTGAATATATTTTCATCTGAAGTGATGTTGAATATGAAACTCAACCTGATCTTAATTATTTTTAGTTCAAATTTAATGTTTCAAATAATTGTTTCCGGGATTTTCTAAACACTATAATTTCTTATGCTTCAAGTCATCCCATGAAAAAATGTTTTGGAACTTTTGCATAGGACAAAATGTACGAGTAACAAATAAATATTCATGTGGTAGATACAACAGAATATAAAATTATAAAATATAACTTCCCTCAACCCTACTCCTAATCACGTTACAAAGAATCTTGTTCATATAAATAAACTACAATAAAATACACAAATAAGACAATCAGTGAATGTGAGAGAGATTGTTCATCTAAACCTCCTTTTTGTTTCTCCATATGCAGCTACCCCCATTACTGTTATTGTGTAACCACCCATGCCAACAACAGTGACAGGGTTTCTGAATATGAGTATTGAGATTACCACAGCTACAGCACCTTTGGCATTGCCTAACACCTGTTCAGTAACATTGCACAAATTAACAAATTATGTTTGCAATAAGCACACCTTGACATGAATTATTCACATGATTTTGTGTCGTGTTATGCTATAGAAAGTGCAAATCCAAGGAAGGAACTTGCACAATGAAATACTTGAAAGGACTGGATGGAATCTCCATTATGTCAATATCACTAAAATTGTCTATAAGGGCATGTTTGTTCGTTTATTTTTAGAGGGGAAGGGAGGAAGCTTTGTAGTATAAAATCTAGAAATATTACACTATAAATCCCTTCCCTCCCCTTCGTTGCCCTCCAAAATTCAAATTCACAGGGAGATCTTAAGAGAACAACTAAAAGAGGAGGTATGTATATGTGTGAAGAAACTACGAGAAGTTCCAAATGCAGATGACACTCAACATTATTGTGGCTTCAAACTAAATGCATTCTTGTCATTTATAGTAGAGGGCACAAAGAGACCAAAAAGAAAGGCAAACCTGGAGTGTTAAAGCACTTGTATGTTTAGTCACCAAGAAGTTTGTTAAGTTAGCTGCATATGCTGTGACTGAGTTAAGCAAAAGAAGTAGCCACATGGATTTGTGTTCCCTTCCAAGCGATACTGTGACATCCACAACACTAGGCTCCATGATAAGAGCTGCAGGCAACAAAACTACGACCGCAATTGGAGACATATACAGGAGCAAGTTCATCGAGTTCAACTTTTCACTGTTAAATCGAAGTAAATGCAGCATTATAAGCAGTTTGATGCCATTAAAAACAAAAAAAGACTTAACCAATTTTAAGTAAAGAGGTACAGATGATGGGCACAGTTTGCTTGACAATACTGAACTAGAACCATCAAAGATTTCAATCATAATGAAGGGTAAAAAAAGAAAAAAAAACTTCTGGGAAGTAGTATTAAGTTTTGACTGTCTCCAGTCAATTAAAAATAATTCTACCTTTCATAATGTAAGCTCTAGAGAGCCTCCCCCACATCTCATGAAGATGCTGACTACTTGAACTAGAACATTCATTACATCAACAAAATGACTACATGTAACCAACAGGGGTTCTTTGTCAGACTCAAGATTATGTCAATTAGAACTGGGTATTTAATTTCCCCGTTGTTCTTACTTCTCATACAATTGAAAAAGAAAAATGAAAGTTCTAATTGAAATAAACTTGCATAAAAATAAACATCATGGGATTAGAACTTTCATTTTTCTTTTTCAATTGTATAAGAAGTAAGAACAATGGGGAATTAAAATAGCAAAAGAATATTCCACTGCTGTAGAAGCGTTCTGCCAGCCCATTTTTCATGCATTAAGTAAATACGATATATAAACATGCTTGATTACAAAAATATGAAAAGGGTATAATTTCTTTCTTCCAAATGGCTTTTGGTTCCTGGAAGTGTGTTTTGCAGGAAAATGTAGATTCCAAAAGTTTTTCATTTTTCTCACAGATCACAAATGGGATTCAAGGAACAAGTTAGCTTCTTTCTAATGTTAATCTCAAGCAAGCAATATCAGAAACACAACCTTCAATTAGAAAGTAGCCACTAATACCTATAAAGAGCAGAAAAATAGGCACCATTAAAGCAATACAATCATATCTTAAAATATATGTTGTTAAATCCACCATTTATAATAACCAGCGTTGTTGGCCTTTATCGTTTAGGCACTAGTCACTCCATAACCTGTGCTACTGATGAATTGCAGAAATATCACAGGAAATTTAAAGAGGGAATGAACTTCTAAAAGAAAGCTCTACAGTCTAGAGATCTCAACAAAGAATGACATCATTTCTTGATCCCCTGATTACCTTCTTCCCTTTAGACAAAGTAATAGATTTGGCTTATAGCCCAGTAGAAGTTTCATTAGCGGCAAATACCTTGATTTAAGAACATCAACCTATAAAAACATTATTAAGACTTTGAAGATCTTTTATTCAACAAAATCTCCTATTTTATAACTTATGAGTCAATACATTGCATCTTCCACTCACAGTACAGGTAACAACAAAAAACTTCCTCAAACATCCTTCATTGGTTGCTTTCCAAGAAAAGTATGTTTAGACAGCTAGTTCCCTGTTAATGCAGGTTTCAGATAAACATTAATATAAAAAAGAAGGGGAGGGTATTCTTATTGGATAGCACATTTTAGTAATTTTAAATTTTAGCTAGATAGATTTTGATCTGAAATGACAAAGAACAACTTGGAAGTCATAGACATAGTGTGAAATAGTTTACCCTTCAGAAGAAAGTAAAATTCCCTGAAGAACAGACTTGAAAGCTCTCGCTGCGGTTGCGCCTAGGCACATAATGAATCCAAATAAGTGAAAGCCTGGCTCACCCTGCCATCACCAAGAAAATCTTTTAGCTTCACAGAAGCAAAATGAAATAACGAAGAAGCAAATATACACCAGCTGTTCTTTTCAAGTCATAAGAAATTGTTAAATTATAATGTGGTATGGAGAAATACACACTAGATAACTAGAACCGATCCTAATTCATGACAAGTTTTAGATGAGTTATACATGGTTGAATCAAGTAACATAATTAGTAAAATAGCTTCAATACTGGTTGACTAAAAAAATACCAGAAAACCTGGCTATCTGATATTAGCTAATAAACTATTACAATGCAGATCCAAAAAGAAAGAAAGAAAGCAAGAAAGACAACATTGAATAATGTTTTTGCCTCCAGGATAAAAATACTTTCTCTATTTCAAGTTGGAAATAAAAATAAAAATAAAAAGCAAAACGAAGACTCCAATTGTCCCATATTTGCAGTTCTTGAAATATTGAGATCTCATTAAATTTCAGGCAATTGCACTTAACATACGTTACCCTCAGAAATGAAATGCTTATCATACTTCACAGATCAGCCAACGGCACAAACAACCGCCATCCAATCTGTTTCAACAGGACTCCAGATCTGGAGTGGTATCCAAAGACATGACACAGCATTGACATGTTAACCAAAACCACACATGTATGCATCATAATCACACTCAAACAAAAAGCAACACTCACACATCAACATGAACAATCAACACAAGCAAATCCTCATACGAAGAGTAACATAAAAACCAATTGAATACACTGAGAGATGACACAGACAAGGTTCCATTGATTCATTCAAATCCCATTAAAACATGAAAAATCTAAAAACAAAAACATACCCCACTTGCAATCACAACCCCAGCAACAACAGGAACAAGGGCAGCATATGTAACCCAAGCTTCCCTCTTGAGGGTGGCCAGATATGCAAAGACAGCAGTGAAGAAAGGTGTGGTGGCCCCAACAGCCTGGTTGAATGACACAGCCAGGTACCTGAGGGAGATGTTGCCACCAACAACTGAGGCACAGAAAACAATACTCAAAGTTGCAATCTTGATGAACTGGGACCTTGATTTGATCATCTGCTGAGGAACCAGCTTGAAGAACACAATGGAGACATAGCTGAGGACAGCACAGGCTGACATGTGGCACATTGTGAGGAAGATTGGGAACTTGAATCCATAGTTTGAGAGAAGGTACTTGTTCAGAAGGATCACACCAATGTTTGAGGAGTACCAAAGGGTCACAAGGAAAACGATGAACAGGTTCTCCTTGCTGTTTGGGGATACCATCTTCCCTGTCCTCCCTCCTCCTCCACCTCCACCACCACCACCTTGAACCTGTATTGATTTGTTGTTGGCAAATGAATCAAATTTGTCATCATTTTTAACTATAACAATTATAATGATAACAATAAAAAGAAAAGTATGTCTTTTTTTTCAAATATATATTTGTTTCTGTTTGGTTTGTTTTTTTAAACTTACCCCACTTTCTTTCACTGTTCCTTTGCCTTCATTTTCATAGGGTGATTTGGATCTCATGTTGTAAGAAGCATGTGTACTCATTTGAAACCTTTTTGTTTGTTGTTGTTGGCTTGGTTTTTGATGATACGAGATGAAAAAGAAAGGCCCTTCTTCTTCTTCTTCAATGAGGTTTTATTTTATTCAATTTTTGTTTTTGGTTGTTTTCATTCAACTCGAACAACAGAGAAGAATATGATTTGAAAGCTTATGGAACATAATTAAGTGAAAATTAGGGGATGCTATTGCTAATGAAGTAGCCACTAAATTAGAGCAAGGTGCTATTTGTGGAAGATTGTCCGTTTGACATTTTCAAGGGAGCACCACAAAATGTGCAATAGTCTTAGATTTCATCTTGCAAAGTATATTAGTGTGCTCAAAACTTGGCAATAATTTTTGTTGTCTTAAAGGAATCATATTACTAGAAATTTGAATAAGATTCCGTTTGCTTTAGAGAATTACTTTTGAAGTAATAAAGTTTAAAAAAATTGTATTTAGAGAAATTATTTTTAAAAGACTCGGTTTATATTTGGTTTGAGTGTACAAAAGGTAAGTTCAAGAGAATGATTTTTGTTTGGTTATGATAAAAGTAAAGTTACATTTGGTTATCAATGTTAGAATAATAGTGAGCTATTATCTCAAAAGTGTTTTTACTAAAACGAAAAATACCTTAAGAATATTCCTCCAAAAGTACCTTCAATTGCTTGAGAAGTACTTTTAGTATAATGAAAAAATTTACTAAACATATTGAGTTACCCTACAATATCATTCTCATTTTATTAAAAAGCACTTTTGGAGCCTCAATATGCCAAATCAACCGGTCACTAATTCGATCAAACTTGACAAAGATATTTGACAAAAAAAAGGTCTTTAAATAAATTTTTGATATCTCTAATTAAAAGATCAAGGTATCTATCATCTTAATAAATTTCACATCAGTAAAACATAGCAATAATTTGGACAATTTGAAGTTAACATTTGGTAGTTTTATAGTTGTGTTGCTATACAGATTGCGTTGCTATCTTGTCCGTGTCTGTGAAAGCAAATGTGTGGACATTGGATTTGAAACCGAATTTCAAATCACTAATAAAGCAATGAAAGATAAATAATTCAAGTTAGCGTTCTAGTTGAGTCCCCACAATATCTCTATGGTCCTGCGACCACCCAATCTGCGCCTTAAACGAAGGAGAGGTGTAAACTGTTCTTGACCTTTTTCGGTTTAATGATAGTATTTAATTAATAATTTAATAAATTAAAAAGCTGGAAGACAATAATTGCTATTAATTAGTGGGAAAAGAGGTGAGATCGGTTGCGTAGTGAGTGTGAAATTGTGAATAGCGGTGGCAATGCGACACGTTATGAGCAAAACGACAATGATTGGGACGCTTGTCGTCTAAACCTCATCTTTGTTCGATTTGTGCACTAAACGCTAACTCTTCTTCCCACCGATGGGAGTAGAGAAATTACCACCACCGACACTCTTCGTCCCAAAAGCAAAGGATTAATTAATTAAGATTAACACAAGCTTATTAAGAATTAACAACACCGACACTCTTTCGTTCTTCATTTATCTTAAGATTTTATTTTTTTTCCTTTCCTTGTCTAGAGATAGTGAAATACATGAACATCCGATTATGAAAAAAGATAATATAATGACAAATACTTCTTCCGTTTTAAAATAAATATTTTTTATTTATTTTTTTATATACAATCATAAATCAATATGGAAAAGATATATATAAACCACGACCTATTCTATCCTGTGCTGAAGGTTCCAAGCAAATTGGCTGTTTATTTCTGCATTCCTTGAATGTGACGCGTTTTCACGATTTCGTGACTCATTCGCCTGAAAGCTCTTTTCTGACCAGTGGATGTAGATGGATAAGATAGATTTTGGAATTTTCTGAATGGATAAGTTGTAACTCGTTAATCTATTCAAGAACTTATCATAAAAAATAAAAATAAAAACTGTCAAAATGATGTGACCCATTCATGTAAGGTCAGGGATTCGATCCCTGCCTTTGGAATGGAGCAGCTTCTCTGGGCCAGTTATTCCACCCTTTAAAGTGTCCGCACAAATTGAAGAAGGGATTAGTCATCATTTCCAATAGCAAAAATCCTGGGAGAAACCCAAAAAAAAAAAAAATGAGTTAAATTGTGTTAAATTACGCTGAAATTCAATTCAGCGTTACTCAATAATAAGATTGGCATGGAAATTTAATTTGACTGATAGCGTTTGATATGAATTATTATGCGTAGTTTGAGCCCAACTTACCTGAATCAAGGTTGTAAATTGTTTAGTTGGGCTCATCAGATGGCGTAGAAAATGATAGAATTATGTGGATCAAGTACTGAAATTAGATAATAATATCAATTGCATGAAACGTGGCCAACTCATTAGGACGCGAGTTCGAACCCGGACGCGAGTTCGAACCCAGACACGAGTTCAAAGATGTGGCGTGTGACCACTTGCCCTCATCTCCTCCTGAGTGTGAATGATGAAAAGAACAAAAAACAAAAAAAAAAAAAAAATCTGCACCAAACAAGTTAAATCATAGTTTATCAACGGTGTGTACACTGTGTAGCTTTTACACAACTCTTCAATCTTGATAGTCCATATTTGAAACATGCAGTTCACTTAACACATCAAATTATTTGTTCATCCAATTACTAAATCAGCACAAAATTGACTAAGGGAAAAGTACTGGAATTGGAAACCCAGTTGCAAGAATCAGAGAGATGCCAACCTTACTGGGTAGAATTGCCAAATTTAGCATGACGTTGAGAGAGATATATAGAGCCACATATGCATGTGGATCTGTGTTGCAGTGCAGCACAAGAACAAGAGAAGAACTACAAGTGACAAATTACAGAGTGGTTATGGGTCCCTTGTCCTGCAGCTAAGTTGGCAGGCAGGCGGGCACTGACACCATCAGAGTAAATTTTGGTTTATACTGTATTGTGTATTCATTCTTGATATTTTATTTTTCGTACACACCTGTCGTAAATTTATAAATAATTAAAAACGAAATCTGCATTATCTTTTTTCCATATTCTTTGTTTGTTTATTTATTTATTTTATAATGTATTGTGGATAAGATTTATGAAAAAATAATATAGACATTAATGATTTTAGAAGTCGATTATTGAGGGCACAGCTATTTTACGAGTTAATATATTGAAATTGTTTTACTTAAAATATATTTGGTTGGACGGAAAAAACTTATGTGGATGAGATTCATGTATAAAAAATAATTATATGTATATTTAATTGTTTGAGGAATTTAATCTCATAGCAAGTCCAAATACACATTAATATTGTCGTAGTTGTTATTTACTTTAAAACTTATCTATAATGTTAATATTTAAGACTTATTACATGAAAAGTTTTTCATGTGTCATTCATAGAGCAAATTATGTCCCAGTATTTTTATAATCTTAATAATTAAATTAAGTTTTTAAATTTAATTTACTTTTTAATTAGTAATTAATATTTTCTAATCATATCTTTATATCCCTGTTCCATTAATACAATAAAAACATCCTACAAAATATCTCATTCATAATTATTTAATATGAAAATAATAACAAATGATATAAACAAAATGATAATTGAAAGTATTATGATATCATTAAACTTTTATATATATAATTATTATAGAGTTTACTAATGATAACAAAACTATTATAATTACATTATCATAAAAAAGAAGACAATTATAATTAACGATCATTTTATTGACCATGTATAACTATTATATAATTATATAAAAAACTATTATAATATGTTTTCTAACTGGGTAATATATTTATGTAGTTTTTTTTTTAACATCACATATGCGTTGTAGTTTTAATTTATTATCAACTTAGAAAATATATTATAATAACTTTTTATATAATTATATAATAGTTACACATGGTCAATAAAATTATCATTAATTATAACAATCTTTTTTTGTGGTAGCATAATTATAATAGCTTTGTTACCATTAACTAATACAGTAATAATTATACATATAAAATTTTAGTGATATACTAATACATTCAATTATCATTTGTTTATATCTTTTGTTATTATTTTCATATTATATAATTTTGAATGAGATATTTTGTAGGGTATTTTTATTGTGTTAAAGGAAGAGAGATACGAAGGTATGTTTGGAAAAAATATATTAGTAATTATAAGGTAAATTAAATTTAAAAACTTATTTTAATTATTAAGATTATGAAAATGATAGGGCATAATTTTATCTATGAATGACACATGGAAAACTTTCATGTAGTAAGTCTTAAATATAAGTATTATAGATATAGATTATAGATTATAAATTTAGTTCCTCCTCAATATTTTGATACACTTATTTTTCTTATTGAGTAATATAATTACAACTATTTTATATATCGATAAGGATCAATTTATCCTAAAATTCTTCAAAAATATTGAAGATGGGCTAATTTATCCTATATTTTAAATTATGATGGAACACAAAATATATATTTTTATTTTTGAGGAACCATTTGATTTGATGTTATTTATTTCATAGATTATGTTAGGAGAAGTCTCACCAGTTAACTGATAAATCATCAGTGAGAAATTACGATAAAGACTAATCTAGCATTAATTTTCCAATTGGATGTGACAAATTTACATAATTTTCTAACTTGAGAAATGAGTTAGAGTACGTAAAAGAGAACAATAAATATTTATACCAAATAGAAGTGTCTATGATTTTAAATTTTTTTTTCTACACTTAAGAGCCATGTCAACAACGTAAAAAAATGCTGCTCATAACCTCCAAAGAAAAAAAAGGAAAAAAATTCTACATTTAAAACTATACATAATTTTGGAAAAATCGACTCCATTAAAAATGACATCACTTAGAAGTTTCACACCTGATTGACATATACTTGGTGAGAAATTACTAGGAATACTAACAATTCAAAGTCTATGCATCAGCTTCACATTTTCCAATTTGATGTGACTAATATGTTCAATTTTTAAACTTAAGGAATGGGTTATAAAGCATACAGATAACGATAAATGATGCCAAAACTTATAAATCATCACCATTACATTTTTTAATAGAGTTATCACTTCATAAAGTGCAATTATCCTTTATTCCGTGCATTTTGTTATGTTAAACGTGATATAAAGATGAAGACATGCAGTATTTTATTTTATAGATGTTTTCTTCCACAATAGATTAATAGTATTGAAAAAGAAATAAAATATATAGAGCATATATTTTTTATTATTTTTTTAAATTATAAGGTATTCTTAATATCATTTGATAATATGTGACATCATGATAAATTACTTAAATAATTTGGAATGAGATATTTTGTAGGGTATTTTTATTGTGTTAATGGAAGAGAGATATAAAGGTATGATTAAAAAAAATTAATTAACAATTATAAGATAAATAAAGTTAAGAACTTACTTTAATTATTAAGATTATGAAAATGATATGGCATAATTTTCTCTATGAATGATATATAGAAAAATTTTCATGTAATGAGTCTTAAATATTAATTTATAAATTATAGATTTAGTTCCCCCTCAATATTTTAATGTACTTATTTTTCTTATTAAGTAATATAATTACAACTATTTTATAAATTGATAAGGATCAATTTGTCATAAAATTCTTCCAAATTATTGTCGACGGACTAATTTATCCTATATTTTTGATAATGATGGAATACAAAATATACATTTTTATTCTTGAGGAAACCATTTTGTTCAATGTTATTTTTTTTATGGATTAAGTTGGGGAAATCTCACCACTTGACTAATAAATCATCGATGAGAAATGTAACATCCCTTGCTATTCTATAGATTGACGACTGTCCCCTCAAGCCAACACGGGTTTTTTCAGCATGCTTTGTCCTCATTCACACGCTTTCTAGGCAAACTTTCCAAGAGGTCACCCATCCCAAAATTGCTCCAAGTCAAGCACACTTAACTGTGGAGTTCTTTCAGTTTGCATCTTCTTTTCGGTAGCCCAAACTAAAAGAACTCCACAGTTAAGCGTACTTGACTTGGAGCAATTTTGGGATAGGTCACCTCTTGGGAAGTTTTCCTGGGAAGCGTGTAAGTGAGGACAAAGCATGCTGAAAAGACCCATATTAGTTTGTGGGGATAGTCGTCAATCCACAAAGCATCAGGGGATGTTACAAATGGTATCAGAGCCATGCCTCTCCTAGTACGGTGTGGTTCGGGACGAACCAAGCTGAAGCTGGTAAGCATGTAACACTTGGGGACGAGAGCGAGGAGTGATTGCCGGTGCAAAAAAATGCACGGACAAGAAGCGGCTCCTCACAAGGCCTTCTAAGCGGAGGAGTACATGAATAAACCGGTTACACACACGAATGAGAGGGATCCTAAAACTGTATAGTATAGGACTATACAGTTAAGGATGACTTATATGAATTGATTTGTACAACCTATACCAACAAAATGCATTTTCTTTTCGGTAGCCCAAATTGAAAAAACTCCACAGTTAAGCGTGCTTGACTTGGTGTAACATCCCCTGGTACTTTATGGATTGACGACTATCCCCACAAACCAACATGGGTCTTTTCAGCATGCTTTGTCCTCACTCGCACGCTTCCTAGGAAAACTTTCCAGGAGGTCACCCATCCAAAAATTACCCTAGGTCAAGCACGCTTAACTGTGGAGTTCTTTCAGTTTGGGCTACCAAAAAGAAGATGCACCTCTCCCAATACGGTGTGGTTCGGGGATGAACCAGGCGGAAGCTGGTGGGCATGTAACGCCCGGGGACGAGGATGAGGAGTGATTGCTGGTGCAAAGAGGGCACGGACAAGGAGCGGCTCCTCGCAAGGTCCTCTAAGCGGAGGGGTACATGAATGAACCGATTACACACCCGAATGAGAGGGATCCTAAGACTATATAGTTATGGGACTATACAGTTGAGGAGGGCTTATATGAATTGATTCGTACTACCTATACCAACAAGATGCATCTTCTTTTCGGTAGCCTAAACTCAAAGAACTCCATAGTTAGAACTCAAGAAGCATGTTAGTTAAGTGTGCTTGACTTGGAGCAATTTTGGGATGGGTGACCTCCTAAGAAGTTATCCTAGGAAGCGTGAGTGAGGACAAAACATGCTGAAAAGACCCGTGTTGGTTTGTGGGGACAGTCGTCAATCTATAAAGTATCAGGGATGTTACAAGAAATTCCTACATAGACTAATCCAACATCAATTTTCCAATTTGATGTGACTAATTTACATAATTTTCTAACTTAAGAAATGGGCTAAAATACATAAAGAGAACAATTAATATTCATGTCAAATAAAAGTGTCTATGATTTTAAATTTCTTTTTCTACATTTAGGAGCCATGTCAATAATATAAAAAAAATGCTGCTCATAATCTTCTGCGGTTAAACCTCCAAAGAAAAAAGGGAGAAAAATTGGCTCCATTGAAAATGATATCATTTAGAAGTTTCACACTTGATTGACATATACTTAGTGAGAAATTGTGAGGAAGACTAACAATTCAAAGTCTATGCACCAATTTCAAATTTTCCAATTTGATGTGACTAATCTATTCGATTTTCAAACTTAAGGAATGGGTTAGAAAATATATATATAACAATAAATTATGCCAACTATTATAAATCATCATCATTACATTTTTCCTTAGGGTTATCACTTCTTCAAATGCAATTATCTTTCATTCGCTGCATTTTGTTAGGTTAGATTTGATATAAAGATGAAGAAATGCAGTATTTTCTTTTATAGATATTTTCTTCCATAATAGATTAATGGTATTGAAAAAGAAATAAAATATATAGAATATATAATTTTTTTTGTTAAATTACAAGGTATCCTTAATATCATTTGATGAAATATGACATCATGTTAAAATTAAATCTTAACTATATATATATATATATATATATATATATATATATATATATAATTTGTAATTTAGTGTGTGTTTTTAAAAAACTGTAAGATTTATTATAATCTTTTTTTATATAATAGATTTTTTCATAAGTATATAATAGTTACACATGGTCAATAAAATTATCGTTAATTATAATAGTTGTCTTTTTATGGTAGCGTAATTATAATAGTTTTGTTATCATTAGCTAATACTGTAGTAATTATACATAAAAAATTTAATAATATGTTCAATTGTCATTTTATTTATATTATTAGTTATTATTTTCATATGAAATAATTTTGAATAAGATATTTTGTAGCATATGAAGAGAGATAATGGAGAGATATGAAGTTATGATTGAAAAATTAATTAATAATTATAAGGTAAATTAAATTTTAAAAATTAATTTAATGATTGAGATTATGAAAATGATAGGGTATAATTTTCTCTATGAATGACACATAGAAAAATTTTCATATAATGAGTCTTAAATAATAGTATAATAAATTATAGATTATAGATTTAGTTCACCCTCAATATTTTAATGTACTTATTTTGCTTATTGAGTAATATAATTACAACTATTTTATAAATCGATAAAAATCAATTTGTCATAAAATTCTTCAAAATTATTGTTGACGGACTAATTTATCCTATATTTTTAATAATGATGGAATATAAAATATACATTTTTATTCCTGAGGAAACCATTTTGTTCAATGTTATTTTTTTTATGGATTAAGCTGAGGAAGTCTCACCACTTGACTGATAAATCATCGATGAGAAATTCCTATACAATCTAATCCAACATCAATTTTCCAATTTGATATGACTGATTTACATAATTTTCTAAATTAAGAAATGGGCTAGAATACATAAAAGAGAATAATCAATATTCATGTCAAATAAAAGTGTCTATGATTTTAAATTTCTTTTTCTACATTTAGGAGCTATGTCAATAATATAAAACATTACTGCTCATAATCTTCTGCGTTTAAATCTCCAAAGAAAAAAGGGAGAAAAAATTGGCTCCATTGAAAATGACATCATTTGGAAGTTTCAAACTTGATTGACATATACTTGGTGAGAAATTGCTAGGAAGACTAACAATTCAAAGTCTATGCATCGACTTCAAATTTTCCAGTTTGATGTGACTAATCTATTCGATTTTCAAACTTAAGGAATGAGTTAGAAAAAAAATATATAACAATAAATTATGCCAACTATTATAAATCATCATCGTTACATTTTTCCTTAGGGTTATCACTTCATAAAATGCAATTATCTTTCATTCGCTGCATTTTGTTAGGTTAGATTTGATATAAAGATGAAGAGATGCAATATTTTCTTTTATAGATGTTTTCTTCCACAGTAGATTAATGGTATTGAAAAAGAACTAAAATATATAGAATATATGATTTTTTTTGTTAAGTTACAAGGTATACTTAATATCATTTGATGAAATATGACATCATGTTAAAATTAAATCTTAACTATATACATACATACATACATATATATATATACATAATTTGTAATTTACTGTTGGTTTTTAAAAATTGTAAGATTTATTATAATCGTTTTTTATATAATAGATTTTTTCATAATTATATAATAGTTATACATGATCAATAAAATTATCGTTAATTATAATAGTTGTCTTTTTATGGTAGCGTAATTATAATAGTTTTGTTATCATTAGCTAATACTGTAGTAATTATACATAAAAAATTTAATAATATGTTCAATTGTCATTTTATTTATATTATTAGTTATTATTTTCATATGAAATAATTTTGAGTGAGATATTTTGTAGTGTATTCTTATTTTGTTAATGGAAGAAAGATATAAAGGTATGATTGAAAAATTAATTAATAATTATAAGATAAATTAAATTTTAAAAATTAATTTAATAATTAAGATTATGAAAATGATAAAGTATAATTTTCTCTATAAATGACACATAGAAAAATTTTCATATAATGAGTCTTAAATAATAGTATAATATATTATAGATTATAGATTTAGTTCCCCCTCAATATTTTGATACACTTATTTTTTTTATTGAGTAATATAATTACAACTATTTTATAAATCGATAAGGATCAATTTGTCATAAAATTCTTCAAAATTATTTCCGACAAATTAATTTATTCTATATTTTTAATTATGATGAAATATGAAATATATATTTTTATTCTTGAGGAAACTATTTTGTTCGATATTATTCTTTTCATGGATTAAGTTGGGAAAGTCTCACCACTTGACTGATAAATCATCGATGATAAGTTACTAAACAAACTAATCAAGTATCAAATTTCCAATTCGATGTGACTTATTTACATAACTAGTGTTTTATCCGTACGATGCATGGGATTTTACAACTATACATTTTTTTAAAAAATTGATAAAAGATATATTATAAAATTTAATTGACTTATAATATATTAATTTTGTATAATTTATTATGAAAATAATTTATCATGGCCTTTTTCTAAGATAAATATGTTTTATTTTTAAGATAAATAATTAACCAAAATTTTATATTTATATATCAATATGTGGCTGTATCTATTTTTTTTGTAACTTAGGACTAATTTTAATTTAGCATAAATCAATATTAGTCAGGTTGTAACTAAATTATTACCCATGTAATGTATATTTTTATTAGCACTCATGTAATATATGAATTTAGTATATATATGGTACACTAATTGTTACGTATACAATTCGTATGTTTTCGTTACCTATGAAAGATATATTCATCACTACTTGTGTTGTAGATTGTTTGAGTTAAAAAAAATGTCATTATATTTTTGTTATTAAAAAATGATAAAATCAGTGAAATTGTATGTATATTTAATTTCAATTGATGCTAAGATTATTATTATAATTTTGTATTTATTATAAATAATATATATTTTTGTATACTAAGCAAATGAATTATTTTTGTGTTTATGATAAAATGTTTTACTCTATAACCATTTACCATTTGTAATTGATTGAAAGGAATTCTCATTTATAATTAAATCTCTTAGACATAATATTAGAATCAATATTAGATTAAAATGATATCAATTAAAAATAATATCAAAACATTGGTGTCAAATAACATGATATAAACAAATTGACATGGATGCAAATATCAATAATTTTTTGTTTAAAAATTAAATTACATATTAAATTCAAAGACTGAAATTGATATGAGATTGAAATTTAAGATATGAGACACATATAAAATATCTTTGGTTTATATAGTAATTATTAGAAATCATTTATTGAAAATCAAGAAAAAGAGAAATATTTAAGAATTAATTAATATGAAAAAATATAATTAATGGAGATATGATTTTCTAATATTGTAAAAGATGGTTATGATTTAATAATTAAGAATTATTTGAGTAAAATGAAAAAATTTAATACTTAATATGAATATTTATAAATTTATAAATTACTGATCAATATGACTATTAAAAGAATAAGTGCAGATTTAATTAAGATAGTTGAAATCATAATTAAAAATTGATAATTGTTTAATTGATTTGATCCTTTTAAAATCAAATAAAATAAAAATTATTTAGAATTAAAGTAATATTAACAACTAATTTCATTATTAAATCAACCTGGCATATAAGATTATAAAGAAATGTTTTGAGGTTTTTATTTGAAATGTGGATGTGATATTCTAATTTTGTAAAAAAAAGTATAATATTGAAGATTAAGAATCATTTAAAATAATTAGTGTGGTAATATTAAAAGATGAATATAATATTAAGGAAATGTTTAAAAATGGAAATATGATATAATTTTAAATAATATTATATTTCAATAATGTAATTTTTAAAACTTATTTAAAACAACATACTATCACTAATTAATTTCAAACTCAAATCAATATAGTATTAAATACTAAGAAAGAATACATCAAAAGTAAAAATGAATAAATTCATAAAAAAATACTGAAAGAAACAATTAATCCAAAAATCAAAATCATTTGAATCTATGGGAGTTATATAAATTAAAATATTAAAAAAGAAAACAAAATAAAAACTTGATGAATGAAGAATAGTAAGATTCAAATCAAAGAAAAGAAAAATATTTTAAAGAAAATTACTAACAATACAATTGGAGAGCTTTAATACTACTACAAAAGGAAAGAGGCAAAGTTGAACTAAAGAAAAGTTTACTGATAGATAATCCTAAATTTGATTATATTGAATTAAAAATATGTATATAATAACTATATAAAATGTAAAAGTAAAAAATCAAAATAGATGATAGATGAATATACCATGATGGTTTCACCAAATGGCTGCAAACAACTCGATACACATCACCTAAACATAAAAGAAACAAAAACAAATCAAAACATTAAATCAATAGGAAAAACCATAAAGAAGAGAAAAAAACAAAGGAAATAATGCAAATATACATGTGTAGATAGGATGTGCAGAAGAAGTGTTAACTATGCTACAATTTATATGCAATGATCAAATATTTATATATGCTAAAATTAAGCACATCAAATCTATTAAAAAAAATTAAGTGCATCAAATCAATTAGAATTAAAGGAAAATTGAAAAAGGTAATAATATTAATTAGTATGATAATTATTAAAAATTAATAATACAAATAGATAAGCATTTAAGAATTAAAATGAAAAAGAATATAAAGATGTTTTTAAGCAATGATAACTTAAGATCATATATTAATTGAGATTTGAATCATGGATTAATTTTGCTTAAAATAAATAATACAAAAATGTGTTGAGATTAATTTTATGTTAGTCTTATATTTTAGCTTTTATATGTGTTAAGTTTAAATATTGAAATCAAAATTAAAATTTGAAATGTGATATTCATATATCGTAAAAGTGGAAATCATAAAAATTAATGGAAATAGTAAGTACAATTAAAATTAAGAATAAAAGCAATCAAAATATATTTATTTATTCTTATGTTATAAATTGAATCAATTTATATTTCAAGGATGTTACTTTCAATCATATATAAATTAAGAATAAAATCATATATTAATTGATATTTGAATCATATATTACTTTTCTTTAAAATAAATAATCAAGAATATAAAAAATAAAATAAAATGGTAAATGAAAGTAATTAGAATTTTGGGCAGAAAAATAAGCTAAGGAGGAATTGTTACATAGCATTTTCCTTATAAATATATATATAATTGAGATTTAAATCATATTTCAACTATTAAAATAATGGAAATTGGAATATAACAATAACGACAATCTTAACTTTTAGGATATAAATTGAAATCTGATATCATATTAATTTGACATATCAAGCGACTATAATATTAAAAGTTAGTATTAAATAAGATTGAAAAATTAATTGTGAATAAGAATGATAGAACAATTGATATTAGTTGTCCAGAATAATTGATATTAGTTGTCCAATTTTGGTTCATAAAAATTGAAAATTATATCAAATTCATAAAATTAATATCACTATTAGAAATTATATCAAATTCATAAGAATGATATGACTAAAGCATAATATTAGAGAATCAATATTAGTAGGAAAAAATATCAAATATATCGGTGGATCATATATTAATATATGTGAATCCTACATTAATTTTAGATAATAATTATTTTACAAATGAGATTAATTTGGATAATCTATGTGACTTTCTTTTAATCAAATATACATTAATTAAATACTTCACTTCATTTTAATAATCAAATTAAATTAAGGATGAATGAATGAGGGATTGCCACATTGGATTTTCTTATCTAGATAAACTGTGTTTTATATAAATATATTGATTTCAATTTTCCAATTTGATGTGACTATTTTACTAATTTTCTGACTTAGGAAATGGATTAGAATACATAAAAGAGAACAGTCAATATTCATGCCAAATAAAAATGTCCATGATTTTAAATTTCTTTTTTGGGCATTTAAGAGCCATGTCAACAACATAAAAAAACGCTGCTCGTAATCTTCTGCATTTAAACGTTCAAAGAAAAAAAAGGACAAAAATTCTACATTTAAAGCTATACATAATTTTGCAAAAATCGACTCCATTGAAAATGACATCACTTGAAAGTTTCACACTTGATTACATATACTTGGTGAGTAATTGCTAAGAAGACTACCAATTCAAAGTCTATGCACCAACTTCATATTTTCTAATTTGATGTGACTAATCTGTTCAATTTTCTAACCTAAGGAATAAGTTAGAAAACATATAGATAACAATAAATTATCCAAATGGACATACTTTCAACACATATATGATAGTTTTCTTTTTGTGCTAGAGTAATTATAATAGTTTTGTTATCATTAGCTAATATTTTAATAATTATATATACAAAATTTTAATAATTTGATGATACGTTCAATTATCATTTTATTTATATCATTAGTTATTATTTTCATATTAAAAAACTCCGAATGAGATATTTTGTAGGGTATTTTTATTGTGTTAATGGAAAAGAGATGTGAAGGTATGACTGAAAAAATTAATTAATAATTATAAGGTAAATTAAATTTTAAAACTTACTTTAATTATTAAGATTATGAAAATTGTAGGGTATAATTTTTTCATTGAATAACACATAGAAAACTTTCCATATAATGAGTCTTAAATATTAGTATTATAGATTATAGATTTAGTTCCCCCTCAATATTTTGATACACTAATTTTTCTTATTAAGTAATATAATTACAACTATTTTATAAATCGATAAGGATCAATTTGTCATAAAATTCTTCAAAATTACTGCCAACTATGCTATATTTTTAATTATGACAAAACACAAAATATATATTTTTATTCTTGAGGAAACGATTTTGTTCGATGTTATTTTTTTCATGGATTAAGTTGGGGAAAGTCTTACTACTTGATTGATAAATCATCGATGAGAAATTACTATACAGACTAATCTAGCATCAATTTTCAAATTTGATGTAACTAATTTATATAATTTTCTAACTTAGGAAATGGGTTAGACTACATAAAAAGTGAACAATCAATATTCATGCCAAAATAAAATTGTCAATGATTTTAAATTTCTTTTTCTATATTTAGGAGCTATGTCAGTAACAGAAAAAAAAAAAGTGTTGCTCATAATTTTCTATGTTTAAATCTCCAAAGAAAAAACAAAAGAGAAAAAAAATCTACATTTAAAACTATACATAATTTTGAAAAAATCGACTCCACTAAAAATGACATCACTTGAAAGTTTAACACTTGATTGGCATATATTTGGTGAGAAACTGCTAGGAAGACTAACAATCCAAAGCCTATGCACTAGCTTCACATTTTCCAGTTTAATGTGACTAATCTGTTCAATTTTCAAACTTAAGGAATGAGTTAGAAAACATATAGATAACAATATATTATGCCAAATATTATAAATCATCATCATCAATTTAGAGTTATCACTTTATAAAATGCAATTATCCTTTATTTGTTGGATTTTCTTAGGTTGGATGTGATATACAGATGAAGACATGCGGTTATTTTCTTTTATAGATGTTTTTTTTCCACAATAGACTAATCGTATTGAAAAAGAAATAAAATGTATAGGATATATGATTTTTTATTTTTTTTATATTACAAGGTATTCTTAATATCATTTGATGATATGTCACAGCATGTTACAATTAAATCTTAGTTGTATATATTAATATTTAAAATTTGCAATTTAGTGTGTTTTTAAAAACTATAAGATTTATTATAATTTTTTTTCATATAATAGATTTTTTTTATAATTATATAATAGCTACACATGGTCAATAAAATTATCATTAATTATAATAATTTTGTTATCATTAGCTAATTCTATAATAATTATACATACAAAATTTTAATAATTTAATAATATGTTCAATTATCATTTTATATATTATTTGTTATTATTTTCATATTAAATAATTTTGAAGCAGATAGTTTGTAGGGTATTTTTTTTATGTGTCAATGGAAGAGAAATATGAAAGTATGATTGAAAAAATTAATTAATAGTTATTAGGTAAATTAAATTTAAAAATTTACTTTAATTATTAAGATTATAAAAATGGTAGGGCATAATTTTCTCTATGAAAGACACATAGAAAACTTTTCATATAATGCGTGTTAAATATTACTATTATATATTATAGATTATAGATTTAGTTCCCTCTCAATATTTTGATACGCTTATTTTTCTTATTGAGTAATGTAATTATAACTATTTTATAAATTGATAAGGATCATTTTATCGTAAATTTTTCCAAAAATATTGAAGAGAAACTAATTTATCCTATATTTTTAATTATGATGGAATACAAAATATATATTTTTATCCTATTAACTTATTTTTAAAATAAATTTATATGCTTAATTTTCTATAAGATATACTTATATAAATGATAATTTATTTTTAGTAATGGTCAATAAACTATTTGTTATTATCATCCCGTGCATCACATGGGTTAAAGACTAGTGTATATATAATTAATGTTAATTTAATTAGCATCGTCTGACTTACATGATGAATGCCCCCTCAAAAAAAAAAAATAAAAAAAATCTTCAAGTTCCGTCACTCTTTAGATAGAAAAAAAATTGTGGAAAGCCAACGTACACCTTGAAGCCCACAATCTTGCCTAGCAAGCTTTAAAGAGTGCCCCTCCCAGCAAGTTAGGAGATTTACTTAGAGTGGAAGGGAATAATCAGTAATAAAATAAAAAAAAAATGAGGAAAAGAGTGGAGGATGAGAAGTTATTTTATTATTTGGAAGTTTATAAAATAAGTGAGCAGCTAAAATGAAAGGGCATATAAAATTTCTTATCTATTTTTATCCTTTTTATTATATGAGTGTATTTTATACATAAGAAGTTACAAAGTGACAAAACAAAAAAATCATGCTGAAAGATCTTTGGCCATCCTCGTTCCCCCGATTTGGGGAGGTCATTTTTTGTACTCTTCATGGAGGCTTGGAGGGTTTTAGCTGTCCCTCTGAAGCCATGCTTTGCCCTCTCTCAAAAGAACTTCCAAACACACAAACTTAGGATTTGTCCCTCCCATTTCTTGCCACCCCCTCCTCAACCATTCTGCCAAACAGGCTCTTAATCTTCAGAAGAGAGTGATCAATTGCAATGGTGGAGATGACTACAAAATTAGGGGATATGACATGGCATATTAATTACCTAATAGTCTTAATAATCATATAAATATTTTTTTCTTAGACATAACAATTATATATTGAAAAATTTGGAGAGAGATAAGAGAGAGAGAGAGACTGGTCAATTGTTCCGCCTTGTGCCCTAAATGCTAGAAAAGGGAAGAGTTGACGAAGCACATATTCAGGGATTGTACTTGGACTAGGTGTTTTTGAATCCTAACACCCTCTTTGCTAAGAATAGAAGACACACCAAACCAATCACTTCACAAATGGTAAAGCGCTTATGGGAAAATCTAGAAAGTCAATAGTTCGGGCTTCTGAATATCTGTTTTCAGAGTATGTGGCATGGAAGGAATAAACTCATTTTCAAAAGGAAGGAGCTACTAAATTGGATCTGGTAGAATGGGCAAACAACTCCATGGTTGAGCATCTTCTTGCACAAACGGTGGGGAACCCTTCTCCCAACCCCCCTGTGGCAACCGAAGCACCTGAAAATGTGGTGGCCCACATATATACACAATGTATACACTATTTGTGTTGTGTGAATATATAAAATAAATATATAAGATCAGTTTCTCAATTTTTTACAACTAAAATAACTTTAAAAATATTTATTTTTAATATTCATTTATTATTTGATAATATAATTATATAACAACAAATATATTCAATTATGAATATTTTTGTGAAGATGATTATTTAATCTAATCAATTTGTATATTTATAAATGAATTTTAAAGTGGGTAACTTTATATTCATTAATTTTGGTATGTTTGCGGTTTAGTGATTTAAAAACTAATATGTGTCTCCATAAAAGAAATAACATGTGAAAAAAATTTAACAATGATGATACATTATTACAAAAATTAATTGGATATTTTATTTTTTTTTTGTTTATGATAAAAAAAAAAGTTACCCGAAAAGCGTTTGCATCTAGATATTCATTATAAAATTAAATTATTATATTAAAAATAAAAATATATGTTTCATTGTATAAGTTTTTATTTTTTTGTATGTTTCATTTTAAATGTATATAAGAGATAAAGGCAAGAAAATTTTCTTAGTTGTTAAATCTCAACTTGAAAAAAAAAAGTATATATCCAAATAAAATGAACAATCTACAATTTTTTACTATAAAATTTATAGTTTTTTCGATGAGAATTTCGCCTTTTTTATGAACCATGAAAAAAATATATGTATAATTTATTGCAATTTTTATTGTAATATGTTCGCATTATATTTGACACACACACATATATATTAAATTTAACTTATGTAGTATTTGATCTTTTTACATATTATATATTTATGTCAGTATTTTATTTTAAATTAAAAAACCTTATTTAGGTGTTCATAAATTAAAAATTATTATTTTATAATTTTTATGTTAAATTAATCTTACAATTGTTATTTAAAATAATTTTTAAATTTATATTATGATAATAAACCGTGCAATGCGACGGCTACTCTGCTACTGCTAGTACTAGGTTGAAAAGTAAAAAAAGATGCAAGTGCGGGTTGGCATAGTACAGAGCATTTGAAAAAATAATTAAATTAAATTGAAAATTAAAACAATTATTTCATTTATTTGAATTTAAAACTCAAAAAGTAAATGAATTGAAAATTTTAAATCATCATAAAAAGAAAGCATTGGAAAGGATTAAATAAGTGTTGAAAATAAGGAAAGCATTATTGATAACATTAAATGAGAAAATAAATTAAAACTTTTTCGTAAATATGATTGGTGAATTAGGATGGCTACTGAATGATTATAAATTAGAATAATGTAATAAAATAAAATATAAAGATTTTCAAATAGGAAAATTGTAACTAAAAATGAAAGCATTAAAAATTATAAACTATAAATGGAATATTAAAAATATCATTAAGTAAAATAAATTATAAAGATTTTGAAATACGAAAATGATAATAAAATCTTATTAGTTCTGAAGAGTGGCAAAAAAGTTTGACAGAAAAAAGGATTTACCATATTTTGCTAATACTTTTCACTAAGACATCACTATATTTTATATAAAACAATAAATATTAATAATTTACTTCAATGATAATTTAGTGGAGGAAAGTTTTTAAGCGTATCAAACACAATTATTAATTTAACCTTGTTATTTCATTTATTTTGCTTTATAGAAGATTTCCTTTCATTGAACAAATATCATGACTCATGAGATGAGATTGTCATGTGTTGCTGATACACTAAGCCTGAGTCTGTATTCTAATTACTGTCCAACTATTTATTCACATCATTTTGTTGCATGTCCTCACACTTTGCATTAGACACTCAAAACACACAGCAGAAGTAATGACCAAAAGAGCATGGACACTGATGAGAAGAACAGCGCCCTCTCCTTCTTGACTTGATAGCGGAAATCTTGCAAAAATTCACGAACAAATCCCTTATTCGATTCAAATCTGTTGGAAAGTCATAGTGCTCTCTTATTTATTAGAATACTCACTTTAAAAAATTACATTTTGATCTTGCTATCGCACCTACCAAATTAAAAGACTTTTCTACACGACACTATTTGGTTCTAAGGCTAGATCAGATGGGTAGATACAGATACACCAATAATTGGTCATGATTGTGTTGTCGTTCAGCTTCCAATGCCTTATAACTTTAACCTTAAGGTTATTAGTTAATGTCGGGGCTTTATACGTTTAGTGAATTACCCACATCTCATTTTTTTGGAACCCAGCCATCAACTGGTGTTCAAAAACAACTATCGTACTCTCATATTGTGCATGCCTCAAATATTCTTTGGAGTGGCCTTTACAAAACATGTACTGTTGGAGAGGCTTTAGGTATGTCACATCCAATGATGACTACTTATAGTTATAGGATGACATAATCTCTATGGAACTGTTGAGTAGAAAAACCCACTTGTAGTTTTTCTTTGTTAGAGCCAATTCATTGAAAGAAATTAGTGGTGTCTATTTTTCCTATTGGCTTTCATTTGTTGAATATGAGTCTGGGATGTTCTATAATATAAGGCTATTCATCGGTTTGCTAATAAACAAGGTCATGCTCAAGCAGATGGTCTTGTAGGTGAAGTGGTTATTGCCTTTGGTTTTGTGGGAAAGAATTTGTTAGAGATAACATTGCTTGACAATATCGGAGACTACTTTAATCATTTGGAGCTTTTGGGAGGATGCCTTGGAGTATGTTACACAAAAGGTAATAACACTCAGGTATGGGTGATGAAAGAATATAATATGCGCAAATGTCTTGGACTAAGCTTGAGGTTATGCTTCCTTTTAGTGTTAGTGCAAGCATCCCTTCATGTTTCACTAACTAAAGGAGGTGAACTTGTTGCGACAAATGTTTGTGGACGCTTGGTGAAACTTAACGATGAAGGGCAATTGGTAGAACTTCAACCCAACAATGATAATATACGCACAATGGTTATTTACGTTTACTGAGACCTTGATATCACTCCCTAGTGATTTTGGGAAAACAAGGGAAGATGACCAGTAATAGCAGATAAGAAGAGTATGGTGAGTTACGTTCTTGAATCATTTTTATTCCGATTATTCTTGCATTGTGCAAGTTGAAATGCAATACACAGAGTGCATTATGCATGAAGTTGGAACTCCAAAGAGAAAAAAAAGGACTAAGTTTTGGTTATTGAAATAGCTTGAGTTTACCAATGCATGGAGAAATAATCAGTATCTTGCCTATTTATAATAATTTAACTCAGTATGCATCCTTAATCATAGTGGAAACATGTATAGATTTTTAATTGAGATTTATGTTTCATTTCAAAGCTACATTAATTTAGAATGATTGATAGTGACTTTTAGAATAGGCTCATCTTTTTTGCTTGCGTTTATAATGAATTGAGAAACTGAGAGCGAGAGAGAAAGAGAGTGTTGTATGACCTTTAACAATTTCTTGTTTCAGTGTAGAGCTATTGTCTTTTTGGGCGGTGATTTTTAGTATATTGGACTAAGGAGCATATTCCAAAAATTAATTATGTTTGGAACCATGGATTAGTCATTCTTAGTTGCAGGTAGTATATGATTTATTCATCTCTATCTCATTTCTTCTTGCCATTACTTGTTTACCAAATTATTTTGTTTCGCCACTTTTATATCACTTCCATGTTCAAGAACTGGTTGATGTATTTACATGCCATTTTTGTTTTGCAAAAGCAAATTCCTAATTTTCATTATGTTCATGTGCTCTCTTGTTTTAATCGAAGGAGATATCATTGATATAAATTATCTACCCAATTATGATGTGCTACGAACTAATCATGCACATCCTTTGTTTAACTTGTTTATCTTACTAATCTAATGTTTACAAATCTTATAAGATGCAGACATGATATGATTATTAAAGCATCCTTAATTTAATATAACTCAACTCATTTCGTAGTATGTATTTATAAATCAAAATTATTTCCTTATTAGTCTCTACCGTAACAAACTAACAAGCTCATTTAGTTAGTAAAACTCATCAAGTTATTGAAATTCAAATATATGTTATGAGTTTGTTATGGTTGAAACTAGGGAGAAAATAATTTTGGTTTTAAAAATACACACAAAGAAATGATACGTAAATATAACATCATTTGAGGTTTTCTCTATTAGTTATATTTACGTATCAAATGATACGTAAATATGTTATTAATTATATTAGTTAAAAATACATACATCCTCAAATGATACGTAAATATATTAAATTTTATTCACAAAATATTTTAAATTTAAATTATAAATTTAATTATTATAAAAATAAAATGGAATGATATGTAAATATAACACCATGTAATATAAAATGAATTGAAAATAATATTAAATAAAAATCTCATAAATATAAAAAGAAACTGTTATGAAATATAATAAAATTGAGATTTATCAAAATGAGAAAAATATATACTTGTGCGTCTAAGAATTTCCAAAATTTTTTCTTTATAGGTGAAAATTAAAATCCTTTATTTTAAGTAGATAAAATCCCTCTTTAAAATTCATTGAATTCTATAATTTTTTCTAAGTTAATATCTAAACAGGATATTTTATCACAATAAATTTTAAATCTTTTCAAAAAATTATATTCCCTCCTACAATCGCTCCATCTAAGCATACACTTAAAATTAAATGGATCCTTACTTATATAGGGTGGAGATCTATTTACTCAAAAAATAAGTTATGTAATCTCACTCCATTGAATAATTGTTCATATACAATGAATTTCATCGATCTAATATTTGAATATGTGATATTATCCTAATAATAAACTATATTAAATTTAAGAAAAAATGGATATTAATAGACATGCAATCAAATAATTAACATATATTTATATTTTCTAAAATGTATTATACATTAAAATCTATAATCTAAATACTAATATTTCAGACTCTTAGAAGGGAAAATTTTACAGGTATTGCTTCTAGAGTAATTTAGGGCCTGCAATTTCCATTTGAAATTTGAATTCTTAATCTATATTCATTACACTTAATTGATAAATATCAATCACATCAATCATAATTAATTGTTAATTATGAAATTTCAATTATAAATCATAATATCACTTTTACTTCACAATCCAATTTCAAAACTTATTATCAGATACTGTAATATCACTTTGTAGACTTTTTTTGTTGGTTGACTTTGTAAATTTGTATTCTATATTTTGAATTTATGAAATATTATTCTTTTCATTCTAACAAAGTTCAAATTTTTTTATGATTATATTATTTGGCTTATTTATCAAAACATTATTTGGCTTAATATATAGTCATAGTTTCTTTCACATGTATTATAGTTCTATATGGAACATGTGATTTGTATATTATCAATTAATGCATAATTTGAAATATAGCTTATATGATAGTTTTCAATCAATATGTAATTATCAATTTGTAATTAATGTAACCTATCACAATGATGTCAATCATAACTAATAGATGGATATTTTAAAATTATATATTTTATTAATATATTTTATTTGAAAACATGCCTATCAAGATAAATAAATTAAAATCTTCTTGAATTAAGTTAATACTAATTTAAATAATTTAGTTTGCCTTTTGAAATATATTTTTACTTTTGAAAATATAAAATATTTACTATGATATATTTATTTTGACTTAAATTTACAGAATTTTCTTTACTTAATTCTTGAGTTTTTTTTTATAGACTGACATATACTCTATTATCATTTAATTTTAATATGAAGCTTTCAAGTATAGAAGTTATTCAATTATTTTAAATAGGATTCGTGAGGTTTTTTAGGGTTTTCAATATGGATTAAATATTATATTCTTTTCATTTGTTATATTCAAATTATATTTAAATATGGTAATTATTGGTTGAATATTTTAATTTTATATAATTTAATATCAATGTAAAATATCTATTTATATTAACAATGCATTAAAGTTAAATCCTTGGAACAATATATTGTAAAAATTAATGAGATATATATATATATATATTTCAATCATAATCTATGTTAGCTTCGGACAAATCCATAAATTTAGAGAAAAGATTTCAAATTGATATTATTGAGTTAACCTTAAATTTGTGCTATGATTGACATAATAGTTATATTAAAATTTAGAGAAGAGAAAATATTATCATAATTAACAAATTATAGCTAAAAATTTAATATCACAAGTTAACACATAAATATGACTAATCAGTCACTCTCTAATTAGTCAATCACTCTCAAATTTAAATTTAAATTTCAAAGAATAATATTAATTACATATCATTTTATTTTTCATGTCAGATTTAATTAGTATGATATATAATTTATTAAAAATTATTATAATATATAAAATTTGCTACATTGTATTGTAATGATATTTATAATAAAAATATAATAATACACACTATACTATATTAGTTTTGATATTTTAATAAAACTTAATATCATAGTTAATGTATTTTCAAAGGATTTAATATAATCTATAATCCATCTATAATACTAATCATTAAGATTCATTACATAGATAGTTTTTCATGTGTCATTCATAGAGAAAATTATGGTATTATGCCCTACCATTTTCATAATCTGAATATTTAACGTAAATTTTTGGATTTAATTTATATTCTAATTATTAACTTTTTTTGTCCAATCATACCTTCATCTCTGTCTTCATTAAAATTATTTAACAAATAACAAATAATATGAACAAAATGATAATTGAATGTATTATACCATTAAAATTTTATATATATAATTATAGTGTTAAAGATAACAAAGCTATTATAATTATGTTACCAAAAAATGTTATAATTATAATAATTAATGATAACAAGAAAATTTTAGCACACTTTTATTTTTCAATTATCTTTATTGGATTCAATTTACATCATGTATTTTTTTTTTCAAATTTGAATTATGCGGCATTAGTAGTATTTGTTATTATGGATATTTGTGATTTGAATTTCAAATAATTTTGAATTTTTTATTACTTTTTGAAATTTTTTTAATAAACCTGTGAATATTAGTAAGGATTCAAATCTCTACGGAGAATGAGGAATAGAGACCCATGATAAGGATGGGATGAGAATGACGATAAAAGATAAAATTCTAAATAAGGACGAGATCGAGAGAATTTCTAACTTCAAATATACAGCTTTTGAAAATAATATATATATGTACATGTATCACTATACCATATTTAATTTTTTACAACCTAAACATTCCAACTTATCAATTCCTCAATCATTTCATATCAATTTTTTTGAAAAACAAGACTTCAATTGTTCAACATTAAAATATTTAAAATAATCAATTCCACAATTTGGACTTCGATAATTATACTAATTATTTATTAATTATTTAAAAAAAAATAATTACATCAATTTTTTATTGAAAATAATTGTGAATTGATATGCTAATCCAATAATTGAGATGACACAAATTGGAAGTATATTTGATCTTTTTTACTAATTATAACACATTAATTATAACATATGTTTTAAAATAAATATTTTAATTTACTAAAAGTATGTACACGAAAAGGAGGGTGTAATTGAAATCACATAAATTAAATTTATTGATTATTTTTTTATTAATTAGGAAATATATATTTTTATGTTTTTATAAATAAATTATTTTAACTTATCAAAAAGTTGTAAATAATTAAGGATGACAAAAAAAATCACTAATATTAGTACACGTGGGATGGGTTGGGATTGCCCACAATAGAGATAGGAGTAGGACAAATTTTATCTTCATGGGAATGGAGTTCCCATTTGTTAAATGGGGAATGGGGAATGGACGGGGTTTGGAACGGTTGGGTTTGGTGGGGTCCAATTCGGTTCGGTCTGGTCTGGTTTGGACCGATTAGGTTTAATAGGGTTCGGTTCAATCCGATCCGATTCGGTTTGGTCTAGTCTCTTCCGGTTTGGCTCGCTTCGGTTTGGTCTGGATCAGTTTAGTCCGATTTGATTTGGTCTGGTCCAATCCGATTCAGTCCGGTTTAGTCTGGTTCGGTTTGGTCCGGTCTGGTCTAGTGCAGTTTGCTTTGGTCTGGTCTGGTTCAGTTCGGTCCGGTTCGGTCTAGTCCGATCCGGTTCAATTCGATTCGGTTCGATCTGGTCCGATGGTTCAATTCGGTCTGGTCTAGTCCAGTTTGGTTTCGATCCGGTTCGGTTCGGTCCGGTTCGGTTCGGTTCGGTCTGGTCTGGTCTGGTTTGGTTCAATCCGGTTTGGTCTAGTTCAATACGGTTCGATTTGGTTTGGCCCGGTGGTTCGGTTGGGTTTGGTCTGTGCAGTGCATTAGGTTCGGTTCGATCCGTGCAGTGCAGTCTGGTCCGATCCGTCTGATGCAGTGCAGTCCGATGCAGTGCAGTGCAGTGCAGTTTGGTTCGCCGGTTTGGTTCGGTTGATGCGGTTTGATCCGGTCCGTGCAGTGCAGTCGATCCAGTTGGTCGATCGTCTGGTCCATTGATTCGGTTTAGTTTGGTTTTCGATTTTTGCTATAAAATTTATAAAATATAAAAAAAGTAATTATAAACAATATTAAATTAGAATAATCGTTATTATAAAACTATATAATCATATGATCTAAGTTGATTTTCAAAATTTATGCTAATATGTCATACAATTAATTAATAAGCTAAACAAACGATAAAAAATTTGAACAAAAATCATGTTGATTAAATTAAAAGAATTAATGTATAATTGAAAATCCTAATTGTAATAAAATAGGCTCTTTATTGTTATATGTTATTTATTGAGATTTTTTTAACCTTATAAATATAATATTCAAAATAAGATATAAAATAAAATGATACATTTATATTTTGTCAATTTATATAATTATTTAACTATTAACTCATTTTCAAAATAAATTTATATACTCAATTTTCTATAAGATATATTTAAATAAATTATTCATTTTTTATAATGATCAATAAACTATTTTTATTATTACCAACTAATAAATTAAATTGGTGAAGAATCAAATTATTTTTAAAATCGTATGAAATTTCATACATTAGATTTACTTATTGGAAACTTTTAATGCAACAATTAGATTAATAAAATTTAATATTTAATGATGTAAATATAGCAAGCACAATCTACACTCATAATATAAGCATTTTGCCCGAAAAAATAAAATCAAAGATTGAAAAGTTTGACAACTAGTGTCCAACTATAGCCAAGTGCTTTTGCACAAATAAAACAAAAGAAATGAAAGAAAAATAGAAACAGAGAAAAGAGAAGAGAAAAAAACCGAAGAAATATTGCAGTTATTATAGTACTCACTAGTGAATTAATAGATAATTTCGTGCCTATCAATTTATTGTTTTATATTTAGTATTTTTTTTTAAAACTTAATATATTTTAATTTATTTCATTATTTTGTAATTTTTTTCAAATTTCTTTATATACCATGAGTATTTGTTTTAAACGAAAAAGAAAATTTGGAAATGATAATTAAATGGGACAATCCCCTTTAAATGTAATACTAATATAAAGTACCAAAAAAACATAAATGTAATATAGATTTAGCTGCGGAAGAGTGGACCCCATCATGCATAAGCCACCGATGCGCCGACATATCCCTGGTTTTTTTTTTTTCAAAAAATCCAAAACCCTCAAAAACAAAAGAGAAAGAGGAAGCACCTGAAACCCAATGAAACGGGCCACAACCCATTGCACAAATGGGCCCCCCAAACCCACGTCACATCGTACGAATTTACGGGAGTACCCCCGTGGAAAGCACTGGAAATCCCTCATTGGCCCCCCGCGTGTCCCTTTCCCACTGCAATTCAATAGCAGCTTTTTTGGGCTCCCTCCCTGCACAAGCAACACAAACCCGCACACAATTAAAATCTCTCTCTCTGTCTCTCTCTGTTCCTTCGTGCTTCCTTCCTTCCTTCCTTCTTCTTTGTTAGGCTCTGAATCCCGAGAACCCTAAGTAGACACGCACACTCACTCACTCACTCACTCTGCCACTCACATTCATTACCAGTCCCACCCCTCTCGTCTCAGGTAAAGTAAACTAGACTGCTGCTACAATGTGCTCACTTAACACTCCTGCTGCTACTTTATTTATTTCTTTTAATAAAAAAAATAATTGTCATTATTATTGTGTGGTGTGTTTGGGGTGTGTGAGGGAAGCGAAGAAGGAGGAGGTGAAGAAGAAGAAGAAGTAGTAGGAATGCATTTATTATTGGCCCTGTTTTAACGGGTTACGGTTGACATGATATCTGATGTGACCATCATTCTTAATGCTTCATTAATTAGCGGTCACCACACACTGAGTTGGTGCGCACTAATTCTTCCTTCTCTCTTCTTCTGATTCTGAAGATTCTCAATTTATTTATGGATTTATTTACTGAATGAGAAAAAAAAAAAAAAGAGGTCCCTTTGTTGTTGCAGTGGTTTCATTGTAACATGTTGGGTTCTCTTCATGCTTCCTCTTCGTGATCTCCTCTTCTCTATTCGCCCGTACTTTCTCCCATTCAGTGCATTTACACATTACAAGCAACATTCTTTTGTTTTTGCACATTTTCTTCTGTCTCTGTCAGCATTTATCCTCCTTTCAATGCAATCAATGCTTTCCTGTTTGTGTGTATAGTGTGTTACCCCACATTTTGTCATTTGTTTTAGCTTTTGAGCTTTTTCAAACACATTGCATTGTTACTGAATGTGCATTCTCTTTTTTTGTTTGTTGGTTTCAGGGTGTAGTTAGAATTCATGGCTTGGGATCTATGGGGTTCTTCATATGATCAAGGTTTCATTTTTGTCTCTCCTCTGTCATCTCTCTCTGATTAATTTGGCATTGTGTAAAGCTGTAATTAACTGGGTTGCATCAAAGTTTTCGTTTTTTTCTTTTTTTTAATAATGTGCTTTTTATGCTTTTGTTTTTTGCTTGTATTTTACTGGTCTCAGTTGCCTGTGATGTTAATTACTCAGAGCACCCTGAGTGGCAATGTGACTTCTACTTTGGTTGTGACCATGGTATTCTTTTAATCTCTTACCCTGAATGAAATTATCTTTATGTGTGTCTCTGTTTGAGAAACTGCCCTATATTTATTTCCTCTAGCTTTCTTTTGAATTTTTCAGATGTGATAGAGGAAGATGCCTTGAATGAGGGGTACTGTGTTCAGGTTCTAAGGATTTTGATCACTAAGGCTGATGCTGAAATTGAGGAGCTTGAAAGGGATCTCTTGTCCCTTCAGAATGAACTGGCCTGGACTGAGCATGAAAAATGGAGTGAAATATGCTGTAGTGCTTTGACTGAAAGAATCAAGTGGCTTGATGTCGCCATCAGCAATTTGAAGAAAGGTTATGCTGATGATGAATTGGACACACGGTTACCATTACACAGTTACCCTGCTGAGACTCTTAATGAAATAATGAAGGCTTTACAAAGGGATCACTGTCAAGATACAAATGGCCAGGTTTGACTATTTTTAAATCCCTTGTTCTCCTCCAAGTTTAGGAAAAATGTAATTTTTATGTTTCCTTTTGAAGGTTGATAAGATACTGTTACATTTATCCTTTTTACCATACAAACTTTCTTACTCTGAATTTGCAAAACCATTTTATGAATTAGGACATTCTGTCTCTGATTCACTCCAATTCCTCACCCTATCCTCCAAAAAGGAAAATTTTATCTGCTTCATGATTTTGTGTAGCTTTGGATGGCAAAAAGAGCAAGAGATCAATTGGACTGTAGTCCCTCTAGATAGCTTACCGTCAAAGAAATTTAGTCCCTATTGTTTTTCCAATCATAAGAAAATTCAGTCGTTATAGATAAGATAATATTTAGTGTTTTCTCTGCTACATGAATAAGCTTCAGGATGTTTTAGTATCAGACTTTGACCAAGATGATGCAGAAAATCTCATTGGTCTATTAGGGTCTAATCAAAGATAGAAGCTTCGAAATGATAATTGAAATGGAGGAAATTGGAATTCATTAATCCAGAATCGCCTCCTAAGGAAAATGCACTTCTTAGCATCACTTTGGAGCTGAAAGATAAGGTAGAAGAACAACTGGAAATAATCTGCTCTCACAAAGCATGAAGCGCTCTGCCTTAATTTGAATTACTATATACTTGTACATCACTGCTGGGCATGATGATGATGGCATGTTTTAGAAAAAGTCAATATTGTGTTTTGGTTTGTGTATAAATGCTTGCTATATTGGTAATGTGTGTTTAAATGTAGCTTATTGAATTATTTATGCGGGGGTCAATAGCAATTATGAATTATGAATTTATGATGCTACATACATGAGTTGTAACCCTACTGTATTATTTATTTATTTTTTAAGGGTATATGTATGATTCTTTTCTGGCATGCCCGTGCTCGTGATTGTGGCTTTAATTAAAATATCTCTAGTATGCTTAGCCCTTTTTTACCATTCAGCACATAGTTTTCCTCCTATGTCTCCTTGTTCACTCTCAAGTATCTTATGGGTAGTATTGATTCAACACACACACCCAATATTGAACTGTTAACTTGAAGTCACACATGACTGACATGTTTTATATCCCTTCAAGTTGAAGCAGCTACAAGATGCAAACATCTTGATACCAATCATGAATGTTACTGAATGTGCACCAGACAAAGAGGCTAGCAACGTTGATTCAAATATAACTATAAAGGAGGAAGGTAAAGAACTCTGTGAAACTTCAGAAAACTCTAAAAGCTCAGACCTCCAATTAGAGCTTCAAGAAAAGAGACCAGATGATCCTGAAAAGATTGAGGTTGAGAAACTTCTGTTGCTATGTGATTTTAGTTTAAATAAGCACTTACTCTCTTTCGCATTTGGTTTAGTCTAAATAAGCACTTGCTCTTTTTCGCATTTAGCTTGCAAAGCCAATCTGTGTATTGTTTTGTTTTTAGTTTGCCTTTGTTATGCAAGTCAAAGCTAGCCAACCATTTTTATGCACGATAAATTTGAGGCAAAACCCATGGGCCATACCAATTTTAGAGAGCATAACTTACATCTGCTTAGATTACTATTATGCTTAAATGATGCTAGTAATGCTACGAATCCCTGGGACTGGATTTCCCTTGTCGAACTTGTCCTAGCCAGTGGACCAGCTATGTATCCTGATTCCTGATTTGATTGGTTATTTTTTCAAGGAATTGCTTCCAAAGGCTGTTGTGAGAAGTCCTGATTTGGGGGATATCAGCTGTTCACCTGGTCATTCTGATGGAATGAAATTATCAGGAACATCTGATGATGGAATTACTGGAAATGAGGAAGTCAGAAGAAGCCAACTCATTGCCACCGATACAGGTCAAATCTTGAATTTGCTCTCTGCCAAGGAAAATGGAAATATCCCCAGGGAAGCCAAGGTGCAGGAGGCACTTTTATCCCTCTTTCAATCAACTAAACTTTTTGGATTTGCCACAGTTACATTTTTAGTTTATATTTCAACAATGTATTTAGTCCGGTGCATTTTTTTTCCTTAATTGTGCAGAGTGAGATTGCAACTGTCAAAGAAAATCATGTCAGCTCAGATGCTGTTAGACCCGTTAGTGGCATCAAGGGGAGGAAAAAGTGTATTGATTCTAGCTTTTGTGCTTCACATCAACGTAAAGGCAGAAATTCTGATTTTGATAGAAAACTAAGTGATTTTGCTCTTAAAGCTGCACAAAGAGCCTGCAAGAAAGAGTCCAAGGTTGCTCCAACTGAAGATTTGGACTCTATGAATTGTCCTCTACAAGTTGTTTATCCTCAAGACTTGTGTGCTGCTGACACTGAATTATGCTCCTTTAAAGGTAGTAATGGTAAAAATTCCCCACAAGCAATGAACATTCACAACACCAGTCTTTTGCATGGTGAAAATTCTGCATTGATTTCACTGTTAGAGATGCAAGCCAAAAGTGCACTGTATACTGGGTTACAGCTGACCGATGAAGAGAAACCACTAGCACAAGGCCTTAAATCTAAAATTGCTGCCAATCTCACAA
This sequence comes from Dalbergia cultrata, assembly GCA_031216105.1. NCBI lineage: Eukaryota > Viridiplantae > Streptophyta > Magnoliopsida > Fabales > Fabaceae > Dalbergia > Dalbergia cultrata. The sequence continues at coordinate 15,780,743 of CM062353.1, forward strand.
AGTCCAATACGAGTTTCCCTTCAAAGCGTAAAATTCAGGGACAGAGGAAATCTGAATTGGAGATTCTTTCAGCCGGAGAACCACATGACAGCCCAAAAGAAGTTATTACAAATACATCCTTAATTGTGCCAACCAAGAGGCAGCGGAAGTCTACAACCATCACTGATGATGCCGGTCCAAATGAGTCCATGAACAGCAAGATGACTAAAAGAGCGGTACAGCCTGGCCAGCATGAAACTGAAGTTCGTGCAATTGTTCCTTATGACAAAGAATTTTCTGAGTTACAAAAGAAAAGAAGAGGTTCCAAGTTGCCTATCACCATGGAAATAAATTCAAATGTTAAATTGGACATACCAAATCCAAATAGAATTTCAAAAGACAATGGAAGCTTGGTAGGTTCCCATGCTGAGACCTCAGGTTCGGTTCTTGAAACCCTGATGAAATGCAAATTGCATGATTTGAGGGCCATTGCAAAGGAGCACAATGTGAAAAGTTACTATAAGCTTACAAAAGTAGCTTTGGCTGAACTATTAGTTGAGCAACTCAGTAACTGCTGAACATACTATTGGACTCAATGGTGGTAACCCTTTTCTGCCATGCCTTTTTTGGGGTATCTTTTTTGGTTTCTGTCCATTTCCTCCTGAGAATTGGATATAAGGTTCTGACATAGTCATGAATAATACATAGGCAAACCAAAATGGATTTTCTGACAGGATATTGTACAGCTTATAGATGGAACACTAGCAGTATTTTGTAAATGAAAGGAAGTATAGGTTTTCTTCCTTGCAGCTGTTTAGTAGTCTTTGTGGCCTCATAGGAGACTTTTACGACTTTGGTGGTGTCACATTCATCATATGCTGCTAAGATCCATTATGATGATATAATTTTGATTTTGGGAAATAACTAAGCTTTTGCTTCATAAAGAAGCTATCAGACATAACTTGGGTAGTTTTTGTGTTGGGGATGACTGCTATGAATTTGGAGATGCCTTTTGTCCAAGGTCAACGTTGGATTCCTTGAAGGTAAGCCTTCAACTGCTGAAGTAAATGTGGCTTAGATAACTGAATTCTAAGGTGCTAAACGGAAATCTTAGCTCTAGCACAAGGCCAAACCAAATGTCTAGTTGATAATCTTTGACATAACTTTGCACAAGTTACTTGATCTGTGCCATTATTCACCATGGAGTAAGATTTCTATCACAAGTAAATCCACGTAACAAATGTGCACTGCACAGTTAGTCACATGCTAAATAAACAATTCCTTAATAAGATAGGGGGTTTCCATTCCACACAACACAATATGTTCCGTTGCATCAATATCATTATGGGCAGTTTTAAAGATATTGGTTTGGGAATAGGAAAAACAAATCTCAACTGAAAAATGGGTCCTTTAAATTTTTCAATGGGTTGATTATTCAATGAACTGCCTAAAGAACTTGATTGTGATAGTACAAAGTGGGATTAAGCATCCTACTTGTACTGGGACACCTATCTTTAATTGTAACTAGAAGGAGTCTTTGAGCTGGATGGTAAAATCGACCTACAACAAAAAGAAGTTATTCAGCCTGGTGAAGTTGTTATTTCTTTATTATAAGATGTCGTATTTTACTGTGAAAGAAAAGTGAACCCTAGTCATAAGGAAGTCTAATAAACTATTTGATTCCACATTTGTAGGGCTAACTTACCCTCTATTTTAGGGTCAATGTCAGCTAACCCTCTAAAAGTCAATTTCAAATGCGTTGAACTGTTTCTTTGTTGCATGACGCCATCAACCCAACCCAACCCACCAGACAACCCATCTACATCTTAAAATAAAGAAATTTACCAAGCTGAATAACTTCTTTTTGTTACAGGTCGATTTTACCATCCATCGTAAAGATTCCTTGTAGTTACAATTAAAGATAGGTGTCCCAGTACAAGTAGGATGCTTAATCCCACTATGTAACATTACAAACAACTTTAGACAGTTCATTGAATAATGAACGCATTGAAAAATTTAAAGGACCTATTTTTCAGCTGAGATTTGTTTTTTCTACTCCCAAACCAATATCTTTAAAACTGCCCTGATGGTAACATTACAATCATGTCCGCACTTGAGCCAACTCATTACTTCCCCAAATCAAAAGCAAAAGCAACTGATTCGTTGGTATCCACTTACAGATTGGGTCAGAGTTAACACTAGTGGTTCTTATAAAGGACATAGTAGAGGAGGGAAGAGAGAGAAAAGGGGGGGAAGGGGGGTTGTTTTGGAGTCCTCATTAGTTGAACTCGGGTGATTGTGCATATCATGACCATAGACAAGTCTTTAGTTTAGAGGATTGACGTGCTACGTTGGCAAATCCTAACCATATTATGGGAGTTTAAAAATGGTGACTTCATTATAAATCACAAGGGTTAAAGGCTGAGTAAATTCAGCTTCAAGTGGGCTAATTTTACCTTTGCCACACAAGTTTTACCCTTGTTCAATTTCCTGGGAGTGGAGTCTATCTCGGTTGGTTACTGTTAGATTGAGAAGTAGAAGTTGAATAGACTCGTTACTCATCAGTTAGTTAATGACAAAGGATTGGTGTTGGGACCCAGTTGCACGGTATGGAACTTGAATCCAACTATGAAAGTACATGATTTCAGCGGGAGATTTATAAAGTTTTGGGCTCTCCAATTAAAATAGTTAACCTTTTGTGGTGTGGTTCTTCCACTATTCTTATCAATCAAGCTTAGGTATTTTTACCCCTCCTATTTTCAACAATAAAGCCAAAAGTATCAATTTCATTTTCCTTTTCCCTTCTACTAGTGCCTGTGAGTCTGTGACTCACTCCTCATCTAAGTTTTCTGCATGAGGATAGAATGCCCTACAAGGCAAGTCTTGTGCAGTGTTTTTAAGCTATCATCGATACAACTGCGTAGTGGCTTATATGTTGACACATATATATACAATAATGTAATACAAAACCCGTCACAAGATAATACATTTATGCTCATCAAAATGTTCCCTTTGACAAGTGATTACTATATATGGTTGCATCCACATTTGCTTTTGCCAAGAAAACATAATCATGGTTGTCCAAGAAGTGATGGCCTGTAGAAAACATGGCTTTGAGCAATCTCAATGCGTTCACGGGGATCATTCAGATTTTCATCCCTCAGAGCTTTTAGAATAGCTTGTGTTGACAGTTCCCTGAGAAATTCAGCGTGCACGAGAAACATGGAAAAAATAAGTGCATTGGCAAGATGCATAAAGATTTCCAAATGTGCTACTTGGAAATGTTCATGTTCAAAGATAATAAACTTAAGGGCAAAGTAAAATATGCAAGATTCGAATTAATCATCCCAAGAGATTACAGCAACGCCAAATTTTGTCCCACTAGATAGAGTCAACTACATGAATCAGATAGCGACATAGTGTCCTATCATAAATTGTATTTACATTGCAGGAGATTACCTGGATATCAATATCTTGTACAGTGTCTTCAAGATAGGGCAGAGCTCCACAGGAGCAACAGGCTTGTTTTCTTCAGGATGCAACACATTCAGGCTAGATTGGCTCAAAAGTTCAAAGAATGCCTCCACTGCAGAGACACCCTATAAATAAATAGGATGGATATCATTCTTTTGTCTAGTTATTGGAATTTGAATAATGTTTAGCAGACTGAGTCAGAGGAGAAATTGACAAAGAAAAATCCTGTCGTATGTGAGTGATACTAATTCCACCACTGATGTGGCAAGGGCATGTATGATGGCCAAATATCCACTATATTTTGTTGTTGCAGAATATTAAAATGGTCAAAACTTAAAAGCATATTGTGTGTTATTTAAAGGCATGAGTCGTTCACATTTTACAAAATATGCAATTGGAGGGTACATGTGGTGCACTACAGTTCTAGGAATTCACTTTTCATTTAAATTTTTTAAAGCATGGAATATTTGATAGATTGTCCTTATTTACTAATCCAGTTATTTACTTCGTGCTTTGACCTGAAATGAAGTGTAAGAAGTATTAAAGGGACAAAGGCATTCTTTTCATTTAAGTTGTTTAAAGCATGAAATATTGCTTTCTTTTATTGGCAACAAGAGAAGTGAATGTACGACATTTGAAGGAAAAGCGTGGCTTAGAAGGCCATGGACCACTCAAAGCTTCTAAAGATAACTAAATTTAGAGTCCAACCGCAAGGGTGGTTCATACCATCATTATCACATATTCTCCATGCAAGTAAAAAACAGAGAAGTGCTGCTAAACTATTAATACTAATACAAATGACAAAAAACAGCAGTTTGATGCTGCCAAATTATCTGAGAATAACTATCACATTTTGCATGCATATAATCCAATTTGCACATTCTTAGAAAGCAGTGGATTTTGCTGCTATCTGCTTGAGCTCTAACTGTGTATATATGACAAAAAACATCATATATGCATTTTGCATGTAAGGGTGTATTTGGTTGGAGGGTGAAAACAAACCCTTGCATGAAAATTTATTCATCATTTTTACCCCCTAACAAAACACACCCTTAATGTCAATCATCATCTTAGTTTAAAACAAGACATCTAATGGCTAGGAAGCTAGATCCCAAAAGCAATTGGCACAATTCAGGAACACAGCATACGTGCTTAGGAAAGAAACTAAAGGCAAATTACAAAATGAAATATACCTGAATCATTCCTTTGCCACTAATGCTGTCACCCATGTCAGGGCTTAGTTGACCCTTAGCTAACATCTGGCCATACCATGCATTACGTCCTTTTAACAAAGTCACATATGTATCAGCTAGTAATGGTCCCGCAAGTTTTTCTGGTTCTTCAGCCAACAAGTGAGTGATAAATATCATCTCTGAGGTACAGTGTGCAAAGTATACAGATTTGCTTGTAGCACTCTCATTGGTAAGGGCAGCTACCATACCTGCCAGCATCAAAAGAAATAAGGGTGCATTTGTTTCAGATTTAAAAAGAAAAAAGGATTATAAAATATTAAATTTTATGTATAACTGAAAAAACTGAAAATTGATTTTTTCCACAAGTTATTCTCTTTAGCTTCTACAAAAAAAAAATTGAAAACTGATTTTCCGTTTTTTAAGATTCTATTATTTTTAGAATAAGCTATCCAAATATATGAAAAGTGATTTTCACCCCCCAAAATCCCATCCAAAAGCTCCCTAAATCAGAAAATTGCAATCCATAGGGATGCCTTTTGTATAAACATAGTGGTCTTTGGAACCCCTTTCTCTTCCGAGTTAATGGCTGTCTTGTGTCTAGCATGTGAAGGACACATAAAGGTCGTCATTCACTTTACAATAAGATGCATCATCAATCATGAAGTCTGTTCTATGTACCTTGATGCTTCCTTTTGTATTTTCTTTAAATTGTGGATTTTTATTTTATTTTGAAAGATATGCATAACTACATAAGCATGCTTTCCTAGTATGTGCATAATTATCTAGAATAGGAAGTGAATGAACAAGTGAAATAGACAACATACCAGAACATGATGACATGCATTACTACAAGTTCAACATTATATGTAAAGCTATGATAACTACTTTAAAGCTTACCAGCTCCAATTGCGTACACATTTTTTAAGCCACCCATGACTTCATGGGTGACAAGATCACTGTTGTCCCAGACAATAAAATGTGGTTGTCTCAGAAACTTGGCGAGAGGTTTCCTCCATTTCTCAGCACCACATATTCTAGCATTGGCATACTCCTTGTTGTAGATTTCTGAGGCAATATTTGGACCACCAAGATAGAGTATGTTCTCCATTGGCACTCCAGCTGTCAAATTTTACATTGCAAAGAATAAAGAATGAGCAAAGGACCAAATTTGTTGCAAAGAAAGAAACCCATATGTTAATACAAAATCTAATGAAATAAAGCAAAAGAGAGATCAAAATTGATCTGTCATATAGCATAAATATGAATAGGATATATTTTAGAAAATTAAATTCATCATGATTGGACAGGAGGAAGTTTGAGTCAAGAACAACCTCAAGATTATTTATCAATTTCAAATGCATTTAGGTAAACAAGTCCAAGTGTCCAACCAAACTAACTACAGAAATCAGGCCAGCACGACATCAACTAATTTACTAGACATTGAAAGATTCTCAACAGCTATCAGTTAACTGTAGGCTTAACAGGAAAAGAAAATATTGGTAATTTCCTTCCTTATCAAGATTTCATGAGATCATTCATTCTCATAATTTGCATCTGAGTTCAAAAAAGCATTTAAAAGGAAAAAAAGAAAAAGAAACAGAAGCATGATTATGAGGCTTTTTTACTTTCATCAAATAGACAGAGGCCAAAAATGTATGGAGAAAGATAACTCATACTTGCTTGGTTAATCATTTTTGTTGGGGTTATAATGTGTGGAACAGGCTCCAATGCAGCCTCTATACCCTTTGCCAAGGAGATAATGATAGGCACTGTGATCCTCTCCTTCCAATACTTACTAATCTCTTCAAAAATCTCCCGTGTCTCAGTTGAAGGCAAGCCATTAACAACAATATCAGCATCCCAAACAGCTTCCTGCAAGTTAGTCACCACCTTCAAAGGACAAAGTGGTGTCTCAATCATGTTCAAGCAAAAGCCATCTTTGAGAATCTCATCAGCCAAGAGGGTCCTATCACCAAGCCTTGCCTCAACATATTTGAGGTAAGCGCAGCGCCTGATCAGCCTCCTCAACACATCCTCCCTTGAGTTGATGACCTCAAAGAGGTGCTCAGCAGTGGCTCTATCAACTGCTCTACCTGGCCTCCTCCATATCCTGATTTGTATCTTGTCCCTGAATTGGCCATAAGTGTCTTGCAACAAAGCTGCAAAGACACTGCCCCAAGCACCAGCTCCAACACTCACAATTCTCAAAGGGTCACCTTCAGCCTTTCCAACAAGGCCTCTTAGATCATCAAGCTTCTCCTCTAAACCATTACAACTCTGAACAGATCCATTTGTATATGTATTTCTAACCACCCCCATTATGCTTCCCACCATGCTCTAAAAGGCCAAAGAAAAAATTGATAAAACCCACAAGAGGTACAAAGCCTAAAAACCAACAAGGGCTATAACAATCTTGAATGAGCAATGATTATGGCTTCTATGAACTTCAATAGGTGTTTGTGTGTGTGTGTGAGTCCAGGTTTTATATGTGTACAAAATACTAAACTATGCTAAAAGACTTTGTATATAAATAACCTTGGCTCAATCTTATGCCTCTCACTTCCCCTCACCCAACTACCGAATTTTATTCTTTTTACCATAAGATTGATTACGTTAACAAAATATGCATTGGAAAAATCAAACCTTATTGGTAGCTAGATATTGCTTGACCAAAGCTGAAGACATTAATTGGGGTCTTTCCAGAATTTCTGACCAAGAAATGAAGCCTATCCCACTCAAGAATTTAATTGAAACATGCAATGCATGAAATCATGATATGTCTGTGTCAGTGCGTACACATATATAAATAATTATGTATACCACAAGAGCCCTTTTACTTCTTTTTTTTTTTTTTGCCTTCTTTTAGTTCCTAAGCAGTGCACATGTGACAAGGAAGAGATAAGGGGGAGAACAATAAACAAGCACAAAATAAAACTTTGTTTTCTCCGTCTAGAGTTTGTTGATCCACCCAACGAAAAGACGCGGCCAGTTACCAATAAGAAAACCAAACTTTCGTGCAGGGAACTACAAAGTTGTGGCCCTTCAGTGAATTAACTTGTTTTTGAGAGATATGGTTTGGTTTCATACATTCCACTCTTGTTATCTCCATTATAAAAAAAATATTCCACTTTTCAAGTCAAAAATAGGCATTGGCGTGCAACACAACACAATAATTGAGTGTAAAATTATTTATCTGCCTCTATTTATCAACTTAAACTTTTAAGCTATGTTGTATCAGTATGGGTATGGTATCCACATCGGGTACAGATGTGGGTATGAGGTATGCAAATTTTTTAAAAATTGGGATACGGATACGAAAAGATATATTATATAAAATTATAATTGATAAAATAATTATATTATAAAATAAATAATTTTTTATGATATTCAAGTAAAAATATATAAAAAAATGAGATTTAAAAGGAAAAAATAGTAATTTAATTCATTTAATTATAAAATTTAATATTTTATAGAGATTAATTTGTATTTAAATAACATTTACTTATTAAAATTGTTAATTAATAGATATTCAATAAGTACTAATACCAAGTACAGGTACGATAGTCATTTTACAGTACCCCTACTTCATAGCTCTAAGGAGATATGGTTTTATGATTGAATTCAATTCTAAGTCATGGCCCAAATGTGGAATTCCCAGCATTTTAATTGTCAGAGCCAACTTTGTTTGTTGGGAGGCGAAGGCGCAGCGCTAAAAACTTGAAACCAAATAATAATAGTAAGAAGTTAATGTTGATGCACTGAGACGATAATCATTCATTATCAAATCAATAAATGTAATTAGTTTTTGCATGAATGCCACTATGAAAATTTAATTATAGTAAAAATCGAAAAGGGGCTTTTGCAGCTAGTCCTCTAATAAGATGTTATGAGGATGGTTAAAGAATTAACTACTAATATAAAAATAATAATAATAATAATAATATAACATAGCACTAAGAGGAACATAAAGTTGAGGATACAAAACAAAATTTTAAAGGACTGATACCCCTTGCTGGTCTAAACTACAATAAAACACAATATTTGGAGTCTACTTAGCTCTAAATAATTTGGTTCAAGTTGGATTGTCTTATTATGATGATAAAGTTTTTCAAATATTAGCTTTTATATGTATAAAACCTGAACACGAGGCATTATTTAAGAAAATAAGAGTTGAATTATTCGAACCTTGTCTTGATATCCACACTATTATGGTGATTTTTATTTATTTTAGTTGATATATTTTTATTTTTATTGATAAAATAAAATTTGATTTTGTTTATTATTTTAAAGGTTCTATAAAGAAAATGGTAAAAATATTAAAAAAACTATTTTAATACTTTCCTTCACAAAAGTTACAAAGTAAAAAACAAAATAATGTGATGTTTTTATAATTATTAACAAAAGAATATAATCTGAAAACAAAAGTTTTAAAAAAATCAAATGTGGATTTGAAAACAAATAGCAGGGGCAAAATTGTTATTAAGTTAATAATTGAACTTACAAAAATTATTATGACTTTTCATAAAATAAAAATAATCTTTCAAATTTAAATGACTAGTGAATATCAAAACCGTTTGCTTCAATAAAACGTTACACACGTGTCTTTCTCAGCTTAAAGAGAAATATTTCAAAGTTGTACGTGAATTTTTTCGGTGGCAGAGTTATGTGTGATTTATACAAAGGTGTTGATAACCCGACAATCCACACTGGCTCGAGGCTTAATGGGATTAGACTCAGATTATAAAATTTGACCCGAAACAGTACTTAAGTTGGGCTAAGGTTTTACAGAGGGTAGATATGGCTCGAAAATCAAATAATTTTTCTAAAATAATTAGTAATAAATTATAAAGTTTTATAATTCAATGTATTTACTCTTCATAAGGTGATATTACTTTTGTATTAATATATTTATTTTGAAAAGAATTTAATTTTTATGTATTGATAGTATAAAAAATTTTATATTGTTATCCAATCACGTATTATCACATCATTAAAAATGATTGTCACATCCACTACTTAAAATGTCAAACAAATGAAATGATGTGATTGGATGACAGTATAAAAAATATTTACATAATTTGTTCATAGAAATTAAACTATTTGAAAAACATGTTATAAAATATCTCTTTAATTTTCAAATCTTTACAAGAGGTATGAAGGTCTAGTTGACCTAATCTAATCTATTACTAATCAAGTTATTATCGAGTTAAGTTTGTGCCAAAAAATAATGCAATCAAAAAAATAATTTGAATTCAAGTTTGCTGCAACCCAACCCATCATGTGTATACCTCCAATTAATATGTATATGATTTAAATGATTCCATGCGTTACAAATTATCTGTCCAAAAATTAAACAAAAAAAAATACAAATTAAAAAAAAAAGAAATAGGTACGATAATGTTACGAAATTGTATAAATAGATGAAATTATCTCTATTCACTTCTAGAAATGCAATTAATATATTATTTCGTTAATATATTACTTCTGTTAATACGGTTAATTAGATTAAGGATATAACTTAAAAAAATTTAATAATACCTCGATATTAGAAAATGACAGGTATTATGAAAAAAAATAAAAAATTCAATAGATAAATTAAAACAGATCGAATATTTAAAAAAATTATTGTACTTTTAAAATGGTGTTCGATGTATTACATTACGTTATAAATTATAAACATAGGATGTGAAAAACACATATCAAATAAAAAAAGGTAATAGTAAATTTATTCATTGAGTTTATATTATGAGAAATAATGACATTGTAATTAATAATACAAGATTGGGAAGTACTATGAACATAACAAGAAGTAATAGCTACAAGAAACATTATGTATAGCTTTAAAAAATTAAAAAAAAAATCATAATATTCATGTTTAATAATGCTAGTACTGGCGATAAAAGAAAGAAAGGACTCAAGTGAACCAACAGTTTAGTAATAGACTTTTATATATTTTAATGAGTTATGAGATATTGTAAGTTTGACTCATATCCTTATCTCCTATCATCTAAAATTTTAGGGAAAACAACAAAGGGGATCTTAATCTTTTGCCCGTATTAAGGTACACAAATCAAACACCATGACTTATCAATTTTGAAAAATTATTAAATATTTACAAAATACTAATTAAATTATACTTATATTTGATAATAAAGTAATGTTTTAAAATGGTATCCATTATTAATGAAGCCCAATAATTGAACAAACTATTATGGATTTTATTTAGCTTTTGTCCGATATGACTCAATAACCAAACAAATTCAAAAGCAATTTAATTGACTCGATTTTTGTCAGTCAAATTTGATTCCGGTCCGTTGAATTCATCAAGCTGACAAAGTCTGCTCATACCGTTCACTCCTAGTAGTGTTATTTTTGCTCACTCAATGACATTTTATATCTACTATTATTAAATAAGATATTAGTTTTAAATTAGATAAAATTTACATCTCATTTAATAATTTATAAAAGTGTATTAAGATGAAATCTCACAAATAATAAGTACACATATCATTTCTCTTACACGTTTATGGTATGGAGGAAATAATGTATGGTCGGTCGTGGCAGGCAGCAATCAATTTTGTTGGCATTAAAGGATTTTAGGGTGTTCCCAACTCCCCCATCGGTCATTAATATGGTATGACTTTGCCTATCCATTCATGTGATGTACACTTCCCATCCTTACTTGGTATCACTCCATTGGCTCCTGTGCTTGCATCTTAAATACTTGTCCTTCTTCTGCAGTTGAAGGAAACTTCTGAAAGATAATATTTTTTTAACTTCTGCCGTTTGTCTATTTATAAATGTCTTTTAAATTTTTTTAAGGATATAGTATTAAATAAGTTTAAATATAAAAAAAATAATGACTTGATTTTATTTAATTGTTTTTATTTTTCCCTACTACCTAGAGAAATTGTGCTTAACTGGAAAATGAAAATAAAAATGAAGTTCGAAAAAAAAAATTAATATTTCTAAAAAAATATCAAATGAAAAAAATAATTCAAGGCAATTTTTATTTATAAAAAACACTTACAAGTGATTGTTCGGAATTTTGTTTAGAACATTAGTTATTGATGTATTTATTTTACTTAAACATGATATTTCAATTTTAATTAGTGATCATCTTTGTTATTAATTGAGTAATTTGTTGTTGTTTACTTAAAAATATGATTGAAATAATAGATATGGCATAAATATTTATTTTAATTCTTGCAATTATAAGTATTAATTATAATAAAAAGAACTGTTATTTGAGCCCGTAAAAATTTATTTCATTGATGAAATAGCCTTGAAATATAATTTTATTAGTATAGGACCCTCTAAAGATTCATCAGTGATATAATCTTTCAAGTGTAAAAGTTGTGATTCTCCTATTATAATAAGTCCTTATTTCAATAAATTAATTTTTCAATTAGTCCATAAAATTGTACTATAAATATCGAATTAGTCTCCACATTAAAAAGACTACAATCAAAACTAACATAAATGATTACACGGCATATTAAACCGCAATAGAAGCGTACTTGACAATCTATCCGTTACCTTTCTAACCCCTCTCTTTCCCATCATCTAATTCCTTTTAGGATAATGATAGGTTAACATAAAATAAAATAATATTTCTACATTTTTCATTTTAATATAATTGAATGTAATGATAATTTTCATTTACTCATCATATTAAATGGTAACAAAGTGAGAATTATATAAATATTGTTATATTTTATTGTCAACCCAATGTTTTACTTCCGTAAAACTCCCTTAAACAAGCAAGTATACAAATCCTTATGAATGTAAACCAGCTTATTACCAAAATAATAATAATAATAACAATAATCAAACCCTTTAAACAAGTATGCAACTCCACATAAATGTACACCCAATAAAACCCTTATGCCGCATTAGAAGCATATAGTATCAATTGAAAAGTGATCCCAACTCCTTATGAATGTACACCAAATAAAACCCTTTTTTGGTACAAAAATAAAACCCCTTTAAACTATCTATCTAAATTGATGGAAGCATAAAACATTGTCTCTCTGTTAAAGAATCAAAACCAATCAAATTAGAGAAGATATCCTGTTTGGTTATGGGTGAAAATTAAAAGTAAATTTTCATGAATAATTTTTATGTGTAATTTTATGTATAAAATTTATTCAAGAAAAAATTTCCTTCAATTTTATCCTTTAACCGGAGCATGCTCTTATCAGAATGCCAGGGCCTTATAGTTTGGTAGAATATTATGTATATATGAGGAACTTCTACGCAAAATCTATACGCAGAATGCCGATGGCAGAATTTTACCCCATTATAAACGAGAAAAAATTCAGCCGCTTCATGAGATGTTAATAAGGTTATGATTTACATGAGGCAAAGACTAAGGTCTAAACTCCGAAATCTAAACTATCATTAAAGGCTTTAAGTAAGCTTTCTACCGAAATTGAATGCATGCCAAGGAGATACTACGATCCATGATGAAATCCATCAACAATTTAAGGACCTCCAAGGTAAGCATGTTATGCAGGATAACAAAAATCTTTAGTTTGGATTAATATTTGCAAGTGGATTTATAGTATGGAGAAAGGGTATAAGCTAACTGCAGTATGTATATGTGCTCATGTTGATGATGTGGACCCTAGAAAGATGAGCTCAAATTCGAATTCGATTAAGTGAAGAGATAGAGATTTCGAGAGCAAGGGCTTGAGTTTAGCTTCCAGAAATATATTTTTGCTTTTTATTTTTTCAATTTATTTTTTAATATTTTATAAATAAAATCGTGAAAATTAGGGGAAAAATCCGATTTTTCAGTTTTTAATTTTTATAATTTTCTTCGTTAAATCATAAAAGGAGAAAACATACTAAAACATAAAATATAAATAGAAACCAAAGTCCTGTCACTCCTTTATTTACAAACTTGTCACTAGAAATTGATGAGAACTGCAAAAATTAAACTAACCTCTCATGTAGTTATTGATTTATTAATTTAAGCAATGAAAAAGACAAGATGTGACATACACATAATTGTCAATGATAAAATTATAATAGTTTTGTGATATTTAACTTATAGATTGGCTATAAAATGTCCTTTTTTTATCATGTGAGAATGTAGATTCTAATCATAACTTAGGCAAATTATAACGTGAACATCAAATTTGTGAGTTCATTATGGATCTCTGTTATTATCCATTAGATAATTACCATTTTTGTTAGACTAATAACTAATAATAGAAAATCCATGATGTACCCAAAAAATAAGGGCTCCATCATGGTTTATAAAACTCACCCATAACTTATGATAGAAAAACATATTTTAGTGAATCTATATGTCAAATATTATAAAATTATTATGATTTTATCATCGATGAATAATTTTCACTAATCTAAAATAATATTTTTCCTAATTTTTAATTTTTATAACCCAACACAAATAGTGAAAATTATAAAACACTAATCTAAACAAAGAGTGTGGATTCGTCCCTTGCCGTGCCTATCCCTTGGTTGGTGGCATTTTTTCAAATTGCAGTCGCAGTGCAACCATATCGGACTGCAATTGTGATGTAATATATTTTCACACAAACTAATCGCAAAGTAACAGCTATAATGGATCTTATCAAGACCACAATGGATTGTATTAAGGCCATAATAGGTCCCTTTCTAATTTATAGACATAAAAATTTCACATTATATCAACCATAATACTCGTCACGATTGCTGCACCATTCGCAATTATAACTGTGACCGTATTCATGATCACAACCCTAATTTAAAGCACTTCGGTGCGTTTAGGTTGCAAGCTTATCCGTTTGAGCAGGTTGATGTACACCACGTGGTTCGTGAGATTAATAGTTGTGCGGATGCCTTTATCCCTAGCTTTGTTTCCACTCCTGTCCATGCGGACCGTACTGGAGTTTCCTTCCTTAGAATATTAGTATTTAGTTTCTTTTGGTCATAATGCCCTGCAGTTAATAAAAAAAAAATTAAATAGAAAAATATCGAGCGTGAGTGCAATTTTCCAATGAATTATGGTACAAATTATATACAAAACCTTATATATTCCGTCAAATACAACTAAATTTAATCGATTTTATATTAGAAGCATTGATATTCATAACAAAAGATGTTGATAAGTTTAGGGAAGGATGCAATTGATATAGAAAATTTGTTTGATGAGTGAATGCCGATTTTAGTTTTTGAAACATGTCTGAATCTCAATTAGTTTCTATTTGAAATTGCAAAATATGAGTTGAGATATACCAATAATAGGCTAACATCTACTTGGCCTCAAAAGTTGTATGGTTGGATAATTGGTTCAAATGGATAGCAAATGCCAGACGTATTAAAAATGTCACTTATATATAAAAATTCATATTATTTTCTTTAATTATGCCTATCTAAATACAATGTAATTGATAAAGGTCAAGTGGACCAACAACTTACCATTAATATGTCTAATAAACTGATATATCAGCAAAAACGTGATGACATAATAACAAAGATAGGATCAAGAACTAAAATGACTCTTATTATGAAATTCAAATCTATAAACAAACTAAAAAATTTCATGTGCTTAAAGGATTAAAAAAATAGTTTTTTTGGGTACATTGCAGCAATGAAATTCAAATCTATAAACACATGCAAATTACCAAAATCCCTCATCACTAGCATACTCTCCTCACGGCCTAAAAAATTACTCCCTTCTTTTTGTTCCATCAATCCAGTTCATTTTTGGTTGCAAAAAACTTGTCCATTTCTTATATCAAGAAACATTAAATTTTTTTGTTTCTTACACTGCCCATAATGTAATTATTTATGTTTGTTTTTTTAATAACATTGTAATAATGTAGATTTATATTTTAATAGGAGTAATGTGATCCATTGAAAAGGAGGGAGTAATTTCTAAGTATGAACTACCGGAATATTTATGCATGCAATTTTTAGGATCAATTTGAAATATAAGGAGGAGACACCAAACTGTGCAAATTACATAGGGATAAAACTTATGAGTTGTACTATGAAGTTGTGGGAGAGAGTGAGAGTTAGAGGTTGAGACGAGATCAATATCACGGAGAGCTAGTTTAGTTTTATGCTTGGCAGGTCTACTATGGAAGCGATCTACTTATTGCGAAGATTAATGTAGAGATATGGGAAAGATAACAAAAAGATTTATATATGACTTCTATTGATTTGAAAAAAGGCATATGAAATGGTGTTGACGAAAGCTCTATGTAAAGCCTCAAAGAGAAAGAGAGTTCAAATAGCATAAGGACTTAGGAGTAGTAGATGATTTTTCTATACAGATCAAACTACATCAAGAGTCAACCTTGAGTCCATATCTTTTCATACTGGTCTTGGATATGCTTATAGAACATATTCAAAACTCAGTGCCTTGGTGTGTGCTATTTGTAGATTATATAATTTTGATAGCAGAATCAAGAGAAGAAATAAATAGAAAGTTAGAGTTGTGGAGAAAAGTGTTGGAGATATGTGGGTTTGGTATAGGTAAAAGTAAGATAGAGTATATGGAATGCAAGTTTTTTGCCAAGAGGCACACATTCAACTTTGAAGTGAAACTTAAGGATGATATCATACCAGAAGTCACCAAATTTAAATATTCAGGTTCTATCATTCAAAGTGATGGAGAGATATATAGAGAGAAACGTTAACCATTAGATCCAATCAAGATTATCAAAGTGAAAAGGCACTTCGGGTCTTATTAGTGATTAAGAAAAAATCTCTAAAGCTTAAGGGTAAATTCTACAATAAAGTGATAAGATAAGCTTTGTTGTATGAGATTGATTGTTGGCAAAGAGAGGTCAACATAAAAATAAACTACACGTGGTAGAGATGAGGATGTTGTGATGGATGAGCCACCACACAAGACATGATAGAGTAAGGAATAAGTGCATTAAAGAGAAAATTGGGGTGGCACATATCATAGAGAAGATGGTAAAATTTCATCTCAAATGGTTTGAGCATGTTTGGAGGAGACTCGAAGAGGACATAGAGGCCGTAATAAGAGTAGTGGACCAAATAGAGAATTGCATTATAAAAAGAAGCAGAGAGAGATCAAGAAGAAACTATATAGTACATAATAGAAAAAGATTTAAATATCAATAATTTTAAGATAAATATAATATATGATAGAGTTCTATGATATAATTTGATCCATGTAGTCGGCTCCGGTTAGTGGGAGGATACTTGATTGTTGCTGTTGTAGTACTACCTCACCTTACAGCGCTAAAAAACGGCAACGTTTTGCGGCTTTCCGTGAGAGAGGAGGAGCGAGTGAAATTAGCACTGGCGAGTGGGTGAGTGATTCACTGATACGCGAAACCAAACCTGATCGTCAGAGTGAGAAAGAGAAGAAGAGAAGAGAAGAGAAGAAGGTGTTCGGCGGTTACAAGAATGGAGGAGATGAGTAGCTCGAAGATGTTCGGCGGTTACAACAAGCGGTACAAGCACTTGAGCCAAACCCTCGGATGCTCCATGACCTTCCACATCTACTTCCCCCCTTCCTCTCCTTCTCACAAATTCCCTGTAAGTGCTACCGTTCCACTCTCTCCCTTTCTTATTACCTTCTATTTATGTTTCAATTGCGGCGCTCTAATTTGATGCATTGCGATTCCTTCGAGAAGGTTCTGTACTGGCTGTCGGGGCTGACTTGCACTGACGAGAACTTCATCGCCAAATCGGGTGCTCAGCGCGCTGCTTCCGCTCACGGCATCGCTCTCGTTGCCCCCGACACTTCTCCAAGTATAACACTTCCCCAATCAACGCTCGCTACAACACTCAAATGCAATGCATACATTATTTTGTTTTTATTTTTTCATTTTTGGAAGGTAGTATCTGGTTTGATCAATTTCGTGTTCTTACATCAAATGCGTGTCTGGACTAGATCTAGGTGGTGTGTTTGCGCTTATTTTTGTAATTTTATGTAATAATGATAAAAAAGTTGCTTCTTAAATCTGTGTAGGTTAGATTGTGTGGATAAGATTTTTTTAAACAGTTAAATTGGAAAAATAAAATTGAGAGCATGTAGGAGTTGTTTATTGTAAAAGTAATTGTTTACAAAATTGTCTTAAAAGTTCTTTTTAAAAGCTTGTTCTTGGTTCTCTGCGTTTTTTTATTTGCCTTATAAATAATTTGTTATATCTTTGTAAAATTGTTGTTTTTGCAGTTTTAAATTTTTGTGTGAATCGTGATAGTGTAATTATGGGATTTGCTTTCCTTTTCAGTCCAATATTGGATATGGTTGTGTTTGTGTGTTCTCAGTTGGTTAAATTGATGGTGATGCAGGAGGCCTAAATGTAGAAGGAGAAGCAGATAGCTGGGACTTTGGTGTAGGTATGTTATGTATGCCTCTTAAGACTTTTTTTTCTTTGGTTAATCAGCAGACTTGAAGCTGAGCCGATTTGAAAATTGGCATATTCAACCTTAACCCTGGCCTTTGCAGCTGTGCCCTGCCCGGCAGTTAAAGACTCCTTGTTACATGAGAATGCGATTAATAGTTTCCTTGGAAATAACCATTATTTCTATCCTTTGCTAATGCACTTGCAGGTATATAGGACCAGTGAATGTTCAATTTCTTGCAAGACTGCTGTTTGATTACTGATGTTACCCAGTGGCTGGGCTTTCTACATAATCCATTCTTGTGCTCTACACATAATAGTGAATGTATTGTGCTATATATTTTTTCAAAAACAGATTGAAGAAGGATAACTCATTTTTATTGGTACACAGTAATTTTGTGTGGAACAATTTTAATAGATATAGGCTATAGACTATAGTGAAGGACTACCTTGAATTGTGCAGTATCAATATTTCTTCACGGAAGGTGTCTTAGTTCATATCTGCATTCTGTTACAGGTGCTGGGTTTTATCTCAATGCTACCCAAGAGAAGTGGAAAAATTGGCGTATGTATGATTATGTCGTCAAGGAATTGCCCAAGCTTCTTAGTGATAATTTTCCTCAGCTTGAAACATCAAAGGCCTCTATATTTGGGCATTCTATGGGTGGGCATGGTGCTTTAACAATCTACTTGAAGAATCTGGATAAATATAAGGTGCTGTGTCGATGCGACTGGAAATTGGTCACTTTAACGTAGTAGTAGGAGATACTGTAAATTTCTCAGAAATCTTTTTGATAATTATGGATCATTTTACTGTTGACTGAATTTTTGTGTTCTGCAGATTCTTTGTTATTAATTTTTTTCAAGCCTACAATTATTATACTATATGTTTCTATTATGAGTTTACTGCATTTTATTCTGGTCTGCTTGTATATTCAATTGTTATTTCATTGCTATTTTTTTCAAATGCATCTGGTGGGTAGGCATGTGTTCTCTCATGTATCTTGCAATAATAGAGCTAATAATCTTTTACTTTTAAAGGAATTGTTGTAATGTGGATTATATGGAAAGGAACACAAAACACCTTCTCATTACAACAGTTTATCAGTTTTGTTGAAAATGAATTTCCTCCAAGGTTACTTCACATAAACTTCTGCACTTTCTAGGTTGGGTATTTCTTTTGTTGGATTTATTTGTATAAATACATTTCAGACAACAAATTTTGCTCTCATGCATTTTCACTTGTAGCAGTTGCATCCCCTTTTTCTGCCCCCACCTTTTCGTATTGATATCTCTCGCCTTGAAATAGGGTTAGGTTCATAAACTTATGTTGCTTAGAAGGTGTTCTATTGTAATAAATGGATCTACTGTGCAATTTGGTATTTTCTCTTTGTTGCTTGCTAGGTGATGCCTAGTGTGGGAGTTTGTGCATCATCCTTTGAAGTGGGCTTCTATAGAGAAAGACAAGCATTTTGTGGTTAGGAATATTTTGTGCATTTTGTATGTATTTGTGTTCTCATAACATTTATTTAAAACCTTGATATATGTATATATATTTGCTAGATTTGGTTATATGTTAGAAATGCATTCTGAATGGCAATTGTTGTTATCTTTATAATCATAATAAACTTTTCACAGCAAAGGATGCCATCTTTTTGGTGTAGAATACTTCAATGTTGTTTAAAAGTTGAAGCAGTAGCATGGAAAATATTCTAATGTGATTCCCCTAAGTTTGGTAGTTTGGTACCTTGTCATGTTGAGAACATCGTTAATTATTATGATTCTTAATTCCTTCTCTTCTGCGCTTTTTTTTTTTTTTTCCTCTTTTCCCTGCTTGTTCCAGTCAGTCTCTGCTTTTGCACCAATTGCAAATCCTATAAATTGTCCTTGGGGACAGAAGGCGTTCACAAATTATCTTGGTGGCAATAAATCTGATTGGGAGGTAAATTTGAGTGGAAACGGACTTGCTCACTTTACAGAATGATCTTGACATTTCACTGGAATAATGTTCAATTGAAAACTGCAGGATTATGACGCCACTTGTCTGATAAAAAAGTTCAATGCTGTCCATACCCCCATTTTGATTGATCAGGTAAGAGACTGTTTTTTGTAAGGTTTTCTTGAAACATGCAAAGATTTATTTTCAGACATGATATGCACTATATTGCTGAATTCTTGTTGGTTTTACTTACTTCTACCGGTTGCTGCATATTTCAGGGGGAAGATGACAAGTTTTTGCCTGATCAGTTGCTGCCTGGCAAGTTTGAGGAGGCATGCAAGAATGTTAATGTTCCACTCCACTTGCGATTTCAACCTGGTTATGATCACTCTTATTATTTTATTGCCACCTTCATAGATGATCACATCCAACATCATGCCAAGGCTCTTCAACTTAGTTGAGTTGTGTGCACTCTGATTATCTAGAACTACTTCAGCTACTGTACTGAATTTACTTTATGTGCTTGTGAATTGCGATACCCTTGTGTTATAGATCGGAACTTATTTCTCAATGCCCCTATGCCCGTTCAAGACTAGTCCTATAGGACTGTAATGTATGCACTACATGACTATTACTGGTGACCAGGAGGTTGGTTGTGAGTTCTGATAATAAAACAGCTGGATTATAACTTGTCAAACTTTTCCATATTTCTTGTACAAGGGATAAGGAATACCTGACCTTAACTGTGCTTGGTTTGGTTGGAAATAGGGAATGAACATTGGCGGTTACAAAAACATCACAGTTATTAGGATTACTGTAAGTTGGTAATGACTGGTTATTTGTCATAACAGAACATTACACAAAGGGAAAGGTTTAGCCATATCCGTCTTCAGTTTCATAGTTTCCCTGTGCTCAGGATTTGATAGTAGAAATGGTCTTGTATCCCGTCGAATTGAAGGAGGGAGGAGGGGGGACAACTGCGACTAATGAGAAATTTACAGGCATTGTGTTATTCGAAGCTGTTATCACTATTTGCCCAGCAAATGATGCCAAATACATGGAGTATTAATCTTTTTTGTACTGCGACTATTCCTTACCTTTTTCTTGAGTAAAGAACCTAGAGTTCTATCATTTTTATTTCAGATAATGCTGTTATCATATTAAATATATATATTTTACATTTTATACTAAATTAGAATAAGTTTTTTGTAAAAAAAAAATCAAATTGAAAAAGATTTTCAGAATCCACATACATAATGAAACAATTGAGAACTAGCGAATTCCAATATTAAAGCTGCTCATAATATTCCCTCTACATGAGATGAATTAACTGAGTTGCTCTTAACTTGATCACCGATCATATTAGAGGGTGCAAATTCAGGCAATCGAATTCAAAACAACCATAGAAAATTATAGTTGCAAATGCAATCAGCACATTCGCCATATTTTCTCCCTATGCGAGTCCATAATGTGCGTACCGGTTATATTAATCCATGTGCACAATACATGTAGCAACTACCATATACTAATTATCATTTAAGTTATAAATAATGCTTGTGGCACAAAAAAATTGAGTTATCGAAGATATCACAATCTGTACACAGCCCCATACACGGATGAAGTGGGGCGGATCTGTTACCAACATATATTTAAGACTACAATATACAAAACCTAGCATATACAGCTTAGCCTGTCTAGCCTCAACTTTGTTGCCGCTGCTTGCAGTCAGAAAATATCCAAAAGCAAGAGAGAACTAGAAATTGTTGATCAACAAAAGGACCAACATATAGCAGTTTCCCCAATAATGTCAATCCACAGGGTTGATAGAACAGGGACTCGCCAGTTTATGGTAAAATATTACTGTCAGGAACACATCTTCAAGTGTCTAGGCCTGTTTCTGCTATAGAACCACCAGCAACAAAATCTCGTGCGGGTGGATGTTGCTGCTGCTCTGAGACTGCAGCAACCATCCCAGTAACCACGTCTTCAAACTTTTCATTTACACTCTTCTTTGTTCTCTTTGGTCGCTTGGGTTTCTGGACATCAGTGTCATCCCATTCGTCTTCCATAGGTGTAGTACCGGATTCACTCATCTTTTGAGAATTCTTTGGCTTCGAAGTTTGCTTATCTGACACAGATTTTCTCTGCGCATAGACATTATGTTAACCAAATTTAAAAATAACAAATTCACAATAAACTTGCAACATTATGTTTAACCAACAATGAATCTCTCTAATAGCACCCTTCTGTTATTCAACAACAGAAGATTATCCGATCCAAATACTACAATTAAGTTTCTTATCAAACAGATCCACGGATTTCCAAATGTGCATATGTACAATTGATCCAGTAAAAATGTTATCGGCCTACAATATGCAACCATACAATGCAGACAGGTTATTAGGAAAAGCGGTAGAATACAACAAGGACAGGACAAGATATACTCCAAAAACCAAAAATTTAAGAATCAACAACGACCATGAAAAGAGTGCAGCAAGGTTGTCCTTGCCCAGTTTCTGGGCATGTTAGAAACAGGAACGCATGAAACAGCCATGAACAAATAAAAAAAGTCTTACCAACTTACTGTAATCCTATCCCAAACAGAAGGTTTAAGGGCAGACCCTAAAGATACTAACATTTTTATCTAATGCAATCCATACCAATCTCCTTCACTGTTATTTTGTCTCAGAAGAGATAAGGCTAGTCACAAGAACTAAGAAACTTCTTGCTTCGAAAATTTCAGAACTTCTTTCCTTGAATGGAAAGGGTCTGTGAGATATTGATTAGTTTTGTAAATTACTTTCCTCATTTCTTGGGGGCAAACAGGGAGGAACACTCTTCGACATGCTATAAATGCACTCAAAATAGTGTTTTATTTTTTTCAAAAAAAAAAAAAAAAGGCTTGTGACATTTGAAACCCTTTATATTCGAAACCCACAATTCCTCAAAACCATAGGTTTATCTCCTGCTCCCATCCACTAAAATGTAACCCATCTATTTTGATTTATCAAAGAGCTGCTGTACATTATAGAAGCACAAGCTAACTGAACTCCCACAGAACTAATGAAATTAAACTACCCCAAGAACTCTTATCACAGATGGGTTTTCAGTATTCTTGTTTGGTAAACAGATTCAACTACATTCACACGGCTTATACAACAGATTGTTCCCTTACCAACAAGAAACTAGAAACATACACTACAAATTAAACACCTTTTTATGATGCAACAAGTAGAAACATACACTACAAATTAAACACTTTTTTATGATGCAACAAGTTGAAATAAGATTCAAGCACTTTAAGTTAGTTCAGAATCAGAAGTATAATGATACCTTTTTATTACCGGACTTTGATCCCTCTGGGTCCACGGAATTATCATTATCTACAGTACCCTGGGTTACAGAGTTTGTTAAATCTTGAAGGGATGCATCACCTTCTTCATTTAACCAAATACCCTTCACAGGTTGTTTTTTCTTTTGCTTATCCTTTACCTGGAAGGATTGATGAGGTCAAAATAATCAGAAGAATTCTCACCGTGCTTTTTAGGCTTTCTGGAACTAATGCATTTCCTTATTATTTCACATGGTTGGTTAGTGGGATATAAAATATACTGTAATTGTAAAATATATAAATTTCGGGTTTTCAGATTCACAACCAACCTGCAGAGGGATTTCCTTTAATTTCTGCTCCAACTGAGGATCATCTAGAAGCAAAGATACAACATCCTCAGGAGCTAAAAGATCACCACCAACAGAACCCCCAGTCATCACAAGGTTCTGTACAGTGCTTTTTTGGCTTGCTCTAAGAAGAATTTTTTCTTCAACTGTCTCTTTACATATAAGTCGGTAAACAGTAACCTACAAGTTTAAAAAGTACATGCAAAGTTAATTTTGAAGTAAAACAATAATATAAGCACTTAGAAAAACAGAAGGGACAAGACTCAAATTTTTAAGTTGTGAATGTTAACGGTTTTATATCTTGAACAGGCCCCCTCAATCAAACCCCTTTGGGCCTGAGCATGGATATTGCAGAAGACCATCTTTACCGTGAGTTTAAATTTAATTTTGTTATTGGAAGACAGGCACTGCAAGAATCAAATTCTGGACCACTTGGTCATGGCAACTCTAATATTAAGTCATGACCCATTTCTCCTAAAAACTTAATCTTTTAGGCAAAAGCACATGAATGACTTCTATTATGGTCTTGTTTGGGAATACAGCTTAACTAAGACCCTAAGTGAAAAAATACTTATGAATAACATTCTGTGTTTGGAAGCAGTAACTAAAGCATTTGATTTGAATTTGTAGTGCCTGTTCCAAGAAAGTTCAGAAAGTTGTGCAGACTCTTTTTTCAGAAGCTTGATATTTCAACTTCTAAAAAGCACTAACAATGAATCTTCAGAAAGTTGTAAGTTGTACAGTCAATTTGATCCAAATAGCTGCAATGTGACTTCTAACTAGGGGGAAGTTCAACAATGTCATAAGGCTATCTAAACGGTGCCTATATCACCCCTTCATGCAAGAGACTCTAATACATCTCATGAAGCATCTCTTCAAAAAACTTAACTTTGGGTGAAGGAACATGAATAGTTTTATAATATCTCTAACAGGACGAAAAACAATGAGGAGGAGCCACAGTTCCAGATATGCAAGGCAGCGAAACTCAGATTTTCTAAGATCCTAAAAATCCATTCAAAAGGCCATTCATAAACCAAATAATAGATTTGCAAATGAATAATAGATTTGCAAATGAAAGGTAGGCATGGGAAGGACGAGAGATGGAACTCACATCTCTTGTTTGACCCAAACGATGAGCTCTGTCCATCGCCTGCAGATCCAGGGTTGGATTCCAATCACTCTCATAAAATATGACTGTGTCAGCTGCTGTCAAGTTGATGCCCAGTCCACCAGCTCTCGTACTCAGTAAGAACACAAAAATATCAGCCCTATTAAAAAGTCAATTGAAAATAATTTAAACAGCTTTCAAATGAAGTAAGTAATGTTCAATAGTTAAACCAGAGAAGAGTAAGATAAGATGACAAAAAGACATTACCTATTCTGGAAATCTCTGACCATGTCTCTGCGATCCTGAATAGTAGATGATCCATCAAGTCTGAAATACCTATATTTTCTGTAGTTCATATAGTCCTGCAAGAAATATTAAATAACATGTCAACATTAAAGAAAAAGCCCATAAAAGTTCAAGGTCAGGAGCCAAGACAAGTTGAACAATTACATTGCTGGGTAGAAAGATCCGCAACATGGTAATATTTCAGCTTCAAATAATTGAACCTACTGTGGTAGCCCCACTTCCCAGTGAAAAAGAATAAATACACCAAAGTCATTTAGTTGCTTTAGCAGCAACTGGGGGGAAAAATTTCAAGATCATCTCCCAAGCTAACTTCATGTAAAAATTACATTGAAGGCAATCAAACTCACACCAAGCGGCTCTAATAATAACTAATTTTATTCATTTAGTTAAAGATTCACACCTTTTAAGACATCATAAACATAAATCAAGGGATATATATATATATATATATAACACAACCAATATCAAAAAGGCTTGACACCGTAGCAAGTTCCACATACCTCCAAAATATTCAGCATCTTAGTCATCTGAGCAAATAAGAGAACACGATGATTTTCTGCCCGCAAGCGTTTCAATAATATATCAAGTGTTTGAAGCTTCCCGGAGTCCTATATGAAAATCATGTAAATTAGAATTGGAAAATCTATTTAATATGAAGTTGAGGGCACTGGGCGACACTTAATGAAGAAAGAAAAAACAGGAATTAAATTCCTGTGTTTTTTCCCCCTCTTCTTGTTAATCAAAATATTCTTCCATCAAAATACAGAAAAAAGTTAACACTTACAGTGAGCAACTTTGCCGGGTCAAAATTCCGCATAGGTGGAGAAGACCCAAAAATACTGTGTGTTAACTGTAGAGCTGGCTGAGAAACAGGTAGTTCAGAATCTATCTCTTCAATTAAATGATGAGGAGAATCTGGCATTCTAGGCCCATTCAATTCAGAAGTACGTGCAAATCCCACAAACAACTTCTTAACCCAAGGATCATGGAATTCTTCAATCATTTTATAATAGAAGTTTCTATCCGAGCAGTGAGCACCAATCTATGAAGACAAAAAGAAGCAACATTTTTTGTAAAAATAAAGGCACTTATTTTGATAAAATAAGACTAGATGATAAAGAAACACAACATACTGGGGGGGCTCTACTCGGAGGGATATATGTGTAAGCTGAGTGAAGAGGCCTTGCATTTGACAAAAGTCTATCCTGATGTGAGACTACCAAGGCCTCAAAAGGAGCATGGCTGGGTCCGGTTGGCAATCTTCTTTGAAGAAATTTAGTCTCAGATCTTGATGGTATCAATAACATACGTGTAACAGTTCTCACTTTCCCTTTCTCAAGGTAACTGCATTCTGGATCATCATCTATGGTCTCCATAAGAAAGTCTACAGCTTCATCAATGAATTTTTGTTCCAATCTCATCATAGAAAATAATAACCGCTCCATGAAAGAACCAGTAGCCAGAAATGTCACCTCTTGTGGAGACAAACCCATCAAATGTGTAAAACCAAAGCTTCCACTTTTAACATGCATATCTTCTAAGAAAACAGATCGATAAACATTTTCCGGTCTAAAAATATTAAAATGCTTCTGAAAAGATTCTCTGTAGACACCACATCCAACAGCTGAACAGAGAGTTTCAGAACTCTGCATAATTTCTTGATATACAAGTTTTGGTATCTGAAAACAATATGGCAAAAGTAACAAGATAACTACAAGATGGCATCATTAACATATTGAAGTGGAAACAACTAATCACTAAGGAAAAAGAGGGAACCTAATACAAACACATAAGGGGAACCTAATACAAAAACACACGAAGCACAACCAGCATCATGTATTGGATCATTTACAAACCATATATTTCAGAGACACTCCATGGATAAACAAGATATTGAAACAAATTTTAATGCATAAACAGAATGCCTAATTCTGATTGGAAATGAAAGACCCAACTATAAAAGGATTGCTAAAAAACATCTAGTGTAATTTATGCAAGCTAGTACCTATAAAATACCTTTGAGAGTATCTCTAATGTATCTTAGACTACCTTAGAAAATCTTTACAATGCCACATAAAATCTCTAGACTATTCTTTGTAATCAATTAGTTATCTAATTGAGGAATCAAACTTAGGCATGGTTCCCTAATTTTACTATGTTCCCATATTTCTTTCGTTATTTAATTAGGGATATAAGTGACCTTGGGCTTGTGAATACTAGTGACACTACACTAGTACTTGACCTAATCATTAGTATATATAAATGGGACCATTGGTCAGTATCTTGTAATACTGTTACATCATTGTAAACAGTATCAATTTAAGAGAACATTTTTTAACACCTCCTTTCTCTCTTTTCTTTTCATTCTTCACTACCTAAACCCTACAATTTCAACAATACAGATGACATAAACCCAAAGCTCATGACTCCAAATGAACTGTAATAACATTTTATTTTAGTTCTAACTACAAGACAATTTAACAAAATGAAAGAGACTAATAATATTGAATGTTTCAATGCAGTTAATAAGGCATGTGCAAGTACCTCATATGATATAGGGTTGTGACCACCAGAATAATACACATCCTCCAACTCCCCAAATGGAGGAGGTGGAAGGGAATTTGGAATCGCTCCAAAGTGAAGGTATGTGCTTCCCTCACTCCTTTCAAATAGTTCTGGATGGTTGCAAACCTACCAAATTCAAGGAACAAAATTTATTATGGCCAATCTTGGTGGACAGAGAAAGAACCACACAATTCAAACACAACAATCTGTATTTAAAATGAACAAAATAATTAAAACTTTAAGCTACTAGAATTAAACACAAAAAGAGAAAAAAAAAGCTTGAATAATAAGGACTGTCTACCTTCCTTAATTGAATAACAATGTTCATTAAATTCAAAATTCTCTTCTCATTGAGCTGCCCACGATTACTATCAAACAGCTCAGCGAGAGATATCTTGTTTTTGATTGCTTGATAGAAAGCCTGCTGCCGAGAGCTCAGCTTGCAATGCACTGTAACCTCAGTTTTTGTAGTCAGCTCAGAAATTACATCTTTTTTAACACGCCGCAACATGAAAGGCTTTAGAATTGAATGCTGTTGCAAGAAGAATAAAAAAAATATAAGTCAAAAAGTTTTAGAAGATAAAACTACAAGTTTAACCAAAAAAGCTCATAAGAACAACAACCAAGTTTATATTTGAATTAGATAAAATATAAATCTTTCTTAATGGTTTCACCTATAGTTTTTCTTGGTTTCCCTCTACTTCAGCTATTGGCCCACCCTTCATCTAATTGGAAGCAATAATAAAAATAAGAGCCACAATATAACATATCCTAGTGATTTTAATCATCATATCCCTGTTGTAACACAATTCATAAGTTATGTACACATCATGAATACAACAAAGGCAAGAACACAATGAATGCCAACAACAATTCACCCTAATGTAAACCAAAAGCAATCCATCCTCATTCAACAAGGGCTACTTATAATCTTATATGCTTATTTTCTGATTGAAAAATCCAATCTAACATAATAATACATCCTAACCATCTCATTACTATGAACTGAACAGGAAAGACAGACTTACCAATCTATTCAATTGGTGCTCATTCAAAGTACCCCCATGTTCTGCATGGTTCTCAATTCTGGCATGTGATAGGTCAAAATAGACAGTTAGACTGTGGTTAAATTGGCTAAAATGTCCAAGGACTTTAATGAAGAATACATACCCTTTAGAAAACCACTCATTAAACTGCTCATGGCTGTCGAATAAAGTTGGCATAATGAAGTGCAGAAGAGCCCACAACTCTGCCATATTATTCTGAATAGGTGTACCAGTCAGCAGAAGCCGATTCCGACAATTAAAACTGAGGAGTGTCTTCCATCTTATACTGTCAGATGAAAAAAAATATTGTTTAAAAAAAAAAAAAAGAAGTAGCAGAAATCACAGAAACAGATGTTAGTATAACTTGAAACATTTCATTAACGCAATAAACAAATATGAACAATTAACAATAAATGCCACTCACTTATGCACCCCAAGAAACATAAATAATAGCATACCTGGTTGAACTTTTGATAGCCTGGGCTTCATCTAAAACCATATACTGCCATTTCACACGCCGGAAAAACTTCTCATCAGTTACTAATAACTGATAGCTTGTGATGAGAACGTGAAATTTAGCTTCCCTGAAAAGACAAGTAAGGAATAGCAACAATAGTAATTAGAGGGATGAAAACTGAAGACCAAAAAGATGAAATGCTACAAGAATTAATGAAAAAAATATGGGTCACTTTTCCAGCACAAAAAATCACCCAAGTAGAGGTAGAAAAAAGAATAATAAATAGCAAAATCCAATATAGAAAAGATTTTTCTATTGGGAAAAGAAATCTTCTGCAGAAATCATAAGTCAAACCAGTAAGGCAGTAAACTATCATAAACTTCATCCATTTTCATTTTTTTATGTTTTAGAAGGATAACAATCTCATGTAAAAAAATAAAATAAAATAAAAATTTTTTGCATCAAATGCATAAAGCACCAAGGAAGACTGCATTCCACACATCAAATGTATATCTTTTGAAGTAGCTTTCTAGTTTAGCAACATTCGATAAAATAAGTCCACTTTTCTCAATCAAATACGCTAGGTAAAAAGCCATGACTCAGTGCTTTTAAGGTAAAGAAAATGCATAAGAAATTGACAAGAACTACAATAAAGATCCTATGGGTTAATCTCTTAGGACCCACATGCTTTCTATTGCGTTCTTCTTGTGAGGAAACCTTATCCTATCTCTTTGTACTCTTTATTTCTCATTAATAATTTCCTTTCCTATAGAAGAAATTCATAAATTGACATTACCTACGATAAAGATCCTTTGGGTTAATACTTTTCCTAAGCACTGACCGCTCGGCAACCCCACCCCAATATGGAAGTCTTTTCAATTCAGGGCAAAATCGCTCAAGTTCCTCATTCCAATTGTTCAATACAGAAGCAGGTGCAACAACCAGAAAGGGCCCCCATATGTTTTTCTCCTGCATAGGAGAATAATGTCACAATAAAGCCACAAAGTTGTACAGAAACAGGAGGATGAATAGCTACCTCAGCTAAATGGGCTAAAAAAGCCATAGCCTGAATGGTCTTTCCAAGTCCCATTTCATCGGCAAGAATTCCATTTAAACCCTGAAAGAGACAAAAGGCCATCAAATTAACAACCAAAACAAAGGAAAACATGGAAATTTGATTTAGGATTGGTTAGCAACCTGCTCATAACAATTGACTAGCCATTGAAGACCTTTTAGCTGATACTCTTTAAGACAACCTTTAAACATTTCTGGTGTCCGAACTGTAGATGCCACTGGCATGGTTGAGCTGCAATATAACAATATAAAACTCAAGGAGAATCCAAAACGAATTGCTTATCTCATACTACTCAATACTATCAAGATGAAAATTAACACAAATTTGCAAATGCACATTTATACAAGTCAATATAGTGTAGATTTGCGCATTCACATGACAATATATATAGAGAGAGAGGGAGGGAGCTTACGGGGTTTGCAAATCAATATTACTTGCTCCAGCAACTTCTGGGGGGAGTGAATCAGTATCATCAGCCTGGCGCAGCCTCAAGCATTCAGTGTCAAAAGCACTAGTCAACATTTTCTGTTTAGAAACAGCTTCTTGAGCAGCCTTCAGTGCTTCCTTCTTCAACTCAGCCTCTTCCGGGTCTTCCTCCTCATTAGGCCCAGCATCTGAAAAGTCTATCTGTGCATCTTGGTCATTAGTACTTTCATCAACCTTGGGCAGAGCTTCCGATAATAAGTTTGACTTGTTCTGCATAAAGTGACTGTACAGCTCAGTTTGTTGTATGAGAAAATTAAGCCTTTGCTGCTGTCTCTTTGCTTCACGAAGTTCCTGTTCACGCCTCAAAGCTTCAGCAGCTTCTTTCTCCTCTCTTTTCCTCACTTCAGCCTACATGGAATGAAATTGAAAGATTACAGCATATTCAAGTCAAATGTACAAGTGAGGTTTACATCTACAACACAAAATTCCCATCCAATTCCAAGTAAGATTATCAGATCTGCATGTCTAGTGAATGACCACCCCTTTTCTGACCATAACCAACAAAGTGGCATGATATCTAATGAACAGATACCAGTTCTTCTCATATGAATCTCAAACACCACCTAAATTGAACAGCTCAGACTCCATAATTCAAAAAGTACACAATACCACCCAAATCAATCATTATAAACTACATGTAAAGGCCTGTGACACAAGGCTAATATGCATTGGACAAACAAAATGTGCACACAAAAAAGTTGGTGTTCAAAAGTAAATAAAGGACCCCAAAGAAGAGTTTGTAGCCATCATATTATTCCAAAAATTGGCAAGGAATTAAAATATACCATCTCCTTATCTATTCGCTTCCAGAACAGCAACATGTCTCTAGCTAGTTTCCGGGTGCGTATACTAGCAGTCCTTGTCCATTTAAGTGATCTACTAACTTTCAGTCTAACCTGAAAGAAAAATAGAACCATATAAGATATTAAAGAGCAAATTCAGAAAAGACAACCAACCATCGAAAGTATTAGATTGGACAGCTAGATTAGATACCAGAAACACAAACCAATGAAAAATATAACAGATACAAAATCTATTAAAGGGGGAAAACAGTGCATGCCTCTCTTTGACAGATCTCTGCAAATCTCTTGGCATCAACAAGCTGCTTTCGATGAAAACCAGTGAAGTTCCTGTGATGCTTTGGTATATCTCTTCTTACAATGTTTACCCAAATCTTTCCAATTCTTTCCATTTCTTCCTTCTCTATCAAAGCAGGGTCCTTCTTCACCTTTTGCTTCTTAGGTAGGCTTCGTTCAATGATCTAATGCAGTTAAAAAACAAGCTAAATTAAAAAATAGATATGAAAAGTGTAACGATAAAAGAGAAAAGTCTCTTCTCATATCATCTGATGGATACCTCATAGGTGTCGCCTTTCTCCAAAACCTTCACATAATAAACCTGTAACACACCACCCTCAGACAAAATAGATCGCTTTATGCTTCCAGCCGCCCCCTCTGGAATGGAGGAATTCAAACCAGCATCGGATACTTTAAGGCTGAATTTATGAGCTGAATTAGAAGCTGACATGACCTTTAATCGTGCCTGAAGTGATTCACACTGGGGTATGGTTTCCCCCATGCCAATTCGGTTTCTATTCCCAAATTTTTTATCAGCAGCCATCATTTCAGCCAAAGAGCCCAAATCCAAGGTACCCTTTAAGTAGAAATCCTTAACATGGATATCCGAGAAGCTTGGAAGGTTTAGCATTGCAGCCAACTTTTCATAAATTGGAGGAATCTTGTAAGTGATACTGTCCCCAATATCCAAAGAAGCAGGTTCATATATAGTCCTGAAGGAGTTTACAAAAAGGTAAAGTGATTGGTAACATAAAATATAATTCATCATTCAAAATTTCAACTACTTCAGAATCACAAAAGCAGAAAAGGCAAAACCTATTAGTGCCATATTGCTGCATGAGGTCCGAATCACGGTAATTTCCCAATTTCTGAGAATTGGAACCATTCATCCATTCAGATGCAACCTCTGCAGCATGTAATCCTCCCCTGTGCTCATTCCCTGACTTGCGTGCTTTTAAGCCCACACTACTTTTGAGAGGTGGAGCAGCGACATGATTTTGGGCAGGACTAGACGAGGTATCCTTAAACCTCCTCTTGTATTTCTGAATATGTTCTCCAAGCATTGATCGATACCGCTCCTCGGTCATGTGTGTCCTGTAAAAACTGCTCCTTTCCTCGTTGTCACTGTTTTGAGACCGCCTCCTCTTCTTCAATGAATTCCCGTGCATATTCCCATTACTGTGATTTGCAATTGCCCGCCCTACTAAAAGAAACATCTCAAAGACACAAATTACACTTGTATAACTCAAAGTTCTTAAACTAACAATTCACCCTCCAACCAAACAGTAATTTTTACAGTAAAACCATCACTCACAATCACATAAATCCAAGTAGATAAGATTCCCTCAAGCTTAAAAATAAGCATAAACAACAACAACCAGATAAATTAAAATTATCAAAAAAAAAAAAAAAAATCACTAATGCCTACCTTGGCTATCTCTGCTCTCATCCTGACTACTATTCCCATAATAATCGAAATCATCATCTTGTTCTGGAAGTTGAAAGTTCATCAAAGACTACCAAGGAAAAAAAAAAAGGCAATAAGAAACAAAAAAAAATTTTAAAAAGTTGAAATAAACAACCATAACAAATTCCTTGAAAATGAACCTTTTCCCCTAAACAAAAGGCAATTAGCAGCTAAACAATAATTCAAGCCTAAAAATACCGCATTGAACAGAAAATCAAGGCATGCAGAATACCAATTGTGCGAAGAAACACATTGATTTCTCAGAACATACAGAATCACAAAAAAAAATAAAAGTAAAAAAAAGCGAAAAAATTGGGGGAAAGAAACAAGACAAACCTCGAGATTGAAGAGAGTGGAGTAGGAGAGCGAGTCCTTCGATTTTGTTCTGTGATGATCCATGTGCCGTGAAAGTGGCTAGGAAGCGTGGAGAGAGAAAACCCTAATTCTCGGACGAAGCATGAAGTAAGAGAAAGAAGAGAAGGAAGAAGAAGAAGAAGAACCCTAAGGAAGGGTGCGTAGGATAAGGTGGGGGAGCAAAGAGAAAGAGAAAGGAAGGTAGACGGAGGGCGGTGTAGGAAAGCATTGCTGCACGCTAACGTGCGCCGGGTGGGTGACAATTGCCTTAACGTGCGCTACATGGTACATGTTTTTCCTTCTTTTGGGTTTTGATGGTCAATAGTGAGTGGGGGGACTTGGAAGGAATTTGCGTTGGCTGGGACTGCGAGAGCAGTTGAGCGGGAAAGAGACGGAAAAAGAATGGGATGCTAGTTAGTGGGAAAAAAAAAAATTTAAATATCTTTTGAATTTAACTTTAACAAAAGAAAAATTATAATATTATCTAATTATATATCATCACTTAGTTAAATATAAAATAATTGAATTCCAGTAATAAAATAGTAATAATTGAAGATTTTAATTTTTATATATTTATAGTGTAAAATTATTTTATAGAATTTCTCTAAAATAACAAATCATAATAGGTGATTGTAATAATGGATAGTTACTTTCTATAATATATTAATATTAGATGTCAAAATAAATTTGAAGACATGTGTATTCTAACAATTAATAGGCAAAGGTGTGTAAAAGAAGTATAGTGTTGAAGGATGAGTGGGAGCTAAATGAAAAAAAGAGATGATAACCTCTCCTAAAATAAGGCTTGGAACATTGAGTATAATGAAGTATTCAAATCCTGAAAAGCAAGCAAACAAGAGAGAGAAACAAGCAAATTGGATCAATCAGAATGAAGAACTTGTGGTTGTTAGCAAGATTTTATGGTAGAATTTGTCTATAAATAAGAGCTTTGGGCTAAATTGTAAGACATGCAATTCAATGGTCACTTCCTAAGTTTTAGTCTCTAATTTACCAAGCACATGTGGACAACAAGCTCTGGTCTATTAGTGAGAACTGTTTCATTTTCACTTTTATGCATTTTGTTCTTTCTTGTCAAAATTTACATTAAATTGTCCCTTTCTTTCACATCTCTATCCTTACATTTTTACCTTCTTTAAAACCTTAATTGCATGTTTCCACTTCTAGTCTTTTAAACACTTCACACAAACTCATTCTTGATCATTGGGGAGAAAGCGATTCCGTTCCTCAAATTGAGATTTGAAATCAAAATTGTTGCACATGTCACATTGTGATATAGGTTACTAAGAAATGCAAAAAACAAATTGACATTGCCCAGTGGGACGGAGTTGAGGGTTTGTGCATTTAAGAAGTGGCATGTGGAAACCTATTCATATGCCAACTATATCCTCTTCTACCGATCCAAGTACACCTCCTCAAAAAAAGGGTGGAAACGAAGTGCTAGTTCCACAAACATACTAGTCGTGGGTAATCATTCTCAAGGAACGACCAATATGGGCCTAATCACAAAAACTGATATAGGAGTCCCCATTCCTATGGCTTCTGTGTCATATCATTATGGATTGCCACCAGGATACACTCTTCTTATTGTTACAAAACTAATTTCGGTGGCTTAGGCAAGAACAGTACTTGGTTGGTACTTTAACCCATTCTTTGTGAACCCATTTTACCCTATGTATACAGGAATGCCTTCATTCAGAGTGCCACCAATGCCATATAGGTCGAATTCGCAATCTGTAATGAGACCAACGGCATCCATGGGATCAATGGCATCATTTGATAGTGCTAATATGTTAATAAGAGTAACTAATCTTGATACTAGTGCTTCTTTTGGTCCCCAAAATTTTAAGTCGTCGTCCATGATGCATGATACAGGACTAGTTAATAGTCGAAACACAAGAAGAAACCTCATTTTGATAGTCGAACGAGCACAATGACCTTTAGATAGTAAGCCAGTATTTTCCACGGTGATTAGGGAAACACCATAAGATTCCATAGGACCTACTGTTGAAACCTAGCCACTTTTTGATAGCAAGTAAATGAAAGTAATCATGACTTGGTTTATATGCTGACGCGGTAGATGGTTACATTGTTGAACCTTATCATGGACTCTACTAATATGTGCTTCAAAGCCATTAGTAGAAAAATGAATAGAATGGTTGAAGCGCTCCATTTGGGCGAAGAAGATGACCCAAATGATCCATTAGTAAGGAGAATTAGGAGCATACCTCTGATTCCACCGCATGAACTCAACCACAAGTATGGTGTGGAAAATGAACCTCACCCACCTTTATGTCAAAGAAACGTTAGGATAGTGGGTGACAAATTGGTTTGTCAGGTTAAGAATGAGAGCATAGGGGTAAATCAGAATGTGACTAGAGTTGTAGAGCAAGTCTTAACTATGTTTGGCTTCAATGTGCGAATTGTGAATTAGGCTTAGTTTGCATCGCCCTTTGATGATTATCTCTAGCTCATAGAATTACCTAAGGGTCTAAAAGCTCATAAGTCCCTTACTAAATTCACCGAACATAAAGAGGGGTCTATAGTAGAATATGTAGCTAGATACATTATTGAGCTAGAGGATCTATCTACTAGTGAATTCATAAAAATGAAGTTTTTCCCTGGTTCTTTCACTAGAAAAGCCTTTACATGGTTTTCTGATCTAAGACCTAACTCTATAACATACTAGGCATAATTAGAAACCATGTTTCATGAACATTCTTTAGTAGAAAAGATGAGGAAAAGCCTAACTGACAGGTTTTTTCTGTAAGAAGATACCACAGAATTTATTGAAGACTATTTTGCCATTTTCGACAAATGAAAAGCAGGTATACATGGCACTCTATGAACCTGAATCAATTAAGATGCTGGTCAATGGGCTTGAGTTTAACATTTTAAAAAAAAAAGCTAGTTGATCAAGAATTCTTAGATTTGTTCCAACTTTAGAAAGGGTTAGGCAAATAGAAAGCATAAGGCTAGAAAAAGAATATATTAAAAAAGGGAATCACAAATAAAAGAGTTGTTTTCATATAATGCAATGAATCTGTCGAAAGCAACGAAGAGAATAGTGATTGTAGGACATTTGTAAGGGTAGCTGAGCTGCAGCCTGCCCAACCAGATATGTGTCCATTTCTAAAACCTGCAAAAGGCAAAAGAGAAAATATTGTGTGCTTCAGTTCTTGATATTAAAATTTATACCTTTGACATCACAAAAGGTGAACAAATCTTCAACATTTTACTAAAAGATAAACTACTTTGTTATTAGAAGGTTATAAGATACCTCTTTGTCAAGATTCACCTAGGGAACATGACCGGCATGTGAGGAATTGGGTCCCCATGGAAACCTCTGGTAACGTGACTGGCTAATATGCAAAAATAAATAAAATATATTCAAAATTATCTCGAGTTGAACTAAATTTCATAATTTGGAAAATGTTTCCAATCATAAATTCTAAACATAAAACTGTATAAAATCCATAACCGAGCCAAAGCCAAACATAATTAAATAAATAAGTGAAATTCTGAAAATAAAAAAAAAATATAATGCATGTCCAGGATCCTGTCTACATAATTATTGGAGCACTACTAAACTAACATAGTCAATAGTAAGCTCCACTCCAAAGCGAAGCTCACTAAAAGAAGCTGTGGCACTACTGGGGAGGATTTTTTGGTGAAACTAAACCTGTACTTATATCTGTAGGGGAGGAAAAAAGAGAGGTGAGTTCATCAAAACTCAGTGAGTGAGCCTCCACTCACAATCCACAGGGGACAACAAACAAAAGTACATAACATATACATGTAACTGATGTAAAACATTTTATACATAATTACATATAAATGTATTGAAAACAATAAGTTAATTAACTTCATAACAATAATTAGTAGAGAAACAAGAATTATTCTGTATATAAATATCTGAGCTGGATAGCTGAATCTAAGCCAATGACTAATCTAATAAGCACTTACTAGGTCCCATAAATGGAAACCACACTGGGCTCCTTATTAGCTAGTCCTCTAGCGGACCATTTGGTACCAAGATTAACGATTAATTTTGCAGCCGTTTACTCGTTGATATGTTTCTTGCTATTTATTGGCTAAAAACTAATAACAGCAAGATTCACTATTCTTATTGTTCATACAAAACTGGGATTTATGCAATTTTTTAGTAGATAAAATAAATCTAAATCATACATACAATGAGTATGGTCCCTTGAGTTTTCTAAAATAATAATTTGTCATGATAACTACAAAATAATAATTTTCTAAAATTTCTATAATCCATAAAGGCAGATTTCTTAGCATAAATCATTCTAAAATTTCATAAATCAATTATATAATCTTGGAAAAATAATAATAATGACTAAAAGTATGGCCATGAGCTTAAACCCACTCATCATTGGTAGTCGAGAGTGTGCTTCCACTAACAATTTGACTCTAAGAAGCTGGAATGACACTAGTAATTGGTAAACAATATAATGAAAACATAAACAATTTGAATTTATCGCCAAAACTGAGTTTGGGATGGTATGGACGAAAAATAGTTAGTCTATGCCAGACAGTACCTAAACTCACAGATTAGATAAAAAGGGAAGGGAACTAGCTAAATTCCATAAAAACCATTTACCGAAAGAGATAAATCAGAGAAAATTGAGAAGGGTCACGTTTCTCTTTGTAGAGAAAAATTCTTTTGGCGATTAGGGTTATTAGAAAAATATTCGGGAGTATTATGATGCGCCTAATATACTAGAAGTATCTAACAAAAACCCAAACATGACGCAGTCTGCGTCCCACCCATGGCTTCAACGCATTCAGGGTGACATGCTTCAAGGTCTCCACATACACACACACACATACATATATGTATGTATGTTAATATTAAAATAATGGTACCATGTGCACCATGCTATATATATAGTAATACATATGGTAATAATAATATTAATTTAGATACTAATATATTCCATATTTGAGATATTACATATTACCCCTCTTAAAAGAGATTTGGTCCCTAAATCCAACCGATATACCTTGAGGTGGAAAAAGATGGGGATATTTGATTTTTATAACTTCTTCAGCTTTCCAAGTCACTTCCTCACTGGAATGGTTTCTCCAGATAACCTTCACTTAGGCTACCTCCTTTGAACGAAGCTTATTGATCTGCTTATCTATGATGGCAACTGGTTCATCTTCATAGGATAAGCTCTCATCCACTTGGACCGTTTGTGAAGTGAGCACATGAGACTGGTCGGGCATATACTTCCTAAGCATAATGGCATGGAACACTGGGTGTATGGCTGATAAGTTGGGAGACAGTGCTAATCTATAGGTCATCGCTCCAATTCTCTCTAAGATCTCAAACGAGTCGATAAAATGAAGGCTTAGTTTCCCCGTTTATCAAATCTCTCTACCCCTTTCATAGGGGATACCCTCAGAAACACATGGTCTCCAATGGCAAAATCCAAGTCGCACCGACGGTTGTCTGCATAAGACTTTTGCCTGGACTGTGCTGCTAAAAGGAGATCCTTTATCAACTAAACCTTCTCTAGGGTTTCCTGGATTAGGTTTAGGCCTAGGGATTTAGCTTTCCTAAGTTCAAACCACCCAATGGGAAACTTGCAATGCCTCCCATACAAGGCTTTGAACGATGTCATCTGGATATATGCCTGGTAACTGTTGTTATATGAGAACTCAATCAAGGATAGGTGATCACACCAACTTCCTCTGAAATCTAGCATATGTGCTCTGAGCATATCTTATAAAAGTTTGTATTATTCTTTCGGACTGGCCGTTCGATTAGGGGTGGAAAGCTATAGTCAAATCAACACACGTCCCAAGGGCTTCCTGAAATGTTCTCCAGAACCACAAAGTGAAATGGGATCCTCTGTCAAATATGATGGATGCTGGAATACCATGAAGTCTGACTATTTTTGTCGATGTACAACTAGCATACTGTGCTGCATTGAAGATAGTTTTCACTAGTAAAAAGTATACTGACTTGGTTATCCTATCTACTATTACCCATATGGAGTCGAATCCTTTGGTAGTTTGAGGTAACCCGACTACAAAGTTCATGGTTATCTTCTCCCACTTTCACTCTAGAATATCTATCTACTGAAATAACCTTGTTAGCCTTTGGTGCTCAACCTTGACTTGTTAGCATACCAAACACCTAACTACAAAGTCTCTGATATATCTCTTCATACCATCCCACTAGAACAACTATTTTAGATCCTAATACATCTTAGCTGATCCTAGGTGCACTAAGTATGCTGCACCATGGGCTTTTTCCATTACTTTTCTCCTCAACTCACCCACTGCTGGCATGCATAAATGGTTCCTAAAGTGCAACACACCTTCAACATCAACTAAGAATTCTATGTTCTCACCCTTACAAACATCCTCAATCAACTTAGCTAGTTCAGATCTTCACTCTGGTGTGCTTTAATTTGTCCCACCAAGGTTGACTGAGCTCTAATGCTAGCTAAAAAGGCCACTGTATCACTAAGGTTGAACTGAACTCTCTCGGTGTCTAACTTGCGCATATCTTCCACTAACAGCTGTCTCACTCTGGCTATGTGGGCTAAACTACCCGTGGACTTTCTGATCAAAGCATCTGTCACTACATTTACCTTTCCTGGGTGGTACGAGATTGTACAATCATAATCTTTTACAACCTAACCTATCTATGCTGTCTTACGTTCGGATCCTTTTGTTGAAAGATGTACTTCAAGCTTTTGTGGTCTGTGAAAATCTCACAAATCTCTCCGTACAAGCAGTGCCTCAAAATCTTCAAGGCAAAAATCACCGCCGCCATTTCCAAGTCATGTGTAGGGTAATTCTACTAATGTTTCTTAAGTTTTCGTGAGGCATACGCTACAACTTGGCCATGCTGCATCAGGACACAACCAAGTCCAACTTTAGAAGCATCACAGAATACCAAAAAACCACCTGTTCGTGAAGTTAGTACCAAAATTGGCGTCGTGGTCAAACATGTTTTGAGCCTCTGCAAACTTTCTTCACATTCTTCTGTCTATTGAAACTTGACATTTTACTGTGCCAGCTTGGTCATAGGTGCTGCATCCTCGAGAAGAACCACCTATAATATCTTGCAAAGCCTAAGAAACTATAGGCTTCTGAAACTGTTATAGGTTTAGGGCATCACTGCATTGCTTCCACATTCTTTGGATCCACTAGAATACCATCCTTTGACACGATGTGTCCAAGGAACACCATATGATTTAGCTAAAATTCATACTTGGAGACCTTGGCATACAACTGATTGTTCCTTAAAATCTGTAAAACTATTCTCAGCTGTTATTCATGTTCCTCCTTGTTATTGAAATACAATAATATGTCACTAACGAAGACAATCAAAAAGTGATTTAGAAATGGCTTAAACACCCTATTCATTAAATCCATCAAGACTGCTAGGGCATTAGTCAACCCAAAGGACATAACTAAGAACTCATAATGTCCATAACGAGTCTTGAAGGCCGTCTTAGGTATATATTCATCCTTAATCTTCAACTGATGGTAACCAGATCGAAGGTTGATCTTGGAAAAATACGTTGCCCCTTGAAGCTGGTCAAAAAGATCATCAATGCAAGGCAAATGGTATCCATTCTTAATCGTTACCTTATTTAGCTGTCTGTAATCCATATATATCATCATCGAACCATCTTTCTTCTTAATGAACATTACTAGAGCGCTTCATGGAGAGGTACTTGGCTCTATAAATCCCTTGTCCAATAACTCCTATAACTGCTTTTCCAATTCTCTTAGCTCTACTAGAGCCATGCGGTACAGAGGTATAGGGATAGGCCTAACTCCTGCCTCAAACTCTATCCCAAACTCCATTTCTCTCTCTGGTGGCATACCTAAAAAATCATCTGGAATCACATCCGGAAACTCATTAGCCACCGGAATCATGCCCAAACTTGGCGTCTCTGCTTCTACATCCTTGACTATATCTAAAAATCCATAATTATCTCTATTTATCAATCGTAGTGCACTTATAGTTGATATCAAGCTTGTCGGTGTCGAACACCCTGTACCTATAAACTTTCTTGGCTCATCACCTAGGACCTCAAATCTCATTACCTCTCTATAACAATCTACCATGGCATGGCAAGTGGCTAACCAATCCATGCCCAGAATAATGTCAAAGTCAGACATGTCCAACACATTCAAATATGCTAGTACTTCCATGTCACCAACTTTGACTCCGCATAATCTACTCACTATTTGAATAAGGATGGGCTCTCCCAAATGTACCCTAACTAAAAATGACTCCTCAAGATTCTCAAGAAATCTTTTGAACCGTACAGTAAAGAAGTGGGAGACATAAGAGTATGTGGACTCCAAGTCAAACAACGTCATGGCATTGAAGAAACATGCTGTTGTCATACCTGTTATCATTTCATTTGAAGCATGTGCACTCTGACGGGTCAAAGCGAATAAATGGGGCTGTTCTCCACTAACCTGGTTTCAACCGCCTGTACCTATGCCACTAGAGCCCTTGCCCCCGACTCCCCGGCCTACCGAAACGATAGAGCCACCTTAGGTTGTCGACAGGAGAAACTAAAATAACATGGAAGCATTAGCTAACCCCTAACTAGAAGCTCCCTGAACATTGGACACTCTATGCGCTTGTGGCCCAACTAACCATACCCATAACATATTGAGGAACTAACTAAACATTGACCCTGGTGTCTCTTCCCATAAGTTAGATATACTAGATATGACTGCCATGAACCATGCCCACTTTGCTGACTACCCCCTCTACTCAGAGTCTGTGATGCAATTGATTGTGTCAAGATGGGCTTTGAGAATGTGGTCCTATTTGACTAACCTTACTGTTGGCCTTGCTGATAGTAGCCCTTGGTTGAACTTACTCCGCTCAAGAAAGAGGCATTAACCCTGGCCTTCTTGTTGAACTCTGACATTGCCCTATGCTCTGCTAAACCACTCTCAAGATCAATCGTTGTGTCTAACACCTAAGCATAGTCCATGGGCCCGACATAAGGCTACAAACTAAGGAACATATCTCTAGGTAGACCTTGAACA
The DNA here is from genome assembly GCA_031216105.1 of Dalbergia cultrata. Classification (NCBI taxonomy): domain Eukaryota; kingdom Viridiplantae; phylum Streptophyta; class Magnoliopsida; order Fabales; family Fabaceae; genus Dalbergia; species Dalbergia cultrata. The sequence goes on from CM062353.1 coordinate 15,823,374, forward strand.
AAACGTCTCACCCTACCTATCTCTGCTGGTATCATGCTAGAGGCTGCCTGTGCAGCATAAGTGAAACATTGTAACTGTCATGCCTGGAGTTAAATAGAGTTTCAAAAATTCATCAATCATTTGTGCCTGTCGGCTCTCTAATATGAATTTGCCTATGAAGGCTTGCTTATACTGTTCCCAAGAGGGAGAACTAGCGATCTCATGCCTCTGTCGGAACTCCTGATACCATAACTTTACTTGCCTCCCACCGGTTGGAAGCCAACTAACTCCACCACTCTCTCTAAAAAATAATGAATGATACCAACTATCTTCTCCACCTGCCTAAGGAATTCCTGGGGATCCTCAGTTGTCAAATGCTTGTTAAAAGTGGCCGAGTCCATCCTCTTGAAACGTGGCCAAGGCTAAATTGTCTATATTTCTGATTGGAGGCGGTTGCGTAGTTGCCTCTAGCTGTCTGGTCATCACATCTGTCAAGTTTGCTACCATTTGTTCAAAAGCTGTAAGAAAAGCATTGTCATTGAATGAGTTGCTCCTATGGCGATGGCGAAAGCATAAAGAGTGTACAGGTGGCATGGTCATTTGTGAAAGGGAGCACACATAACAAAATTATGAGTGCCAAGAAAGACGAGCTCTTACTGAACCTATACATGACTGACTCTTTTCTAAAGGCCTTAAATACCACTACATCAATGCAAGTAGGTGTGCTTCTATTTACAGAGATTCCATGTTATTTGTGGATATTTACTTCAATAATATGTAGAGAAACCTGTTACTCTGATACCACTTTAGTAAGACCCACCTAAAGAACATGACCGGCATATGAGGAATTGGGTCTCCACGGAAGCCTATGATAACGTGATTGGTTAATATGCATAAATAAATCAAATATATTCAAAATATCTCAAGTTTAACTAAATTTCATAATTTTAAAAACGTTTCCATTCATAAATTTTGAACATAAAACTGCATAACATCCATAATCTGAGCCAAAGCCAAACATAATTAAATAAATTACTGAAATTCTGAAAATAATCAAAACAATATAATAAATTTTCAGGATCTTGCCTACACAATTATTGAAGCACTACTAAACTGACATAGTCAATAGTAAGCTTCATTCCAAAGTAAAGCTCACCAAAAGAAGCTATGGCACTACTGGGGAGGATTTTGTAGTGCAATTGAACCTGTAGTTGTGTCTATAGGGGAGTAAAAGAAAGGGGTGAGTTCATCAAAACTCAGTGAATGAGCCTCCACTCACAACCCACATGGGATAGTAAACAAAAATGCATAACATATATATGCAATTGATGTAAAACATTTTATATATAATTACATATAACTGTACTGAAAACAATAAGTCAATTAACTCCATAACAATAATTAATAGAGAAATAAGAATTATTCTATACATAAATATCTGAGCTAGATAACTGAATATGAGCCAATGACTAATATGATGGGTACCTAACTATGTTCCATAAAATGGACACCACAATGGGTTTCTTATTGTGGGTGAGCTAGTTCTCTAGCAGCCCACTCGGTACCAAGGTTAATGATCAATCATTCAGTCGTTAACTTGCTGATTTGTTTCTCACTATTTATTGGCTACAAATTAATAACAAAATTCACTATTCTTATTGTTCATATAAAACAAGGATTCATGAAATTTCTGGCAAATAAAATAAATTTAAATCATACATACAACAAATATGGTCCCATGAATTTTCTAAAATAATAATTTGTTATGATAACTACAAAATAATAATTTTCTAAAATTTTCATAATCCATAAAAGCATATTTCTTGGCATAAATTATTCTAAAATTTCATAAATCAATTATATAATCTAGGAAAAATAATAATAATGACCAAAAGTATGGTCATAGTTTAAACTCACTCACCGTTGGTAATCAGAAGTGTGCTTCCACTAACAATTTGACATTGAGGAGCTAGAATGATACTAATAATTGCTAAACAATATAATGAAAACTGAAATTTTCAGTTTTCAGTTTTTTCAGTTTTTCCTTCACAAAAACTAAAACTGAAAACAGCAAATCAAACAAGCCAAACTTTCATCTTTTTTCAAAAAATTTATCAGTGTCTTTCAATAAGCTTTATTAAAAAGTTTCTACAATAAAATTTGAGTTTAATTTATAGGTATTAATAATGTAAAACTCTTTTACATTGTCATCCAATTACATCACACTATTTACATAACTTTTCAAGTAGTAGGTGTAGATTAACCTCTTTTATTAATGTAACAATACATGATTGGATGACAGTTTTACACTGTTAGTGTATAGAAATTAAACTAATAAAATTTTAGGTTATTTTAGTTAATATTTTGGAAACAATAATTAATTCACACCCTAACTCATTTTCTATTTTTAAATTTACACTCTAACATAAATATAATTGTTCACAAATTTAAAATAAAAATATTTATTTACCAATTCCCCCTTTTCAAAACTTTTTTTCTTACCAAAATATCATGTTTTTTAATTTTTAGGATAGATTGTATCAGCCAGCATAATTTCAATTTGATCTAAAACAAAATATATTTTTTAAGTCCATTTTCTTGTTATATCTGGGGAATTAAAGACTCCACAAGTTGGATGAAGTTTGTGAACTTCGACTCTACAAGTTGCATTGAACAACTAGCTATTTGGTTGTTGTCATCTTGATCTTTGTTATGGAGATTTTGGGTCCTAAAGACACCAATTTCAACACTTGGAGAAATGATGAGATTATGGACCTAGGTGCCTCTCATACGACTCAATGATGATATTCTCAAAAAGAAATTGACAAAAGGTATCCATTTTTAGATTACATATTTTTCTAACCAAAATTTGATATTTCTTGATTCTTGATGTTAAGTTGCAAGACTTTGAAAGTTGCTTGCGAGTGCTTTTTGCACATTTTAAAAATTAAAAGATAAAATTATATATGAAGTAATTTTTTTCAACACACCGATGACATTGGAATTTAGATTTATGACCTTATGTATATTTCCCTATAATTTTTACCGTTATCTCACTTCTATATATAGTAGCCTTGAAACAAAGTTATGATATTATTAACATTTTATTACATAATTATATATATTTCAAGTGCTTTCAATTTATTATTGTTTTTAGGAGGATATTTTGCTTATGCTGAGTAGAACCACTAAAGAAATAAAACTCTCCCTCCTAAATTTTAATGCAATCGCATATAGGGCTTGAATCTATGACCTCGGGTGATAGAACATTCCCTGCTAGCTGGTTCATGCACTTGCAGATTTTTTACCTTTATTTTGTTTAATTATTGATTAATATTTACAAAGTTCAAAATGCAAAAAGTAAATTATTAGGTTGTAATATGGCAAAAATTATATATATATATAAAAAGAAAATTTAAGCCATTACTTTGATCCAACAAGAATAAAATTTGCTTTTTTAAGAGGGACCAGATATATCAAATTACATTTAAAATCATACGATGATATTGAGAGAAAGTAAAGAAGTATTTTGCGGGTTGGGGAGACCAATGACAAACTTCATTATATTCAGCTTTGGCGCCTATCAATTTTATGCAATATTCTACATATTTTCTACAGTATGATTCTCTCATATATGCTTTTTTTTTTTCCTTTGAATTTCAAAAATTAGGTTGATCAAAATAAAATTTGATATTTGAACTAAGAATCTAATGTATACTACCCAAACACCTCTTATCACTAGATTAATCCTAGTGGCTTATTATCACCCTCTCATGTTAATCAATGAACATGCGGAACTCCAATCACATCTCATTTAAGTGTTCCACAAATTAGAATATTGCGCACTAATTCATTAATCTTGCATCATAAATATAGTGAAATTGTAGTTCATGCAAACACATGTTGAAGTGCCAAACCAAAAAATCAGTTTATTCAATCTCACATTATAGTCAACAATTAATTATATGGGAAGATTGAAACCAAATGGCTTTTGAAATGTTTGGATCAAAGCAAACAAAGAAATCTCCAGGTTCCAAAAACACAACTAACCCTTTTAAATTATGTGAAATTGCATAGTTCAAGTATAGTAATTAAACCTAGATCGAACTGACCGGTTCAAACCAGAAACCGGTGAACTGGTCACGTGCCCAAGCCCATGGTTCTCTTTTGAAGTGCACCCATGAACCACGTGCATATGCTCCTCTCTAGAAGTGCATGGGAATTGAACGAACTCAACAATTGTAGGAAGGGAAGAAGTGCCTCCACAGTTTATATATATATATATATATACTTAGCTCAGTTTATACAATTATTTAATAAAGTTCAATTCAATTTACTGGTTGAACCAATGATCCAGTGATCTAGTGTCTTGGCCGAGTCGAAGACCGGGTCGAGTCTGATAACTATGAGTTCAAGTAAAGCCCATTTTTATACCTATGAAAAAAAAAACCATTTTTATATTTCTTCTCTCTTCTTCATTGCCAATTATAGTAGCTTACTTCCCCTCATATCTTGGAGAGACTTTTTACTCGCCTTGTCAGCATATAACCAAACTTGTCTTCCATGAAGCTTCTGCGTTGGCCGTGCGTTTACCTGTAATCCACAATTCTTACTTATAGGGGCTCAACTCTTTATGCAACATTTATAACATGTATATATGTATATGTATATGTATATGTGTATATATATATATATATATATATATAGAGAGAGAGAGAGAGAGAGAGAGAGAGTTTGATTTTTATGCATTAAATATAACAATACTTTAACACTATCATCTAATCAAAATCTTCTATTTGCATAGCTTTTCAAGTGATAATATATGATTGGATGAAGGTATATATGTGTGTGTGTGTGTGTGTGGGTGTGCGCGCTTAATTATTTGCTTACACCAGGAACAGCTGCTTTCAAGGTGATCAACTGCTCAATCGAGACAGTCCTGACCTGTAATAAGCAAAATATGAGTTTTACAAATGGTGTCTTCAATTGTACACATTAATCTATATGCTAGTGAATAATTAAAACCATGTGCAAGCATATATACAACCTTCTTTAGTACTGTCCAAATAACACCTTCGTCACACGGTGGAGTTGTAAGAGAACCAGCATATCTGTAATACTTTCCGAGTCTGAACTTAATGTTTCTTGGGTCAATTGTTCCTACATCTATATCCTTATCGCCAAGTGATTTTATGTGGGGGAGTAGCTGCCAGAAAAGAACAAAAGTTTAAGCAATGCAAGGGAAAACAGTTGAAATGAATCACCTGGCAACTGATACACAATCATTACCACCACCAAAATTGGATTTTGTTAGATCTATTTAGTGGCCTATTAAACGATTGGTTTAGTTTACTAGACATCAACAATTTTTTTTAGCTCAAAAATCTTATTCTTTTTCTAAAGATTCTCTCAAATAGAAATAGAAGATGAAGAAACTAGAAAAGGGATAGTAAAAGTACTCCTCTCCTATCTATTATAGGGATGATCATCTGAAAAATAAAGTCACTAAATTAATAATCCTAATAGTTCATTTTATTTGATTATTTAAGGCAAATCACTTAGGTTTAGCAATGAATAGAATTTCGGTATAACGTAACATTTTTTCATATACTTTTATCAACAGGTGTTAGGTTAACATTACATAAGGATATAACCATAGATATAGCCTTTATAAATACTTGGATGTTCCTTGGAGTTTGACCCTTAGTCTTGTGATGGTTTGGGAGTGAGGAAACTTATGTGTGCTTAAGTTTAGATATTTGCACATATTCAATTATTAATTTGAACTTGATAAGCACATGTATGAGGACTGTATACAAGTCATGCAAAATTGAATTCCCAAAAGTTATATATGTACCAAACCTCTGAAAGGAAGCGATCTGGCTTGCCAATTTTATACCATACTCCAATAACAGCTCTCTCTCCCTTAGAGCTTTGATGGACTACATGCAACTCCATGTCAAACCTTGAAAACAAAATGAAAGACACCCCATGAATCATATATCAAGCCTGCAAATATTTTCCCTATAACATTGCATCATCAAGCAATAAAACAAGCAAAAGGAAAAGAAAAAAACAAGGGCATAATCACTTTGATCCATTCAACGTGTGCTCTGAAGGCGCATGCCAATGACATTGCAGCAGTTTGTATTCAGTTCCATTTATGTTGAACTTCCCTGCATCCCCGTTCCACCGGAGCTGCAAAAAATATTAAGCATAAATAATAGGTTCGTTAAGCAAAGGTGCCAATGCAAAGTAAAGCTAAGATAAATATTGGAATGGCATTTTTTTCTTCTTCTAGCTGTTGAATGTAATTTTGTTTTTTTGTATTTTTTTACTGTTGAGTGCAATGCTAATAAGATGAGAAATGCTGCACATTTAAAAGAATATAATCAGAATTTTGTACAGAATAAATAGTGATAGTTAGATTAAATGTGATGACATAATCTACATACTCATTTAAAGATTATCAATTATATCATGTCATTCTAGTATTTAATTTTCTGGAAAAAAAAATTCTAAATGACCTTAATAAGATATCAACAATGCTACATTACCAGATTTTTTGCTTGAATTATAGTATGTCAGAATAATGTGCCAAGGGTGCCAAAATAACATCGTGGAAACATCAAACATAGAAATAATGGGTGAAAAAAAAAATGTGATGTGTCTATATCCCCCTAACATGACACCTAATTCTGACAATAGGATTCTGGTATAATCATTATGATTAGGGAGTTATTTTATAATAAGATGGCCAACATCTTGATGTTTCAACGAGAAACATATGAAGGTATCCAAAAAATAAGATGTTCATGATGAGCCAAAAGTATGGTATCTTAATTAGTGACTTACCATAATGTCATGACCCCTATTCTTTATGAAAGCTCGAGCTGGTTTGTAGTCTATTGTAAGTTTACCAAGCTGAGGAAACATTTGCACCCCTTTTTTAGGGATGTCAATAGGAGATTGAGAATTTCCATCCCCACAAACTTTCCATTTTGGGTTGATATGCCCCCAACTCTCTGGTCCTTTTTCGGTTCCTTCAGCGTAGTTAAATTCATCTCCTGTTCACAAAAGAAAGGCTAAGCTCAATAAAGAGAGAAGCACTAAGGATTCCATTTTTTAGATGTTGCTGAATGTGCCTTTAGTGTACTCGTTAAAATGAAATGTTTTTACTTGAAAATGAAAATTTTTAAGTTTTTAATATATTGAATGCTCAAAAGCTTTCAAATTTTTTCACTTTAGTTTTGAAACTAAGTGGCACTTGTTAGGAAAACTTTTTTTGTTTTAGTGATCATGATTTTCGGAGTTGGAACTCAAGGTATGTTGGTTAGAAGAGCCTTACATGCTCCACGAATTGTAAGATTTGTGCCCCGTATTTTGCTTTTACCTTGTTTCTCTCTACATGTCATCTCAACAGTGCAGAATTAAATAATTTAAATGATCCTAAAGATCAAGCTTGATAATGCAATAGTGGGTAAAGAAAGAATGCATATTACATGAGCGACCAAAGTAAGAAATGGGTTTGAAAATAACTTTACACATTTAATATCCACTATCAACCTGCTACCTTGTATTCATTAAACAAGTATGAAAATGTTTTTAAATAAATCCAAATCAATCACTATAAACTTGAAATAAAATCCAAACTGCACCAATAAAATTTATGTGGATTGCTTGGGGTAATCAATTCATTTCAAGCAACATCAGACCAAATCAGTTACTATTATTTTAGCTCTTGAATTTGTGATGTTTTAGCAGGAACCTAATCAATTTTTTTTTCAATTTATAAATTTTAAAAATTTGGTATTCAAGCTTTTTTAAAAACCAAGTCATTTTTGACCTCTCTATGCTTGCATTTTTAATGTATTTAATTTACTATTTGCACCATTATTAAACATCTCACATCCAAACATTGCACTATTATTGGTTGCGACAAGGAGGAAAACTTTAAAATAATCTAAATTTTTAAATTCTCAATTTAACTTGATGTTCTAAACAAAAAAAAAAGTCAAAATTCAAACCCAACATTCTAATTAAATTTGACCGATTAGAATTATTTTTCCGCCCTTAAACCCGAAATGAATCAACTTACTTACAATCTTTCCCTAAATGAAAGAATTGAGGAGATAATTGTCTCAATTTAAGACCTTCAATGACGATAAACAGTTCCAATTAAAAATGTGATTCATCAAGCTAGAAAAGATTATGCAAGTAGGAAAGAATATTGAAGAACAAACTTTATTCTAAAGTAAATTTTATTTTAAAATGCGGTGATGATCATAGTTGTGCATGTAACTGCCTCCAAAATGGGAGGAAAAGTGGAATATAAAAAACATAATGTTCATGAGGAACATCAAGAAATCACACAATATATATACTTAATTCTTATATGAACATGCTATGATTACAACAATCACACCTTTAAGTTCTCATATCTGCTAACAATATTTAATAAAAAAAAATACAGAGAATTGAAAGGGTTCAATATATGGTTCATACCAGCTTTAGAATCAGAAGCTGTAGTGAGATTGGAAGAAGAACAAAAAATGAAGACTATTAAGATTAGAGAGATCAAGAAGGTGGGGTGGGTGGAAAGGGCCATTGTGATTTGACAAATTGCCCTTCCTTGAGCCTGATTCGCTGATGAATTGAAAGTGATCATTAATATTTTCACGCCTATATATATAGTGGTTATTGTCTGCTTGATGATTTTGATATTGTTGGAAAATAAAGGCCGAGGAGTGCTCAATGCCAAAAGCCGACTATTGTTGGGTAGTATTTTTGTTAGAGAAAACTACTTTAGAAGGACTTTAACTGTGAGTTTAATTGTGTAAAATTATTTAAGGGTGTCCTAACTTTTTAATGTTTCTGTTTTTATATTTTATTATTAGTTAAATTAAAATAATAAAATTATATATATATATATACACATATACATATACATATTTATACATGAGTTTATTTTTTATGCACTGATAATGTAAAAAAAAATTATACTGCAATCTAATCATATTATTATCATCATTTTTACATAATTTTTCAAGCAGTAGATATGAAAATAACCATAATAATAACTTAAGTCATTGTAAGTCACTTCTCTCACTCTCATAATAAATAATTAAACACTACTTTATATATATATATATTATTTTGGGAAAGAAAATGAAACATGCAAAATAGGCTAACCCTTGCTCATATGTTCGGAAAACAATTAGCAAGGCTAACTAAGGTCCTCCGGCTCCACTTAATAGAAAAGTATCAAGATTAAAGGAAAAAATCTAAGCATAGAAAAGCAAGTTATACATCCATACTGTTGAAGATTATCACTTGACAACCAATAGAATGCGGAACAATGTCTTTCACTAGTTTTAAGACGGTATAAAATCATTGACTTAACCTTCTCAAATTTTGGAAGTATCGAATTGTAATCTTGTTTTGAGACTATCCCCCGGTATAGAAATAAATCTTCTGTCCTAACTTGCTATCTAATTTCTTGTCCACCACATAAATAAGGGGGCTATCAACAGATGATTTTGTGAAAAATCAGAAGTTTGGTACATTTTTTAATATATGAAAGGATGGGGGACAGGAATTTTAGGATCTCAGAACCCTAGTTATAGGCCCTATTGCGTAATTTTATCATTGGTAGTAAGATACACTATGTATTAATTAATCATTCTTAATTAACCTACCTTCTAATTTTACATAAGTATAAAATTCTTCACTGTTTATTTCGATTCTATATTTATAATTCCATCACAAGGTATGTATTATTGCATTGATGGAGATAAATTTGTTTAATTACATTTGACATGCATGTATATAATTTTTAGTTAGCGACACACGAATGCCAATTTTCTCATCCGATGAAAAACTCCCGTCTTTCAACTACCCGAAAACCGTTTTAAGAGAGAAACAGTTATTACATTCTTCGACATTCGGCTCTGATTTCCTCTCTCCCTCATTCAAATTTCGAGGTTCTTTCCTTCTCCTTCTTTTCTATCTCTTCCTCTCTCTTGTTCTTTCTTATCTCTCTCTTCTTTGTGCGTTTTCTCTCTCTTCTTTTGCAGGTCCCACTTAATCGTCTTTTCCAAGATATGGCTACTGCTCAGTGCTCCTATGTTCAGGTGCATGGATTGCCAGTACTCCCTATCTACGTGTTGGAGGTATATCCGCATCGAACCTTACATTACATATTAATAATGTAAGATATTATGAATAATACCTTTCCTTGATCTAACATAAAAAAATATAAATAGAATTATAGAAAGAAAATAATATGTAATTTTTTAAAATTTATAAAAAAAATAGAAATAAAACTTATATAAATAATATTTTAAATAATATATTATTTTTTATTTATATATATAATATATCTGTATTTTATAATTTTTCACCAAAAATGTGCTTCTCGTTTCCATATCATTTCGTGTACTATGCTTGTACTTGCTCCTCAAAATATGCCGCCAAGTGATGAACGAACATGGATGTTTGAGGGCTTGCGATGATTGTGACAACAAATTTACCAACCATAATTCAGAAGACCAAAAAAAACATTACGTCAGTCACGCATGCTTGCTTCCACCATTGGTTTGATCAGGTTCTTTTATTGTTAAAGTGAAAGTGTCACAATCTGATTTGAAAACGTAATCGGCATATGAAAAATCTCATTTTCAGCATGAGTCTCAAAGTTATTGAGTCATACTACAAACATAATTAAATTAAAATTTCCATATCCAAACATATTCAAACTTATAAATTAAAAATATGATCAATATATATAATTCCATTTCATAATCCAAATCTAGTCTTGATGATCATGAAATAAAATATAATTGAATTGTTTTGTACAAAATCATGGAAAGCAAAGATCATAAATACATATCAAGTATAAATTATGGCATGAAAATAATGTGTATGCATGACCTGTGAACCTGCTCACAAAATTACTAGAGTATTCTATGACACAACTCAAAAACACTTCACCATAAAGTGAATTCATTTGACCTAGAACACTACATCTATTGAGGAGGAGGCCGAGAACGGTCTAAAGCATAACTCTATTTGTAAAGTGGGAAAAACAGAAGATTAAAGGTATGTTTGTGAATTTTGATTTTGAAAGGGAAGGGAGGGTTTATAGTGTAAAATTATATTACAAGTTTTTTCTTCCTCTCCCTTTCCTTCCAAAATCTAAACTCACAAACATACCCTAAGAGTTTTATCTAAAATTCAGTGAACAGATTTTCACTCGTAATTCCATATAGGACAACCAACAATTTACATAATATTAATAATGATGCAATCACTGTAAAATATTTTTCATATTTAGACACATAATAATCCAAAAATCAGTAATTCATGTAAATCATGAAGAATAGTAAACTAATATAGAAACAAAAATGTCTGAATATATATATCAGAAATATCTGACCTTTGATGGGCATCTAACAAGGTCCTTCATTGAATACCCAACTAGGTTTCATTTTCGGAATACTTTGATAGGGCGAGATTGTCATGTACCGAACAACTTAGTATCAAGGCTAGTGATCTTATAACTATTAACTCATTGTCTATTTCTCTATAACTACTATATAAACTAAAAGTAGGGAAACTAGAAAATTTCCTGAAAGTTTCAAAACTGACTCTCATTTAACTCTCATCTTTACAGGCCAAATTTCAGGAATATATTATACAACAAAGCTTTGGGGGTAAAAATAGCGTTCCTAGATACCCATACTCATAATCAAAATCCATTTATAAAATAATTAAAATAACTAATATGGTCTCATGAGTTTTTAGCACATTTTTCCTAATAAACTGAAAAACATAAAATCCCTAGACTAGGCATAATTTCTTAATAATTCATATTAGTTATGAAATAATTTCTAAAATCTTGTTTTAATATTTCTGAATTTATGATTGCTTATTTTGTCTTTCTAAATTGTAATTTTCATTTGACGTAGTTATTATTTTTTTAGCATTATATTTAATTAGTAGATTTGGATGGGATGAAGAAATTTTAAAAAATTAATTGTTAATTTTATATTGATCAAAAGGTGTCTCTGATTTTTTTTTCCTGAAAATGCTTATTTCATTTTTTATGATAATGATAATAAATGTGTTAGAGTTATTTGAAAATTATGACATATATTTCTAAGAATATGTATTATAGAACAAACAAATTTTAAATTTATTTCTGAAAATCTCAATAATATTTAATACTAAACAAGCAATTTATTTAAAATACTCAGAAATAACATAAAATACAAAAAGCATTTAAAATATTTTAAAAAACTAAAAAATGCAAAAGACTGGTAATAATAATTTTCATGGAAGGGTATAAATATTTTAAACATGTAACACAGTTTTGGTTTGATTTAAAAGCAACAAACGCTTGATGAAAACCAAAGTTTGACATGAAAAACAAGTCCAGGTTCATTCAAGTCAAAACATCCAAACATTACAGTGTGTTTGATGCAGCTCGACGCTAAACCAAACTTGCGCTACAAGTCCTTTGCTCTCCAAGGATTTATTTACTAAGCCAAATTTTCGCACTACAATGCATCACTCTCTAATCATTCTACTTCTTTCTGACTTAGAGGGCGTTTGGATGTGATTTTCAAGCCCAAAATCACATTTCTCACCCCAAAAAAGAAATCACTTTTCATATATTTAAATAATTTTTAAAAAATAATTTGATTCTAAAACATAATCAATTTTCAACCTTTTCAATTATATATTAAACTCTAAATTTTATAATTACTTTTCTAAATAACTCACCATTGTTCCCCAGTTTCCGAGAGTGCTTTTCACAAAATTTATCATTCCCGTTTTTGTAATTGTTGTCAGCACCCAATTTTATGCTCATTTTTGGTATCCAAGAGGGAAAACAACGGTCGTAGTTAGATAATAGTTTCCAAATTTGTCAGGGGAAAAGGATATGTAATTTGGGTAAATAAAAAAAAAAATCTGTATGTATTACATTTTTCTTTCTTTTTCTCCTTTTCGGCTTAAACACTTCCTATTAATGTTCACAATCACATCTGCAACGGCTCCATTGCCTGTGTTAGCATGACTTTATCTATGCATGACTCCTTTTCCCTTCCTCGAAAAACTCTTGTCCAATAACAAGCATGGGATGAACGGCAGGTAGATAACATCAATGCCTTATTTTCTGGTTAGTGAACCACGAATCTGACCTGTTCTTGCCCCTACTTTCCCATTCCTTTGGTAGCTATTTGGAAGGTATATACTCACCATAGCTCAAGCTTGCAATATCTAAGTACTAACTTATTTGAGTCATGGCCTGAATCAGACCTAAAAAATAAAGCAGTAATGGCCTACATCGGGCCCAAAAATGGAAAAAGTAAAATCAGTACTGGCCTGAATAACTTTCAACCGGACCAAGTATAGGAGGAATGATTACCTGCAAAAGCAGTTCTAAGCCACTTTCATGAAGCTTAGGTCCATCAAGAATGAAAATGGAATGTCAATTTCAACCAGACCAGGCATAGGAACACGCCAATGCCCTTGTTTGAGTATCTTATTACCATCGAGAATATGAATGTCCATGTGTCTTCCAATGATCCTGTCCATTTCGTCTGGAAGAAAATCTGTCAGAGGAAGATTTATAACCATCCGACGTTCTTCCATTCCCATAAGCATCTGAAGATCTCCTGCAAGAGCCACCTCTGTTGCTTTGCTTATAAGCTTTCCTTAACTCCTCTTCCAAATCATACTCCGAGCGCTATAATCAATGAAAGCAAAAGCTTATCAGTTTTTATTATTAATAACAAATAATAAACCCTTACTGAAAATTAATGGCAGGATAAAAAGAATCCAGTCAAAAACATAGTGCAATTGAAGGTTAGTCTAGGGCTTGATCTTTATCATTGTTACTTGTTATGATTCCCGTAAAGGTATGTCTAGGGCTTAGTATTTGGTATGGTGCTTTATGAGAGGGAAGGGAAGCCTCAGCACAACTTTAAGATTGCTGCCTTATGACCTAGAGATCACAAATTCAAATCCTAGAAATAGTCTCCGTGAGGGTAAGGCTATGTACATCGTCCCTCCCCAGATCCCACTAGATGGGAACCTCATGCATTGGGCCGCCTATTTTATTTGATATGGTGCTTTAAGTTGGAGAAAGGCTAGTGTATGGAAAGAGTAAGCAAATTTAAGATTAAGCCTATGACTCAAAACTATATCAGAAATAACACAGGCTACTGTCACATTACTTCCCATCCTGACCCGAGTCTTTCACAACAAGAAAAAAGCACAGCTTTCCACAATTAAACAACAAAACAATGGATCAGATTAGAGTCTACTGACTACTTGGGTTTGTTCGCAAAAATCTTATTGTGTATGATTTGTTTGCTCCAACTTGAAATTATGTGTCATAACAAGTGAAGTTGAGGATTTCGGTAGAGCATATTGGTATATTGGATACACGTACACTTAGGCCAACACAGATAGTTATGTCAGCCATTTAGTTATTATTGATCCATCTCTCTCTCTTGCTTATCCAGCTCTAAGCTAGAGTTAGTGAAGCATGAAAGTGCATTAACTAGCCAAACGTCATGCATATAACCTTGTCTGGGTCTGAAAGCACAGAATATGCCTCCCCGATCATTTTAAAAAGCCTATCAGCATCCTTTTGCACCTCCTGTGAAATTTCCTTCCAGACTCGGCCTTCATCTCCAACTTCACTTCTTGCCCACAACTGACCAGCCTACATTCAAACCAAAATCATATGAAAGCTTCCTAACAGATTCAAAAACTAAAAAAATAAAATGCTAAGATAACCATAATGATCAATGGACAGATATAGAAAGATTCAAACCTTGTCTGGATGATGTTTGAGAGCTGCCTTGTGGTATGCCTTCTTGATGTCAGTTGCAGTAGCAGCTAGTTTGATTCCTCTGAGGTTGGCATTGTAAAGTACATAATTTAGATTTGAATGCACTAACTTTATCAATTATCAGTAGAACAAAACTCATGAGACTGACGCATTAATCAACACTGAACATGTACTATTTTGACAGTACAGATGGGTACATCTTTTCATTGCCAGCTGCCAGCTGAAAACACTGAACAGGCTTCTTCCTAGTGAAATCACTTACTTTACATGTATCAATTTCTAATACACAAATGTTGCTCTATTAATAGAACCAATTAACAGTAGAAAGCCACAAATGGAGTGACAAATGAGATAGTTTGCTTTCTAATCATTTATGTTGTAAAGTTCTAATTTTACCCTTGACTGGATGGTAATTTGTGCTTGAGGTAGCCCACACTGACTAGGGAAACAGATTTTAGTAATGTTGAGGAGGGAAACTATATAACGGTGTGCTGTTTAAGATATTATTATTTGGTGTGTGAAGTGTGATCAGAATGCTCTTATATTCAGAGTAACTTCTTTTGATAATTTAAGGGAAATTTAATAGGGTTGTTGTTGGCTTGTTTTGACCTCTCATCAGAGGCCCTTTAATGGAATACTATGTTACATAAGGTCCCGTCTCTAGTGCTTCATACTAGCTTGGTTCAGGCGAGTAAATTCCATTGACTGTCTTTTTTATTTCCTCTCAGAACTGGGCTGTTATTTCAGACACAACAAAGCAATTGACTTGAAATAATACACGTAATCATTTCTTCACTTTCAATTGCCTTAACATTGAAACGAGCAACCTAACTTTCCCTCTAAACTTGTGTAGAGCAAACTAAAAGAACCCCAGCTTACAGCACAGCTTCAGTTAATACAGACAGTGTCTGAGTTGTTTTAAGTACTGCCATGTAAATTATTAATATGCTTATAATTTTGAAGATAACCTTATTTGAGGTTACTAACACTCAGAAAACTAAAGACCTATTTGGTTTGAGTTTACGTTTTTAATTTTCATATTTTATGAAGGAAATACTGAAAATTACAAATTCCAGTTTTTAGTTTTCATTTCCAATTTTTAGTATTTCCTTCATAAAATCCTGTAAATTGAAAATTTGAAAATGAAAACAGCAAACCAAACAAGCACTAATTTTCTCATCTTTCTCACTTCAGTCACCAACTTCTGCCATCCACTGGGGTTCTCATGTCCACCATATGGACAAATGACCCCAACAGTGGTTTCTCCCGGTGTTGGTTATAGTCAATAAAATTCAGGATCGGAAATTCCCTATAGAATAAATAACTTACAGAATGAGATAAAAGTCTAAGGGGGTTCCCTTTTTGGCTTGATCTTCCACTAAAAGCAGACGTTGATGAGCTTGCCTCAATTCTTTCACACCATATGATCCACTGGGTGAGTCAGACTGTTTGGCCTTTTGATTGGATTGAGTTTCAAGAACGGATATAAGTCTCCTCAGGTCACAAGCTGCTTGCTCATAGTCCCGAACCATCTCATGTATGGTGGCTCTTCTTGAAATTGCCTGTGAAAAAAAAGAAGGCAATCAGTCCCCCCCTCTCCCCCTATGTAAATTAGAGTTGAGCAGAAAAAATATCATATTTCATGAAACTAATCAATTTTCAGTACATTTTTTTTTTGGGATAAAAGAAGAATTTTATTGCAAAGTAGCTAGAGAAGGAAACTGTAATGAAGCACAATCTTCCAATCTTTCAACACATCTAGAGAGATATTCCTCTAGAAAGACTATGTTTTACACCAAATAGAGGCCAAACCCCTAATCTTATCCCATAAAAACTTGTTTGTCTGAAAATCTGTCATCGAAAGTGTGAGAATTGTGTTCCAACCAAATATGCCAAATTTTAGCATATATAGAACATTGCCACAAAGCCACATTCATTTTCCCAAACCAACTAAACCTGTCAGCAAGAATTGATCCAAGGTTGCAGTGCACATCCAACACACAAAAATACTAAACAAAGTATCCCATAGAAAGTTAGCCACAGCATAGTGCAAAAATAATTGAGGTACAGACTCAAAATTTGCCCCACATATAACACACACATAAGGGGATAACCTTATGAAGCCTTCAAACCAGCAACATGCCATTAACCTTGGAGGGAGAGCTCTAGATTTCCAAATAGGCTTATCACAGAGGAAAGAGGTTGAAATTAAGGGATGAGTTAAGAGCTGAAAATAAGATTTACAAGTAAACACTCCTGAAGGATCAAGATACCACAACATTTTATCTAGGCTAGAGGGCAAGAGAACAGAATCAAGAAGACCCAAAAAACCAACTAATTCAAGGTATCATTTAGATTTTGAAAAAAGTGAAAGTCCCAAGAATAGGTTGAGTCATGCATGTTGTAAAGGAGAATTGTGTAATAAAGAAAGGTGATAAAGGCAAGGAAAAAAAAGGTGTCTCCTACCCAATGATCTTCCCAAAAGTAGAAACAATAACCATTACCACTGTCAAGAAAACGAGATATCACAATCCCTTTGGATCTTACTTCACACCTGTAATGAATCCACTTGTCACTGCCCTAGAATCAAGCGACTAAGAACATCTGCCAATAAAGTGAAAAGAAAGCAGGAAAAATGATCTCCTTGCCTCACATCCCTCTAACCACAAAATGAAGCTTTTGGATCCTACAATCATCAAAAAGGTCAGACAACCTGAGATCCATCTTCTCCACCAAGGACAAAACCCTTTACTCTATAACAACTTGGCCAAAAAGCTCCAGACCTCAGTTAATCCTGTCATAGGCTTTCTCAAAGTCTAACATGAACATCAGACATTGTTTCAACCTTTTCCTCCTATCATCATCTACTACTTTCACCATTTCACCTTACTTCTCATTTATTTTACGAGTAAAGCTAGCATTTTGGAAGAAAATCCACAATTCCAAACACATGTACACGAGTTCACCTTATTATAGGGACTTCAGAAAAGCATACCTTTGCATAATTTCCATCAAGGGCCATAGCCATGCTGCAGTCTGCAATGGCATCAGCAATCTGGCCCAACGCCAGATAAGCAGCAGCACGGTTGCAGAAACATATAGCTCCAAAAGGACGAGATTTGATATTGCTAGATAAAGCAGCAGTGTAATTCTCCACTGCTTCTGTATGCTTTCCCAATTTAAAATTTTCATTTCCTGCATTCTGTTGATAAGAATAATAAAGATTAACAGACCTTTACTACGAATAATACCAGTGTTACAAGGAAATTGTACAAAACTACAAATCTGAAAATGGTTCAAGTAAAGAGTGAGACGCTGCCCTATATATTCTCTTGCATGTAACTGAATCAATGAGGAGTTAATGCATGTCATTGATTTCAAAAATAACATTTCAAGAATTACTTCCACTTCTCCAGTGGTTCAAATAGTTTTCCATCAGAGAACTACAAAATGTTACTTTATTGGGATGCTTGGGTATTGTCATAAATTAATTCATACATGGAATATTTATTAGTACACGTCATCAGTCATCACTGATCTAGGATCCATAAAAGGACATCATACAGTACGTTTACCCATTCTTGCAGTGCATGACATGCAACCAGATCCAGGACCATCAAAACATATCAATAATTACCATCGAAGAATTAATTAGGAAGATGAACATCCTGAAATTACCTTGTGGTCTCGAAGTTCTCGTATTGTAGTAGCTAACAACAGCAAATCTTCAATGTTATCAATCACAGATCTACATAGACAAAATGGGCATAAGACATTATCTAGCATTTGAAAAAAAAAATGCACCTTGATTGAGATGGAAATGAAAAATTAGCCTTGTTTGAAAAGATTGAATTACTTGTCATTGACAGAAACAACTTGCTGCAACTTCTCAAGAACATTAAGCGATGCCTCAAGCTGTCCCAAATGGAAGTAACACTTGGCTATCAATGCCCATCTCCACAATTTTACAAATGAGAAAGTATCATGCGTGGAAATATTGGAATTATTTGCACTGTTTGCCATGGAAAAATTCTTTTCTGCAAGATATTGACTCTGTTCACAAAGTTGAATTGCTGCATCATATTTTTGCAACTGCAAGATGTCAACCATAAAATAAATGGCACTCTTTATCAGCAATAATATAGAAAGTAAATCAATAAAACAAAAAAAGAAGAATAAGATCCATAAAGATGACCAGAACAAAGAAGTGGAATAAGGAATACCAAAAATAGAGCCTCTGCCTTCATTTGAAGCAATTTTTCTGAATATAAACTCATTGACAATGCCTTTGTAAGTAGTTCTAAAGCAGTACCAGCTGCATCAGAAGTCCTCTTCTTTAAAAGTTCACCACCATTGTTTAAACACTCAACCACTTGCTGTTAATACACAATAACACTTATTAGACATCTTATCAAAGCATTCATACCATGCAAGCAAACAAAAGATAGAATAATCAAATTGAAACTATTTAAAGAGCAGAATTGAAGACTAAAATCCTCGAGAAATACTAATTGAGATCGATTTCTTAATGAGATCAAACAATGTACAAATGAAAGAGGTATAGGGGCAATTTGGGAAAATGGTAGGGTTGTGATTGTAGGTGAATCATGTGGGCCACTTGCAAAACTAACTTCCTGAAGTGTGAGTGTGGGTATGTGCCATGTTGGTTGTGAGGAGGTCAGGGGAATAATTCTGTTACAGCAGAAAGGTATATTTGTGGGTGTGAGGGAAAGGGGATTAGGAGAATGCTGAACTGCTAAAGTGCTCGAGTTCTCCTCTGTTTCTGCATATTTCTTCAGTTTACTTTTCTATTAATACATCAGTATATTCCATTTCTGTATCTCTCCTTGTTGTTCCTATCATAATAATATGTTCTATAAGAGAAAGGACAACACTATGTAGTTACCCGAAAAAGAAACAATCAATAACATTCAGATTGAAATTATTTCAAAAAATTCCCCAAGATAAAATTATCAAAATTTTGCTACTCACATAAAAGAAAATCATTGAAGTACCTGAGCCTTTTCTAAACCTTCAGCTGCTTCTATTACAACTCTCCGATCCAAACAAATAATATTACCTGATTCTAAGCACTGACTAAAACACTGCTGTGCATTTTCTACTTCTCCTAACAAAAGGTGGCAGCTGGAGAAGAAAATCACATTTCATTAATTGGGGGCAAAAATTTTATAAAACACTATGATTGTAATAAAAAATAATGCAATTACAAACAAAACCCTTACTTAGCAGTCCTCATCTGTACTTTCAGAAAGGTGGGGTCAAGAGCAGAAGCCATCATGCAATCCTCTAGAGCTTCTCTAATCCTTCCAAGACTCATGCGTGTTGCTGCACGGTTGCTATAACACAGTGAAAGAGGTTTAATCCAGCATTCTGATTTTTCACTTGAAGGGACAGAATTTATCCCTAGGGTGTAGAAGTCCTCAGCTTTAGAAAGATCCCCATCTTTATAGGCTTGGTTACCCCTAGATAGAATCATAATTGCACACTATAAATAAAGAATGCCAATTTCAACAAAAATAGCATATTCAAATATCAAAAGACGAATTTTAAAACAAGTCTTTTCTTTTCAATTCTACGGTCAGCACCTGAGTCTCCACTTTTCACAGGCTTCACCAAATGCAGATGACGATGCAACACCCCCTTCCTTGAACTGATCATTGATCTGAGAACTATACATGACATCAGAATTTGAAAACCTTACAGAAGATTCAAACTTTCCATTCAGATTTGGAGACATAACAAATGAATCACGGCTCCTAAATTTTTTCTTCTGTTTTTTCTTTAACAATGATGAAGCACCTGCTACAGTAGATGATGCAGAAAATGCAAAATTTTTCTCCTTTGAATCACCTAGACCGTGAACAAATCGGAATGGACCAGCTGTAAGCCCTTCAGTGTTTGAGTTAAAGTCAAAACCAGAATCAGCAGTACTACTGCTAAATTGCTCGGTTTTCGAATTAGGCCAGACTATTTCAGGACCAGAAGAATGAAAAACATCAGCAGAAGAACTACCATTACATGAGAATAACCTGTCATTATCAGGATTCCCACATCTTTGATCAGTTGTACACATATTCACTCCTCTCCCATCAGCAGCCAAGTGTTCCTCTTTAGAATCAGCAGGCATTGTTGAGTGATGATCAATTAATTCCGAAGCTTTTACATCTTGATCCTCTACGGCTGTTTCCTGATAGGGAGAAAAATCCATGGGTGAGTGGCAACCAGAGGAATCAGGGGTTTCTAGCGAACTGTTTTCCTTTGCCAAATGATCTAGCCTTGTCTGTTGCTTATTCAAGGATTGAGACTTCGACTTTCTTCTAGTATGTTTCGATCCTTTTTCCTTAGAAGATCTGACCTTTTGTGTGGATTCTAATTTTCTATTTAACTTAGGAAATAAGTTGTCTTTAAAAGAAGAAGGATCCCATGTTGGGGGTTTAAATGTAAAAGACTCCTCCGATGCCTCTGGAATACTTGTAAAATAATTATTACGCTTATCGTGATCCACAATCAAGGAATGGCCTGCAGAAGCACAGTTATCTGGATGGGAATCGAGACCAACTGATGAGGAGGAAAATGATGCCGTAGCTCCGTTCACTTGTGAACCTCCAAGTACATAAGTTTCTGGGATTTGGCCACACTCGAAATCATTGATGCCTTCCTCACTAGTGGATGGCTTAGGGCAAGGAATTCCTCCAGAATCACAGGCAATACCGTTTTGAAGATCATTTGTTTCGCATGCTTTGAAACATTCCCCACTAATATTCTCAAAAGCAGCATTACTAGCACTAGTTCCTGAATCAACGCTAGAATAGACACAGACCTTCTCACTTCCCGCAAACACAGAACCAGCGCTACTATTTACATGTAAATTCATTGAATCTTTAGTGATATCAGCACCCTCAGAATGATTGATGTTCAGTTTCTTCATCTCATCAGTCAATTCATGCGCAGGAATGGCACTAAATGCAGGAGAAACACCATTAGTACTTCCATTTCCACTCTTGCCCATATCATCAGTATTATTACTTCCATCTGTTTCAGCCTTGGCACTAAAAGTACCCATTTGAGGATCCAAATTTCCCATGCTGTTAAGAGACTCCTGCTTTTCCACACTAAAACTCCACGCTTTTCCGTTACAGTTACCAAAAACAAAACTATCCTGCCTTCCACGCTCAACTCCAGCCCTAAATTTCCCCTCTTCACCATCGTCAAACCCCGAATTGTTGCCACATTCACTAGATCTCCCCTTTCCTGCATTTGAATTATCAACAAAACCATTCTGATCAGCACGAAAAACAAATCCCTTAACATCAAACCCTCCATCCTTATTTTCAGAATTCAATCCAGGCTTTCTTCCATCACCACAACCCATCCCTGCAACCGTTTTCCTTCCAGAATTCCATTCGACATCACTCCTTCCAGCACTAAACACAAATTCCACACGATCACTCTTCCTAACCTCCGTTTCCCTCTCAGTTGCACCCTCCCCTCCGAAGCTTCCAGAACCTTCTGTACACGGAACACTCCCTCCCAGCTCAGAATCTAAATCCCTAGTGGAATCAGAACCAACTTTTTTAGCACCAAACACAAAACCCTCGCTCCCAAGCTTGCGACAACAGTACGAAGAAGAACCACCGTCACAAGCTCCGGCACCACTCTCCTCTCCACCAGAACCTAACGAAAAACCGTTTAACGCGCCAATGTTAAGGGTTACCTGGTCGGAGCGAAATGAATCGGAGCCGGAGGCGGCGGTTCTGGTCCTGGACCTCGCGCACTGAGACGCCGACTGCTTCCTTAGCTTGGCAAGCCTGGGCCGCGACCTGCCGCGGGAGACGAAGCCGCCACCGCCAACGTCGGCGTTGAAGTGGGGGAAAGGCGTGTGATTGTAGAGAGGGGAATCGGCGGTTTGGAAGGGGGAGGAGGAGTGGATCGGAGATCGGCGGTGCACCGCCGCCGCCGGCGACATTGAAGGCGGTGGAATAGTGGAGGAGTAGGGTTTTTGAAATTGCGTTGTGTTGTGCTGCGGAAATGCTATGGAAACTTGACCGTTCAAATTCCCATACCGCACCACCAACGCACGATATTTTGCGAGCTGATGTAGTATTATAATCTAGGTGGAAACGATATTTATATCATCGTTCAATCGTAAAAAGTTCCGTTACACGGCAACTCTTCAAGTTCAAATAGTTTTTGATTAAGGAAATCATTCAAATTTTAGGATTCCGTTTATTTCAATTTTTTTTTTTTTGTTGTGATTATAAAATTTAAATTTTATATGCAAGCTGAAAATATTGAATATTAATTTTTTAAAATTAGTTTTATAAATTTTACAAAAATATTGAAAACTGATTTTTGTGGATGCTGGTTACTTTTTAAAAATTATTAAAATATATGAAAATTAATTTTTTATGAAAAAAGTAATTTTGACCCACGATAATTCCATCTAAATGCACTCTTATTATCTCTACTAAATTGAAAAAAATCTAATAAAAAATTAATTTAAAAACAAAGCTTTACTCTATATTTTGATAAAATCTCTCAAACTTGTTTTATTAATGTGCTAATAGGTGATTGATTGAACATGTAAAAAAAAAAATCATTAATATATTAAAATTAAACACTAAGACAAGTTTAAATTTGTCTCTAACTAATATTGTTGAGGACAATTCAATTCCTCAAGATTTAAAAGTCCACTACTGCTTCCACACCTTTCATAAAAGACGAAATGTTGATCTATCTATTTTATTTTTTTTTTAATTGATCAAGGCGAGGACTAATCCCTTCGAGGCGTAGAGATCACCGAAGTGAGTTTTGCTTCTCTCAACAAAGCTCCTTTCTATGCACACGGCAGGAATCGAACCCCTAACACATACTTAAAGAATCCAGCCACCTTACCAACTGTGTCAGGCTTTGTTGGTATGTTGATCTATCTATTAACTTGTTATTTTAATACTTAAGACCTATTAAATTGATAATGTGATTTCATTGAACTCTATGAAGACATTAAATAACATCAATTTGACTTTGCATGTATGAAAACGAGGGAGGAGATAAAGAATAGGGGAGATTATGGTTTGGAAAATATGGTCATTAACAAAGAAGAATATCCAAACATGGATGTTATGATTGGAAAGTTTACAAATATGCCACCAAGGAGCTTAATGGAGTTAAATTACCAATTCAATAACCCATTTGTTTTTTGTCCATGAAGTGGTGGAATGATAAGCCAATAGAGAAATTAACACATATTGTTATAAAAGGTGATTGATCACTGAGGGACTTTTAGAATACCTCCAACTGTAATTTGAATCTCCATCTCATAAAGTGACATGCCACTTTTACTTTTATTTTTATTTTTTTCAACATTGGAAATGAAATTGGGAGGATTCCAATTTGTTGATGTTATACAAGAAATGTGCATTGTCTTGAATGCATGAAAATGAAACAAATAAGAGAAAGAAATGAAAGGAAATGAAATCCCCTAATATTAGTGCTCTTGGAACTTCTTTCTTTAAGCAAGCATATTCCAAATGCTTCTTCTAACTTATCAAACAACTGAAAACAAACAACTCAACAAAACAATTTTTTTAAAAACTTAAAATGAAATAAATTTCATAACAAATAAAAACCAAAGCTAAGATTAAAAAATTGGGTTGTATCACAAGAAGCACTTTGGTTTCATATTTTTTAGTTGGACATTTCTTGCTTTGATCATAATGGTTTTTTTTATCTCCCATTAATTATCGATTCTCCCCTTAGATTTTCCATCTCATTACCATTGATTAGCCTCTTACCCAACTGGTGTAAGTTCTTAAATGAGAATGGTGAGTTTGTGACCAAATGATCACTAAATCTCATCCATTAAAAATTGAATCTAATGATTAGGATTAAATGAAATTAAAACTTGTATTTATACTTCAATGTTTATAAAAATAATTTTTTAAGTGATTTATCTATTATGCCCTTCTTCCCATTTTTTCTACAATATAGCTTTGTTCACTGCCACTTGCTCTCTATATCCTAGTTGCTATTACTACCACCATCATCACCACCACTGTTGATGGTTGCATCACCTTCGATGCTACTATTACAATGCCCATTGTCTCTTTCCACCATTGTTTCTTCCAACTCAGAAGAACAAAATTGAATTTTTAGAAACTCCTCATCCATTGGGTTACAACTTGCAATATGCTCTAGTTTTATTTCCTTTTTTTTTTTCTGAATGACTAAAATAGAGCTCAACGCTCAACATGTCATGACTAGAGCACATAGTTTATATCATCAAATGTGGTAGAACAATAGAAATTAATCAGGACCACATAAAAAACAAATTGCAGCTATAAAGCTTTACACATAGTATTATCTAGAAAATATTAGAGATCAAGTAGAGCTATCACAAGCAACAAAATTCAGAACATCTAATTTATGCATCTGGACCCTTTTTTATTTTTATTTTTCTTTGTACAAAAAAAATTGCTTAAAACCCAAAGACTTGTATCATCAATGTCAGAATTTTTTTAAAACCAAGCAATCCATTAAATGCACCATTGACTTTGTAGGATACATTAAATGCAGCCTTGACTTTATAAGTGCCTATTATTCTATAACATACAAAGAAAAGATCCACATTACCATTTGCATTTAATTCCTAGGTAGGTACCTACATGTATGTTTGCTTACTTTTCAATAAAGAAGTTTGTCTTTTGTTAGATATTTTGCCTATAAAAGGCTGCCTTGCACCAAAAAAAATAAAAATGAAGAGAGTTGAATATAGAAAAATATATTTCAATATTTAAGAAAATACCTCCTCATGCAGCTTTAGTTTAATTTTTAAAGAGAAAATATTGAGTGATTGTGTGGATCTGATATCATATTGGTATCAAAGCTAGGTAAATCCAATGCTAAATTTTAGAAAATTTGTAAGAAACAAGAGTGGTCTCATACAGTTAATTTTTCTTCAGTCAGTATGGCAAACAATTACAATATTGTTTGGTCCGATCCCAAATTAGATAGGAAATTGGATTATTATTATTATTGGGAGACTTTAATGTGCACTTATTTAAAGACTCACAATATTTGAAGCTTTGTTGAACCAAGCATTTAAGAAAGAGCAGATCAAGCAACTCAAAGGAAAGACCAATTGACACTGTCACAAATCCATCAAGGAGTAGATTATTCAATTTTTGGCAAAATTGCAAATACTAAAACTGCCAATGAAGCATTGGATATTTTAAAGTTGTCTTACAAAGGTGTAAAGAAGGTGCAAAAGTTAAAACTACAATCTTTACACAAAGAATATAAAATATATGAAATATCTAGCTCAGAAACTATTGAACAATATTTTTCTCGTGTCACTGACTTTGTCAATAAAATGAGAGTATATGGAGAAATTATAGAAGACAACAAGGTGGTTGAGAAAATCCTCCGCACTATACCAATCAAATTTGATCATGTGATGACTACAATAATTGAGTCACACGATGTAGACAGAATGACAATTGTAGAATTGCATAGAAGTATATAAGTCATGTTAGCAGGATCTTACAGAAGACGAAAAAATCAGTAGAAGACGCCTCGAAGAGTTAGGTGAATTTGAACAAATTTTTTGAATCAAGCCATGGAGGAGAAGAAAGAAGCTACAGCCAAGGCAGTGGAAACTTTTGAGGTAGAGGCAGGAAATTTCAAAAGAAGAGGTCGAGGCACTAATTACTATCAAGGAAGAAACAATAATTTCAGACCACACAATTAAGGAAGAAGAGAAAATAATTTTGGGCCTGCTAATCGAGCAAGAGGAAGAGATAATTTTTATCAAGAAATAACAAACTTTAATTATTTTCAGCGTGGAAAGTTTGGGCATAGAGCTACAGATTACAGATTAAGACTAATAAATCAAAGCAGTAGCACTCAAGCAAATATTGCCGAAAACCAGTGTCGAGATGTTGGTAAGAATTCTAATCTTCAAAGTTTATTTTTGGCAAATAATTCTTTTGATATGGAAGAACACATATGGTATTTAGATACTGCTTGTAGCAATCATATGTGTGGAAAAAAATGAGTTATTTTCTTCACTAGATGAAACTGTAAAATCATCTGTGGAATTTGGCAACAAATCAAATATTCCAATTTTGGGAAAAGTTTGGGTAAAAATAAAATTGAAAGATGGTTCTAACAATTTCATTTCTGATCTATTTAATGCTCCTGGTCTTCATCACAATTTGTTGTGTTTGTGACATTTGTCATAGAAAGGCTATAATATTCAAATTTATCAAGGATACTGTACAATGTTTGACAAGAATAGAAGATTTATAGCCAAGGTAAAAATGACTCGAAATAGACTTTTTTTTATTGAAAATTCAAACATGAAAAATTTTCTTGCTTGAGTTCAGTGATATGACAACTGGTTGTGGCACATGCGTTTTGGGCATTATCATTTTTCTGGGTTAAATTACCTGTTAAGGACTTGTTTCTAGTTTGGCAGTTGTTCAAATTCCTAATTGTATCTATGAGACTTGTCAATTGGGAAAAAAACACAGAGACTTATTTCCTGATGGAAAATCCTGGAGAGCAAAAAGATTGTTGGAGATTTTACATTCAGATCTATGCACCATTGATGTTCCATCACATACTGGAAGTAGGTACTTATTACTTTTATTGACGACTTTAGCAAAAAGACTTGGGTATATTTTTTTAAGCAGAAATAAGAAACATGTGATGTTTTCAAGTCATTCAAGGTATTTGTGAAAAATCAAAGTGGCTATAGAATCAAGATTTTAAGAATAGATAGAGGACAAGAATATCTTGCATGTGTAGATTTCTTTGAGCAGCATAGAATTCAACATTAATTGATAACCAGATATACTCTCCAACAAAATGGAGTAGCAAAAAGGAAGAACAAGACAATCATGGATATGGTGAGATGCATGTTGCGGTCCAAACAGCTACCAAAAGAATTTTGGGCAAAAGCAGTTGCTACTGCTGTATATATTTTGAACGCGTGCTCTACAAGGAGTGTTCATAATAAGACTCCTGAAGAAGCTTGGAGTGGAAGGAGGCCTTCAATTCATCACCTCAGAGTTTTTTAGTGTATTGCATATACTCATGTATTAGATCAATTAAGGAAGAAATTAGATAACAAAGGTGAGAAATGTATTTTCAATAGTTACAATAAAGCATATAAATTGTATAATCCAGATACAAAAGGGTAATCATTAGTCGAGATGTGACATTTGATTAAGAAGCAATGTAGGATTGGTCTTCTAAAACTCAAAAGGAGTCCATGATGATTTCTGACAGTTTTGAAGAAGAAGAAGAAAAAGATGGACAAACAGGCACATCAGATCAACTAGAATCATCAAATCGACCTCAAAGAAATCGTCAATTACCAGCAAGACTGGGGGATTATGTTGTGAGCAATGATAATGATCTATCTGATGAGGAGAATATCAATTTGGCTTTATTTGCAGATTGTGAACGAGTAGCTTTGAAGAAGCTTCCACTGACAAGAATTGGATAAAAGTAATGGACGAAGAAATTTTTGCAATTGAGCAAAATGATACTTGGGTACTAACAGATTTTCCTACAAACAAAAAGTCAATAGGAGTGAAATAGGTATACAAGATAAAGTACAAGTCCAATGGTGAAATTGATCAGCTCAAAGCAAGATTGGTTGCAAAGGGATATAACCAAAAGCCAGGTATTGGTTACTTTGAGGTATTTGACCCTATTGCTAGACTTGATACAATTCAGATTATTATTTCACTTTCTGCTCAAAATAAGTGGAAGATGTATCAAATGGATGTCAAGTCTGCTTTTTTGAATAGTACTTTGGAGGAAGAAGTATATGTTGAGCAACTTGTAGGTTATATGATCTCTGGAGAAGAAGACAAAGTCTACTGATTGAAGAAGACATTGTATGATTTGCAACAAGCACCAAGAGCATGGTAAAAGAAGATTTATTCTTATGTTATTGAGAATGGTTTTCAAAGATGCCCATTTGAACATACTTTGTATATCAAATATGTTGAGTCTGATGATGCACTCATTGTATGCCCTTATGTTGATGATTTAATTTTCACTAGAAATAATTTGAAGATGATTGCAGAATTCAAGGAGGCCATAATGAAATATTTTGAAATGAAAGATCTGGGTCTAATGTCTTACTTTCTAGGCATTGAAATTGTTCAGCAGGATCATACAATTTTCATTTCTCAAAAGAAATATGCTAATGATATTTTGAAGAAGTTTCAACTAGAGAATTCAAAGCCAGTCTCCACTCCAATTGAAGAGAAGTTGAAATTGATAAAGGAAGATCAAGGAAAAGCTATGGATCTTACCTACTACAAAAGTTTAATTGGAAGTTTGAGATATTTGATTGCAACCAAACCAGACGTAGTTTTTGGAGTTGGATTATTAAGCAGGTTCATGGAGGAGCTGCGCACTTGTCATTTGCAAGCAGCTAAAAGAGTTCTTCGGTATATCAAAGATACCATAACTGATGGAATTTTTTATGATGATACTAATAATGTGAGGCTTGTTGGATATACAAATGGTGATTGGAAAGGTGACATAGAAACAAGAAAAAGTATTTCAGGATATGTTTTTCATCTTGGATCTGGTGCAATATGTTGATCTTCAAAGAAACAACCTGTTGTTGCACTCTCTACAGCTGAAGTAGAATACATTGCAGCAGCTAGCTATGCTACACAAGTAGTGTGGCTTAGAAAAATTCTTGAAGCATTAAAGCATAACAAAATAATCCCACAGTAAGATTCTGTGATAACAAGTCTGCTATTTCACTTTGCAAAAATCCAGTGTTTCATGGGAGATCCAAGCATATAGATATTCAATTCCACAAGATTTGAGAATTGGTAACTGAGAAAGAAGTGTTGATTAATTACTGTCACACTGAAGAACAAATTGCGAATAATTTTATAAAGCCTTTGAAGAATAAGTTATTCTGCAAGTTAAACAAAATGCTTGGAATAATCAATTTTTCAAGCTTGGTTTAAAGAAGATAATGTCAGAAATATTTTTAAACCAAGCAATACATTAAATACACCCTTGACTTTGTAGGATACATTAAATGCAAACTTGACTTTATAATTACCTATTATTCTATAGTCTACAAAGAAAAGATCCACATCACCGTCTGCATTTAATTTCTAGGTTGGAGAAGAAAAAGGAGATTATTGGTTGCAACTTTCAATGCAGGAAGGAAAGTTATAGAAAATAGGAGTAAAAAAGTCATTTTATCATACTATTCAAGTACAAAACTACTTATTACTAACATGGTCCCAAACTCACATGTCCTTAACAAAAGAAGCTACCACCTAACTATTCATAATTTCATATTCTTAAGATTCAATGGGTTTGGGATGTTTGCATTTTATATTAAAATGTTTATTGCCTAGTTGTCTTGATGTGGTTGTCAATGGCATTTTGTGTTGTTGTTGTGACTTACTAGTGACCTTTTTTTGTGTGTGCTTATAGTGAATGATGGGGGCAATGATCTTGGAGCATATGGTTTTGTGAGCTTTTTTAAGAGATTTGGAAAGTATGAGGTTTAGGAGAGAATAATGAAAACATTATAAAGTTAGATGGAGAGAAGGGTTGAATGGCATGAATTAGAAATAGAACAAATAACTAAGGAAAAATAGTCATTTTATATGTGTTAAATTTTTTAAAAATTAAAATTTAGGTACAAGGGAGGTTGGTGTAATGTGGTTAAATGAATTAAAAAACTTAACTATCAACTTAAAAATTAGAAGAAGTTAGGTGTTATATCAATAAATTTTAAGGGAAGTAAACATAATTTGTCATTTTCATTAAAAAAAATCTTTAAGTGTATTTACATTTTTTTTTGGCACGTATGTACAATTTTGTTTTTCAATAAAAGTTTTTTTAAAAAAATAAAACAACACAAGAATGTATATTTTTTTTAGAAGTTATGATTTCCATCTTTAAAATTTGTTTTATAACATAAAAAATGCTTAAAATTAAATGAAAATATTATGAAATTACATCCAAAAATAATTTAATTTTACATTCAACTATAAAAAATTGAATAGTAATTTGATTAAAAGAACAACCCACTCTATTCATTCAATATTCATTTATCTCTATTCCTCTCTACCCAAATTTTTTATATTCAAGCAAGGAAGCTAATTAAAATTTCACTCTTTTCCCTCCCATTTCAACAACTCCACCAATCCAAGGAGTTGAGTAGAGCAAATTGGTATAATTATTCCACTTCATTTAAATATTTTAATCATAAAATAATTACAATGATAATAATTTTATGAGTAAAATATAAAATAAATAATGATCTGATCTCATTCCACCAAATTTAAATAGATCAAATTTGTATATTCTATTCCATTCCACTCAAGTACACAAATCCAAACATGCCCTGATTCGGTGGTTGCCACGTGCAGAAGAAGAGTACAGATGTTGAGATGTAGCTGCGATCCAATGAAGCCTCTCTCCAAGCGTTGCCTGGACGCGGTATCTGGCACACACACGTGTCTCGTCTCATCATCTCACTCAACCTGCACATAAAACTCACAAGTCGGCCGCCAAACGCGGAACACTCGGCTCAGACTTCCACTTCCAGGTACTCATGTCATGATGATTGAAACAAACCTCTTCAAGCTTCTCAGTCCCCAAAACCCCTTGTCTCTATTGATTCTTCATGCTTTGTTTGTTTGTTTTGGTGTCCGTTTTATGATTTTTATTATTTCATTGCTGTATTGTTTCTCTGTCTTGGATCCATGTTGAAGTTTGCATAACTAAATTATTTTAGTCATAAAATAGTCATTCGTTTACAATTATTTGGAATTTTGTTGATGTTGGACTGCCTGTATATTTGGACTGGGCAGCTGAATTCTTGGACTTTCGAATACCCTATACCTATACCTTATGTCTTTGGTGTTATTTACTGATATGAATAAGGATATATACACCCTATTTATTTGTTTGGTCCTCTCCTGAAAAATTGGTCATAGGGCAATGTGCAAGGTTGCTTAATTGGTTGTCACTTGTAAGCTGTTAATGTTTTATTCTCCAAATTTTTTATTCTTGAAGCCGCCGCTGCTTCTCCATCCTTGTAGGTTCACATGTTGCAAATACTCATTGCTGCTGAATATTCTAGTTCACATGTTACAATGTCATGGGTTGATATTTTGCTCTTAGAATCAACTTTGAAAACAACATGTTGTTTCTTACTCTTCTAGGACAGTAGGAGTGTGTTTGGTTTCAAAAACAGGAAAACAGGCGTTGAAAACTGAAAACTACTTTTTGAAACCAAACATACCCTAGGTGTTCCTTGATATTCTGAATCTGAATGAGTAATTGATGTATAAACGGCTCAATTTGCATCTGTGTAGCCGAATACTTTGATACTTCCTTTTTATCTTAATTAGTAGAAAAGAAATTCTCCGCAATAGTAAAGTTGCTGCCCTGTGACCTAAAGGTCATGGATTCAAATCCTGAAAACAACCCTTCCGCAAAATGAAGGTAAGGCTGCATATATTTACTCTCCCCAGACCCAACAGGTGGGAGCCTCGTACCTCATGCCACCCTTTTTAATAAAAAAGAAATTCTCTACATGTCCCTTTCTTATGCACCTTTGATATATATGAGTATGTGAATCACCATCCCAATGACTTTGGTGTAGAGCTTGCAGGAACTAGCCAACCCTGCTCACTAGAAATGACAGATGAGGTATTTGGTAGAGATTATAGTGAAATTATTTAGTTTCTCAATAAGTCTCCGATATTGCCATGACCCTTGAGTCTGATGGAGACCTCCCCACTAGGAGGCTAGGGTCTTTGGTTTCGGATTTCATTTCCTATGTTCTTTGTTTTCAAAATCTTGTGAATGAAATAGTGAAAACAGGAGGGAAAAACTGAAAATAGGATTTTATTGTTTTCAGTATTCCCTTTATAAAATCCTGAAAATAGAAACGGGAAATGAAAGTAGTAACCAAGTAGGTCCCTGATGTTCTGATCCATTAAGTAATGCATATTTCTGTTGGGAAGTTGCAACATCAGCAGTATTCCGTAGACCGAGCCTCTTCAATACTCATATTTAATTTGATCCAAATGAATGGTGTTAATGTATGTGCGTTACAATCTGCCTTTGTGTTATTTATCCATTTGAAAGATGCGAAGTATGGACCATGATACAAGAATACAAATAACACTATATAGTAAAGATTAATAAATACAATCAACTTTGATGGTTATTATTTCAACAGGAATAGTCCAACTTTCCAACTTTTGTTAGTATTTTTGGGGTGTGAGATCACTCCTAATAGTTATTAGTTTTTCTTTAATAGGTGAACACCAGTACTTTATCTTGTGGATCCTGACTGATGTTGCACTTGCAGTAGCATTGTTCTTTTCATGTTCCCTTTTCTTTTTCTTCAAAGATGTTCGCCCAAGTCCTTCTCTATTTCAGAGTAATTATACTAGATAATCCTGCAACATACACCTGGATAGGATTAGGATATCATAATGCTACCATCTAAATTTCTTTCTTTCTGCAGGTTAGGATTTTTCAGAAGATTATGTGGAGGATTTAGCCCTACCAAGGTGGTGAATGAGCCTAAAAAGGAGTACCATTAATGCAAGTTTTAATTTATCATGGAGTACAAATCAGATAAAATGATGGATGGTAAGTGCTATCAATAATTACCATCTTTTATCTGAAGCTCATTATAAACACTTTACCATCTGGAATGCTCAATATTACTAAGTAGATCCAGGATTCAGGAATGTAAATTATGTCAATCAATTTACTTTTGATGATGAAACTATGAACAATGGCTAGTAGAATTTGATGAAGCCATGGAAATTGGTCGACATCATTAAAACTGAAGGTGAGGGAATCAAATTTCTGTGTTTATTATGTTTTTGAATGAAAGGCTAGAATCAATGAGTGATGCATGAGCATGACAGCTATAATCAGTGAGTGAAGCATGGAAATGACATGCAAATGCTTTTTCGATAAAACATGCTAACATGTTTCAGAGCATTCACCCAGAGACTATGCTTTTCATGGAAATCTCTTGGTACTTGATCCAAACTTTTCATCATTGTTTTGAGCTTTTGAAGTCTAGTTGGAGTTTCTTGATATGTATTTTGCCAAATTTTTGTAAGTTTGTTAGTATGACTGTGGAGTTGTGCTAATGTATCTCAGAGCACCGTCTTAACAGGCCTCTTTTTTGTTTTAAAGTTAATGTAACTGCTTTGCAAAGGCTATAATTTTAACTAAGTAGTTGGATAAGTTTTCTATCCATTCAAGTGGATATAATTTTAACTAAGTAAAATGTGACTGCTTTGCAAAGGCTATAATTTTAACTAAGTAGTTGGATAAGTTTTCTATCCATTCAAGTGGATATAAGCCACCTATTTTAACCTTTGCTTACTGCGTGTTGTAGTTTTGGGCTAACTTAATCTATAGGTACTCAACCATTTGGGAATTTTCAATTGGGCCTCTATATTTTGAAAATTTATAATTAAGCCCCTCTATAATTTCAAAAATTTCTAACCAAATCCCTGTCATTGTAGCACCATTATAAGTTTCTAATGGAGGGCTAAATTCAAAAACCCTATAATTTTTTTTTGAAGACTTTAGGGACCCATAACATTTGTAATTGGGTCGCTATAATTTACTTTATATATATATATATATGACTCAATTACATTTAGAGATTTAGTTGGAAATCCCCAAGTAGTATGGGGACTATGGGGACTTGCTGATTAATTTAACCTGTATTTTTCTTGGAGGGAGTGCATGGTCTTGCGCTGCATGATACATTTGTTTGAAGTTCAAACAACTACTTTAGAGCTAATGTGGAGTTGATTTTTAATTAATAGGACCCTCTTTAGTTAGTAATTCTGTCCTTTAGATGTTCTTTACCTTATTTACTTTCATTTGATGTACTGGTCATGTTACATGATTTCCTTGTTAAATCAACTTTGTTTTGTGAGTTTAGCAGATAATAACGAGAGCACTCCTGTGGAGGACATATTAGGTAACTGCAGACATTCTGAGATTGTTAACAAAGATGTCTCAAAAAAATTGACGAGAGCCTGCGTAGATGATGATGCAGAGACAAAGATAAAAGCTGATTGGAAAGGTGAAGAGAGTTGTCCAAAGGGTACATCTCTTGAGGAAACTGATGCATCTGGGGATGTTAACATGGAGGCATCCATAACAACTGATGATGTTATTCGGGCTGGAGGATTTGGTGCCAGAGATGATATCAGCAGATTTCTTCCTGTTGCAAGTGATTCTACTGACTTTGAAGCTTCAATTCGTGATGCAAGAGATTATGAAGAACCACAGGGTGAAGTAAGCAGACCAGGCCTTGGCTGGACTGGGGCTACAAAAGGGGAATAAATATATCTGTTGTTACTGTTATATGCTCATCTTTTTGGAACTTTTTGTTTTTTGTTTTTTTGTTTTTTATTGTTAGCTAGTGTTTGGCTTGTTGGTAGGATATTACATGGTAAAGTTATTGTTTTTCTTCTCTTTTTTCGATGAATTATAGAACCTGTTCTAGGATTTTTGCTTCTGTTCTTCTTGTGGTCAAAGTTAAATTCGGAAAAGAAAGTGCAATGTTTCACCTGTTTGAAAGGAGGGAAAGAAAAGATGGAAAGGAGGGAGCTATGAGGGTTATTGTTTCAAAGATAAGGCTAGTATATAAATCGATAATAGTTTATATTCTCTTTCTCCTTGATTATAAATATGTAATCTTTTGTAGTTTAGAAAATGCAATGGTTGTTGGGTGAATAGAGATATTGCATAAAGTTTTATCTTGAGCGATGAAGCGAGATTTTGGAATCAGTCTCTTAGGGGTGGAGTATATGGAATGACAGTGATGGGCAAATACATCGCCAGCTCTATTATTCTGTTATTTTA
This sequence comes from Dalbergia cultrata, assembly GCA_031216105.1. NCBI lineage: Eukaryota > Viridiplantae > Streptophyta > Magnoliopsida > Fabales > Fabaceae > Dalbergia > Dalbergia cultrata. The sequence continues at coordinate 15,859,168 of CM062353.1, forward strand.
CATTTACGAATTGATGGAGATTACTGGGAGTGGCATAAATAGGTTAGGCGGATGAAATGTAGAAATATCATGGGTATAGTTTGTGGTAGTTAAGTGCTTATTAAGCTCAAAGGAAAGTTGTATTGGACAGGTATAATACCAATAGTAAAGTTACTCTCTGATAATGTTGAGAAATAAAGTTTTAGCAAGAATAAAATATAAGCGGGGAGAGACGAGTTATGGAGATGAAGATGGATGTGTGAACGGATGAGAAAAAAAGTTGGTATAATATCTATTGAAGGGAAAGTTGAAGCAATATCTATTGAAGAATAGATGAAAACTAGCCTAAGATAATTTAGTTGGAGTAATACGGAGAAATGATAAAATCTAGCTTAAGGTAACTTCACTACGTGAGAAGGAAAAAAAAAAAAAATCAAATCAGAAAAACTTTACTTTAAAAATGTGTTTGGTTGTAAGATAAAAGTAAAGATAAAATTTTCATGGATGAATTTTATGTATAAGATTTATACATGTGGTTTGTTTATAGAAAAATTCTCTCTACTCTTACCCTTTAGTCAAAGGTAACTGGCATAAGTACAAGTTTATCCATAAAATTTTGAGTAAATACTCCATATCTCCTTACAAAAATTTTGAAAGACGATTTAGTCCTCCCAAAATTTAAAACTAGACTAGCAATCTCTCAATATTTTAATAATAGAATATATTAGTCACTCTGTATATTTGATCATTTAAATATTACCAAAATTGTACACATGATTTGTTAACACAACGTTAAGTGACACTTGTGTCATTTAAAGTAAGAATGAAATTTAAAATTACTCATTTTAGTAGATTAAATTATATAAAATTAATCATTTAACTCACTATTATAAGTCATAAAATAACTATTTTGTGCAATTTTAAATACTAAACTAAGTTAAATATGATCCAAAACGACATCATTTTCTATGCATATAACGTTTTACTGGTACATTATCATTATATCGTATCACGTGTGTAAGTCTACTAATGATAACTAAGGAAGGACCAAAGTATCTATCATTTTCAATCTTGAGAGATCATAAGATCAATTTCTTTTCTTGAAGGATTAAATAGTCCAATGTAAAAATCTTAGGGACAAAATAGAGCGTATTACTCTAAAATTTTTCACCATACTTTTATCTTCTTACCAAATACGGCATAAGTGGCAGCTGAAAATTTAAGTCAAGTAAATGAAATCTTCGAGTGATGTAGGATACCGCATCCTTGATTGTTATTCTAAAAACATGAGAAGTTCTATAAAAGCAGAAGATAATAATGATTCTCTTAACTTTGCCTCTGCATTACTTTTAACAATCCTTTCTTCCTTGATTGTTTTTGCTTACAAGGGTGAAATTAAGATTTGAACTCATAATTTCATGCAAACTACAAAATATTTACACCACTAATTCATCGCTGGTGTGTTCCTTTTACGGGCTTCTACTTATGGCCTAAAAAGCAAACATCCTTTTTCCGAAAAGAAAATGCAACGGCCATGCTTACAATTATTGAGAGCAAGGAAACATATATGATTAATTATCATTATCAATAGCTTACAACCTTACACTCTAAAACTAACAAGAGGCAGACATTGCCTTTTGAAAGATTCTGTGGCCAGGGGAAAGCAGTGCCAGTGGGTCATAGGCTGTTTTCCTTTCTACAAATGCTTCCCATCTAGACCCAAAGTGGGCTTGCCACTCTTCCTGTGTGGTGTAATGGGGCAGATACTGCTTGACTCTCAGTTTGGCTTGTGTGCAGAAATCTAGGATCCTTTTGTTTTGGGTTAGAATGTGTTCCAAACTGTCTGCACCTGTAGATAATGGGACTGCAGAGGATAGGAATGCCACCAGGTAAAATATATCTTCCTCTGGGGTAACCAAAGATGTTTTACTGTTCCACCTGGCACAACATTAAGGGAGAATAGGGCTCAAATCATGAGCATGAGAATAAAAATAAGGGCAAATTACATTAGGTTTGTTGAAATTCACCTCGACTCCCTCTATTTGTTCAGGTGACACAAACCTCTCCTGGTTGCACTATGCAATGTGCAACAGAGGAGAAGTGGTATAATGATTTTACAAATTCAGGGGAGGTCGAAGTAATGACTTCACAAATTTAAGGATCTTGAGTTACAAATAAAGAGGAGTTGGGGTGAATTTCACCAAACCTCAAGGAAAATAAATGTAATTAGCAGTAAAACTAATGGAAGAGTTTTGTCCACACAATGGATTGGGCCAACTTGAGTCAAATTAGTTGGGGTCCAATGGGCTCCAGGTTTTAGTGGTTTAGAAAAAGATCATAAGAATAAAAGTGGAAAACATAATTGGTATGCATCAAGATCGACAAGCTAGATAGATAGATACCTTGTTTGGTTGACAGGGTAAATGAGTATGGGACCATTGCTTGTGTCCTTAAGGATATTGCCAAACACCTCTTCAGCAAAGTCATGAATCTCACTGCTTGGGATCAGAAGGTTCAGCCAAGGATGGGGAACCTCCCATAACCCTTTTGCTCTTAGCTTTTTCTCAGAAACATGCACTCTGTCTAGAAATTCCACGTAGGAGACTTCTGATTGGAAGAGTGTGGATGGAATATAACTCAGCCCTGACAGCAGGTGATCAACAATCTGCATATGAATGGTAGAAAATGAGAACTTTTTCTTTTTCTTTTTTTTTTTTCTTTTTGTGTGTTCAGTGGTAGACTGTGTTGTTTGGGACACAATTAATGTTCTAATTCTGAAGATGCAATCAAAGAAGTTGCTTGGTATGACATACCTGATTCATGACTTCAGCTTCATCTGGGTTGAAATATTTTGCCACCTCAAGACAGTAGAAAGTCCTCCCATCTGAGCTGAATTGGCTGGCTTGAAGTGGGGCTTTGGGGTTGAAGGATGATCTCCAGTTATTAAGGATGCCAGTCCTATTTATGATCACAAATCCTTCAATATAATCAAAAGTGTTTTCAAGTGATATCAAATACTCTTGATCCCTGGCAAATTTGGAGAATTCTGAGTACAGCACCCTGATCCATTTCACCTGTCAAGAGTCATAGATAAATTATATCATAAATAAATATTGTTTTGAGATTATTGTAATCATATCTAGAGACATGAATGAATGTAAACTACCATCTTAGGTGCTGGTTCAAGAGAAATTCTAGCCCTGGTGATGATGCCAAATTGACCTAGCCCTCCAAGAACACCATGATAAAGGTCAGCATTTCTGTTCTCTGAGCAGGTAACTATCTCTCCTTTTCCTTCAATGAAGTAATTGGCATACCAGATTATTGTGGGGAGAGTTAAAAAGTTATTGCCACAGCAAGATATATACTTAAGTCTATTTAATGCAAGATTCATACTTCAAAAAGATGGACTATATTCTCATTCAGCTTTTTTATTCTGATACAAAAAAAAAAAAAAAAACAAAACCTCCTTTGAAAGGTTTGTTGTGAGTTTGGTCAAAACCATATCACAAATTCCAGTTAGGAAAGGAAGGGGATAGATTTTGCTAGAGCATTACCTGTGACCACTTCCAACTGGAAGATGTTATTGACCTGGGGTCCATGCCTAAAGGCTTGACCACTTATTCCAGCATTTGATAGAGTTCCCCCAACAGTAAGATGAAGGTAATCTGTCCAAGATTTTGGTGCCAACCCATGTTTGAGAGTATCATGCAGAATGTTTATCCACAACTCACCAGCTGAGACATCCACATAAGGAAGCTCCCCAGTGTGGACTATTGTTTCAGGACCCTGCAGTGACTCCATGTTGATGACTAAGCCTCCATGTGCTTGTGATTGGCCTTGGAGGGAATGGCCATGGCCTCTAGCAACAACCTTCAACTCTGAGGAATAGCCTATTTCAAAAATATGCTTTATAGTGCTTGAGATATCAGCAACTGTTTTTGGATGCAGCACTGCTAAGGGAGGGAAATGGTATATGTTGCCAAAGTCCTTGGCAACATCCTCATTGTCCCTTAAGCTCAAGTAGCCATCTAGAGATAGTGTTTGCAGTGATGAGAGGATCTCATAAGGTGGAACTACTAATGAAGTGGCAACAGAGTTGCTGCAACCTGAGTCAGCTTTGTGAAATATGAAACTAAGGAGTAAAAGTATGAAAAGTGTTTTGATGAATAAAGCTCCGCCATGTTCATGTAAACTTGCAGGTTTTGAAGACATGGTCTTTATGAAATTTGTTTTGTAAGTTATGGAAAGGGTGATTGGAGAGGGTTGAGTTTTTTTTTGAGGGACAGGGTGCAGAAGAAGAATAAGAAGAAGAAGAAGGAAAGGTTTAGACGATCATGGACAAATGGAAGGATGAGAAGACAATTTTAAGGGGTGACCCCTTTTATAGACAATCTGATACCTTGTCGCGGCTAACCTTTGGTGTTTTATATATTTTTAAATTGTGGAAGTAATGGTGTTTTGAGACTTTTTTTTAGTGGGTTTAAAGTAGGGAATATAATTGTCTCAACCAAAGGTTCTAGAATAGATATTCTACTTGATAAATGTTATGACTTTTGTTTTTTTGGTAATGTTGTTTGTACGAATAAAAGTGATATGATTTTTATTAATTCTTACAAAAGATTGATTTATTTCTTTCTCAATAATGCAGCCTAAAAAATTGTTTTAATTAGTCGTAGAGTAATTCTCAAATTAATACTTGTATAAACAATGTCGAAGAAAAATTAGTGTCTAAGGTTGTGTTTGGTTGGATGGTACAAATGGAGTTAAAATTTTCTAAATTAATTAAGTTTCATATATAAAATTACATATGGAGTTCAATCATGAAAAATTTATTTTATTTTTACCCTTCAATCAAGCATACCTTAAAAAATAGAAATTTTCGTTATATTTTTTGAGAATTTGAAAAATAGATCAAATTACTCATTTTTAAGGAACTAATTTGTTGTATAAAAATGATTTTTACAGGTTAATAATTTGATTTTTTTTTCTTTTGTTCTCACGAATTTTCATCAATGACTAATTCGAGACCTTTTAACATGTTGTACGTTTTCTAGGTAACTTGCATGGTGAGCAATATTAAAGTATATGCAAAATTTAGTGATGGAAAATATTATAAAGTATGAAGGGATATTAAAGTAAAAACCCACGAAATTTTATATTCAGATCTTCGTCTAGGGGACAAAGTACAAGATATTATTAGCAAAAGTGGGGAATTTTCACAAACATCTGTACAGATGTCAATTTTCTCTTTGCACATGCGAAGGCATTACACAAAAATCAAAATTTCAACTCCTATTAAACATATGCCAAGTGTTTTTTTTTTAAATAAATATATAAAGGCTCAACTCAAATAAGAGTAACACAGAGAAAAAAAATATAGCAAAGGAAAATCACAACAGCGTATGAATGCGTTCTGCAGCACCAGGTTCTTCTCATTATTCAAGCATTCAGCAGCATATTATACAAAAAATATCTTCATCTAAAATTTATTGCCCCTGATCCGATTTAGTTCAGGATGCAGCCATTTACCAGATACAGGCTTTTTTTTCTTATACATATATTATAATATAAGAATATAACAAATTTTTTTTGTGATAACATAAGAATATATATAACACAGACATAATGCAAGAGGGCCCCAATACTTTGCTAAAAGAAATTATCAGATACAGTTTGGTACATATATAACATACTTTTAAGTGAGTGAACAAAAAGCCATAAGTACATAAAAGTATATGAGATGTTTTTATCTTATATCTTGATACATAATTCTAACAATTAGTTTTCAGCATTTAGTTTGGAGGTATTTTTCTTATAAATATTTATATATTTAGATTTTGGAGGAAATAAAGTGATGAGAAAATTTTACTCTATAAATCATTTATTTTCCCTCTAAGACCCAAACTCACAAACATATATTACGAGTACAAATTTTATATAATCTTGAAAATATAAATATAATAATATGCAATTTTGCAACAACAGGTTTTGTTAAAACATTCTAATAAAAATATATTTAATATTGTATAACATATAACAGTATAATAATAAAAGAAATATATATATATATACACACACACCTGTAGAGTGTAGACAGTACGTATATATGCATTTATAAAAGCAAGCACAAATTGACATACTCTTTACCTCATTAAGTAAAGAATCAGTGGCCTCGTGCACATGGCATGCACTGGCTGCTAGATCGGGGACCATTTGACTATGTATGAGGTCCCATGAAAGATGACTGTGTACTTGAGCTGAAGGCACTATTGTCAGGTTTGGAACACAGAAGAATTGAATTCCTTTTTGGCTTTGGCGAGTGATTGCCGGGTCCGGCCCCTACTATCTATATATACATGTATATAAGCCCCTCTTGGTGCTGTGTTAATGACTTGAGTGATCGTAGGGTTAGTCAAATTGCTGGGTCCCCTGCTCTGTCTAGAACTTGAATCCACCTAACAAAAAGGTACGTTTAATTATTCTGTAGCGGTTTCACTCCATGTCCATGGTTTTCATCTCACGAGCTGCCAACTTTGTTTCATTGAAGTCCCGGCCAAGCCAACGATTGTATACGGAATGTATACTGCTTCGGTACAGAAATAATTGTTTAAAAGTCATAGTGTATAAGCTAGATACATACATTGATTTATTTGTATTTCCTTCCCCAGTTCTGCTGTACGTGGTGCTTCTGGGGCACTTTATTGTCGCGTGGCCTCTGGCCCTTATCGCTCACCCTCCTTTTTTTTCCAAAAGGGTTCCTGGTGAGTGCTCAATTGTCTTTAAAAAGAATAAAATTAAATAAATATATTGACTCACAATTATTTCTGAACGGACGCGGCCACAAGCAGTTTACTTGCATGTGTGCAAATAGTATTAATCAGTGTTTCAGTGCTTCTGTATTGTCATTATTGTTATAACTAATCGTTATACTGAAGCAGGAGTACGGGTGACCTAGCTACTTCATTCGGGGTTATGAGAATTACCCTCGCTCTTGCCCGTGGGAATATGTATCTGTGTGCCTAGTTTGCAACATCAATGCATCAAATGCCCTTAAACATATTGTAATCATAGTAAGTTGCACACATCAAAAGCTCTTTTTTAGCCGTAGATTCGGGTTATATCAAAGCATCTAAAATAAATGACCTTTTATACTCTAACTCAATTTATCAACCCCATGAATGCATTCAAGATTATGTTGCCTTTCTTCTTAAGAATCATGTACATGTTGTTAGGAAATTATGTATGCTGACACAAATAGGGTCGCTGCATTCGTCCTAGAAAACGATATATTTATTTGTGTCTGATGATGTTGTGTTGTCATCCCGATGCTGACATAGACATGATTTGGGGAATCACTTTGCCAATTGCTTGACATCGATCTTGTTAAGAGGGAATCATGTAGGGACTAATACACGTGATGTGCATAAGGGGATCAACACGGGCATGCTAGTGGAAGAACTACTAAGCATCTAGAGTCGTACGTATTTTGTCCCCCACCCTAATCTGTTTTTGGGCATATGTATGGTGGTGTTGACCTATGGACGAGTAGGGGTCACTCTTACATATTTAGGAGTTGTGTTATTTGGTTTTGGGTATCCATCCACACTCACTCATATATAAGGGTAGAGAATAAGAAAATAATGTTAAAATGAAGGTATTACAAAATTTAAGGGTGACAAATTAAGTATTTATACAAAAAATGAGATAATAAATGTTAAAATAATATTTTTTATTTAGTTTGATTAAAGATATTTGAATGGTAAAAAGTGAGAGACACCTAAGAAACCTAAAAAGAAAATTAGAGAGAGAAGAATGTTAAGAGAGAGAAAAAAATAAAATAAAATAGGTGGTGGACCATATGCTTTTATTTCAAGGGTATTGATAACTAAGAGAAAAGTGGGGTTTAAATAACATCATTCATTTAGATTTTAGTAACATATATTAACAAAAAAGGGTTATTGAAACTCTATTAACACACTATACCATGTTCAATTTTTAGTAATATTTATTATCAATAAGTATTGTTAAAACTTTCTACTACCATTTAAAAAGCGTTACTAAAAATATAAAACAATGTTGTTAAAATACTTCATTAACATTGTTAGAAAGTATTATTTGAACATACTCAATGAGTATGTCAATCACCACTAGAAGTCCATACATTAATAGCGGGAAATTCATTTTAATAGTTAAAAGATATTTTTCACAAATTTTGGATGACAATCTTAGTCGGGAGATAACATTATCACTTACTAAATCAACCACCTGGATTCCCCATTTATCAACGTAAACTCCCCCCTACTAACATATGCATTTCCTTATATAGTTGATTGACGTACTTTTCTTGTAGCATAAACACTTTTCATGTTATTAAGAGTATTGCGTTTGATTTATTTTTTTAAAAAACTGAGTAAAAAGATGGCTTTTTCGTAGGAGTATACTCATCTCAAATTTCACTCAAAAACTAAAATTAAAGTAGAATCTTAAAAATATTTGAGTAAAAGTTAATATAAGTAGTTTCTATAAAATTACCTAACCACTAGTAAGAGCATAATAGAATGGAATCTCTTTTCAAAAGAATAGACTAATAAAAACAAAATAGACAAAATAGTTCACAGCATGTTTAATCTCAATTTTCAATTTTTATTTTTAATTTTTTAATTTTTCAGATTTTGTAAAGAAAATATTAAAAATTAAAAATTTTAATATTTCTTTTATAAAATCCTGAAAATTAAAAATTAAAACTAAACAGACCCTAAGTTTCTAAATAAATGTCTGATTTTTCTGTTTGAAAATTTAAGCTATAGTTTCGGCAAAAGTTATAAGAGAGAAACTTTGTTCAAAAGTTTGGATGTTAGCGAACGGGAGAACAAATATGCATAAATCATACTTTGTGTGGTTCCTCACACCTCAGTGATATGATCCTACATAGAAGTAGCGAGCCCTGACGTGAATACAAAAGAAATGAGTCCATGTAGAGTAACTAACACGTGATTAATAAAAACATGTCAAGAAAAATACTAATTTTAATATAAATAGAAAGTTAAAAATACTTATAAGATTTTATTGACATTCAATAATTATCAATGAAAACACATAAGTATTAACTGTCATTTTATATTAAAATTATTTTTTTATAATACTTTTATCAATATTTTTAATATTAAAAATATTTATTTTTCTTGTCATCTTTGTTAATTTTTCCTACTTTAGAGGTTAGATGCTATGTTTATAGACTATATAGCAACGTACGGAAGTTAGTATTATCAATTGTGACCAGAGGTGGACCGAAAGTGGCACAAAACTCGCACACTGATTACGTCTCCCTCTTCAAGAGCACTTTCCTACATTTTCACCTACATCTTACTTTCTATTTGTGCTTCTCTTCCACCCTAGTAGCTAGTCATCTTCCCAGACCTACTTCATTGTCATATTCCCAATGATGGGATCAGGTCATAGTCAAAGTAAATATATCTTAAATTTAAGTGTTTATATAAAAAGAAAAAAAAAAAAGTAGTTCAAATTCCTTGTCCCCATTGCATCTAATTCTCAAATCAAAGAATAACAAGCTTAGTGGATATTTTCTGTTGACGAAAGTTTATACTTTTAACTTTTAAATTACTCATTTTAAAATATATGTTCACATGCCATAATGTGGGTAATAGTGATCTCATTACTCTCCCCCTTGTTTGCAGCAATCATTTTTGGGCAACCAAGCAATGTTTAGCACTTTTTATGAAGGTTCTTCTTATCTGGTGTTGGGTTTAAATATGTTTAGTTCACTAGTTTGTGGAATTTTGTTATTGTTTTAGTTTATGTTCTTGTTTGACCTTGTTTTTGTATCTCATTGTATGTCAAACTCTTTGTGTTTGCTTTCGTTTCTCTCACGAGGGAGTTAAGTATTTTTTAATTATCGAGAAAAAAAATGTTCACAGGTTATTATTTGATTAGAGAAGTGATTGAAATAAATATGAGAAACCTAATAGATGTCTTATCCGAAGAAAAAACAAATTTGGACATTCACTCATCGGCATCTCTATACACAGGCACATATCACATGAAAAGTGTTGAAGATTGTAGTAACGTAAAAAAACAGCAAAGTCATATACGATGGACCCGCTCTTTATTCCTTGATATTGCCGTAGTATACGGCCTCTTTGCTACGTTGAAATATCATTACTCTTATGTAAATATATTAACATATATAGTGGAAGAAGTGTCATAGTTTTCTTTTCCATCCTCAGCATTAACATATGATTTTTTTTGTGTTTTTATGATGTTCCATTTGATAATATTGATTTTATCATGTCGATATTATAAAATAATTTTGCCTATATATGTACTCTATATATTCGCATGTTAAAAGTTATTATGTATTTATTTTTTTTCCCAATCATGAATATAATGTATATTGAAGTTATACAATTGCATTTTCAACAGCATACCTTATTGAGAGCACATACACCCAGGTAGTGTTATACAGCTGAAGATATTGGATAGAATTTTAATTGAACAGAATTTACCTGGACTCAAAAGAAATTAATAAGCTAGGAGGGAAATAATTTATGGGGATGCAAATCATTTGTGCCCTAAGTCTGTCTCCTTTCTGTCTCACCTGCCAACCGGAAATATTTTCTTGACAATTATTTTAATTTTTTTAAACTAGTTGGCAAAGCCTGAGTGGTAAGACAGGACAAGCTATGGGGATTGATGATAGATAATCTGCATCCATATAGTCGTAGACTCTTTTTCTTAGCTTGATTTCTTATATGTAAAATATATGTTCTATAATATGGCAGTGTAGCGCACGAGTCAAAGTGAAAAGAAATAAGAGATTTATCAAAATAAAAAAATGTACTATGATTGTAAGTATGATTATAGCCATTTAGTGTGGTATCTGTTAGCTAGAAACATTATTTAGATGTTTCTAGTCAATAACTTAAACTTTTTTAAAAAGAAAATTAATGGCATAATATCAAAATTTCTAATACTAAATGGTCTAAAAAAATTTTCTACTTATCAGTTGTAAATAAATAATGTTCATGGAAAGAATGCCAATTATAATGTGAGTATATATAAGTTCACTTTATACATTAGAAATATTCTTTTAATTCATTAACAATAAATATATATGTTTGAATTCCATTTTTTGGAAACACCGTAGATTAACAATAAATATATAGACTATTATTGCATTTCCCACCCCCTCTCCTTTTTTTTTCTGTACTCCTCAACTGTGAAGTTGTCTTTACACCGTCCCTTTCTTATGACAAAGATATTGAATGGTATATTTCATATCTCAATTCAATTCTTAATTTCTGCAATATGTGTGTGTAGCACTTGCTAATTGTTAACTCATTGCTTGTATCAAGTGTCACAGCACAGTGGCGCCAATGGCCCTCAGAAGCTTGAAAGCTGCGGTTTACCTAACAAATTAAATCACCGACTATAGCACTTGCCATCTTTTTTGGTGACTTGGTGGTGTTGGAAACCATGTAGGGTCCTACGAAGATTGGCTTTGTGCAAGAGAGAAAGCCAAAGATCAGTAGGAATCAATCAGGAATAAGTGGAGGAAACATTCATTGACATGATGAAAGATGAAGACTCCAACACCATTTTCAATCTTAACATATATCTATCCATCTCCACTAACGCTAAATGATCGATCGATTCATCTAATCTAAAGTGATTTCTAAATCAGTCAGCGTTTGTTTCTAAGAAGTATTAATTTTTTTCTGACTGATTCTGATATCTAGAGATAAAACATGCACCTCCCCCTACAAACAAGGTGCATGTGTTGTCTATGTCTATGTACATATGTGTATGCTTTCTCTCAAATCTGTCATGAAAAAGAGTCTAAGGTCAGTGCGGGGTGTGATAGATAGTGTACTTTTCGTAAAATCAAGCTCTCAAAAAGCTTGATGGCAAAGTTGATTTGGTACAGATATATGTTTGTACAACAATTAAATAGCACATTATATAGAGCTTTCCCCACTGCTCTTTTTGTCCGCAGGGAGAATTAAGGGGTGCAAATGGCGCCAGATATAAATGTGTAGGCCATGAAATTTTGAGGAAAGTTTTTTTGTACGCTTCAAAATCTACACGCTCATAGGAAAAATAATTTGTATATGGTATTTTAGTTGGTGATTTATGTTTATATGGGATAATGGGTAAATTTACTTGTATATGGTGTTTGTAGAATCCGCCTGTGGCGGATTCTGTCTTATTTTTATTTTTTTGAATCTGCCTTAGGCGGATTCTGAACCTGTCTTTGACGGGTTCTGTGTTAATTATTAATTTACACTTAATTTGATTCTGATTGAATATATTTGAATCCACCAAAGGCGGATTCTATACTGAAAAACATCATATTTTGAAATTTTTTCCCAAAACACCATATTAATATAAATACACCACCAAAATCCCATATCCAAAAAAAGATCCCTCCACATACCCCTTTTCATTTGTGTTGAAAAGAATTAGGAAAATGTTATTTATACTCATTATATGTGAAACACCGTGCTAACTCACACTTCTTCCACCATTAGATGAGATATGGACCCTAAATGGGGTCTACACCTTATCTAATAGTAAATAAGGTATGAGTCGGTATGGTGTCCCACACACAATGAGTACAAATAACAGAACTCAGAGAATTAAAATCTGATAACACAACTCAGAGAATTAATATCTAAGCATGATAGTGTGAAATAATTTTAACATTGTGAACTAATATAAATTCAAAAAAAAAATATCATATCACAGTGGATAGTTATTATAATGAGTAATTATTTAGTAAGATTTAATATTTTTAAAATTTTTGTTTGTTGATAATATAAAACTATTTATATTGTTAGTACACAAAATTAAACTCTAATATAAAAATTTCAAGGAAAATGTTTAAAAGTTTTTCACCTTAAATTGTTTAAAATTAAAGTGTCAAACAAATGTGTTGGCCAAGTGCCTACATATAACGAACAAACACAGGAATTTTGGAAGAGCCGATAATTTAATTAGAGTGTGTGTATATATATATATAAGGTAGTGGAGACTTGCATTTGTTCTCTCTTGAATTTCAAACACAATTTGGAATATCATGCAGATTCTGTTGAAATGGGTGCATTTGCACTTCACATATAGGAATAGTACTATACATTTTAACTTTTGCTGTTCTCAATTTCCTATAATTATGATTGAATTTATTTTTGATACACTGATAATGTAAAAGAGTTTTATATCATTATTCAATCAAATATTTTCTTTCATATGATTTTTCAAGAAATGATAATGGGCAATAACCATATTTACATATATGTTATTGTGTGATTGAAAATATATGTAAAATATTTTTATACTAGTATTGCGTTACAATTAAATTTATTATTACTAAGTATGCCTTTGTTTTTTTCTTTTACTGCTTAAAATTTGGGCAATTTTTTTTTATTGATCTTCAGAAAGATAATTAATCACGCAGTCTGCATTCATGTAATTAGGCCTTGTTGACATGGGTGATTTCTGTTTGCTCTTGCTGATCTGGTTACCGTAGGGCTATAGTTAGTTTTGATATAAACCTTTACGGTCAGCAGGCTGGGTAATGCAATATGAAACACTAGAAACTAGAAAGTTGTTGATTTTGGTGAACAAAGCAGCTGATAATGTTTACGTAAATACTTGTGATTTATGCTCGTCTATTTTTCTAGATGGTAGCAGAGCATGCGTAACAATAAGCGCCATATAGATCAAGCTTGGTAATAAATTGATGTCACTGACATAAATTAATCCACAAGAGAACAAACCTTGTTAATTGACAAGAGAAGAAGATAATGATGAAATCTTTGTAAAGCTGAAACGGGATAAAATACCACTGTGTCAAAGTTCATATTTATTTTATGAACTATTGAATCTTTCTATTAGAGAATAAAAATATTCATGTGTCTCTACTCATCAATTTAAGTTTTAAGAAGAGATGGTTTCGTAATATAATATCAAAGTCTCTATAATTAAATGTCATCAATAATATGAGTGTTTACACATTATGTGAAAAAAACACTTTTTTTTAAAGAAAATGAAGAATTGTTTCATGCAAGTTAAATTTGAAGAGTAATGGACAATTGTTTTCTATCCTTTTTTTTTTCAGAAACAGTGGATATGTTTTATTTGATGTTTTTTTGCGATTGTAAGATCAGTTGCATATGTATCTTTGACCTTAGCCCTAATTAGGTGGGCAGGTGGGACAATACAATTATTATGTGTTGGCTTAATGATGACAATAATATTTCTTTGTGTAACTAGCTGATAAACATGGAATCCTAGTATCCTCAAAGTTCAATGTTTTTTTTTCTTTTAAGAGTTTAATTTTTAAAATTTTATTATATTATTATCCATTTATATATTATCATATCAGTAAAGATAATTAAATATTTTATTCACAACTTAAAAAATCATTAAAATTAAATGATTTAATTGAATGGCTATTAATCTATCAAAACTAAACTCTTTTCATTAATGATATGTTACTATAATTTTACTACCATTCTTTGACTATGTGCAATGCAACCTAATGTAAGCTACACGACTGAAGTAGATTAAATGAATTGCGTCGATCAAATACTGCAGTCGGTTCCACGCTTTGTCTGCCAATATCTTAGCCTTTCTTTTTCCTTTTTCTGCGATGACAGTATGATATAATTCATTTACATATTTCGATCTCCAATACCGTTTAGCCAAAACCATTAATTCATCAATGTATTTAATTTGTTCGTACGTACATGTGTACCTAGCTTTATTCGGCATCGTAGTTGTTCCTAAGCTCTAACAGAACATATATAAATAATTTTAACCTTATTGATATTGGTTCCACAGTGCTTTAATTTTTTGGTTTAATAGTATCTGAAGAGCACCAATCATCAAAATCCTGTTTGAATATGAGTAGCACTAACTAATACGGGGGGTTAGGAGCTTTTCCAATTGCTTCTCATCTTATTATATGTTTGTCGCAACTTTATTTAACATCCATATGCTATGTTATTGATAAAAATGATGGCTTCTTTTCATGGAAAGATGATTCATTTTTGTCATTTTATGGATGCCCTTTCAGCACTAACTGTGGCACACATTCGTTCATTATATAATATTGTTAACAAGCCATAGCAAATAGTCAATATAAATAAAGCGAATTTGGTCAGAAAATTTGTGGTCCAACAACGACAACAAACCCAGGATTCAATATTTGCAATTTTATATTAAGTTTCTTTAAAAACTATTCCACAATTTATATGATTTTTCTTCGGCACACTGATACTCTTGTATATTCAGTACTTGTAATTTAATCATTGAAATTATAAATTTTAATAATTTGGGTTAATCATAGGGGATATATATATACACATCACAGTCAAATTGTATCGGTATAACTTTAAGTAAATATTACATCCTTGATAAATAATTTTTTATTGATATAATTTTTTATGAAATTCACCATTGAATTAGAAGGTAATATCATATAGATCATGTTTATAAAATTTTTAATTAATTTAAAACCATTTGACATGATTTTTATATGCATAAAAATTAATGTAATATATATGCTTTAAAAAAATAAAAATAAAAATAAAAGCTAAATAATTGCATTGCTATTGATGTTCAGTCTTTATTAAATTTGGCACAAATAATTTTCATAATAGATAATTATAATTTAATGATTGGATTGATAAAATTATTATTTTATAAAAAATTGTAAGTGATGTAACCATACTTAAAATTACACTGGTATAACTTGATCTTAACTCTCCCAAAACACTCATATATATAATAACGGTTTATAAGTCATGGTGCTATATGTAAATGTGTTTTTCCGACTTAAAAGTTCATTAGCATATTTTTTATTTATAAAATTTTAAATAAAAATATCATATCACAATTGAGTATTATTTTAGGTGTAAAATAAATATTTTTTGTTGCAATAGCTAAGCAATTATAAGAGTTGAATAAGTGGTTCATGAATTCGTTAATCTAAGTTTTGCTTTGATACTTAAGAATGCTCTTCTTTTTTTTTTTTATACAATATTAGATGTATGTTTGACAATGCAAATTTTTCCAATAAAAATTGTATTAAATAAGTTTACATGTTTGCATAAAATGTTTGAATGGATCAAAAGTTAAAAAAAAGAAGAAGATAAAAGTAAAATCCAATTATAAATGAAAATAT